>JAYESD010000008.1:136009568-137209568 GCA_036927565.1 Tuctoria greenei | reverse complement strand
CATTACTCTGGCCCTTGTTGCCTCCTGATTGATTTCTTGGGGGATGGCCATTTGGACGGTTAGCTGGAGCTGAAGGGCGGGGTGGCTGCATCTGCTGACGTGGGGGTTGCATTGGCTGGCGTGGTGGCTGCTGCTGCTGGCGCATTTGCTGGTTGTAGGGAGTGGGTGGCCTGTAGTTGGTGTTTGGAAATCTCTGTCCTGAGTAGTTCATAGGACGAGTCATCTGGTTCGCAGGCGGAGGGTTAAGACGGGGGCGTACATTGCTGCTAGAAGCATGTGCTATAGTCAACTTCATTTTTCTTTCATCATCATCCAGTTCCTTTTTAGTCCTCTCCACTTCAAAAGCTTTGTCAACCAGCTTCTGAAAGTCGCTGTAGTCGCTGGAAGACATGGCAAACTTCAACTCCTTATCCAGTCTATTCTTGAAACGGAATTGTTTCTTGGAGTCAGTATCCACATCGGTTGGAGCATAGCGGGACAACTGGGTGAATGCATTCAAATAGGCCCTCACAGTCATACGGCCCTGCTTCAACATAAGAAACTCTTCACGTCTTGCTTGTATTTCTCCCTCAGGCACAAAGTGATTGCAGAAGTTGGTCCTGAATTCTTCCCAAGTAATGTTTTCTTGATCCTGGTGAGCTTCAGTAAAGGCGACCCACCAGTCAGCTGCCGGTCCTTGGAGTTGATGGGAGACTAATAATACTTTCTCTCTTCCTTCACAGTGGATGAGCCTCAACTTGTTTTCAACTGTTCGGAGCCAATCATCGGCATCCATAGGTTCGGTGACTATGGCAAAAGTGGGTGGATGAGTGTTTAGGAAGTCCCTTAGAAAGGACCTAGGTGGAAAAGGTGGTGGTGGCGGAAGGTTGTAATTTGGTGGTGGTGGGGGTGGGGCTTGCTGCATGTTGGTGACAATCTGAGTAAGGTTGTTAAGTAGCTGGGTTTGGATGGCCATCATCTGCTGCATTTGCTGTGCGGCTGGGGCTCCTCGAGCACCCCTACCATTCCATTCTGGCACACCTCCAAGTCCTTCATCTTGGGGCACATCACCCCTTCTACGACCTCTACCTCTACCTCTTCCAGACATCTATATAGGGAATAATTGAAACTTTAGGACAATAGATAAGATATAGAAGGGTACGCTATGGCAAACGGTCCCAACTACATGCATCAAGGGAAGCATATATATAAAGCAAGCAAATTCATTAACCAACTAGTGTGGATGTGGACAAGATGCTAATGCATTCCACAACTCGCACGACACACTAACAAGCCTATATACAGATGACATGGATGTGGATAGGATGCCGAAGCATTCCACAACTCATGTCGCACACAAACACAGACACACAACATAAAGCAAACTACTAGCATAACATCATAAATAACACAACTCAAGACTAAAGAGGGCATAGCTACATGCTCCTACATACTAAGGATAGGTGTCCTGAGTCTTCCAGCGGGGAAACAAGTCCACTCCTACTCATCGGAGTCCTCCTCAACCTCCATCTTTGGGTCTTCTTCTTCCGAGTCCTCTCTTGATTCCTGGGGGGAGTTCATACGGCAATCTGGAGAGTTCGGGTCCCAAGGCTCAACGTCCGAAGCGTACTGAGGAGAGTTCGGATCAGCTGCAGTGATCCTCGCGTAGCGTCGGCGAAGTCGCTCGTAGCGGTCAACCAGGTCCCTGCTGTCCTGTAGCTCCTGCTGACAACGCTGGAGTCGCGAAGACAACTCCACCACGTCGTCCACCAGCCTCTCGCACTGGGCGTGGGTCAAAGGCCCCTCGACGTCACGTCCAGTGAAGTCGGTCGTGCCACTAGGGCGCTGAGGGGCGAAGGCGTGCTCCGTGCACCCGAGGCGGAACCTGTGGGCATGACTCCAGTAGGTAGTCGCCTCCCACGTAGCGTCCTCCTCAGCCGCACGCTGGGAGCTCCTCCAGGCCGGAGAGAAGTGTGAGTGCAGCAACTCCGAGTCGTAGTAGACGGCCAGCTGGGAAGTCCACTCCAGTCCACCAGTATAGGGTGCAAAGACCCTAGTGGTGTGGTAGACTAGGCGAACACGGTACTCACGGTACCCCGCAGCACGAAGAAGAGAGCGAAGACGGACACGCATCCTCGAAGCAGCACTCCCAGTGGAGAACAACGTCGTCTCCCTCCTGGGGGTGTGAGGTGCGGAGCGACTGGCTAGGGCGTGGTGAGGAACACGACCCCCAGTCGACTTACGAGCTGTCTGCTTGGTTCGCGCCATCTATAAACATTTGAAAAGAAGAGAGTGAGATCAATAATCAATAAATTAAGTTAGAATTAAAACAACAAGCACAAGAAGATAAGAAGCACAAGGGTTGAGATGGAGAGCACAAAGTTTTGGAAATACTATTTTATAAGAAAATAGTATAGTCCTTAATTTTCGGCCATTTCTAACTAGGCTTGCGTCCTACGGGCAACACGGCTCTGATACCACTTTGTCACGCCCGGTCATCATAAAGATGAACAGACGCTTATCACATGTACGCCAAGATCAGTTGAATCGTATATGCGTCGACAAAAGCGAAATATCATACATAGCCATGTTCGAATACATAAATAGTCTTACAATATGACCCGAAGGTCTACAAATACACACCACAACTATTTACATCAACAACAGTGCTAACAATGTTCAAACTACAACAGAAGACTAATAGGTAAGAGAAACTCCATCTCCACAGGCAGCAGTTGCGCGCAAGGTCGCCAGCCTAGACCAAGTCCTCCGGATTGACGAAGAAGTCCTCCAGTGCCGCCTCTTCTTCTTCATATTGTAATGGAAAATTAAACGGTTGAGTATATAGAGTACTCAGCAAGTGCGGGAAGAGTTGACATGATTGGCTAAAGCAAGGGAAGGCCAAATATGGCTTAGCACTATGCTTAAAACCTAACCTTAGCTTTCAATTACCAATATCATAATTCAAGAAGTAATCAACACATGAGTAATGATAATGAATGTAACTTGAATCATAATTGACCACCATTTCCCAACCATAGACTAATTATGAACTGGCCCCAAGCCGCTCTTGTCCGTGAGCACGGCTATAATGACAGTTTTACCAAATCTCTGCAGAGAGTGTACCCTTTCCCCACAAGCAGTGATTCCATCCTCTGTTGCCAGGTGGACTGAGTAAACCTCCATGTAGCCCGTGGTGATCAACCACATTTCACACTTTCGTAGGTGTGTGGCCAGGAGATCACTACATGGTCTTTACAAAGGTGCTCCCGACTAGTATTAGCCCTCTAAGGTTTCCACCACTGAGGATTCTCGGAGTAACCCTCCGCCTCAGAGCCCCCTCTTGAGCCTTGCGGATCCCAGAGCAGTTCCCCTGCATCATTCCCCGCACCATCTAACTACTAGCATTTCATCAGGAGAAACCTAATTAATTGACCAAGCTGCCCCATCTCAATCTCGTGGTGGTACTATAGAGCTTAGTGGCTTCCTCCATAAACCGGTCCTTAGAATCCGGTGGTAACAAACCCCAATCCCGGGTCTCGTGCAAACTGCACCATACCAAAACTATCCAACCACCAGATTCCTATCCACTACTGTTGTGTAATCACCACAAATTAAAGTAACCATAAAGTTTAACATGGCACAATTGTATGAAATCCCAATCCCAATGTCTAAGCATGGCTAAGCATAAATAAGACCTATCTACTTCCCAACCCATTTAGGTAACAAGGAATTATATGGAACAGGGCATGTAAACATGAAATAGGACATCAATTTAATTAGCATGCATATATCTAAATTCCTAAAATTGGTACAAGATGGTCAAGGGCACTTGCCTTCGTTGAAGACCTGAGTGTTGGTGAAGTCTTGGTCTTGGAGGTTAAGATTGGGGTCGTAGTACGACTCTAAATATATTGCCCAAGCATGGCAAGAATAAAATAAAACTAAATAAGTAAAGGGCACGCAAAACAATACATCACAACACACACATAAGCATAAAATCCTATACTAATGCGTCCCTACGAAGTATTTATTACTTAACATGGCCAAAGTATGCATTTTAGATTTATCCTACATTTTTGGGATTTAATTATAGCCTAAAACTATTTTTGTTGAATTTCTATGGCCAAAATATATTTTTAAACACTTATAATAAATATTATATGGACACAATATATTGTATATGAAACCTACAATTTAATCATAGCATAAAGTAATTTATACTAATTTTCCCTACTATTTCTACACTTAATTACCATTTTTATCTATTTTCTACACCTCAAATACACCTAAAAATCATATTCAGCAAATAAATAAAAGTCCAAGGACTAAATAAATATTTTCCTATACAGTTCAGAGGCTAAATCCATGATTCTGCAAATTTACAGGGGCTAGATTACTTATTTAAATGATTAAATACAATTCCAGAAAGTCCAGGGGCTAGACTGTGAATTCCCGGGGCTAGATCCGAAATCCAGCAAAGGTCAGGGGGTAGCCCGCAAGTTTCCAGGGGCCTGGGTGAATATGCGGAGGCGCGAAAGGGCATTCAAATGTGGACCGTCGGATCTGCATCGGATGGCCCGGATTTTATTATGCGAACCGGTACGCTGCGATCTAATCGCAGCCGTAGGCGTCCAACCAAAGGTCCAGATGGGGCCACGTCGCCCCCAAGCCGGCGACAGCGTTGTGCGCGGCGGCGCCCGGCGGCTGCCGGCGGCGATCTCACCGGAGATCACCCCAAATCGCGAATTACACCCTAATTCTAGGATCTGAGCGCATAGAAATGAAGAGGAAGATCATGTGGACTCACCGGAGGTGTCAATTGGACCCGGGGAAGAGCAGAGAGCGCCAGCAATGGTTGGAGGCAGCGGTGCTTGTCGGTGATCGACGGAGCCGGTGATGCGACGGTGAATTCCCTGAGCGAGTGTGTCTGGCGCGTGTCTGGCGGTGCGGTGAACACGTTAGGGGAGGATCAACGAGGGAATTGCCTTGAAATCGGCGAGAACGCCGGTGACTTACCGAGAACAGGGGCAGCTAGGGTTTGAGGGCTCGGGGGAAGGGGAAATTCGGGGCGGCGATGGGTTTATAGGTGCAGCGAGGTCGGCGGTTGCGGAGCGCGCGCGTGGGGCAGTTCCCCGAGAGAATGGAGCGTGGGGTGAGGCGGTTCAGGGGGGGGGGGGGGGGTTTGCGCACGGCGCGGGAAAGAAAAGGGGCGACGGTTGCTCCCTGAAGGTGATGACAGGTGGGGTCCGTGCTTCAGAGAGAGAGGAGAGGGGAGAGGGGATGGCTGGGCCGTGGGTGAGGGGAGAGGAGTTGGGCCAGAGGTGGGTTTTAGCCCAACAGGGGATTCCTTTTATTTTTCTTTTTCTTTTTCATTTCTTTTCTTTTGATTTGAATTCAAATTCAAATTTAAATCGTTTGCTACACGTTTGAACTTCAAAAATAACCCAAAAATTCATACAATAATGTTCAAGGGTTTGAGCAAATTTTTGTACATGAAATATGGATGTTACATTAATTGTGAGAACAGTGGCTAAAATACCATATTTACACATTTTAACAGTGCTGACATAAATTAATTAAAGTCCAGGGGCTAGTTCATAAAGTACAGGACTTCAGTGTAATTTATTTAAATTCGCGCAGGGGTCTACATGCAAAATGGCCAACGGTTAAAACAGGATTCAATCTGGGCTGTTGGATCTAAAGCGTGCGGCCCAGATTTTAAATAACCGAAGGGGTATGCCCCTTCTAATCTCGGCCGTCGGCCCTAGATGGGCGACCGAGATTGGGCCATGTTGCCCCATGGGCGATAGAGGTGGCGTGCGCACCAGGCCCGACGACGCACGGTGGCGGGGGTCGCCAGAGATGGCCGGAACGGCCAAATCGTTGCCCAAAACTATGCGGCTATGGTGGAAAAGCGAGAGGGTGGCGAGGGGAGCTCACCTAGGGGGTCGCGGAGCTCGGGTTGGGGTCGGAGGTGCATCGGCGACGTCGGGAGGCGGCGGTCTCCGGGGGAGCTCGACGAAATCGATGAAGCGGCGGCGAAATCCCCGATTGAAGATGTCCGGCGAGTTCCTACGGGCATGGAGAACAAGTTGAGCAAGGAATCGGGGAGGATTATCGACGAGAGCCTCGGGAACGGTGTCGCCATACCTTGGCACCGGCGGCTAGGGTTGAGAGCTTCGGGGGTAGGGAGAAATAGGGGCGCCAGCTGGGATTTATAGGGGAGTGGGGGCGGCAGAGTATGGAAAGGGATTTCACGACGATGGAAGGCGACAGGGGCCATTATGGCCGGTGATTCCATGCCGGCGTTTTGAATCGGGCGGCATCAGCGGGGTGCGGTCGGGCACGCGGCGTAAGGAAAGAGGAGGGTCTGACAGCCAGGGTCCACGCGCAGAGAAAGAGAGGGGAGAAAGGAAAGAGGGGGAGGCGCGGCTGGCCTTGGGCCGTCATGGGGTTGGGCCGGCGGGAGGGGAAAAAGGAAAGGGGGAGGTGGAAGGAATTGGGCCGAGGTAGGATTTAGGGCCCAAGCGGCGGTTTTTTTCCTTTTTATTTTTCTCTTTTCTTTTTCATTTCTTTATACAATTTGAATTTCTTTTCAAATTTCAAACGAATTCTAGCGCATTTTGAAATTGAATTTTCAAATCAAAGGCAAATGCATGATGCACTCCTAATTTCAAATCCCTTTATTTCAAAATTTGAAATTTTGGGTGTTACAATATTGCAAAAATTCAGAGACCGACTTCCAGGGTCAGTCAAATGTTGCAGCTTCAGTACATTGCACTTTTGACCAAATTACAATGTGATTTATCTCTTGGAGTCTACAACAAAGTTGTAGAAGACTTCTCTAACATTCCATTAATATATCAAAAACCTCCAATTGTAGTTTCTACACAGAGCTATACATTGTACAGATTTCAGCATTGCAATCTGCTAAAAATAGAGACTCTGTTTTTGGTTTCTAATTGGTATACTGTACTTCAGTTTTAAATTTTGACATCCAAAACTGATTCTCAACACCAGTATGGAGCCACTACTTTAAAATTTTTGATTGTACTACAGATTAACACTTTTAGATTCAAGTGAGAAGAGTGGAGATAAAAATGTGATGCATTCATTTTGACAATACCGATACTACGTTGAAAACCTAATCGGTAAATCCGGCATATACATCAATGATGGTGCTAAGAACGGTTACTTGAAAACATTTCTATACGCAATAAGTTCACATAGTTAGTGTACCTGCATAATATTGGATCACATCAACAAGTTGTTCATCAAGCTTAATCCATTCCGCTAGCATTATATGCCCCAAGAACATAACTTCTACGAATTCTACCACCATTACATGTCCACATAAGTTCTACTAGCACCCTTTAAAGATCCCATTGAAGATCCAAAAACTATCCATAAACAATTTTCAACAACAATGAAAAAGATCCACACGACATCCTAAGTTAAGCTAAAGTAGAAGAAACAACGAAAACAAGTGAAACATTGGAAGTGCATCCAATAAGAGTCATCACTCACCAATCAACCTCTTACCAGCCTATACAATCTATCAAAATCCGTATTTGTTAAAGAATTTAAACACTCTTAGCTTGCCACCCGAGTTAATAGGCTAATAATAGTCCTTATGTGGTCCTAATACCGTATCCTCACTCGTAAACCTATTTTTTCAAAATAAATCCCTCTTTCCACTGCGATATTTATAATGGAACTCTAATACTAGACTGTGAGGACTAGGATTCCGACATTTCAAGAATCACATTGGATGGTGCCGCGCAATGTGACACCGCGTAGCATAACACAAAAGAAACTCAGAATACATAACATAAAAGCTCATGTTACATGATTCATTAAATTTTACAATAAAATAGATGTTCAGCGGAAGTCTTCATCATGAACTCTCTCGGGCCTAAGCTACAAGAGTAGTGGTCTTATCTAGCTTGCAAATACTCCACTCTAGCAACACAGAAGTAAAGAAGCAGCTTATTCCTGCAAAACATTTAATATGCAACTGTGAGCAAGAAGCTCAGCAAGACTTAATTGTCTCACCTAAAAATTAAACATTAATGTAGAAACTTAAGACATAGGAAGGTAATTGTGCATAAAAGGACTCACCTATCAGTGGACCCTTATGTTAGTTTTATATTAGCATATGAGAGACTTGGGCATGCAACATTGTAGGATCGAAGAGCACATGAAAAGCTACCACATGGGGGTGAATGGTAGATTTAAAACTTTTTCAGCGGAAGCAACAAAAAACTCCTTGTCAAAAAATCAATCTGTTAAAAAACGTGTGTGCAACTGATCTAAACATGTTCAACCATGACACAAGTAGTAGATATTATAAAGAATCAAGACATGAAGACAAGACAACAAGAATCACGAAAAACCGTTGAGAAAAACACAAGTTATGATCAAAAGATCAAACAAAAGTCAATCTGTTCTACCTGAGAAAAAACCAGATCTGCAGCACTGCAAAGAAACTCAAGTAGATCAGAAACCACAAATCCAATGACTGAAATTTTTATAGATGATAAATAATTAAGTTGTGAAGAGAACCCAAAAAAATCACATCAATTGGATTTGTAAAACTCAAGTTATGATAAAACCACCGAAGCAAGGTAGTGCTGTGTAGAAACTCTACAAGAAAACTTGTCTGAAATAAGTCAGACAAATAAGGCACAAAAGTTTCTTTAAGCTACGATCTTTATTCAATACAACACAAGAGGAACAACCCAAAGTCCTTACACCTCGAGCTCTGGCCTCCCTTGCTTATATAACCAGCCATGAGGCCAACCTAAACCAAATAGGACTCGTATCCTACTCAGTTTCCACCAAAACTTTCCGTAACTGCTCAAGACTCTTCTATACGCAGATAGAAGCAATCTTAAGACTTCCAAACACCATAGGAATGTATTGCACATTCCTAAAAATAAATCATTGTGATCCACACAAAATCTAACTAAAAACAAACTCGAAATTTTCATAAACGTACCATAACCACCTCAGCCGTTGCCTGAGGCATATTCCAGTCGGTTGGACCTTTCCGACTAATTCTTTACGTCCACTTCTCTTCTTCACGCCTTGGAACCATGTTGATACGTCCATGCACTCCTTTCACACGTGCAAACACCTTCCAACAACATCCACGATACCTTCATATGCATTATTCTTGACTCAAACATGCTGAACGACCTCCCGGTCAACTCAACCACAATTCCTCCCGAACTTGGTTATTGAACCTCATCTTCTGCCGAAGACTAGTTCAATGGATCCCGTCACCAGCCATATCTTGAACTCAAGCAACACCTGCATAAGAATAAACAGTTAATACTTCCGAGCACAAGTCCTCGACTTGACTCACGTTAGTTCTAAAACCACAACACCTTACGTGAGCACCTCACATAAGCATGTCGCAAACCATAGCAAAAACATTAACCACCATGATCAGCCAAAACGCATCAAAACTTAGTAAAAGAATACTAAGCAAACTTTCCATCAGTGTAAAGCATATTTGAAACATTGCAAGTTAAAAGCAGAACAATTGCAATCTAGCACTGGACCTTGAGATGAAGCTTACCAAAGCTAGCAGGATCTAGCGCCGGAGCTAACCAAAGCTTGTCGGACCTAGCGCTGGAGCTTACCAAAGCTAGTCGAACCTAGCACCGGAGCTAGCAAAAACATGTCAGACCTAGTCATAGTAAGTCAGACCTAGACAAAGAAGTCGAACCTATCCAAAACAAGTTGGACCTAGCCAAAATAAGTCAGACCTAGACAAAGAAGTCGGACCTAGCTAAACTAAATCGGACCTTACGTCGGACCTTGTCGGAGCTACCCAAAACAAGTCAGACCTATTGTCGGACCTTGCAGGAGCTCAGACCTAGAGACGGACCTTGTGAAAAGGGTGTTTTCAATAGAATTCAAAACTTTTTTCGTCATATCCAATTTATTCAGCACACATAGGTCTCACAATCCCCCCCTTGATGAATGCATTGGCAACACCACTTAAAATCCGAACATTGGCTTATGAAAAGTTTTGAAAACAGTCAAATGAGAAAGAAAGAAATTTCAAATCAAATATCTCTCCTCCTATACTTATAGCAGAAATAAAATGAGAAGAAAAATAAAAACTCTCTTCTGAGAAGAATTGTACCGAAATAGTTGTGAATGTGTGCAATTTGTGATCCATTCCCCCCCCCCCCCCTTGACAATGTATTCAACAAGATTCAAAAGAGAAATTCCAATTGTTATGAGCATATTATTACATATACATATAAAACAAAGCTCATCCAAGTCATACTATCAAGTAACTTACACAGTCACATCAATGAGGTACATAAAGTAGTGTAAGCCATATTAGAGATCAAGCGTAATTTTCAATTTAAGCAAGTCATGATCTAACAAACTTAACTATTTCAAATACTGAAAGCATGACACTTGTTGCTACATTTTATTTTCTTTTAAGGAACATAATTCATCTTATGACATTTGCAAGAGATTATATGCCACATCAGCCTTATTCTAACCAACCAAGCCAAGCCTATGTCATTTGACAATTAGAAGCTTAAGGACATGGTTTTAGTCATAAACAACTTCTTCCAAGTTCATACCTTAGTGCAATGATAAGTCATCTTAAAAGAAGAAGTGTGATGCATGCATATTCGCTTGATCTTTTCTCATTGTTTATTTGATCATAAAATCTCAACATGTTGATAGTTAATTGATCAATTTTTCATTATTAAAAGCACTTGTGAGCATGTAACAAGTTCAAAACAACGAGAAGGTTCAATCATGACCAGATTTAGTGTAAGTAATTATTCCAATTACTAGACATGACAAAAACTATAAAATGTATAACATAAGTAATGTAGTAAGAACTTTCAGAATGTAAAAGAAATCACAAAGTCATATATGTATGAAATACTATGATCATATTTTTTTAAACTCAGATTCATACATAGAACTTCCCAAGTTTCAAAACTCACCCTCAATTTAAGCCATGAGGATGCATAGCCCCTATTTCACTACGAATGAAACAAAAACGAGTAAAATCCAAAGGTTTTGTAAAAAATGTCAGTCAATTGTTGTTCGGTATCGACATGATGAAGCACAATGTTTCCTTTTTCAACATTATCACAGAGAAAGTGATACCTAATGTCAATGTGCTTTGTTCTAGAATGTTGCACGGGTTTTTATCAATGCAAATGGCACTAGTATTATCTCAAAACAGTGCAACACTATCTAGATCAACCCCATAGTCCTTAAGTGTTTGAACAATCCAAAGAATCTGTGAGGAAGCGCTAGCAGCAGCTAAGTATTCAGATTCGGCTGTGGATTGTGCAACTGAACTTTGTTTACTAGAGGACCAAGCAACAAGTGAATTACCAAGAAAATAACAAGCACCCGAAGTACTTTTCCTATCAATCATACACCCCCAAAATCAGCATCCGGGAAAGCTTGAAAGTAACGGTTGAGGAAGAAGGAAGAAAAATGTCAAATTCTTGAGTTTCATGTAAGTACCTAAGAACTCTTGTGATTGCTTGATGATGTGAAGCACGTGGGGATGCTTGAAACCGTGCACAAAGACATATGCCGGATTGTATGTCCGGTCTTGATGCTGTGAGGTACAAAAGTGATCCGATCATGCTTTTATATTCTTTTTGATGCACGGGTTCACCATCTTCATCAAGCTCAAGTGTCGTTGCTGTAGCCATTGGTGTTCGAAGTGGCTTGCTTTTGTCCATGTTGAAGCACTTAAGAAGGTCTCTTGTATACTTCATTTGATGCACAAAGGTACCTTCCTTGGTTTGCTTGATTTGCAGCCCCAAAAAGTATGTGAGTTCTCCCATCATACTCATTTCAAATTCTGAACTCATCATAGGTGAAAACTTGGGCACAAGATCATGAGAAGCACAACCAAAGATACTATCATCCACATACACTTGAACGAATAATGAGTCATTGCCATATTTAAGCACAAAAAGAGTTTTATCAACTTTGCCCATGGTAAACCCTTTTACAAGTAAGAATGTTTTTAACCTATCATACAATGCTCTATGGGGCTTGTTTGAGACCGTACAAGGCTTTGGATAGTTTGTAAACATGATTAGGAAAATCTAGATTTTCAAAACTCGGTGATTGCTTGAAATAAACCTCCTCATCTATGTAGCTATTAAGAAAAGCACTTTAACATCCATTTGATATAACTTGAAACCTTTAGATGCAGCAAAAGCTAACAAAATTCTTATGGCTTCTAATCTAGTAACAGGAGCAAAAAGTTTCATCAAAATATAGACCTTCAATTTGTGTGAAACCTTTAGCAACCAACATAGCTTTATTCCTAACCACAACCCCATCCTCACTTTGTTTATCTTTTTCCAATTAAAGTGTCTTTGAGGTGGAGGTACAAGTTTCCAAACATTATTTCTTTCAAAATTTTCTAACTCTTCTTGCATGTCAATATTCCTAGATTCATTAGTGAGTGCGTGTGATATATCTTTGGTTTCAAAATAAGCAACAAAAGCAGAATGAGCGTGAGAGTTTGAATCGCAAAACCTGGACCGTGTGACTCGTTCGTGCAAGCTCCCAATGATTTGTTGTGGAGGATGACTTTTGAGGATTCTGAGGGGAGTAGACACTTCACAATCTCCTTGTTCTTCATGTTCATCAAAGATCGAACAACTTGTGGTTTGAGGATGATCTGTACCAGCTGCAGTAGTAGTTAGTGTTGGTTGTGGTGCAAAATCAGTAGCATGATCAACGTCATTTGCTGATGAATTTTTGGGTGACAACACCACTTCTTCGTCTTCTTTGATGAAAATACTCTCCCCCTGCGGATATGGATCTATACCTACAATATTAGAGCTAGTACTTGGGCTAGCTTCATCCAAAGAAACCTCACAAGTGTCTACAATTTTGTTAGTGTGAAGTAAAAGCACATGGTAGCCTCTAGTATGAGATGGATAACTAAGAAACATGCCATCAAAAGATCTAGCTTCAAATTTATCAAGATTACCATGTTTCTTAACAAAGCATTTACAACCAAAGACCCGAAAGTGTGTGACACTAGGCCTATGACCAAAATGAAGTTCATATGGTGTTTTTTCTAGCTTAGCACACAAGAAAACACAATTTGAGACATAAAAAGCGGTTGCAATTGCATCTGCCCAAAATTTTCTAGGAGTTTGATATTCATCAAGCATGGTCCTAGCCATTTCAACTAAGGTTATGTTCTTTCTTTCTACGACACCATTTTGTTGAGGTACATAAGGTGAAGAAAATTGATGATCTATTCCATTTTCAGCAAAAAAGTGATCTAATGATTGATTTCTAAATTCGGTTCCGTTATCACTTCTAATTGCTTTTAAAGATCTTGGGTGATCAATTGATAATCTAAGAAATAAAGTTCTAAAATGACTAAAAGTTTCATTCTTAGATGCCATAAAATAAACCCAATGGTATCTAGAATAGTCATCAACAATCACAAGAACATACCATTTAGCTCCGTAGGATTGAACACGTGAATGTCCTACAATGTCAAGGTGCAAAAGTTGATCCGATTCAGTTGTCATGGTCATTGTGAGAGGAGCATGTAAACCTGCAACCTTCTTAGCATGTCTACAAGAAGAGCACACAATTTCTTCGTCCCCTTTCAGCTTAGGCAGCCCACGTATGCGATCAAGAGCACTAACACACGTGAGATGATTGAATCCTACGTGACCAAGTCTACGATGCCAAAAATATAAGTCCTTTGAATCATTAGCAACTAGACACCTATGCTTAGAAGATGACATATCAAAATCAGCTTTAAAAACTCTTCCAAACAGAGACATGTTAAAAATAAGCTTGCTGTTTGAATCTACAACCTTGCAGCAATTATTAGTGAAGATAATTTCCAGATTTTTATCTAGTAACTATGAAACAGAAAGCAAGTTGTATTTCAAATTTTTAACAAGTGCCACATCCTTCAAAGTTTAGTGATTATTTACTCTAACCAAACCTTTAGCAATTATATGAGTTAAAGAATTATTGACAAAAGTAACATTCTCTACACATGACACAAAAGAGAGGAAGAAGAATCAATCTTTGTTACTAGTCATGTGGCGTGAGCAATCTGAATCTATAATCCAAATTTTCTCCTTCCTCAAACGTGTAACCTACATAGAAGCACAATACGTGGATGACTCAATATAGGGGTTAGTTAAAAGGCATTTAGGAATCCAGTACTGAGTCACACGACGTGCAGTAGGAACAACACGCGAAAGTTGAGACAAAACAACAGTTTTATGAGCCAAAGTTTGAGGATTTTTGTACCCAACTACTGACTTATGAGGTGTTACATGTGTAGCATGAAAAACAGTAGGTTTGGGAGCAAGCTTTGCATCTTTTTGACACATAACAGCAGATTGCATGTTCTTGGTATTTGGATAAGCATGTGCAACAAATGTTGCATGAGAGTTATGAGATCTAGCTTGTATTCTTTCCTTTTTTTGTTGTTTAGCTAGTATATAACAAAAATCTATGACATGACCATCTCTACCATAGTGGGTACAATGAAATTTAACTTTGTGTTCATATCTAGATGAGCAAGCAACATGTTTATTAGAAGCTGAATGAGATAGCACCCC
Source organism: Tuctoria greenei (assembly GCA_036927565.1). Classification (NCBI taxonomy): domain Eukaryota; kingdom Viridiplantae; phylum Streptophyta; class Magnoliopsida; order Poales; family Poaceae; genus Tuctoria; species Tuctoria greenei. The sequence goes on along the minus strand of JAYESD010000008.1, from coordinate 137,194,953 downwards.
TGCAGATTTTAAAACTAGTTCTTTTTGTTTATGAACTGTTTGAATCAAACCCTTTCATAATGACATTACAATTTTAGGTGGATGTGCCTTAGCATGAGCATGAGAACCAAAACCTAAATCAACTTTATCATTGCAAGACTTGGAAGAATTCAGTAGCAAGTTTAGATTGTTATTCCCATTACAAAACTGCTCTAGTGTCCTATTCATATCATCAAGTTTCTTTAACAAATCTAGACAGTTTTCATATAAAGTTTTCCCTTTTAGTTTGCAATTAGAACAATATTTAACTTCATGAGAACGTAAAGCATTGTTCAATAGAAATCTCATTCATAGCATCTTATAGTTTCTTATCAAGATCATCACAAGTAGAACAATGAAAATCAATTATAGAACAACTACCATCATTCAAGTTTTTATCATTAAGTGCAGCAAGCTCTCTATTCTTTTCAATTTCTAACTCAAGCTTATCAAGTGTAGGGGTGTGTGCACTTCTTAGAGAAGACAATTGTTCATATATTAAATCACATGAGGAACAAAAATCATCACTAGGAATCAAAGATTTCAAATGATTAATTTCATATTCTAGTGACTCAATTTTAACAGCATTGCCCTAAGCTTTTTGTCCTTTTTCTTACTATAACAGCGGCATGAGAAACAGTATCACACATTTCTTTGCAAGTAGGACATACCTCTTCATTGTCGTTGTTGTTTTCTGCCTCCTCTATACTTGATCTTCACTTGCCTGCCATGAAGCAAAAGTTTGTCAAATCATCTTCATCTTCGTCACTTCCGATGTCCACATCGCTCGAGCCAAGTTCTTGAAGTGCGGAGATAAAACTATTTACCAATTAGCTTCCTGTAAAACCCTTCTTTTTCTTGTTGTTGTTTGTAGAGGAGTGCTTCGTCCTTGTTTGCTTTTCATCACGGGAAGTAGTACCTGAATTGTTAGGGAAATCCGTGCGAAAATGTCATGTCTTACCACATTTGAAGCATCGTTGAGGTCTGACACTCCCTCTCCTTCTAGTTCTCACATTTTACAATGCTTTTGAGAATCGAGTAGAGTTGAGTGCAAGTTCTTCCTCTGGAAACTCTTCAATCTGTTCAAGGGTTAGAGAGGACAACAAAGCAAGTGTTCCACAAGATGAAGACTGGCCGGAGCTAGGCATGTCACGTTGAGAAACAAATGTAAGAGACTTGTTGGGGTTCTTACGTGAGATTATGTCAATTTCATGAGTTTTCAATTTAAAATATAGAACATCTAAAGTAAGTATACTCATGACAATAGATTCACAAATAGATGTCACTTTCATCTCCCAAATTGACATGTCTAATGCACTTAGTAATTGCCTATCATTCTCAGCATCAGAAAAGTTAACATTGACGCTATGCAAGTTGCTGAGAATTTTATTAAAGCGAGCAAAGAGGTCGTCGATGGACTCATATGGTTGCATCTCAAAGTTCATGTACTCCTTTTTGAACATGTCTTGCCTTACCTCCTTGTTCGTGTGAGATCCTTCATGGTAATCACGTAGAGCTTTCCAAACTTCGTACGCAGATGAGAGGTGAGCAACATGGTTGAAGTCACTTTGAGTTAGTCCTTGTACGATCAAGTTTTGAGCCTTGTTGTTGTTGTCAACATCCCTTAAATTTGTAGCTGTAACTTGATCGTTTGGTGGAACTTCATAAGGCTTGTACATCTTTTCCAATATTGCAAAGCCTTGCGCCTGGATGAAAGCCTCGATGTGTGCCTTCCAAACCTGAAAATCAATACCATTGAACACACAAGGTTTGGCGGAATATTTCTCCTTCAAAACACATGCAAATATCAAAGATTAGAGCGCCGTGGATTTGATACCAATTGTAGGATCGAATAGCAGGTGAAAAGCTACCAGAGGGGGTGAATGGTAGATTTAATACTTTTCGGCAGAAGCAACAAAAAAACCCTTGGCAGAAAATCAATGTGTTAAAAACCGTGTGTGCAACTGATCTAAATGTGTTCAATCATGACAAAAGTAGTAGATATTATAGAGAATCAAGTCAATAAGACACGCCAACAAGAATCACGAAAAACTGTCAAGAAAAACACAAGTTATGATAAAAAATCAAACAAAGGTCAATATGTTTACCTGAGAAAAAACCAAATCTGCAACACTACAAAGAAACTCATGTAGATCAGAAACCGCGAATCAAATGACTGTGAAATTTTGACAGATGATAACTAATAAAGTTGTGAAAACAACTAAAAAGAATCACATCAATTGGATTTGTAAAAATTGAGTTATGATAAAACCACTAAAGCAAGGTAGTGTTGTGTAGAAACTCGACGAGAAAACTTGTCTGAAACAAGTCGGACGAACAAGGCACAAAAGTTCCTTGAAAATGTGATATTTATCTAATAGAATACAAGAGGAACACCCCAAAGTCCTTACACCACGAGCTCTGGCCTCCCTTGCTTATATAACCAGCCATGAGGCCAACGCGAACCAAACTAGGACTCGTATCCTACTCAGTTTCCACCGAAACATTTCATAACTACTCAAGACTCTTCTATACTCAGATAGAAGCAATCTTAAAACTTCCAAACACCTTAGGAACATATACCACATTTCTAAAAACAACACAACTTCGTGATCCACACAAAATCTAACTAAAAACAAACTCGAAACTTTCCATAAATAAATCATAACCACCTCAGCCTCAGCCTGAGGCATATTCCAATCGGTTGGACCTTTCTGACCAATTCTTTATGTCCACTTCTCTTCATCATGACTTGGAACCATGTTGATACATCCATGCACTCCTTGCACACGTACAAACACCTTCCAACAACATCCACGATACCTTCATATGTATTGTTCTTGACCCAAACATGATGCGCGACCTCCCAAGCACAATTCCTCCTAAACTTGGTTGTTTAACCTCATCTTCTTCCTAAGACTAGTTCAATGGATCCCATCACCAGCCATGTCTTGAACTTAAGCAACAACTGCACAAGAATAAACAACCGATACTTCCGAGCACAAGTCCTCAACTTGACTCACGTTAGTTCCGAAACCACAATACCTTACGTGAGCACCTCACATAAGCATGTCGCAAACCATAGCAAAAACATTAACCACCATGATCAGCCAAAACAAATTAAAAATCTAGTAAAAGAATACTAAGCAAACTTTCTATCTGTGTAAAGCAAGTTCAAAATATTGCAAGTTAAAAGAAGAATCATTGCAATCTAGCATCGTACCTTGCCAAAGCTAACCGAATCTTAAGATGGAGCTTACCAAAGCTAGCAGGATCTAGCACCAGAGCTAACCAAAGCTTGTCGGACCTAGCGCTGGAGTTTACCAAAGCTAGTCGAACCTAGCACCAGAGCTAGCAAAAACATGTCGGACCTAGACAAATAAGTCGGACCTAGCAAAAATATGTCAGACCTAGCCAAAATAAGTCGGACCAAGACAAATAAGTCGGATCTAGCCAAAATAAGTTGAACCTTACATCGAACCTTGTCGGAGCTATCCAAAACAAGTCAGACCTATTGTCAGACCTTGCAGGAGCTCCGACCTAGAGACGGACATTGTTAAAAGGGTGTTTTTGGCAGAATTTAAAACTTTTGTTGTCATAGCCAATGTATTCAGCACACATATGTCTCACATACATCATGAACTCCATAATCAAACAAGAAATGCTTCATCCATGACATGCAAGTAAAGGTTTGGGAAGATGTAAATTTAGTGGTGCTACTTCTAAGCCATACAAGTTACAATACAATCATTATTCCTAAGAATGTAATTCATATGAGTCAAGTTCTATAATGTTCAACTACTCTAAATTTACTATGTAACAGCACAGTTAACAAGCGGTACTCGTAGGCGACTCGAATCCATATACACCTGCAGGGATAACTCGGATAACACGACACACACATCCGTCTTAAAGAGGTGATCGACCACTTCCGTTAACGTTGTATGTGAGAACCTTTCACAAGACACCCGAATGCCGAATCGGTCCCACCTCCCCAGCACCAACCAAAGCCAGTGGGTTATTCCACAACATTCAGGTTTACAAGCTACGTCAGTTTACTGGTTCCCATATACCAGTATGTCTCCGGTACGAGGGCGGCAGAAGATTCTACTTCGGTGAGCTCGGACGAAGTGGATAGCGCAATATTCTCCTCGAGAATTGATCATGGATGAGCAGGGTGGTACGAAGAGCACGAATTTGGACCTAGAACTTGATGAAATTGGCTTGAACTATGAATTCACCCTTGACCTAGGTAAGACAGCCGTGCCAATGAGATTTGGCTTTTCGACGCAGTTCCTATGGACAGACCCACAGGGTATGCCAGGTGGGCCACGACATACCTTGGGCCAGCCAAACTAGGCAAAGGGTAGATGAGATCGATCCATCGATTGATTCAGCCTACATCGTACGTGACTGTACACCCGGTTTGTCCCTGCCCCATTGCTGTCCCAAACTATATAGGTTTAACTTCGGTTCACGAAAGTCCCAGGATTGAGATGATGAATTCATCTCGCATGGAGTAGAAGATAAGCAATGCATATTGGATGCCAGTCATGGCAGGGAGACAGGTAGCTGGCGATTAGGGACGAAGCAAATTGGTGGGCCATAATTGCAGTCCGAGAGTTAGAGAACGAGCGAAGCCTAGCATTGGTTTGGACCATTCGTTTGGGAAACTCTTAGGTATTTTTATTACAATTTTGAGGTTACCATAGAAAATATATGGCAGCCCAAACAACTGTAAAACCAGAAAAAAATACACAGAACAAGGCACACCCAAGCGAGATAAATAAGAGAGGAGGCAAATTTCTTAATAATTAAAAAAATTATTGGTTATTGTCGGTGACTATCACGGAGCCGTTGCCTACTATGGAGGAGATGATGAGTAGCTTGTAAACTCAGCTCGCGAGGAGGTTGGACGGTTGGAGCGTGAGTATCTAACTATCAGTACTGCATCTGATATATTTATATTGTAATTTGTTTATTGAAAACATATAATATTATTTATCTTCTATATACCAAATTATGTCATAAATTTTATAATTATCTATTGAATTTAAAAATTACACGGGCATACCCTTTGATAAAAATCTAGGTCCGCCACTTGCGGTTCCTCGATCAATATTCAATTTTTTTTGCACAGGGTAGTGCGGAAACCTTTCTAGAGCATGTGGATGTATGGGGAAGGAGTATCATTAACCGGACACGACGAATTTAACCGGAATTCATGCTCGACTTTAATGAACACTATGGGGGAAAACTGACCAATCACGTCAATAGGATGAGAACTGGCTGAGCTAAGTGGTGATAATCAAAGGAGATGCTCGTCAAACCTTTTGGCGCGCTGGTTGAGTTGGGAACGAGCTGGGAGCAGTTTGGCACTGTGGCTGCACTTTTGCGGCTCCACCAAAGAGAAGAAATGCTTCCACCGAGGGGCAGCTCGGAGAGAACAAAGAATGGATTGGCACCACATCCAGGATGAAGAGGGAACCATGTTGACACTTGTGGCGCCCTCGAACAAGCTGCAAAGTGAAGGGGAAAACTCATCACCACGGAGCTGATGGGGCAGCGGCAAATGAGAAGATCAGCTCTGTTCTTGATGGTCGACGCTGCAGGCATGGTCGCGCCTAGTGGGGAGAACAGTGACGGATACGAGCGTTGAACCCAGACGGCGGTTGGGGCTGCAAGCAGCAGTGGCGCGGTGCTCCGCGGCGTGCTGCCGCACGCAGAGGTTTCCACACTACTCTTTATTACTATGTCACGACTCAGTGAACATGTATGCTTAGTCTATAACTTTGAGCGTCGATGATTCGAATCAATAACAACCTAGAATGCACGACACGTACTTCCGCAGAGAAGATATGTCGGTGCTCTTCTCTCTATGTTGCACGCAGCAACTTTTCACAAGAGGCCCTAATATGGAATGGACTCTCCATCCTGAGTAAAAGGTCCCCTACACACGTCAAAGTTACCCGCTAGATGATTTACACCTTTATGCCTTCTCAACTCCAAAGAAGACCGTGGAGAAGTTTCCACACCATGGTCATCGAGTTACATCAGTTTCCTGGATCCCATATACACTTATGCATCAAGTACAGCTCAAACTGGCCCAACAGGGCCGCACACAGATCGGTCTTCAATTGATACATATGGAGCAACAACCCAACCTCCAACATCTGCCTCGCCATTACAAACCCAGACACGATGTGGTCACAAGCGTCGTCTCACCCTTCGGGTTGACATCAACCTTGTGCGTTCCATCTTACAAAAATCCGCGTCCACATCTCAACTTTAAGAGTGATTATTGTTGTGACATGTCGCGAGTTGGCTTTCCTCACTCGCAAGTACAATTCAACTACTTGACTTGTGGATGGTAAAATGTGACCATTCTCGTGAGTAGATTCCAATTACTCGACTTCTACCGACCTATCAACAAAACAATTAAGCATAGCAATATAATACGATGGAATAATGTCCTACCAAGCCACTATAAGGAATATTTGGTCATGCATGTGGAGTATCATCAAAACCTGACCTAATGCACAATACATACCGCATACATATAGTGTACACAAAAAAAATTATAAAGGTTGTTATATAGTGAAAGGGGGCTTATCCTAGTGATGAGGACATCACTACCGTTGATACAACCACAACAGCAGCCCATTCACCATTTGCAACTAATCAAGGTCCAATGACACGCGCTCGTGCACGTCAACTTAATTATCAGGTGAACTCATTCCTGGTTTTTCAAAATAATTATCCTTCAAATGGGGAACTATTAAAGCCTTGTGATGACCTTGTTATTATTAGGTGCTTGCGAATTGATCCAACTAGGAGGAATAGAGGGATTAATGCAATGAAGACTGCTCCACCCGAGGGGTCCTCGTAACTGCAGCAAGTACCAACTTAAAAGGGGCATAACATTCAACTCCCAAGGTTGTTTAATGCAAATAAGTACTTGCTGGAAAGTTCTCTTCGTCTACTTTCCATCGGATCACAAATCAAAGGCAGATGATGCTTGAGCTACTCAGTAAAGGTTGAACAAGACTCGTGACTCCATCCTGAGTTCTAGTCTTCCTCCTATATATAGACAACTAGCAGCCATAGGAAGAACTTGGGTTTTGTTTTCTGTAAGTTTAGCCATTGCTACTTCCTTGTAATGCAAGTGTCGAAGATACCTTCCGATTACTTGAATTAGAACCCTAACTTATCACACCCGTGAGTGTTTCCTTGTTATCTTGTTCTTGCTTGTTTTTCAATTGCTTGCAGCTTCAAGACTGTTCTTGGCACGGCAAGAACAGCAACAACAGGAGCCAGTGTAACTATCGCTGAGGCGCAGCACCCTTGTGGTTGTTGTAGTCGGGTAGCACAACGTCGACCTCCACCCAAATCGTAGTAACCAATAGACGGTGTAACTATCGCTCAAGGCGCCACACCATTCTGGTTGTGGTAGTCGAGCAGCTAATGTCCGCTTCCACCAAATTCATTCACCACCAACATCTCTCATCCAAAGATAGGGCATCCCTCGTACCCGTTGGGTTCATCACCTAGTGGGAGCGAATTTTAGGCTGAATTTCACAACACTAAATGCAAGTACTCTACAGAGGAAGTCATGGGTGCTTGATCTGTGGTGTACTTATGAAAAATATGAAGGGATGAACGTGTCATAATATTGGTCTACAAAATCCGGTCACAATCGTGTGCTTAGCCATCCAGTTACCGTCGCCTTGTTCTAGATAATAGGCTATGAGTGACTGCATTTGTACTTGCTTGTAATAAATAGCCATAACTTCCTTGGAGGGAAAGGTCGAGACTCGGATGTACCCATCATCTAAAAATCAAAGGTTGTTATATGCAAACAGGGGCTTGCATTAGGTTGCGACTAAGTAAATGTCAGCATATTAGCAACTTCATCCTCCGAGTACAGCTTCTGGTCGATCCTCTTCATCTCATCCTTGCTACTGCTCTAGAACCTCCTTGTGTGCAGCTGTCCATGTGGTTTCCCGTCTCCTCCATATGGTGCTCCTCATTGATCTTCGTCATTGCGTTTGCTATCGACATGAAAATGTACATAAGTAATTGAAACTTAGTAATTTTCAGTATTGAAAGTGTTTATAACTCGAGAGGGCTAAACTCAGGTGCAATGATATGGGGTGTCTCTGTTGGGTTAAGAAAAACAAAGACGAAAATTAATGGAACAAATTTGGATTACATGAATGACCAGAGGAATACTCATGCTGTACAAGAACTACAACAAGGGATCTTTGTTGCCCTTACTGCCGGTGGAAAAAGATTGAGCATAGCATAATGGATTTTGAAGAATTAGGATTATGAACTTCAATAACATAATTATGTGATGAAGTTACAAATAGAACAATTTCTACTGTGACATTGAAACCAGCCTAGAGGGTGGTGAATAGGCAATAATCGAAAATCTAGATTTAATGGAAAATTGTCCTGTCAATACAAGTCGGACTTGTCTGACCGGAAATCGGACTTGTCTGACAGAAGTCGGACAAGTCCGTCAGCTTGGATAAGCCGACTGAACCTACAGGAAAGTACTAAAAATGAATTTTTTCTGCAATCTAGTGAATGGAGATACATCCTAGCAGTTTTAGTAGTCGATGGAAACAAGATTAAGTGCTATAAACAAAGTAAACCTAGATGATCTCTAGAAAGTAAGAACTTTGCGGAAATGTAAATGGAGACAATGGACACAAGATTTTTCTCCCGAGGTTCGGTTCCACAAAGAAACCTACATCCCCGTTGAGGAGCCCACATAGGGCCGGACCTAACAGCCCTATCCTCTCCAAGATGCCTCAAAGGTCAAGTCTTAGATCTTCCACTATCACAAAGGATTACAAACTTCCCTGAATAAAGAGATCACACAAGAACTTGTGGGGCGATGCCTAACCATCTAGGGGAGAACCCCAAGAATAATGAACACACAATCACAAAGAAACTCAGCGAATCAAACGTTGCTCAACCTCCTACGGACTTCTCTTGCCAAGTCTCACAATCACTCCTTCACTCTTCTCCAAAAACTTTGGATTTGGGCTCAAGAGGGTGAAGAACAATGGAGGAGGCTTTCATGAGGGTTTGAGGCAGCTCTTGGAGTTTTTGTAGGGTTAGGCTTGATTTGGGGATGAAATCCCCATAAATTTATATTCAAAAAGTGTTTGTAGCCGTTAGGTAACAACCCACGTTGGGCACGTCTGACCTAAGCTCGGACATGTCCGACGTGCTGACAACGGAGACAGTACGATTAACCAATTTTATTTGAATTTGCGCGCAAAAGCCGAGTTGGACAAGTTTGACACAACTCGGACAAGTCTGACAAACAAGGAGAGGTTTTTCAACTCAGACTAATCTGAGGCACCAAGTCAGAAAAGTCTACCTCGAACATATCTGACCCACTTCGGACATGTCTGAATTCAAACAGAGACTTCTTGGACTAGTCTAAACACCCATCTCGGACAATTCCGAGTTTTCAGACACTTAGAAATAATTTTCTAAGATAAGTAGCTCGGACATGTCCCACCCACTTCGAACATGTCTGAAATAGAATAGAGAGGTTTCGGACATGTTCGAAATACAGATTCAGAGATGTCTGAATTCGACCAGAGAAGTTTTAGACATGTCCGGAATACAGTTCGGACACATTTGAATTCTACCAGAAGGAATTCAGACTTATACGACCCAAGGGGACGGACAATTCTGACTTAGACACAAAGGATTTTGCTAAAACATACCTAAGAGCTTGAGCTCCCATTTGACTCACTAAGTTTCCACACGTCGTATCCCTCTTAATAGTACAGATTTTCCACTGGCTCAAGGAGAAATAGAAACCTATTTCTACTCCATTTTTCACACCTTTTCTCCTTTTTTGTGAATTTCATTACGTACTAAAATCTCTGCAATAACTCAACCAAAGTCATTAGCCCTTTAATTGTTTGTTATTAATCAACCAAAACCCACAAGGGACCTAGATGCACTTTAAGACATCAATACTAATGGAGTTGGGATTTCTGTAGTAGTTCACAGAGGTCCTAAGGAAGATGTTAGCAAAGTTTCATTGCAAAGGAATGATGTGGCCTGAAAAATTGAAACAAGGTTTTGGCTTCTCTAAATTTTGATCATAAATCCAAGGCAAGTAATATACGAATTGATTCAAGCCTACCTACGAGAGCAAAGGTTCCATCAAATCCAAACCTTCGGCTTGTGAGTACCCCTTGGCCACAAGTCGTGCTTTGTTCCTTGTCACCACCCCGTGCTTATCTTGTTTGTTGCGGAACACCCACTTGGTGCCAACAACATTCACATTTGGTCTCTTCACAAGCTCTCGCACTTGATTTCTTTCGAACTTGTTGAGCTCCTATGGACTATCGCTCAAAGCGCCACACCATTCTGGTTGTGGTAGTCGGGCAGCCAACGTCGGTCTCCAACAAATTCATTCACCACCAACATCTCTCATCGAAAAATAGGGCATCCCCCGTACCCGTTGGGTTTATCAAGTGGTATCAGATTTCAGGTTGCTCGGTGAGAGCTTTCCTTCTCCTTGTTCTTTATTTACCTACTGTCCACTTTTGCCTACAAAAGTTTGCTCTAGAAATCCTAAAAACACTTTGAGCCTTTTACTTTGCTACTTAGCTCTCGACTTGTTGAATTCACGGTTGCCTTTTTGTGTCGAGTTGCTGGTCCTAAGTTTTTCACCGCTAGAGTTTCGAGTTCGTGCCACTTTGTTCTCAGTCCATTTTCATTACCTACCCAAAGTTAAGAAAAATGGCAAGTGCAAAAGAAAAGCCGCACGGATCAACAAGAAAAAGGCACGTGCAAAGAAAGAAAAGCCGCACTGATTGAAATTGCTAGCAAAAGTTTCTCAGTAAAAAAAAGAAACTATTTGTATAACATTTGTTTCAAGTTTTGGAGTTCAACTTGCTGTTTTGAACGTTTTGTTAAAACACAACGTTCGTGTTGTCCGAACCTTTCTACTACAGTAAATTTAACATCATGTGGAGTAACGGCTCGCGTCTCTATCACGGGTTAGACTAGGACCAGCACAGTACCATCGTGGAATGTTTATTCAACTTGTTGTGACTAATGTGGTACTAGCTTTTCCTTTGTGCAACTCATTTCTAGCAGCCACCTACAGCTCCACAAAATCAAACTACAACACCACAGGATTGTACTGGCAGCCACCGTTTGTTGTTGTTCTTGCTGTTTGTTGGCGCCTCCTGCATCGTGTGGTAAGAACTTGTAAGAGCTTGATTTCTTGCTAGTGAGTAAGTGATTGTGTCCTACCACCTCTTGGCAACTGCTAGGATTATTCTGCTTGCTGTTGTATTTCCTTTCTTTACTAACCATGTCAGCTGATGCGAATGAGACATCTTCACATTCACCACGTACGAGGGACATCATTCAGCATTTTGAATGCCAAGTAAAGCTACACACGGATGCTCTCAACGAGGATATTCAAGTCACCAATGAACACATTGGTCAATTAGAGTCGACGCAGATTTGCACCAACACCAAGCTGACCACATTAGAAAGCACTGTTGGGGCTATTAACACTTCTCTTGCAGCTATCATTGAGCGATTGGAGAGGATGGAACAGGTTGGACGCGAAGAGAGGTAAAGATGTGTTGATGACACCCACGACTCCGTTGGCAGCGCTGCAAGATATGACGAGGCGAAGTATTCAGCAGATACCGAGCTTGATGATGGACCTTTCAGGTATCGACGGCAGCCACGTCGCGACCATCATGGTATGGGTGGTCGAACCCTACGACGTGAGGTACGTGAAAATGATTATTCCCTACGCAACATTAAATTCTTCATACCACCCTTTGATGGTAAATATGATCCGGATGCATATCTGTCTTGGGAATTATTAGTAGATCAAAAATTTGCATGCCATGATTTCCATGATGATAAAAAGGTTAGAGCTGCCACTAGTGAATTCGCTGACATTGCTTCTGTTTAGTCGCATGAGTATCAAACTAAAAATCCAGCTACCGTACCACAAACTTGGAATGCCTTGAAATGAATCATGCGTCATCGTTTTGTTCCTTCCTATCATGCAAGTGACCTGCTGCATAAATTACAACAACTTAGGCAAGGCAACAAATCTGTTGAGGAATACTATCAAGAACTCCAAATAGGCATGATGCGATGTGGCCTAGTTGAAAATGAAGAGGCTGCAATGGCTAGGTTTATGGGTGGTTTAACAAGAGAAATTCAAGACATATTGGCTTATAAGGAATACACTAACGTCACTCGATTATTCCTTCTTGCTTGTAAGGCTGAAAGAGAAGTGCAGGGATGACGCACAAGAACTAACACTTCTGCAGGTCGAATTACCTCATGGCAGTCCTGCTCAAGTGCTGCTGGTCTTAAGCATGATTCTCCGAACGATGCTTCCAATCGGTTGCCTAGGACTACCTCAAAATCAGCACCTTCGCGTGCTATCGAGACATCAAAAGGATCCACCCAAGTTGCAGCCAACACTTCTTCTTCCATCGCTGCCACTGGGAGAACAAAAGACATTCAATGCCTCCAATGCAAGGGTTTTGGGCACCTACGAAGGGACTACACAAGCAAGTGTGTGCTGACAGTACGAGAGAATGGTGAGTGCTCATCCGCTAGTGATTTAGATGATGAAACATATGTCATGCTTGCTGCACAAGATGCAGGAATGAAGAATGATGATGAAGAGCACATTGGGGCTGATCATGCTGACCACTATGAGAGTCTTGTTGTGAGGCGTGTCTTGAGTGCCCAAATGATCAAAGCTGAACAGAACCAGCGACACAATCTATTCCAAACTAAGTGTGTAGTTTTGGAACGATCGTGTCACATTATTATTGATGGAGGAAGCTGCAACAATTTAGCAAGTGTTGCCATGGTAGAGAAGCTTGGGATGAAAACACTTTTACATCCACATCCCTACTACATCCAATGGTTTAACGACAGTGGTAAGCATATGGTAACACGTCTGGTTCGTTTTGAATTTGCAATTGGTTCCTACCATGATTACATTGATTGTGATGTGGTACCTATGCAAGCTTGCTCTATGCTATTTGGTAGACCTTGGCAATTTGATAAAGATACATTACATCATGTGAAATCAAATCAATACTCTTTCATGCATAATGAGAAGAAGCTTGTTTTGCACCCTATGTCTCCTGATGCTATTTTGAAGGATGACATTTCTAGAGCTTGCAAAGAGAAAAATAAGAAATCTAATCAAAATGAAAATTCAAATGTTGCGAAGGAATCGGTACACCCTAAGACTGACAATTCCAAATCTGCTCATGTGAAGAAGAATGAACTAAAATTGAAGAGTGCTTGTTTTCTTGCTCCCAAACCTGATTTTTTTGTATAAAAAATAATGCTGCAATCTGCTATGTGTTTGCTTGCAAAGAAGCTTTGTTCTCACTTCACAACGAACCATGTGCTTTGCCCCCTGCTTTCACTAAGCTTTTGCAGGAATACGCTGATGTGTTTCCACAAGAGGTTATGTGCGTGAGTCCCTTAGTCCTTGCTCTATTCCTGTTCTTTTGGTTTCACAAAAAGATGGATCATGGCGCATGTGTGTAGATTGTCGAGCAATTAATAACATTACCATTAGTTATCATCATCCTATTCCTAGGTTATATGATATGCTTGATGAACTTAGTGGCTCGATGATTTTCTCTAAAATTGACTTGCGTAGTGGATACCATCAAATTCGCATGAAGCTAGGTGATGAATGGAAAACAACGTTTAAAACCAAGTTCGGTTTGTATGAGTGGTTAGTCATGCCTTTTGGTTTCACGAATGCACCTAGCACTTTTATGAGATTAATGAATGAGGTTTTACGTGCTTTTATTGGAACATTTGTGGTAGTATATTTTGATGACATCTTGATCTATAGAACATCTCTAGAAGAGCATCTTGATCATCTTCGTGCTATTTTCAATGCTATACATGATGCACGTTTATTTGGTAACATTGACAAGTGCACCTTTTGCACGGATGGAGTCTCTTTTCATGGCTATGTTGTGACACCATAGGTAATTGAAGTCAATCAAGCCAAGGTGGAGGCGATACACAGCTGGCCGACTCCTATCACGGTCACACAAGTACGAAGCTTTCTCGGACTTGCTAGATTCTATTGTCGTTTTGTGAAAGACTTCAGCACCATAGCAGACCCGCTGCATGAGCTTACTAAGAAGGGTGCTCCATTCACATGGGGCAAGGCGCAAGAGGCTGCATTTGCAACTTTGAAGAATAGGTTAACTCATACACCCCTTCTCCAATTACCAGATTTCAGTAAGACTTTTGAATTGGAATGTGATGCTAGTGGTATTGGATTGGGAGGTGTCTTATTGCAAGAGGGGAAACCTATTGCTTATTTTAGTGAGAAACTGAATGGGCCTAGTCTGAACTATTCCACTTATGCTAAAGAATTATATGCACTAGTACGAACTTTGGAAACATGGCAACATTATTTATGGTCTAAAGAATTTGTTATACATTCTGATCATGAATCTTTGAAGCACATTAAGAGCCAAACTAATCTGAACCGTAGGCATGCCAAGTGGGTAGAATTCATTGAGTCCTTTCCTTATGTCATCAAACACAATAAAGGAAAAGATAACGTCATTGCGGATGCCTTATCTCGCCATTATAATATGTTGTCCTAACTTGATTTTAAATTTTTTGGCTTGGAAATAATTAAAGAACAATATGCTTTTGATGCTGATTTCAAAGATGTGCTGTTGCAATATAAAGAAGGAAAAACATGGAACATGTTCGTTCTCACTAATGGTTTCATGTTTCGAGCTAACAAATTGTGCATTCCAGCTGGTTCTGTGCGTATCTTACAATTGCAGGAAGTACATGGTGAAGGGTTGATGGGACACTTTGGTGTCAAGAAGACGAAAGACATCCTAGCAAGCCATTTCTTTTGGCCAAAGATGAGAAGAGATGTGGAGCGATTTGTTGCTCGTTGCACCACCTGTCAAAAAGCTAAGTCCCGTCTTAATCCACATGGTTTATACATGTCTCTCCCTGTTCGTAGTGCTCCATGGGAGGATGTTTCTATGGATTTTATTTTAGGATTGCCTAGAACAAAGAAGGGGAGGGATAGTATTTTTGTTGTTGTGGACAGATTTCTAAAAGGGCACACTTCATACCATGCCACAAAACTGATGATGCTACCCATATTGCTAATTTGTTCTTTTGAGAAGTTGTTCATTTGCATGGGGTTCCAAACACTATTGTTTCAGATAGAGAGGCCAAATTTCTTAGTCATTTTTGGAAAACCTTATGGGCTAAGTTGGGGACAAAATTGCTCTTTTCTATCACTTGTCACCCTCAAACTGATGGACAGACCGAAGTAGTGAACCACAATTTATCTACCATGCTTAGATGGGAAGAATGTTTGTCTCATATTGAATTTGCTTACAATCGTTCGCTGCATTCTACTACTAAATTGTGCCCTTTTCAGATTGTATATGGTTTTATCCCTCGTGCTCCCATTGATCTTTTGGCTCTGCTACCTTCAGAGAAATTGAATTTTGATGCTTCTCACCGTGCTGAATTAATTCTTCAAATGCATGAGCAAACAAAATCAAACATTGAGAGCATGAACGCTAAGTATCAACAAGCCAGTAGCAAGGGTAGAAAGCGTGTTACTTTTGAACCTGGTGATTTGGTCTAGGTGCATTTGAGAAAGGATAGATTTCTTGAGTTGAAAAAATCTAAATTGCTACCTAGAGCTGCTGGACCCTTCAAAGTGCTTCGAAAAATTAATGATAATGCATATGAAATTGAGTTGCCTGCTCATTTTGGGGTTACTTCCTCTTTTAATATCGTAGATTTGAATCCATATGTGGGCGAGAAAGACACATTTGAGTCGAGGACGACTCAATTGCAAGAAGTGGAGGATGATTAGGACATCGCTACCGTTGATACAACCACAACAGCAGCCCATTCACCACTTGCAACTAATCAAGGTCCAATGACATGCGCTCGTGCACGTCAACTTAATTATCAGGTGAACTCATTCCTGGCTGTTCAAAATAATTATCCTTCAAATGGGGAACAATTAAAGCCTTGTGATGATCTTGTTATTATTAGGTGCTTGGGAATTGATCCAGCTAGGAGGAATGGAGGGATTAATGCAATGAAGGCTGCTCCACCCGAGGGGTCCTCGTAACTGCAGCAAGTACCAACTTAAAAGGAGCATAACTTTCAACTCCCAAGGTTGTTTTATGCAAATAAGGACTTGCTGGAAAGGTCTCGTCGTATACTTTCTATTGGGTCAAGAATCAAAGGCAAATGACGCTTGAGCTGCTCAGGAAAGGACTAACAAGACTCGTGACTCCATACTGAGTTCTAGTCTTCCTCCTCTATATAAACAACTAGCAGCCATAGGAAGAATTTGGGTTTTGTTTTCTGTAAGTTTTGCCATTGCTACTTCCTTGTAACGCAAGTGTCAACGAGACCTTCCGATTACTTGAATTAGAACCCCAACTTATCACACCCGTGAGTTTTTGCTTGTTATCTTGTTCTTGCTTGTTCTTCGATTGCTTGCAGGTTCAAGGCTGTTCTTGGCACGACAAGAACAACAACAACATGAGCTGGTGTAACTATCGCTAAGGCGCAGCACCCTTGTAGTTGTTGTAGTCGGGTAGCACAACATCAGCCTTCACCCAAATCATAGTTATCAGGAGACGGTGTAATTGCTGCTCAAGGCGCCACACCATTCTGGTTGTGGTATTCGGGCAGCCAACATCGATCTCCACCAAATTCATTCACCACCAACATCTCTCATCAAAAGATAGGGCATCCCCCGTACCCGTTGGGTTTATCAGCACCAGGGTAACATTATGATAAATAATATGTATTGAAATGTATATGGAATAGACTGGAATATGGATTTCAACAATGAACGGCGAATTTCAGAGAGAGAAAAAGAACTAGTGGCCCGGCGCAAATACTTGATGTAATTTTGATGTTATTGCTCTAGGAGATGTGTTAGGGTTTCTAGAATATAAGGTTAAATAGGATTGAAGCATGATTCTTCCCCGAATTAAAATTTTGACGGTGACATACTATGGTTCCTTGAACACACAGGTGGGAAAACTTTTAATCCCACGAGGTGTCGCTGAACAATGGAAACTTAGTTATTGAGAGCAAGAGCATGCCCTTGTGAACCTGTCTGCGCTCTTGGCGGTGCAGGACAAGGGTTGGTTTGATGGGAACATCGCGGCGACATCTGGAACAGCGGTGGTCAGCAAAATGGCGGCCACAAGAACACCATGATCACCTCAGGGAAAGTTCAAGCTGGCCAAAGAAATCATCAGAGAGGTCCGCAAGTCAGTTAGGAGTAACATGGTGCAAACAAACATGATTCAAACTCCTTGCTTTGCTTGAATTCCATTGGCGTTTGTAAGGTGGTCGATGGAGACGCTGGGAGAAAACTTGTCCGTATCCCGGCTAGGGCAAGGCAGCTGGAGTGGCTTTGGGAGATAGTATTAGGTTGCTCGTTTCTTGTGTCGACAGCTCAACTTCGAGCTTCGTGGTTGGCAGCAGTGAGGTGCAGGAGAGCAGAAGCAGCGGCTATGGTGGCAGTTCGGTGCTGCTCACTGTGAAACAGAGAACTGAGGCCAAGCAGAGCCGCTTGGGGGAGGAACAAAATATCACCTCGGAGAAAAGCACATGTATGAGGAAGTGCTAGAGCGCAAGCAACCGAGCTGTAGGCGGTTGGCTTGAAGCAGCTCGGTGGCACATGCAAAGACCCCTGGTGGCGCCATGGGAACGAGCAGGAAAACTAGGGATGCCAACGGGTTGGGTTCGGGTTGGGTAAAGCAAATACTCGCCCGAACTGAAATTTGTGCGGGTAGATTTTCCTATCCGAACCCGCACCCCCGGGGAAAAGTGACACCCGAACATGTTCGGGTACCCGTTGGGTACCCGTCATGAACCAAAAAAAAGAGTACATGTCTTACGCTTTCATACAAAGAAGGCAGAATCACGTGGAAGATGAGATAGTAGGTTGCAACGAAGATGACAGTGCAGCGCTGCTCCTTCCCGGTGTCGTGTATCTCTCGGTACCCTCTCTCGAGTCTCCAGCACAGCACTGCTCCTTCCTGGTGCTGCTTATCTCTCGGTCCCTTCTCTCTAGTCTCCAGTACATGAGGAATGGTGATGTTGGCATTGGGGGAAGAAGAAGGCACCGAAAAAAGAACACAACGCTGGGGCCGATTGCTGGTGCTGGATGTAACACCCAACCACTACGAATCTGGCGGTCGTTACTTCAGGCAGCTCTCTAGGATCATAGACTAGCCCCACAAACCAACGTTATTCTTTTCTACGCATTTTGTCCTCACTTGTGCACATCCGAGAAAACTTCCCGGTCAATCACTGATCCATAATTGCTCCAGGCCAAGCATGCTTAACCTCAGAGTTCTTTGCAAGTGAGCTTCAGAAAAAGAAAATCTACCTTGGTGGTATGAGTATTCTTTCAATCCTATTAAGCCTTGAGCCAGGATGTCACAGTGGAAGGGCCAGAAGATGACATCAGCTTAGAAGGTGGTGCTCGGGAAAACTGCAGGCGGCGACGAGCGCTCGAGCATCGGAAGGAGGACCCGAGGTGTGAGTCTGCATTGGGGATTGGGTGGTGGAAGTGAATACTGATTAGGGTTACATGCTTTTATATGGCCGTGGCGTATGGGCCTTGGGCTATTGTGGCCTCGTTGGCTGAATATGTAAAACAAAATACATTTTTCGGTACCCGCGGGTGGGCAAGAATACCCGTACCTACACCTGCAATATCTTGGATCGGGTACGGGTTAGACCCGCGAGTAAAATATTGTACCCATATCCGCACCCGTCGGGAGCCAAACATGCCGGGTACCCGCACCCGCGGGTAGGATTGCCATCCCTAAGGAAAACAGAGCACATCTGCTTTGTTGGAGCTGTGGATGACAAGTGGGGCACAATGCACCACTCCCCCTTATCCTCATTTCTCCCCTCAAATTCAAACATGAGTTCAATCATTTATTAAAGTTCAAACAATAGGAAACAGCTAGAGGGTGGCAAAAAATATTAAGAAAATATTTGACGATTTCAAATCTTTTAATGGTTTCAAATCTTTTAATTAGAATGGCTGAGTTGAATTTTTGAATTCAACTAGAATCACTCTTTTCTGTTGTATTTTAAATACATTGCAAACTCATTCCAAAAATGATAAATGCTTGCAGATGGACTAAAATAGTTATTTTGAATCCAATGATGCACTCATATCCGATAATTTACAAAGTTGAATTGAAAGTTTAAATTTGAATTTGCATTTGAATAGCTCATAGGCTTGATCCAATAAATAGTAAACGGGGTTCAAAAATTATTGAACTTGGCATGGATGAGGACTGAAACATGGGAAAGACATCGGTGACCTCAAATTGGGAGTTTTGACCATTTTGAACAAAACATATCATTTTATTTTTAAACTCACATTTTAAGTTTTGATTTAACCACCACATGGGAGCTATATGTTGATTCAAATTTTTCATACTTGAAGCAATTGTTGAGCCGAGGTTTGCACTAGAGTTTTCTTTGGAGTCATTACCTAACTCATGTGAGTTTTCTATTTAAACATAAAAAAAATTAAGTTCGCATTTTTGAATATTTATTCTCTTCAAATGTGGGATTTTACAACATCCATGATCTCAATGCCACCCTGGATCTGGTGATGTTGACCTAACTAGCTGACGGGTGGGGCCCTTGGGGCTTTTCTTCCTTGGGTCATAGGCCGAGCAAGCAGTTTGGGTGGTGCACGACCGCTGAAGCGCGACGGCGCTACTCATCGATGATGGGTTCCAAAGCTCTGAAGGTTTTGGCACTTGCTGCCAGGGGGCAACGCATGACTGGGAATACTTGGTGACCATGGATAAGGCCAGGGATGGCTGGAAGGGGCCAACGATGATGGCAGCGGAAGATTCGCTCGATTGAGCTCGACCGAAGTGGATAGCACACTATTCACCTTGAGAATTGATCGTGGAGGAGCAGGGCGGTATGAAGAACATGAATTTGGACTAACAACTTGAGAAAATCGGCTTGAACTATGAATTCATCATTGACCTATGTAAAACAGAGCTGCAGCAACAAGATTTGGCTTTTCAACGCGTTTCCTCAATCAATCTTCAATCTTTTTGCACAGGGTAGTGCGAAAACCTAGATAGAGTGTGTGGATGTATTGGGAAGGAGTATGATTAACCTGACACGACATATTTAATCAGAATTCATGCTTGGCTTTAATGAACACTATGGAGAAAAACCGAGGAATCACATCACTAGGATGGTAATTGGCCGAGCAAAGTGGAGATAATCAAAGGACAAGATTGTGCGGACATTTTGGCACGCTAGTTGAGTTGGAAATGAGCTGGTAGCAGTCTGGCACCATGGCTGCACTGTGGCAGCTCCACCGAAGAGAAGAAATGTTTCCACCGAGGGAAAGCTCGGGGAAGACAAAGAAAAGCTTGGTGCCACATCTAGGATGAAGAGGGAACCACGTTGACGCTTGTGGACGCTCGACAAGCTGCAAAGCAAAGGGGGAAACTCGTCACCGTGGATCTGACCGGGCGGCGGCAAAAAGAGAAGAAATGCTTCCACCAAGGGGAAGCTCAGGGAAGACAAAGAACAGCTTGGCGCCACGTCTAGGATGAAGAGGGAACCACACGTTGACGCTTGTGGCATGCTTGACAAGCTGCAAAGCAAAGGGGGGAACTCGTCACTTTGGATCTGACCGGGCGGCAGCAAAAGAGAATATGAGCCTTGTTCTTGATGGTCAACGTTGCAGGCATGGTGGTGCGTGGCGCAGAGAACGGTGACACACACGAGCGTTGAACCCAGACTTCAGTTGAGGCTACAATGAGTAGTGGCGCGGCGCTCCACAGTGTACTGCAGTGCGCAAAGGTTGGACGAGCTGCTTCTACAAGCGTACAGAAGCAAACATAGAGAACAAGTGAGGAGGGAAGCAAATAATCTAAGGCATGGATGAGGGCATATTTTGTGTGTTGTGGCCAAATGGGAAAAACCACGCGGTGGCACATGCAAGAGTATTTGTGGCGCCCTGTGAGCTGCTGCCGGTAAAGGGAGGAATTGAGTGAGTCGGTAACTGTTGCTTGTGTAGCTGACAGGTGGAGTCCACCCTTTTCCTATTTCCTTTTTTTTGTAAATTCATTTTCTACTGACAAACGAGCTCTATAATTATTCAAATTTGGCAGGGTGGTTAATGATAATATGGAGAATCTATTCTTGATTCTGTCAGCACCCCACGGATCAAGTACCCTCGCTTACCAGAAGAAAAAGAAGCGTGGAGTCCACCTTCAAGAAGAGATGACATTCGGAAGCCACCACGTGTTCCGCAACGCCGGACCTGCCTCATGTTGACAGCTGTTATATACCAATTTCAACCGCCAATATAACTCAATTATGTGAAGGAAATTTCATTTCTTGCACACATCACCTTTCTATTTAACCTATTTCCACTTGTACTTGGAGAAATTGGTGCATGCGGGCATTTTACACAGATCTGAAGTGAAAAAAGGGGATGGATCTTATAAAATATCATCCCGGCCAATCAAGCGTCGACACGTGGCACCACATGGATCAAATGGTCCACAAACAGAAGTATGTGAGGCCATCCAATGGTGTAGCACTCATATCATGGAATGGAACCCACCTATCAGTCACCTGGAGAAAGAACTAGTCGTTCGAAACCAGGACCAGGTCGGCCGACTAGTTCCTGGTGCCAAACGCGGTCAAACACCACATGTTGGCTCCTACCGACTTGAAGAGGTCATAGGTGACTGACTTGAGCGCTTTTGGTGGCAGGAACCGACCCTTCTCCAAGCTATAAATAGGACCCCTCACTTCAACACACACCACTTGAGCATCATTCTATTGTATACATTAGTTCTTTTAGTCCTTAGTAGAGTTAGGCTATAGAGAGGAGAGCCTCTAGTCCCAAGTCCAAGTTGGGAAAGGTATGTCTCATGTATCTTTTCTTATATTTGTGACTTTATACATAATAAATATATTTTCTTTACTCTTCTTTTATTCATATACTTGGATGAAGCGTTTCTTGTTTGATTGTGGATTCCATGTATGTGGTAGGAGTAGTCTCTATGATTATACTACATCACTCATGATCTATCATCATAAATACTACAAACCCCAACTATAGTCTAATTAATTATTATATGATCATGTTAATATGAATCACTTGTGCTATGTATCAACATTGGTTCAACGATGATTTAGTTCATTGTCTTAGGATGGCTTGTGCCCGGGCTCTTAAGGTAATTACTTAATATGCTAGCATGGTGCTAGGATAGGAGGTAGTATTTAATGTCTCGTAGACCCACGGGTTGAAGAGGTAGGCAATAGGTGGTGACAACCCTATCTGTCCTTTGTAATCCTCCATGTTCGGCTATGCCACAAGCTTTTGGCAGGAGTCATCTTTTGTTGCTAGAGGTAAACCCATGTCCGATGTATTGAACAACTTAGCATAAGTATTCACTATTGACATGCTCATTAGTACCTAACCTAGGCTATATATATGTATATTAGAAGCATTGTATTAGCAACTCCCCAACTCTAGGTCTAACCTCCACTAGGACTCATTTACCCCTTATAAGATTGCTTAGGTGTGTGTCACACTACCCATATATTATAAACTTACCCCTGTCTTGATAATTGATTAGTATCTGTTGGTACCCTGCGTACCGGGTACCCCATGGTACCGCAAGAAGTGCAAGAGAGTTCCACCTGTCAAAGTTGAAGGTCTCCTCAGGCCCCACACGTCATACTACACCAGACCCGCATCCCTCATATGGGTAGCTCTGGGGATTGACATGTGTAATGTAAGCCCGGAGCTAAACTCCCAATATAGGAAAGCTCCGCAATCAACACATGTATAATGACCTCGGACCTAACCTCCAGCAGAGGGAAGCTCCATTGTCGACACGTGTATAGCGGTTCCAGAGCTACTTCCCCGCAAGGGGAAGGTCCAAAGCTGCCACGTGTGGAGCCTCCGGACCTACACCACCAACGAGTACGCTGGCGGATCTCCAACATCACGGACACTCAAAGGACAGTTAAAGCGGCAGTTACAAGACCTGATTACGTGTCATTAATGTTGTATTAATGACACGAGATCAGAACACTGTTAACAGGGGTAACGCAGCCATTAAGGCACGTTATCACACTATTAACCACGCTTAATGCTCATAGACAATGTATTAGGCTATTAAATATGACAGGGCCACATGTCAGGCTAGGCAAAGGATATAACAGTCAGTCCTTGGACTATAAAGGACTGAACCGCACGATACAAAGGGGGGGCTGATCCAAGGGCTAAGTCTAGCACCTCGCATACTAGAGATACTCAATACAACAACACACACCTCGTGGAGTAGGGTATTACGCTCAGGCGGCCCGAACCACGTAAATCTCCCATGTCACCATCTTGTTCTTGATCTCTGCGTGCCCAAACCAATACAAGAACCTCCGCAGGCTACATTTAGTAGTACCAGGGGAAGTGTCATTGCAACACTTCGACATTTTGGCGCGCCAGGTAGGGGGAGTACCTGAGATCTCAAGATGGTGAATTCCGACGTAGGATCTTTCAACAGCAATCGCGCTGAACAACCTGCTGGAGCCAATCCCTCCAACGTGCAGCAACCAGCGGGTGCCATTGTTCCAGTAGGCAATATGGCACCACAGCCGCCATCTGTTCCGACAAACAATGATGGGCGACAAGATGGGACATCTGCGTCGATCACTGCATCGATAAACAACAACCTTGAGCATGCGCTTATTGCCGCACGAGCTCTTCTAAAACACCCACCGCCTCCAGGGGCACCCCAGGGTACTACGGAACAGTGGACAACTGATGTTGACCATCTGGTTGCAGTTGCAGCCGCTGGCATCAGCAATCAAGGTTCTCCCCCTTCGGGGCAAGCACCATCACAACGATGGAACTTGTCAGGCCGACTTGGTCCACAAGTCTTGCAGCATAGGAGACATGTTGCATCCCAGCAGGTGACTTTGTTGCCTCCCGGGACACGACGCGCCCACACCATCACCAGGATTCCAACTCATGACCTGCAGTCGGAACTTGATCGCTGTTACCGGCAGCAGGACGGTCGTGTCCATATCGAGCGTGCTCGCGAGAGGCGAGAGACTCGAGACAATCCTGCTCCTCACGGAGTAGGAGGAGGCTGTTCAGCCCTAGCCATGCACTTACGCATGGTCAGATGGCCACAGAAGTTCCGGCCTCATTTACCAGAGAAATTTGACAGGACTATCAACCCCAATGGATTTTTTTCAAATTTACTCCACTGCTATACTTGCAGCGGGGGGTGATGTGGCCGTGATGGCCAACTACTTCCCAGTGGCCTTAACCAGAACCGCTATGATAGGATCTTGGTTCCTGATCTTTCGATAAGAATAGGAGGGTTCGATTTGTGGAGGAGAAGACGTTGGCGATCTGACTACACCGTCCTCAAGACGATGTGCCTTAGCGATTGGTACACCGACTCTGAAGTTGTATTGATCTTGCTGGCGCACAATCAACCTGACCATGAGGGAATTTGTTCCTGCAAGCAATCGAAGAACACGCAAGAACAAGCACTTATCAGTTGAATCAATCTGAAGTGGACACACGCGTGTACAAGGAAGCAGTAGAAGCTAACTTACGAATAAACAAAACCCACCAGCTAATGAGGGCGGCGGCTACTATTTATTACCTCCCTAGGGTCGTGAGAAACCCCAATAACGAGTCCCTAATGGACTCCAAATGATACATGGGCCATGGGCCCAATTTTGGTGATGCAGCACCATGGACAAAAAGGTCTTGGTATTAAAATAACAATTGCGGCCGACTCCGAATAGATATGGACATGAGGCCAGATCCGTTTGAAAGTAGACTTGATAATCTTTCCAGGAAGTACTTGAACGCCCAGATCGGAGTCCGTATGAAGTAGTGGTGGCCGTCACAAGTTGATGCTGTTCTGCTGTCCAAATCCCGTCCGCACGAATTCCCTTCCCATTGGCTCCTCTGCATTGTTACTAAGAAAAACAAGAAAGCACGTAGTTCCACGGTATAGATAAGCTGAACATAAGGCCAAGAATGAGTTCACCTCATAGTTTAGTTGACGTGCACGAGCGCGAGTGATCGGACCAGAAACCGGTAGCTGAGTTGGTGTGGATGTATCGAGGGTGTTGATGTCCTCATCATCCTCCCCTTCTTGCATTTGAGTTGTCCGCGACTCAAGCTCATCTTCTTCTCCCAAATATGGCTTCAAATCTGCAATGTTAAATGTGGGACTAACCCCAAAATCCGAGGCAACTCGAGTTTATATGCATTACCATTAATCCTTTCTAACACTTTGAATGGACCATCAGCTTGAGGTAACAATTTAGACTTTCTCAAATCAGGAAACCTATCCTTTCGCAAATGTAACCAAACTAAATCACCAGGTTCAAAAGTGATAGGTTTCTTTCCCCTACTACCAGCAAGTTTATACTTGGCGTTCATGCACTCTATATTCTTCTTAGTGGTTTCATGCAATTTTAAGATCAATTCAGCACGATGTTTAGCATCAAAATTCACTCGTTCCATTGAAGGAAGAGGTAATAAATCAATAGGAGCATGGGGTACAAATCCATAAACAATCTCAAAAGGGCATTTCTTAGTACTAGAATGTAGGGAACGATTATAAGCAAACTCAACATGAGGCAAACACTCTTCCCACATTTTTATATTCTCTATCAAAACAGCCCTAAGCATGGTAGATAAACTTCTATTCACAACCTCAGTTTGACCATAAGTTTGGGGATGACAAGTAGTTGAAAATAAAAGCTTAGTCCCCAATTTTGCACATTACGTTCTCCAAAAATGGCTAAGAAACTTAGCATCACGATCTAAAACTATTGTGTTTTGCACACCATGCAACCGAACAATATCTCGGAAAAACAAATCAGCAACATGTGTAGCATCATCACTTTTACGACAAGGTATGAAGTGTGCCATTTTAGAAAATCTATCCACGACAACAAAGATGCTATCCCTCCCCTTCTTTGTTCTGGGCAGTACTAAAACAATGTCCATAGAAATATCCTCCCAAGGCATGTTAGGAACAGGAAGAGGCATATACAAACCATGTGGATTAAGTCGTGACTTAGCTTTTTGACATATCGTGTAGCGAGCAACGAAGCGCTCCACGTCTCGCCTCATCCTTGGCCAAAAGAAATGACCAGCAAGTATGTCCTCTGTCTTTTTCACTCCAAAGTTCCCCATCACCCCGCCTCCTTGCGCTTCCTGTAACAACAAAAAACGAACGGAGCTAGCTGGAATGCATAACTTGTTAGCTCTAAACACATAGCCATCGTTGAGGACAAATTTATTCAATGTTTTTCCATCTTTACATTTCAGCAATACATCTTTGAAATCAGCATCATGTTCATATTGATCGTTAATCGTTTCTAATCCAAAAATTTTAAAGTCAAGTTGATATAGAAGAGTATAACGTCTAGATAAAGCATCAACAATAACATTATCCTTTCCCTTTTTGTGTTTAATGACATAAGGAAAAGACTCAATAAATTCCATCCACTTAGCATGCCTACGGTTCAGTTTCCCTTGACTCCTAATATGCTTTAGTGAATCATGATCAGAATGGATAACAAATTCTTTGGGCCACAAATAATACTGCCATGTTTCTAAAGTTCGTACAAGAGCATATAATTCCTTATCTTAGGTAGAATAATTCAGAACAGGCCCACTCATTTTCTCACTAAAATATGCAACAGGTTTTCCTTCTTGTAACAAAACACCACCCCATCCAATCCCACTAGCATCACATACAAGCTCAAAAGTCTTAGAAAAATCAGGAAGTTGGAGAAGAGGTGCATGCGTCAACTTATCTTTCAGTATGGTAAAGGAAGGCATTATCTTGTGTGGTGCCCCAAGAAAAAGGCACCCCCTTCTTGGCAAGGTCATTCAATGGAGCAGCAATGGTGCTGAAATCCTTCACAAAGCGATGATAGAACCTAGCCAGCCCTAGAAAGATCCGCACCTCTGTGATGGTCTTTAGTACAGGCCACCCCTGAATAGCCTCTACCTTGGCTTGATCAACTTTAATTCCCTGTGGAGTAACAACATAGCCAAGGAAAGAGACTCGATCCGTGCAAAAGGTGCACTTCTCAAGATTATCAAATAATCGTGCCTCACGTAAAGCATTAAAAACAGCACGTAAGTGATCAAGATGTTCATCCATGGATTTGCTATAAATCAATATATCATCAAAATATACAACAACAAATTTTCCAATGAATGCATGCAAAACGAGATTTTCCAAAGATATATTGATTTATCTCAAATTTGTAGTTTCTATATTATTTCTATTAATACATTTAAATTGCTGAATTAATCATAAAATACTTTTTATTTGAAATTAATTCATAAAAATTGATTTGCACATAAAAATAATTATTAAAAATAGTGTAAAAATTGAAAAATGTATATTTTATGTTATAAAACTATATTAAGCTTATTTTGAAGAATAAAAATTTCTAGATAATAATAATAGGTTTCTAATAAATATAAAAATGGTATGAAAATTGTTAAAAATATGTTTTACTCAATATATTTCTTTTAACTCTAAAATTCTCAATAATTGGTATTATGACTATAATTTAAATTAACCATAAAATAACTTTTGCACAGGAATTTATGTTTATTTAAATTGTTGCTTTCTATATGTTCTTATTGTGTATTATTATTTTATGCATCGTCGTAAAATTAGAGTCGGGACCAGAACCGACATTTAATCTTCAAGAGCAACAATTTCCCGACGACCACCAGGCTCAATTTGGAGGCAAGTTCCTTGACCATCTTGCACCCTTTTTGTTAAGTTTTAGTTAGTTGCATGCTAAATTAAAATATGAATCCTATGTTATGTTTCCCTAGATTTTCCACAATATTCCTTGTCGACATGGTTTGGGTGTTTTACTATTAAATTAGTTTACACTTAGCCATGCTTAATTGAAATATGATCTATTTATCTATAAGATTACATTTGATATATTATGATTCATGAATAGATGGCAATATTGGAATTTAGTAGATAGGAATCTGATAGGGGGTTTTGTATGGATTGGTGCATGCGTGCACAAGAGGGCTTGACACCTATCGGATTCTAAGGACCGATTTATGGAGGGAGTTGCTAAGCCTTTTAGTACACCACAGAATTGTATATGGGACAACTTGGTTTAGTAATTTGGTCTCTCCCGATGTAGCATAGGTAATTGAACGGCGGGGAATGGGTTTTGCCTTGGGATCCGCATGGCTCAAGAGGGGGCTTCTCCTGGCAGAGGAAAAATAGACTCCAGGTGCCGGAGCGGTGAAACCTCAGAGTACCAATTGCAAGTCGAGAGAACCATCAGAAACACCTCGAAGTGATCTCCTAGCCACACACCTACAGAAGTGTGTAATGTGGTTAGCTACCACGGGCATCAGGGAGGTTTACCTTAGTCCACCTGGCAACAGGGGACAAAATCACGAACTGTGGGTAAAGGATACACACTCTGCAGAGTCTTGTCAAACTGTCTAGACAACCGTGCTAACGGACACGAGCGGCTTGGAACCCAATTCATAATTAGCACATGGTTACATAATGGATGGTTTGGGTTTGGTCTTACCTGGATTAATTTTGGGATATTGGTTTGGATTTCACCTAGATGTAGGTGCTTAATAACATTTAAGAGTAGGTTGTAACTGTTATAGTGCTTTACCTATTATTTGCCTTCCTTGTTGTGAACCACACATGTCATAACTTCCCAACTTGCGAGTACCGTTGGTACTCAAACTTGTTAGTTGCATACCCCCCCCCCCCAGTCTACGAAGATGAAGAGGTGGAGAACCAGGACTTCTATGGTGATCCCGAGGAGATGTTCTAGGCTGGCGCTCCCCCGTGCAATGCCTGTGCTTGGAGCCCTTTTACTTGTTTTTCCACTGCTTGTACTTTTATTTTAGACCTTGAAGGTCATTTATGTAATAAGGTGATGTACTCGAACATGGTATTATATTTGGTATTTCACTTTCATCTACACATGTATGAGTTGAACTGATCTTGGCATACATGTGGAAAGCATCTGGTTGTCTTCTTATTACTAGGTGTGATAAAGTGGTATCAGAGCCGTGTTGCCCGTAGGACGCAAGCCTAAATACAAAAGGACGATTTAAGGACTTTACTATTTTCAAAAATTATTAATTGTGAAAATTTCTTTGTATTCTTTACCTTGTACTTGTTTCACTTACTCCTTAATTTGTTTAATTACTAGCACTCTCCTGTTTCAAAATTTTAGATGGCCAACGTCAGGAGAACCGCTCGCATGTCCACTGGAGGCTATGTTCCTAACCGAAGGATTGCTGCCCGCCGTACCCCGCTCAACGATCCTCGACGTGCAGTGGTGATTCGCACCGATGGAAGGGCTGCAGGATGACTCCAACATTGACTTCAAGCTATACTGCATGATGCCGGCTACAAGCACGAGAGACTGTCACTCACCTACCACTCCATCGGGATGCAGCGCCCCTACCAGATAGAATGGTCATGCAAGCTGTTTGTGCACTATACTCCTACCTCGAGGAGCTACCGACGTCATGCTGAACAAGATGTAAGTTGGGAGGCCATCACCTTCTGGAGTCACACTTACCGCTACCAGCTGTGGAACTCAGTACACGCCTACACTCCCCAGTGTCCAAGCGGTACTAGCAACTTCATCACTAGGTTTGTGGAGCGGCCCTTGAACCTTCCACAGACTCACCAGACGGTTGATGATGTGGAGCACCTCAGCATCCGGCTCCACAAGGCTCAGCAAGAAATACAGGATGTCTGTGACCTTGCAGCACACTATGAAAGGTTGGTGAGAAGGTATCGTCGGATCACCGACGAGGACCCAGATAGCTATGCCTCTGACACCTCCACATGGATTCCGGACTCCCCAGATCGCCGTGTTGGATGTGGCAATACTAACTCACTGGATGAGACTTCAGACGAGGAGCCATCTTCATAGGAGCCTTCTGTGCCGCAGCAACTTGCCAACTCTCCTCCACATGGCAACGAGTTTTATGGAAGCAACTCGGGGTATGATGGAGATGATGATGAAGGCCCGGACGATGACCCTGAGGAGGAGGATCCCGAGGAGTGAGAGTAGACTTCGACCTATCCCTACAACTCAAGATTAAGATATTTACCCATGAGTTGTAATAAGAGCGGTGTAGTGACGATCTATGTAATCTTGACTTGTATGATTTTGCTTTGAGAACTTGATTATCCATGTTTGAGTTTGCTTAATGAAATGACCTTTATTTCTCATGTTCCTTATTGATGCATATAATGGGAAAGTCATATAGAATAGTTTCTCTCTTATCTTCTTATTCTAAAACAACACCCCAACCTCAGATGGCAGGAAGAGGAAGAAGACGTGGACGTGGTATGCCACCCAATCAAGACCCTGAAGTCCCGTTACCTCAATGGAATGGAAGAGGTGCTCGTGGAGCACCAGCTGCAAACCAAACGCAACAAATGATGGCAATGCAGCTACAAATGATGCAAAATTTAACACAAATTGTGAACAACATGCAACAGGCTCAGCAAACACCACCATCCCCTCCACCACCACCACCACCCCCACCTCTAAGATTTTGCTTGAGAGACTTCATGAACACTCAACCTCCACCCTTTTCCAACACTGTGGAACCTATGGATGCCGACGACTGGATCAATACAATTGAAAGTAAATTAAGGATTGTCCAATGCGAAGGAAGAGAAAGGGTACTATTGGCATCACACCAACTCCATGGACCTGCAACTGATTGGTGGACTTCTTTCACTGCAGCTCATGACAACCCAGACAACATCACATGGAAGGAGTTCAAAGAAAACTTCCGCAATCATCACGTACCTGAAGGGGAGATTCAAGCCAAGCGTCTGGAGTTCCTAGCACTGAAGCAAGGGAACATGACATACGGAGGTATTTGAACAAGTTTACACAACTATCTCGGTACGCCCCTGGTGATGTTGATACTGATGCTAAGAAACAATTCTATTTCAAGGAGGGACTGGACAAAGAGATACAATTGATGATGTCTTCCAGTGACTATGCTAGCTTCCAACATCTGGTGGACAAAGCTTTTACGGTGGAAAGAAAGAAGAAAGAATGCGAAGGAGAAGACCGCAAAAGGAAGATCATGATGGGACAATCTTCAAGCAACAATCGTCCTCGCTTCAACCCACAACAATCGGGACACATGATTCGACCCATGGGCAATAATCAAGGTCAGCGATACACCAACAACACTTCATTCAGACCTCAAGCGCAGTATGCTTGCCCTCAGTACTAGCAGATGGCACCACAACGCTCTCAGATGTATCAACAATGCCCTATGTCTTCAAACCTTCGACCAATTGGGCAACCGCAGTAGAATCAACAAAGAAATAAGGCTCAAGACACCAGTGCTCGGGGAGCTTGCTACATGTGTGGTGACAAGGGACACTACTCTAACAACTGCCCGAAGAAGCCATCGAAGCAGAACCAATCCAGAGGAAGGGTCAATCATGTTGTTCTGGAGGAAGCCCAAGACGCATCAGATGTGGTGATCGGTAAGTTCGCTGTTGATTCCCATCCTTCTACAGTATCGTTTGACTCTGGTGCAACACACTCATTCATAGCAAAAGAATTCATAAGAAGACATGGAATGACTGTTACATTAATGACTCAAGTATTAGTAATCAACTCTCCTGGAGGAGAGACGCTGACAAGGCAAGTATGCCCTAATGTAGGTATAAGCATTAGGGGGGGTAGCATTCTTAGCAAATCTTATAGTGCTAGAGTCACAAGGAATAGATATTATTCTGGGAATGGGTTGGTTAACCAAGTACAAAGGAGTGATCCACTGTGCCACCAGAACAGTATCCTTAACTCATACAGATGGCACAAATGTGGAGTTTCGGCCAGATCAAGCACCAATTCGGAAAATACGGCTCAATCAAGTTGAGGGAGTACAAGAGATTAAAGTTGTTTGTGACTTTCCGGATGTGTTTCCCGAGGAACTACCGGGTATGCCCCCTGACAGAGAAATTGAATTCATCATTGAATTAGTGCCTGAAACAGCTCCAATTTACAAGCGACCATACAGGATGGATGCTAAACAGTTGACAGAATTGAAGGATCATATCAATGAGTTGTTAGCAAAAGGATACATTCGTCCTAGTTCCTCACCCTGGGGAGCTCCAGTGATATTTGTACCTAAGAAGGATGGTACACAGAGGTTGTTCGTGGATTATCATGCTCTCAACGCAGTAACTATCAAGAATAAGTACCCTCTACCAAGGATTGAGGATTTGTTTGACCAGTTGAGAGGTGCTTGTGTGTTCTTGAAGATCGATCTGCGTTCTGGGTATCACCAATTGAAGATACGACCCTCAGACATACCAAAGACGGCATTTGTTTTGAGATATGGATTATATGAGTATACAGTCATGTCTTTTGGCTTGACTAATGCCCCTGCTTATTTCATGTACCTTATGAATAAGGTGTTTATGGAATATCTGGACATGTTTGTCATGGTATTTATTGACAACATTTTGATATTCTCCAAAAGTGAAGAGGAACATGAGGAGCACCTAAGATTGGCCTAACAAAAACTACGTGAACATCAGTTGTATGCAAAGCTAAGTAAATATGAGTTCTGGTTGAAGGAAGTGTCATTTCTGGGACATGTTATATCACAAGGAGGAATAGTAGTAGACCCTAGTAAAGTGAAAATTGTTCTAAATTGGAAAACATCAGAAAATGTTGGGGAAATCAGGAGTTTCTTGGGAATGGCTGGCTATTATCGTCGGTTCATTGAAGGATTCTCAAAAATATCTCGTTCGTTAACCAAGTTACTTGAGAAGGGAGCTGTATACAAGTGGACACTGGAATGTGAAGCTAGTTTCGTGGAACTAAAGAGAAGGTTGATTACTGCATCTGTGTTGGTTATGCCAGACATGCAAAAAGAATTTACAGTTTATTGTGATGCATCCGGACAAGGACTGGGATGTGTATTAATGCAAGAAGGACATGTAGTGGCTTATGCTTCACGTCAACTCAGAAAGCATGAAAGAAATTACCCTACTCATGACTTGGAGTTAGCAACCGTAGTTCATGCGTTGAAGCTATGGAGACATTACCTGATAGGAAAAAGAACTGAAATATATATGAACCACAAAGTTTGAAGTATATATTCACCCAACCAGATCTAAATCTCAGACAACGCCGATGGTTGGAACTTATCAATGATTTTGATGTCGGAATCAATTACCATCCTAGAAAAGCTAATGTGATCGCAGATGCTTTAAGTAGGTCAGCTCAATGCGATAGCTTGACACTACAGGGTCAGTAACCACAGTTATGTGAAGAATTTGCGAAGCTAAACCTCGGTATTGTGACTAAAACTGAGGTAGTGTCCATGGATGTGGACTCTACTTTGGAGAAGGATATTCGTGAAGGGTAAAAGAATGATAAGTGCATCCAGAAGATTAAGTGACTAATGAAAGAGGGAAAAACACCGGACTTTAAAGAAGATGAACAAGGAACCCTATGGCTAGGAAAGAAAATATGTGTGCCTGATATCAAGGAGATTCCAGAGTTGATACTGAGAGAAGCCCACGATTTGTCGTATTCTATCCACCCAGGAAGCACAAAGATGTATCAGGATCTTAAGGATCGATATTGGTGGTATGGAATGAAACGCAATGTGGTGGAATATGTAGCTCTGTGTGACACATGTCAGAAGGTCAAAGCAGAACATCAAAGACCAACAGGGCTACTTTAGCCAATCAAGGATCCTGAATGCAAATGGGAGGAAATAAGTATGGACTTTATTGTGGGTTTGCCAAGAACTCAGTCAGGATACGACTCTATATGGGTCGTAGTGGATCGCTTGACTAAAGTGGCTCACTTTATTCCAGTAAAAGAAAGCTATTCTGGTTCAAGATTGGCAGAACTATATATGGCAAGAATTGTATGCCTACATGGAGTGCCGAAGAAGATAATATCAGATGGAGGTACTCAGTTCACTTCCATATTTTGGCAGAAGTTACATGAGTCTATGGATACCCGACTCAATTTCAGCTCAGCATATCATCCGCGAACTGACGGTCAAACAGAGCGTACTAATCAAATTCTTGAAGACATGTTGAGAGCATGTGCTTTGAAAAATAGTAGGAGTTGGGATAAGAACCTACCGTATATCGAATTTTCTTCTAACAACAGTTATCAAGCCAGTTTGAAGATGTCTCCGTTTGAAGCGTTGTATGGACAAAAGTGCAGAACACCGTTGTTTTGAAATCAAACTGGGGAAAGCCAGGTATTTGGGCCTGAAGTGTTAAGAGAAGCCGAGAGACAAGCGCAAGAAATCCGGAAGAATTTAAAGATAGCACAATCAAGACAGAAGAGTTATGCAGATACTCGACGACGTGAACTGCCATTTGAGATTGGTGATTTTGTGTATCTCAAGGTATCACCCATGAGAGGGTTGAGATGATTCAAGGTAAAAGGCAAGTTATCACCCCAATATATTGGTCCTTTCAAGGTATTGGAGAAAAGAGAAGAAGTAGCCTATCGGCTCGAGCTACCATCTCACTTATCAGATGTACATGACGTATTCCACGTGTCACAATTGAAGAAATGCTTAAGAGTGCCTGAAGAACAGTTGCCAATGGAAGCAGTAGACGTGCAAGAGGACCTGACCTATGCATAACACCCTATTAAGATTCCTGAAACGTTAGAACGAGTTACGAGGAATAAGGTTACTCGTATGTGCAAAGTCCAATGGAAACATCATTTAGATGAAGAGGCAACATGGAAAGAGAAGAAGACCTCAAGGCGGAGTTTTCCAGTCTATTCTCTTAGGACGTCCAAATCTCGAGGGCGAGATTTCTTTTTAGGGGGTAGAATTGTAAACCCACTATTTTTAGAAGGAAAAAAAATTGTAAAATGAATTTTTCAAGAGATAAAAACATTTTACTTGGGAATAAAATTCATATAAGGCAAGTTGCATCATGTTTGAAGGATTGTGTGAATTTTTGAAAATTCAAATTCGCTAGAAATTCAGTTTACAAAATTCAAAACATAAAAGAGGAGAAAAAGAAAATAGAAATGAAAAAGAAAAGAAAAAGGAAAAAATGCTCCTGGGCCAAATTCCCCAGCCAGCCCAACTCCCTCCTCTCTCCTCGCCGGCCCGCGCCCCCTCTTTTCCCCTCTCCCTCTCGCTGACAGGCCGGCCCTGCCTGTCAGGGCCTCCGTCTACCTCCTGCCCACACCCTGCACGTAACGCACGCGTGTCATCACCGCGCCGCCCACTCACTCCCCCCCTTTCAATGTCGATCGTTTCTCCCTAATCAGGAGTCGCGTCGTGCCCAGGACGACCGCCAGCCGTTTCTACACCATTCCCCTATAAAAGCCCGGTCGTTCCCCCTCGGATTTCATCACCATGTCGCACCAAACCCTAGCCGTTGTTGAGTTCAGTATTGGCAATCGCATTCCCGTCGATTCCTTCAATTTCTGTCCACGACACCTTGCCTAACACCTTTGTTGTGTCCTCACGAGCTTGCCGGACAACCTCATCGGGGGAATCAAGCTCTGCGCCGCCGACTTCGTCGGGCGCCGAGGAGCTCCGCTGCCAATCGCCGTCGCTGACCACCTTCCGACCCTCCTCTGACCGGGCGACAACCTTAGGTGAGATTCCCTACTCCCCCTCTTCATTTTGCGCCACTTACTTTTGCTCTTTAGCGATTGTTTTGTGTGTTCCGATCGCGCTGGCGAGATCGCCGCTGCGCGCACGCGCCACCGCCGCGTGCCGCCACCCAGCGCCGCCGCTCCCATTGTTCCAGGCGACGTGGCTCATTGACCGTCGTCCATTTTGTTTCAACGACCAAGATTAGATCAGGCCGTACCCCTTCGGTCTTTAAAATCTGGACCCTCTATTTTAAATCTGACGACCCACATTCAAAACCTTGTGACCGTTGGTGCTTTTGCATTAGGCCCCCTGGATTAGTTTAAGAAAACCCCTGGACTTTTAATAGTTTACAAATTGGTCCTAAAACTTATAAAATCAACCCTGGACTTTCTGGAAATTAGGAAATTACTGGTTAATTAAATAAAAAGTGTTTAAAAGCCCCTGGAATATTCTAAAATAGAAAATAAATTCTAGAAAATTGTAGAATGACCCCTGGATTTTATATAAAATATATTTTAGCCTCTGGAACAGTTCTGTTTTTACAGAAAAGCCCCTAATAGTTATAGAAATTAAATAAAAGTCCTTAATTTATATAAAATAATTATAAAAACAGATTTAAATATGTTTAATTTATTTTCATTTCTGTATTATTTCTATTAATACATTTAAATTGCTGAATTAATCATAAAATACTTTTTAATTGTATTTAATTCATAAAAATTGATTTGCACATAAAAATAATTATTAAAAATAGTGTAAAAATTGTAAAATGTATATTTTATGTTATAAAACTATATTAAGCTTATTTTGAAGGATAAAAATTTCTAGAAAATAATAATAGGTTTTTAATAAATATAAAAATGGTATGAAAATTGTTAAAAATATGTTTTACTCAATATATTTCATTTAACTCTAAAATTCTCAATAATTGGTATTATGACTATAATTTAAATTAACCATAAAATCACTTTTGCGTAGGAATTTATATTTATTTAAATTGTTACTTTCTATATGTTCTTATTGTGTGTTATTATTTTATGCATTGTCGTAAAATTAGAGTCGGGACTAGAACTGACATTTAATCTTCAAGAGCAACAATTTCCCAACGACCACTAGGCTCAATTTGGAGGCAAGTTCCTTGACCATCTTGTACCCTTTTTGTTAAGTTTTAGTTAGTTGCATGCTAATTAAAATATGAATCCTATGTTATGTTTCCCCAGATTTTCCACAATATTCCTTGTCGACATGGTTTGGGTGTTTTACTAATAAATTAGTTTACGCTTAGCCATGCTTAATTGAAATATGATCTATTTATCTACAAGATTACATTTGATGTATTATGATTCATGAATAGATGGCAATATTGGAATTTAGTAGATAGGAATCTGATAGTGGGTTTTGTATGGATTGGTGCATGCATGCACAAGACCTTGGTATGGGGCTTGACACCTATCGGATTCTAAGGACTGATTTATGGAGGAAGTTGCTAAGCCTTTTAGTATCACCACAGAATTGTATATGGGACAACTTGGTTTAGTAATTTGGTCTCTCTTGATGTAGCATAGGTAATTGAACGAGTGGGGAATGGGTTTTTCCTTGGGATCCGCATGGATCAAGAGGGGGCTTCTCCTGGCGGAGGGAAATAGACTCCAGGTGCCGGAGTGGTGACACCTCAGAGTACCCATTGCAAGTCGGGAGAACCATCGGAAACACCTCATAGTAATTTCCTAGCCACACACCTACGGAAGTGTGTAATGTCGTTAGCTACCACGGGCATCAGAGAGGTTTACCTTAGTCCACCTAGCAATAGGGGACGAAATCACGAACTGTGGGTAAAGGATACACACTCTGTGGAGTCTTGTTAAACTGTCTAGACAGTTGTGCTCACGGACACGAGCGTCTTGGAACTAAATTCATAATTAGCACATGGTTACATAAAGGATGGTTTAGGTTTGGTCTTACCTGGATTAATTTTGGGATATTGGTTGGGATTTGACCTAGATGTAGGTGCTTAATAACATTTAAGAGTAGGTTGTAACAGCCATAGTGCTTTACCTATTATTTGGTTCACATGTCATAACTTCCCAACTTGCAAGTACCGATGGTACTCAAACTTGTTAGTTGCACATTCCCCCCCCCCCCAGTCTACGAAGATGAAGAGGTGGAGAACCAGGACTTCTATGGTGATCCCAAGGAGATGTTCTAGGCTGGCGCTCCCCCGTGCAATGCCAGTGCTTGGATCCCTTTTACTTGTTTTTCCGCTGCTTGTACTTTTATTTTAGACCTAGAAAGTCATTTATGTAAAAAGATGATATACTCAAACATGGTATTATATTTGGTATTTCACTTTCATCTACACATGTATGAGTTGAACTGATCCTGACATACATGTGGAAAGCATCTTGTTGTCTTCTTATTACCAGGTGTGACATCTACCATGATGCATAGAATCTCTATCAAATTGCCAAGGTCTTCCTAGCAGAATATTACAAGCTTGCATAGGCACAACATCACATTCAACGACATCCTTATATGATCCAATAGTAAAATTGATTCGCACAAGTCTAGTTAGCTTTGCCTTACCGTTGTTGTTTAACCATTGAATGTAATAGGGATGTGGGTGCGGTTTGGTTCTTAGTGCCAGCTTGGTCACCATGTCACTGCTGGCCAAGTTGTTGCAGCTACCTCCATCAATGATCATGCGGCAAGATCGCTCTTTGACGACACACTTTGTTTGGAATAATGTGTGCCTTTGATTTTGTTCCGCTTTCTCCATTTGTGCACTAAGCACACGCTGCACAATGAGACTATCATAGCGTGCTGCATCTTCTGCACCAATATGCTCTTTTTGATGTTCATCGCTACCTGCATAGTCAGCTATAAGCAAAACACATGTATCGTCATCAAAATCGCTAGCAGATGAGTACCCACCGTTATCTTTAACAATTAGAACACGTTTGCTTGGGCAGTCACGCTGCACATGGCCAAAACCCTTGCACTTGTGACATTGAACGTCTCTAGATCGTCCGGTAGATGCTACGGAGGAAGCACTCTCGGTGGGCTATTGGGTGGTCTTTACTGCTGAGCTAGTGGAAGAAGCACGTGGCTTTTGTTGGAGGAAGAAGGTGCTGCCAGACTTGGTGAAGAAGATGGTGGGGAAGCACGCCCAGTCGAAGGAGTAGTCGTGCGTGGTTGCCATGAGCTAGTCTTTCCTGCAGAAATATTAGTTCTAGAGCTAGCTCGTCGTCCCTGCACTTCCCTTTCAGCTTTACAAGCAAGATGAAACAAACGGGTAACATTATTGTAATCTTTATAAGCAAGTATGTCCTGAATTTCACGATTTAAACCACCCAAAAATCTAGCCATAGCTGGTTCCTCATCCTCGTCTAAATTACAACGCAACATACCCATTTGTAATTCCTGAAAATATTCTTCTACACTTTTAGCTCCCTGTCTTGATTGCTGTAACTTATTTAACAGATCACGTGCATAGTAAGAAGGAACAAATCTAGCCTGCATGAGCCGTTTCAACGCATCCCAATGTTATTAGGATTTTTCTTGCCATGTTCTATCCACCAAACAGAAGCAAAATCAGTAAACTCACTAGTGGCTGCTCTAACTCTTGCATTTTCACGAAACTCATGACATGCAAATTTTTGATCAACAGAAATCTCCCAAGTAATATATGCCTCATGGTCATATTTACCATCAAAATGAGGTATCTTAAATTTGATCTTGTTAAAAGTATCATCATGATTGCGTACCTCATGCCGACGATGTCCACCCATACCTTGATGGTTGCGTTGTAGCCGGCGCCGTGGCCTAGCTTCCTCATCTTCCACAATCTCCGTATCTACAGAATAGTCATCTTCATTGTCACGTACAATACTAGGAGCATTGCTCACCTGTCCATCCGCGGTGCGTCCACGATCCCTCCTCAAGGCGCTGCGGGATGGCTCCAATAGATGTGTTCAATGTATGAATGGAAATCTCCAACGTGCTGATTTTGGTGTTGGTGTCGATCTGCATATTTTCAAATTGACCAAGGCGGTCACTGGTAACACGAAAATCC
The DNA here is from genome assembly GCA_036927565.1 of Tuctoria greenei. NCBI lineage: Eukaryota > Viridiplantae > Streptophyta > Magnoliopsida > Poales > Poaceae > Tuctoria > Tuctoria greenei. The sequence continues at coordinate 137,155,018 of JAYESD010000008.1, read as the reverse complement.
TCATCAAGCACTTCTGTGCGTAGCCGCACTTGGCGTTCGAAGTGTTGTATAATTCCCCGTGTGCGAGGTGAATGCACGTGTTCGTTTGTATTTGCTCCTCCTGCCATGGTTGGTAGAAAAAAAAGAACAATCCAATATGAATGGGTAACGTTATCCCTAGCTACAAAGGTGCTGGTGGAGATAACTCGCTCACTCTCAACCTGTTCAATCAAGCTCTTACATGTTCTTACCAAGCTCAACAAGAAGGTGATGGCAACCAGCAAGTAATGAACAACTTCAAGAGCAGGTGTCAATCTATGGCTTTAGGTGGCTGAACTAGCACAAGGAGCAAACTTTCACCACGTTCATCACAACAAGCTGAATGTGTGCTGATCTTAGTCTAGACCGTACTAGAGACGCGAGCCGAGACACCAATGTCGTCAACAAAAACACCCCAAACAACAATCTGATTTTTTTTCTTTTTTTCGTTTTTTTCTTTTGTTGGGGTGGTCACCCAAACTCTCTCTAGATGGAATCAGAAGACCCTAGAACAAAATTTGCACATGCGGCTTTTGATCTTGCACTTGCCTTTTTTTTCTTCTCTAATTGCTTGTGACTATTGTGTGGCTTTTGATTTTGCACTTGCCTTTTTCTTGTTGTCAAACTCAAATTACTAATCTGACTCAAACTTGAAGTAGCAATCTGATTCGAACTCGAACTAGTAATCCAACTCAAACTCGAACTAGCAATCTGACTCAAACTCGAAGTAGCAATCCAACTCAAACTCGAACTACGAATCTGACTCGAACTAGGTGACCGAATGTGACACGAACTCGAAACTCTAGTGGTGCAAAACTAAAGACCAGCAACTTGACTCGTCGAAGCAACCATGAACTCAACAAGTCTTGACTAAGTAGAGAAAGTAAAAGGCACAATGGTATAGGAATAATGGAAAAAACAGATCTAGTATTTTTTAGGCTTTTTCTGGACTATAGGATGATAACAGCGGAAAGAAAAGTAATGGTAGCACTCTCACCGATTAACCTTGCTCTGATTACCACTTGATAGGGTCTTGGTACCCGATCTTTCGATGAGAATAGGAGGGTTCAATTTGTGGAGGAGAAGACGTTGGCGATCTGACTACACCGTCCCCAAGATGATGTGCCTTAGCGATCGGTATCACCGACTCCGAAGTTGTATTGATCTTGCTGGCGCACAATCAACCTGACCACGAGGGCCTTTATTCTTGCAAGCAATCGAAGAACATGCAAGAACAAGAAGAACAAGCACTTATCAGTTGAATTAATCTGAAGTGGGGTTCTAGATACAAGTAGATGGACGATCTAGTCGACACACGCGTGTACAAGGAAGCAACATAAGCTAACTTACGAATAAACAAAACCCACCAGCTAATGAGGGCAGTAGATACTATTTATTACCTCCCTAGGGTCGTGAGAAACCCTAATCACGAGACCCTAATGGACTCCAAACGATACATGGGCCATGGGCCCAATTTTGGTGATGCAGCACCATGGACAGAAAAGGTCTTGGTATCAGAATAACGATTGCGGCTGACTCCGAATAGATATGTACATGAGGCTAGATCCGTTTGAAAGTAGACTTGATAATATTTTCAGTAAGTACTTGAACGCCAAGATCAGAGTCCGTATGAAGTAGTGGTGGCCATCACAAGTTGGTGCTGTTCTGCTGTCCAAATCCCATCCGCGCGAATTCCCTTCCCATTGGCTCCTCTCCATTGTTCCTAAGCAAAACAAGAAAGCACGTAGTTCCACGGTCTAGATAAGATGGACATAAGGCCAAGAACAAGTTCACCTCATAGTTTAGTTGACGTGCACGAGCACGAGTGATCGGACCAGAAACCGGTAGCTGAGTCGGTGTGGATATATTGAGGGTGTTGATGTCCTCATCAAATTAGGTCCTGGTTTATGAGCCTCCCGTCTGACTCCATCAACAGTTGGGCAGAGCTATGTCAACAGTTCACTGCTAATTTTGGGAGTTCATACATTCGACCTGGCACTGAACTGGACCTTTTTGCTGTCCAGCAAAAAATGGGAGAGTCATTGCAATCCTTCATCCAGCGATTCTCTCAGGTACGCAATACCATCCCTTCCATCTCAAGCGCCTCTGTTATTGTTGTATTCAGACAGGACGTTCGGGACAAAAAGATGTTGGAGAAGCTGGCAATCAAAGAAGTCACAAGCGTCACAAAACTCTTCAGCATAGCAGCCAAATGTGCTAAAGCTATGGAGGGTCATGAGATGCACTCCAAGCCAGCTCCGGAGGCCAACAAGAAGTCCTCCAAAGCCGAAGCCACTACCTCCAGCAGTGGCAAAAAGCAAAAGAATCCCAATGACAAGAAGAAGCCGTCAGCCGGCGCACCTACCGCTGCGGCTGTTGCAGCTCTGGGTGGTCGGGGGCCACGCCCCGAGAAACGACCTCGACCATCGTCAGAAGATGGTGGCACTCCAAAGTGTGGTGTCCGATCCACAGGATGGTCAATTACAGTTTGGAAGAATGCCGAGAGGTTCGAAACCTTGTCGAGCGCTACAACAAGCGCCGGGAAGAAGCTCCTTTCCGCCAGCATGAAGGAAAACAAAAATTCGATGAAGCTCCCACTGAGGAGGAGCTAGGTTTCAGGACCCCAAGAAAGTCCTGAAAGCTGTCTACAACACCGTCAACGATGACTCTGACGTCTCTGACAACGAGCGTCGGAAGACCTTGAACACCATTTATGGTGGTTCTTGGGACATCACCTCTGGTCGCATCCTCAAGACAATGCGGCGGGACATGGCCGTTGCAGCTCCCACTTCCAGGGCGGAGCCTCATCGGAAGTGGATGGACACTCCCATCATTTTCGATGCTTCGGACTGCCCCCACAACATGATTGGAGCTGTCCAACTCAGTTGATGGTGTCACTAACCATTAACAATATCCAACTCCACCATGTAATGGTGGACAGAGGTGCAGGGCTGAACCTCATAAGCTTTGAAGCCTTCGTCAAGCTCTAGCTCTGACCTTTGGACCTTCGCCCATCTCGACCTTTCTGTGGGGTAGGTCCAGGGGCCATTACCCCTCTCGGCTCCATCACACTCCTAGTGACCTTCCAGACTCGGGAGAACTACAAAACCGAGAAGTTGGTCTTCGACGTTGCGCAGATCAGTCTGCCGTTCAACGCCATTTTGGGCAGGCCAGCCTTGTATAGGTTCATAGCCACTGCCCATTATGGTTACTTAGTCTTGAAGATGCCAACACCTGCGAGCGTTCTCTGGATCCACAGAGATTGCACTGCAGGAATCACTGCTTTGGAAGAACTCTATGCGCTTAATACAGCACAGAAGGAAGCATCCAGTAAGGAGCCAGCTCTGAACCCTCCGAGCATTCGTCATCGAGGCTCTACCTCTGCACCCCGAGTGCAACCAAGCGGTGACACCGACATTCCCATCAAAGTCGTCAAAATTGGTTCCGATGCTACAACAAATAGGAACTCGCGCTCATCACTTTCCTCCGGGCTAATGTCGACGTGTTTGCCTGGCAACCGTCGCAAATCCCTGGGATCCCAAGGGAGGTGATTGATCACAATCTGAAGATTTATCCCGACGCACGACCTATACACCAGAAGCCCCGGAAGCAATCAATCGAGCGGCAAAACTTCATCCGACAGGAGATCAAGAAGTTGCTCGAAGTTGGTTTTATCTGGGAGGTGTTTCACCCAAAATGGCTGACAAACCCAGTTGTGGTGCCCAAGGCTGGCGGAAAGCTTCGGATGTGTATCGACTACACCACCTTAAATAAGACATGTCCAAAGAATCCATTTCCACTACCTAGGATAGATCAGATAGTGGACTCCACCACCGAGTGTGAGCTATTGTGTTTCTTAGATGCATATTCTAGATATCATCAAATCCAAATGTCTAAGGAATATGAAGAGCATACTGCCTTATAACAGTAGATGGATTGTACTGTTATACTGCCATGCCCTTTGGTCTTAAAAAGGATGCTTCAACATTTGTGCGAGCTATGTACAAAACATTTGGAGAGCTAATTAGAGACTTGGTGGAGGTGTACGTCGATGACATCGTCGTGAAGATCAAGAACAAGGAGTCACTCCTTGACCATTTACAAGCTGTCTTCGACAAGCTGCGCATCACGCCCACCAAGCTGAACCTGGACAAATGTGTCTTCGGGGTTTGTTCTGAGAAGCTTCTAGGTTTCTTGGTAACTCATCGAGGAATTGAAGCAAATCCGGCGAAGATCAAGGCTATAGAAGATATGAGGCCCCCAGCCCGCATCAAGGATGTTCGGAAGTTAACTGGATGTTTAGCTGCGCTCAGCCGGTTTATCTCAAGACTGACAGAGCGGACACTTCCCTTCTTCAAACTCTTGAGGAAGTTCGGACCATTTCATTGGTCTAAAGAAGCAGAAAAAGCATTCAAGAGCTGAAACAGCTCCTCACCACACTATCGATCTTGGTAGCTCCGAATCCTGGTGAGCCTTTACTGCTTTAAATTTCTGCAACCACCGAAGTTGTCAGCATGGTCCTGGTCGCGGAAAGACCGGAGCCACATCCAATCCAGGAGCCTAGACCCCTCCGAGAGAGTCCAAAATTCGAAGGCGTGTCTGGGTCCCAGCCCCCAGACATGGAACCTCAAAGCAAAAATCTAGGAGATCAACCTCATTCACTTGAGGGGGTTCATCCGGCCGACCAAGATGATTCGGATCCTTCTAACAAGGTTCGGGTCGAACAAGAAGTTCTGGACCCCTCCGGGAGGGTCCAAGAAGCCTAGCAAGAACGTCTGGACCCCTCCAGGAGGGTCCGTGTCGATGGAGAAGAAGCTCCGGGTCCCACGGAGAGGGTCCGGACCATCCAGCGCCCAGTGTACTTCATCAACGAAGTACTCTATGATGCCAAGACAAGATACATTGAGGTGCATAAGCTGCTTTATGCAGTTCTTATCGCCTCAAGGAAGCTTCATCACTACTTCCAAGCCCACAGAATATCAGTGGTAACTTCTTTTCCACTGCGTGCTATTTTGAATAACCCTAACTCTACTGGGAACATTGCAAAGTGGGCAGCGGAACTGGCCGAGTTCGATCTCGAATTCATGTCACGACAAGCAATCAAAAGTCAAGCTTTGGCTGACTTCATGGCAGAATGGACTCCCTCTCCATCAAACCCTGGGGGCCCCAATGAGCAGAAACTGGAACTCAAGGTTCCGGTATTCACCGAGCCTCACTAGACTCTCTACTTCGACGACTCCGTGCAAAAGCAGGGGGCTGAACCTGGAATCCTTCTTCTGGCTCCGACTGGGGAGAAGGTCAAGTACATGGTTCACCTTGATTTCAAGGCGACCAACAATATGGCGAAGTACGAAGCTCTCATCTACAGACTCAAGGTGGCACTATCTTATGGTGTCAAACAACTGTTGGTGAAGGGTGATTCACAGCTTATCATCAAACAAGTCAAAGGTAAATGTTCATGTAACAATCCTCAACTAGCTGCTTATCTCCTTGAAGTCAAGAGGCTCCAAAAGGACTTCGAAGTCCTGTATCTCCACCATGTTCAGCGTCAACATAACGCTGAAGCTGACAAACTCTCGACGAAGGCTTCGACCAGAGCTCTGGCTCCAGACGAAATCTTCATCCGGAGGTTGTCAAGACCAATAGCTCAGCCTGTTGAACTGAGTGAAGGGGGCGATACCAGCACCTCGAAGCTGGCAGTCCCGGTAGCCCTGTTACCGTGGCGTCCACCAAGGGTTGTAGGTGTTGTCCGAAGCTCCGAGCAACCTAGCACGCAAGACTCAGAAGCTCAAGTTAGCCCCGATGCATGGATCTTGGAGATCCGGAGCTACTTCAAAGACAATATCCTTCATGAAGACAGTGTATCCGCTGACCAAATTGTCAGATTGGCTAAAAGATACACATTGGTAAAAGGGGATCTCTACCAGCGCGATGCCAATAGCATCCAAATGCGGTGCATTGCAAGAGAAGAAGGCCGCGAGCTCCTCGCGGAAATCAATGGAGGTGAGTATGGGAACCATGCTTCCTCCCGCATGTTGGTTGGTAAAGCCTTCCGACATGGCTTTTACTGGCCTACAGCACTCCAGGATGCGGTTGAGCTAGTGAAAAAATGTGAAGCGTGCCAGTTCCATGCAAAACAGATTCATACACCGGCTCAATCACTACAAATGATACCTCCTACATGGCCATTCGCTGTGCGGGGCATCAACATCTTGGGACCATTCCCAAAAGCCGTCAGAGGTTATAGGTTCCTGTATGTCGCCATCGACAAGTTCAGCAAATGGCCGAAAACAACTCCAGTTGTGACAATCAACAAGCAATCAGCAATCAAGTTCTTGAGGTCCATTATATGCAGATTTGGTGTTCCAAACAAAGTCATAACTGACAATGGAACCCAATTCACAAGTGCTGCATTTCAAGAATATTGCGAAGACCTCGGCATTCAACTCAGCTACGCCTCAGTAGCTCACCCAGAAAGCAATGGCCAAGCCGAGAGAGCAAATGCAGAAATCTTAAAAGGACTCAAGATGTGCACGTATGAGCATCTGAAAAAGCATGGAGCCAACTGGATTGAAGCGCTTCCATCCATATTGTGGGCGAACAGGACAACTCCAAACCGATCAACTGGGGAGACTCCCTTCTTCCTGGTGTACGGAGCTGAAGCAGTCCTTCCTCTGAAGATCACCTTGGGGTCCCTCCGGGTCCGGACCTTTGATGAAGCCGCACAGGACGAGCTTCGGCGTGAAGACCTTGACCTCGTCGACGAGGGAAGGTACCAAGCAGCTGTTCGGAATGCACGTTATCGCCAAGCGCACCAGCGCTATCATCAAAGACATGTGTGCAACCGACAACTCGAGGAAGGCAGCCTAGTGTTGAGGAAGATACTAACTCGTGAAGGAATGAATAAACTTTCCCCCAATTGGGAAGGTCCCTTCCGAGTGATTAAAGTATCCCGTCCCGGATGCGTTCGCTTGGCAACTGAGGATGGGACTCCGCTTCCTAATCCTTGGAATATTGAGCATCTCCGTAAGTTTTATGCTTAGAATCACGGAAATGAGTCTAGAATTACACACAATGTATGTTATAGAGTCGCCACATAAAGACGGGTAGGTCCTCCGCGAGAACATTCGGACCCTTCCGGGAGGGTCCGGGGAGTTCAAGTACACTTCATACAGTCATAGCACTAAAAGTATAGCTACCTTCCTGAGGTCAGTACAAGATGTAGAGCGCACTTAACTTGGTCCCGCACCCTAAGTGTGTCCTTATCTCCCCTGTAATCTGGACCTATAATGAAAGACATTGTTGTGTGAAAACAGACTCCAAGTGCATTTATTTTTGTACAAGGCTCGATATATCAAATTATTATTTTTATCCTTCTTGTCTATAATGAAGTTTTGCAATTCTTTTTTTAGTTTTTGTCCAAGTTATTCATATGTGTTACGAGTTATATTGTTGATCTCTTTGGATCTTAACATGTTGTATAGTCTACTTGCCTGAACGCCAAACCAACATAGGTCCGGAGTATGCTATCGACTTAGTCTGGTCCTGCACCCTAAGTACGCCACTCTACCTACACTCTGGCAGGCCTTAGTAGGGTGAGTACTAAAAAAACATATGGGTCCAAAAAGATTACATCAATATGCTTGTTACCATATCGAGTTTCTTCTGATTTAAAACTCAAATAAAAATGATAAGTCACAAACGATTTATAGACAAGAGGATGAATTTTACTCTTTTCTTGAGTTTATTGTGCAAGAAAAAAATAAATTCATAGCGATGGTGGACGACTCCGGAGCTACTAAGCTCCGACATCCTCCAAGAGAGCCCGCCGTCAATGTTTACTCTATTGACAGTGGGTGACGTCGGAGCTAAAAAGCTACGATAAATCCTAGGGGGCCCGCCGTCAAAGTTTTATACGTTGATGATGGGTACCGTCAGAGCTACCAAGCTCCGACAATCCTAGGGGGGCAGCCATCGACGTGTTGGAAATAAAGACTTCGGACCTAAAATCTACAAGTTCGAAGCATTCAAGTCATCAACATACTATCAAATCCTTTTGGTACATGTACACATTTGAATTATGCATATATACTAGGGGGCCAACAAGATAGAGCACAGTATACTGAAGATAACAATAAAGTGAAGTTCATGGCAAAGTGGATTTCATTAATTTGAAGTACTAGATTACAGAATTGGGATTACAGTGGAAGGCAAAAGGAAGAAGTCTTAGCTACTGGATAGTCTAAGTCCTGCAGAAGAATGAGGCGACTTCCTTGGCAACTCCTTGGATGCTGGCCCTGGCGGCGTCCTCCTCTTCAGCAATGGGACCTTGGAGCACCAGGTCTAGGGAGAATTGGGGATCTCGGCTCACATAACACATCAGCACATGCTCTGCGACGTTTGTAGCTAAATATTTCCGCTCTGTCTCCAGCTGGTCCGCAATGATGTTGCCCATCGCGTGGAGTTTGCCACCGGCAGCATTGAGGGCCACTAGCACTCGGTCCAAGGCTAGCTCTGGATTGTTCGGACGTACAGGACTGAAGCCTAGTGGCATCAATGCGTCGTTGGCTTGCCCTAAGAAGTCCCACACTTGAATGGACTCCGTCTCCTTTAGGCTCCGCAGCTCCTCCAGTGACTCCGGGCGGCTGCAAGCTCTGAACCTTCCTGAGCGAGGTGCTCGACCGATTTGGCATGCTGCCTCATATTCTTAGCAACTTTCTTCTCACAATCGGTCAGCTCTGTCTCCCAAAGGTAGATGCGGTTCCGCCTTTCTGACAGGTCTTTTCCCTGCCTCTCACTTTCCCTTCCCTAGTGGCAACATCAGCTTCTCTTTTTGAGAGCTCCTGACCTAATTTCCAGTACTTCTCCTTTTCTTCTTTACTCCATAGATCCAGCTTTTTGCTGCGATCTGCCAAATTCTATTCACCCAGAGTCAATTTCTGGGTGACCTCCGCCCCCCCTCTTCAAAATATCCTCCTACTGCTCTAGGAACTTCTCTTCCCTAGCATCAAGGTCCGCGACACTTCAGGAGGACCTCGTTTAACTTATTGAGGTTTTCGTGATGCTCATCAGTGGCATCACTCCTCTCCTTGGCTTGCTCAAGGATCTCCCTAGACTTAGCGTTGAGCACCCTGATGACAGCTTCCTTCTCTTCCAGCAACTTGTCCCAGTATTCCATTTGGGCTATCTCCCTTTTTACCCACTCCTTCTGATCAACTAGCCTTGTCTGTGCAAGCCTGGTCTCGAAGTGGAGTCTGTTGCGCCAACACCTCAAGGTGTGGTGCTCCTCTTCAAGTACCTTGCTCTCATGGTCAAAGGCGAGCTTGTCTTGCTGGAGACTTGAGCAGGCATTGTCTATGGACAACGCAAGGGGATAGGCCCCGGACTTGCTGGGATCAACTTCGCTGGTTCCAGAGGATTCTCCATCACAAAAATTGGGTCCCACTCTGCAAGGGTGGTCCCTTGATCCTCTGTGGTACTGGATCCGCCCGCTGGGAGCTCTTCGGCTGTTGTTGAAGAAGATCCCACTGGGGGAACTTCCACCGCCGGAGTAGAAGTCGATGGCCCTGCTTCTGGGCCTTCAGTTGTTGGTCCCGCAGGTGGAGAGCCCGCCACCACTCCTTCATGGTGCTCCGGCTCAGGTATGGACACCACCGGAGCAATTACCTCCGGGGCAACAGTGAAAGCTCCACCCGGTGCCTCTACTACTGCTGGCTCAAGCACCGGCACGTCAGCAACATCCGGTTCGGCGACCGGAGCCTCGAGCACCTCTCTGGCTTGGCAACTGGGACTTCAGCAGCTTCTGGTTCAGAGGCCGGAGTTTCAACCATCACCGGCTCAGTGGCCGGGGCTTCAATTGCCTCCGGCTCAAAGGTCGGGACTTCGATGACTTCCGGCTCAAGGACCAGTGTTTTGGCTATGCTGGCCCTGCAACAACTTCTGGTGCAGGGACCGGAGCCTTGGTGGCTTCCGGTTCAAAAGCCGAAACTTCCGATATCTCCAACTTCTGCCCCGAAACTTCAACTTCTGGTATTGTTGCCGGAGGTGCATCTTCAACTTCTCCCCCGTGGTCCGGTGCTACCGCGGGAGCTTTCGGTGATGACTCTGAATCCAAATCCACAACAGGTGGCACCAGAACTGCCGTGGCTTCTGCCACCACTTGAGGAGGAGGCTCAGTGGTCGAAGCCGGAGCTTCAGCATGTGCAGCCACAATCGCTGCGACAGATGTCGAAGTCCCTGACTCCTTTCTCGACACTCTGAAAATAAAGGGATGAGAAGATTAAAGACACAACAAAAATAAGATCAGCATTTTAAGGCGAGCACACGATGCTTACCTAGGGGTGCTACAGCTCCAGTCACCTCGGAACCTCTTCTTCTGAGGCCCGGAGCCGTAGCCCACCAAGTCTGTTGAGACAACAACTTCAGACCTCAGCTGGGGACCACTTGCACAGCCAAAGTCCTCTCAGTTGGAGCTTCTCTTGGTCGAGAAGAACTCCCAGGCCTGGAGCTCTTAGCCGGCACTGAGGCCGGTGTTGACAGCTTGAAGCTAGCGCCTCTCGAATATGCCTGCGCCGGAGAAGGTGTTGCCGCAGAAGACCTCCGCCACTGGGGAGAAGGAGCCGTTGTAGAGGGAGCAGGCCTGACAGACCTCCCATCAGCGTGCTTTAGTTTCCTCTTCCAGCTGGAGGGTTTGGCTGGCTCTTCGCCCTTACCCTTGCCGATGTTTACAACCCTCTGGTTCGGGGCAGAGGCAGGCCCTCCTTCGGAAGCTCTGGGATTACAAACCTGGAGGTCCGGCGCTTCTCCACTTCACCCAAGTCATCAAGCTCTGGCATATTCCTCCAGAGCTCCCGACTGATCTCCAGAATCATATTCAAGGGCAGGAAAGCGGTCGGCGGAGCCAAATCGTCGCCGTCGACTAGCCCGTGCTGAAATTTCTTGAGATGAAGCTTCAAAGCTTTGTCATCTAAGTTGGACTTCAGACTGGTTTCAATCTGGTCATCATCCATCACGCTGTTGAGAGCCCAGGCGAGCTTCTCCCTCTTCCTTAGCGGAGCCCACCTGTTGACCAAGAAATTTCCGAAGACAATCGGAGGGGTCCCTCCACCCTCCACGCATTCTCGGATCCTGGTTAGGATAGGGTTGAATGCATCCGTCAACTTCGAAACTACACTCCTGGCATCGGCATCAACGTCGGGGAGTCCTTGGGGCAGTTCCAACCTTTTGTGCTCCTCGACTGCTATGATGACCCAATCCTTCTTCCAGTCATCCCATTTGCCGGAAGGGAATGACTTCAAGTACTTGAAGGGGCAATTCTTGCGCTTCACGAAATAGTAGAAGCCAAGAAGCTCAGTCCCCTTGCCGGTGGTGTGGACCGTGAAGAAGGGACGGAACAACTCGATGCAGGGGGGGGGCAGACACCCACCCACATCTCATAGAAGTGGACGAAGGTTGCCACTAGCAGAAGAGAATGGGGGCCAAGATGATACAGATGGAGATCATAGAAGTCCAGCAGCATTAAGAGGAAGCTTGAGAAAGGTGGGATTAATCCCACCATGGCTTACGCTGAGAAGTACACCATGTCGCCATTGCGCTCCTTCTTGAGTGGGAGCTTGCCAGCGCGGATCAAGTGGCTGAAGGAGTCACTGGACCACCCCATATAGGTTCAAACCTTCATCAGATCATCCTTGCTCTTGAGGTGGCTCTTGGAAACACCCAACTCCATTGCGGCAAAGTGGAACGAAGGAAGGGAAAGCTAGCCGAGGTTTGGGAGGCTCTGAGCGCAAGTTTGATAGAAAGCGTAAAGAGTCCTCAAACCGTGCATACTTTCCTTCTTAAGTAAGCCTCCGTGATGCTTGGATGGAAACCGCAACGAGAGCAGGGTCACATTTCAAAAACCCACCCATCAATGACGAACGGGCCTGGGGCCACCCTGACGATGATATCGAGGTTATTACCCCATGCGGACCGTTGTCATGATGGACGGCGGGAAACCCTAAGGCGGCATCCTGAGAAGGCGCTCGGAACCGATACGGTTTTTCTATTGGGAACTGGCGACCTTCAATTGCATGAGATCCGCACTCAAAGATCTCATCTGGTAACAAGCCACATGACGATGGTTTAATCCCGGACCATCGCCCCAACGGCACATCAGAAGACTTTTGAAGCCGAAGCGCTGGAATCAAGGATGGCCCCACCTCTGGTAGAATAACTTAACCCAAAGAGTTTCTAACAGAGGTGGGCCCGGGGCCACTGTCGGTACCCTGCGTACCGGATATCCTATGGTACCACAAGAAGTGCAAGAGAGTTCCACCTGTCAAAGTTGAAGGTCTCCTCAGGCCCCACACGTCATACTACACCGGACCCGCATCCCTCATATGGGTAGCTCCAGGGATTGAACGTGTAATGTAAGCCCGGAGCTAAACTCCCAATACAGGGAAGCTCCGCAATCAACACATGTATAACGACCCCGGACCTAACCTCCAGCAGAGGGAAGCTCTGGTGCCGACACGTGTATAGCGGTTCTGGAACTACTTCCCCGCAAGGGGAAGCTCTGAAGGTGCCACGTGTGGAGCCTCCGCACCTACACCACCAACGAGTACACTGGCAAATATCCAACAGTACGGACACTCAAAGTACAGTTAAAGCGGCAGTTACAAGGCCTGATTATGTGTCATTAATGCTGTATTAATGACACGCGATTAGAACACTGTTAATAGGGGTAACTCAGCCATTAAGACACGTTATCACACTATTAACCACGCTTCATGCTCATAGATAGTGTATTAGGCTATTAAATAAGCCAGGGCCACATGTCGGGCCAGGCAAAGGATGTAACGGTCAGTCCTTGGACTATAAAAGGACTGAACCACATGATACATAGGGGGGCTGATCCAAGGGCTAAGTCTAGCACCTCGCATACTAGAGATACTCAATACAACAACACACACCCCGTGGAGTAGGATATTACGCTCAGGCAGCCCGAACCACGTAAATCTCCCGTGTCACCATCTTGTTCTTGATCTTTGCGTGCCTAAACCAATACAAGAACCTCCGCGGGCTACATTTAGTAGTACCAGGGGAAGTGTCATTGCAATACTTCGACAGTATCCCTTAGCTTGATCATAAGAGTAGTGTCTACTTTACTCCATTACCTTCCTTTGGGATAAATATGATATCCTTGGGAATACTCTTGGGTGAAATGCTACACGACAGTTTCCGTGCGCTTGCGGACCTCATCTCTTTCGAGATATGATATGTGATGTTAGTAGCCGTCAACAACCATTTCTGGTGCCGTTGCCGGGGAAGGCAAAGGAAGTGAAGGATATCACTTGTGATTAAGCTATAGGTACTAATAGTTATTAGATAGGATTACCCTTGTTTGTTTTCTCCTTTTGTGGTGAAAACAGGGTAGTGTTGGCTAACCCATTTCATGGGATGGCCAATGAGGACGCTAGTGTTGAACTGCAAGATGATTTATGGCGTACCTCAACAAATGTCCGCTAGGCAACACCACTGCCTCTTGCGGAAGATTTTCAGCTTCCATTAGGAGCCAAAGGCATCCATTCCCAAGCTTGGGGGTGGCTCCAAGAGTTCTTCTTTGTTTGCCTCCACCATAGGTTGGATGGTTGGCTCCTCATCCAACATTCATGTCATGGGTTGGTCCACCAATTCATGACTACATTTGTGTTGGAGCTGAAAGAGTCCTATTCTCATTCTTCATGGATGAGAATATGGTCTCTACTCAAGGGGTGGATTGAAGAATGCTCTAGTTCCCTTAGCTTGGCAAGCACACCACTTAGCAAGGTGGACATGCTGGCTACGGAACTACACCTCCCACTAAAGTATCATGAAGACCAAGCCAATGGAGGAGTTTTTGGATGATCCAAGCCATGCATATTCACATATTTGTGAAAATCCATGTCATCATGGGCCACTTTGGGAATCATTTCCCTAAGACCTTCCAAACACAACTCCAATGGCTATCACCTACAAGGAGGTAAAGGGTGAATCAACATCACCCTTTTAATCAAGGAGGCTGTGAGGATTTCAAGGGATTTAAGTTCAACTAGCCTACCTTGAAGTATCTTGTCCATGGCCAAGCAAGAAATCAAGACAACATTTACATGAAGTTCTTGGCCAAGGACAAGAAACTTAAAGAGCATTCAAGATCCAAGATATCCTAGAATCACTTGTTGGGATTCCTACCCTTCGACCAAGCCCATGCAACCTAGGGAAAGTGACATTGTGGATGAAGCATTTATTGTTTGATTGTGGAGTTCACATGTCATCATGCCCAAGGAAGCTTTTGATCCATGATCAAGGTATGGGTTGACCTTAATGAATATCAAGAAGGTCGAAGTGACACCCCTAAAAGAAGGACAAGCCTCACGATGCTCACAAGAGAATATCTTCAAGAAGGAGAAACCGTCACTACATCAACAAATCTTCATCAAGATGACGGAGAGGCTAGGGTCACCATGTGGTCCACATTCAGAATGGCATGCCAAAGGAGATTTGGCATCGCAAGCAAGAGAAGTTGTCCACATCTTCAACTACGTGGTTGGACAACAAATCATCGCACCAAACAGGACGGAGCTAAGTCCCACTCATCGGACTTTAAAAATTCGGTGAGTCCTTACCAATAGGTAAATTGGTTGTTATCCCATATTTATTTTTCCTAATTGCATATTTGAATTTCTCATTTGCATTTAGCATGTTTGAATTTTCACACTTGCACGTTGGAATAAAAATTTTCAACCAACATAAAACTAAAAATTTCAAATTAGTAAATAAATTTATTTGGATATGAACATTGGGCGTAACCACTTGAATTCATCTTCCTAATTCAAACAAAAAAATAGTTCCCTTAAATATTCATTGCATTTGCAAGTTGTTTCAAGTTGGGCAAAACAATTCGACAAAGGGTACAATATACTTTTGAGCTAACGTAACCCGTTTTTGAGTTGTTTTGTTTGTTCTTGATTTTAGTGCAGCCAAGAAAAAATTTCTAAATAGGTTGGAAGGCCCCATCAAGCACATATTCCTCCATCGATCTCATTTTGAGTTCATGATGGAGGAATGCACATGATGGTGGTCCAATGGAGGAACAAGATGAAGCTCATTCAACTCCAACCACAACTTGGCAGGAGACATTGAACATGAAAGCTACACCAAAACCCATGGTCATGAGTTTCTCACACAATGACCTTCAACTAAGACTGCTCTTCAAATTGAGGTACAAGCTTAAAATTTTCAGGGATCACTAAATTTCAAATTCCTAGGCAAGAAATTAAAAATGTTCAGGAGGATAAAATTGAGAATCTTGCTTGCCATGAACCACATGATAAATATTTGCTCTTGTAAAAAACTATAATGGTTAGGAATTTTACAAGATGAAGGGATCCATATAGTGTATTTATATCTCTTGCATTGCTATGGGTAGGAGCTTCCGAAAATGTTCAACTTGATTTATCCATAAAGCCCCACTCCTAGCAATGATTCATACATTGTTCATGGATAAACTAGAAACTGGACCCAAAGCATATTTGGTCTTGTTCTTCCCCGTGCGTACAAATGAAGATTCGGTTATCTAACATGAAAATACATTTGTACAAGTATCGGGAGCTAACTATCAGTCTCTATCATAGAGAAGAAGTTTGCAGGAGTAAAATAACTATGTAGGCATTAAAAGATCTAGTGGTTGGAAACCCTAAGAGGATTCTATTCCAATATCTCTTGGCCGCGGTGTAAATTAGGATGGTTGCTACCTCTGAATTAATCCCAAAGGTCAACCATAACTATACGAGGCCGGAGATTTGACATAGAAACCCTCTGTGAGCAACCAATGGGCAGCTACGAATATGTGAGAGCATTATGCTCTCAACTATTCTAAGCACTCATTTAAGCTCAAGAGAATTGCCACCATCATTGGGTGTAAGTTATTCCTTCGTGGATAAAAGGTATGATGTACCTTAACCAAGGAATGACAGAATCACATCCAATGTATATTGGGTGCAAGTTGTTCCTATGTGACCAGAAGGCATTTTATACCTTAGTCAAGGAACAACGGATCACACTCAACCCATGTATAGTGCACGTCATCCTTTGTGGTTATAGGTATGTTGTACCTTAGCCAAAGAAATAACGGATCATACTCAACACATGTTGGGTACATGTCACTCCTTTGTGGCTAAAGGTTATCATTACCTTAGCCAAGGAATGACAAATCACACCCAATGCATGAGGGGTACAAGTTCTTCCTTTATGGCAAGAAGGTATGATACACCTTAGCCAAGGAATGACAGAACACACTCAATGCATGTCGAATGCACGCCGTGCCTTTGTGCGAAGGGTTATCACTACCTTAGCAAAGGAATAACACGGTACATCCAACCTATGGAATCTTGAGGTGTGGATGAGCCACATCGACAACACTCTCCTTGACAACACTTGTGGAATGTCCCATGGAAGGCAATCCAACATCGACAGTCAACCATCCAATGTCAAAGCCATGCTGCAACAAGGTTAGGCCAACCTCATGGCCTACATCCGTCGTTAGGGTTTCAGCCCCTATCGCGGACCTTGAACAAGAACAAGCTTGGGGGAGGACCCCCACTTGAGGTAACTTGTATCACATCCCATTTACATTCCATTATTTTATTTATTTCTTTCCACCACATTTGCATCTAAAAAATTTATTAATAATAATGTAGTATAGGGTAGGTTAATCAAATAAAAGATGTGTGGTAAGAATGCTTTGGAATTCACATAGATAAAATGATGAATAGTTGCCCTGTTTTAATTTTCCTAAGTCCCTAGTTTACAACTTACTACTCTCCAACATATTGCTCTCATTGGCTAAAATTGCTTTTGCCTTGATTAGGAATTGTGGGTAGCAAAAGATTAATCCATTCGAAATTGTTGTGAGGTATTATATAGTGATAGGGCTGCTATTCCTAGTTTGAAAGTGAAACATAGATTTCCGAAGAAATTATAAAAAGATTTAAGTTATCCTCATTTGATTGGAAATATCCACCAAAGCCATATGATATATTACATTGATAGACCTTATGCATACGCTATTTGTCTTCACATTGAGCTTTGTCAAACAAGGATAGACCTATGTGAGATTTCATTCATTACTTTTTGAATTCAAGACTTCACTTGCTCGTGCTATACTTCTACACTAGAAGTAAGCAAATTCCCATCATACCACCATTCCACAATAAAAAGAGAAACTCCATATCATTCATGCTTAGTACTCTCTCCAAAATTCATTGCATAAAAAGGGAGTAGAAGACATGACTACAAGAAAAAGAAAAAGAAAATGCATGCTTACATCATAAGAATGAGAAAAAAATGCATGCTTACATCATAAACATGAGAGAAAAAAGAAAAGAAGAAAAAAATAGTAGCCATGTTTCATCTCTGCAAAAAAAGAGTCTACATGTATAGGAGTCATCTCAAACATCCACATCCACTTCCACTTCATCACACATGCACAAAGTCTTGAATCAAATAGTATTGAATTGATTTCTCCTAATGCTTGTTCTTTTGACTTAACAATATTATGTGTTGCAAATATGCCTACTCTATTCCCTACCAAGCTCCACATACAAGACTTATGTAGAGGTAGGATAAATTTAGGCAAAATGCCTTGGTGAGGAAATATTTTCACTACACATAAAGGAGAGACTTGAGAGAATCAAATTGAGATACTTGAAATCTAAATTGAACTCTCCAGAATTTGAGTGGAACTTGATTTCTAGGTTATGTGTGCTCCATTTGCTGTTCTATCTTTCAACCACCTCAGAATAGGAGAAGGCATAAGCCCCATAACGACTTAGGATGGGTGAGTACCATGCCAATTTTTGTAATACTAGGTAGAGTATTTTGTTGTGCACATGGTACTTTTGAAAAATAGAGCATTGTAGCAACTCCTGATCATCAACCTAAAGTCTTGACTTTGCTTGGGACGAGCAAATGATAAGCTTGGGGGAGTTTGTTGACGGCTGTTATATACCAATTTCACCCGTCAATATAACTCAATTATGTGAAGGAAATATTATTTCATGCACACATCACCTTTCTATTTAACCAATTTCCACTTGTACTTGGAGAAATTGGTGCATGCAGGCATTTTACACAAAGTTGAAGTGAAACAAGGGGATGGATCCTATAAAATATTATCCCAGCCAATCAAGCGTCAACACGTGGCACCACATCGATCAAATGACCCACAAACAGAAGTATCCGAGGCCATCGAACAGTGTAGCACTCATATCATGGAATGGGACCCACCTATCAGTCACCTGGAGGAAGAAATAGTCGTTTGGAGACAGGACAAGGTCGGCCGACCCCCCTAGCCGATCGACTAGTTCTTGGCACCAAACGCAGTCAAACGACACGTGTTGGCTCCTCCTGACTTGAAGAGGTCATAGGTGACTGACTGGCACGCTTTTGGTGGCGGGAACCGACCCTTCTCCCAACTATAAATAGGACCCCTCACCCCTCACTTCAACACACACCACTTTAGCATCATTATATTGTATACACTAGTTCTCTTAGTCCATAGTGGAGTTAGGCTATAGAGAGGAGAGCCTCTAGTCCCAAGTCCAAGTTGAGAAAGGTATGACTCATGTATCTTTTCTTATATTTGTGACTTTATGCATAATAAAGGTATTATCTTTAGTCTTCTTTTATTCATATACTTGGATGAAGCGTTTCTTGTTTGACTGTGGATTTCATGTATGTGGTAGGAGATGTCTTTATGATTATGCTATATCACTCTTGATCTATCATCATAATCACTACAAACCCCCACTATATAGTTATGATATGATCACGTTAATATGAATCACTTGTGCTATGTATCAACATTGGTTCAACGATGATTTATTTCATTGCCTTAGGATGGCTTGTGCCTGGGCTCTTAAGGTAATTACTTAATATGCTAGCATGGTGCTAGGATAGGAGGTAGCGTTGAATATTTCGTTGACCCACAGTTTGAAGAGGTAGGCATTAGGTGGTGACAGTCCTATCTGTCCTTTGTAATCCTCCTCTTTCGGCTATGCCATAGGCTCTTGGTGGGAGTCGCTAGTGTTGCTAGGGGTAAACCCATGCCCGATGTGTTAAACAACTTAGCATAAGTATTCACTATTGACATGCTCATTAGTACCTAACCTAGGCTATGTATATGTATATTAGAAGCATTGTAGGAGCAACTCCCAAACTCTAGGTCTAACCTCCACTAGGACACATTTACCCCTTAGAATAGATTGCTTAGGTGTGTGTCACACTACCCATATATTATCAACACACCCCTGTCTTAATAATTGATTAGTATCCCTTAGCTTTATCATAAGAGTAGTGTTTACTTTACTCAATTGCCTTCCTTTGGGATAAATACGATACCCTTGAAAATACTCTTGGGTGAAATGCTACACGACAGTTTCCGTGCGCTTGTAGACCTCATCTTTTTCGAGACATGATTTGTGACGTTAGTAGCCATCAACACCTCACTGCTAAGGGTGGCTCTGGTGCTGCCACGTGTCCCGTGGCACCAAACCTGCCTCCTTGCTAAGGGTAGCTCCAATGTTGACATGTGTCCCGTAGCTCTGGATCTGCCTCCCTGCTAAGGGTTGCTCCAGTGCTGCCACGGGTCCCGTAGCTCCAGATCTGCCTCCTTGCTAAGGGTGGCTCTGGTGCGGCTACGTGTCCCGCAGCCCCGGACTTGCCTCCCTGCTAACGGTGGCTCTAGTGCTGTCACGTGTCCCGCAGCCCCAGATCTGCCTCCCTCCTAAGGGTGGCTCCAGTGTTGCCACGTGTCCCGCAGCTCGGGACCATCCTCACTCCTAAGGGTGGCTTAGGTGCTGCCACATGTTGGACCCTACCTCTCCAACGGGAAGGACTCTAGGATCTCCAACTGTCCAATTACGGTGTGGACAACTGTGACACCCAGTTCCGAAAAATGAACCAAGTGTAGTATATGTGTGCCCAGGATAAAAGTGATTCACAAATGATAAACGAATAATAACCACAACAAAAATTAATTAAGAAGTACTTTTATTACAATAGTTAAATAATCCTTAGGTTTCAACTCTAATGATCATTAATGGTAATGAGACTAATACTGCAGCGAAAATAATCTAAGTATGAAGCTAAGCAACTAAGAAAACTAAGCATAAGGGATAGCGCGGCTCCAAGCCACTCCACAGGCAAGTCGGCGGCAGCACACAGCCTAGTACTCCGCATTATCATCACGATACTCCCATATCACCTGAAACTGTTAGTGGCGGAATTCCAAGGGTGAGTACATGTCGTACTCAGCATATGTGGAAAGTAAGACATGTAGCTTAAACAAGGCATGATAATAAACAATGGCTAACTGTTGAAAAGTACATTTAAAAATAGGTAAAAAACATCATACTATGTCTATGTGAGTTTAACACCATCATATCCCAGATAAAAATAATTAACATGTCCATCATAAATTAATCATCCATTCACCAGGTTCTCACCATTATCATTAACCATGACCATTAATCACCATCCAATCCATAACCATAACCAAACCATAACCAACCATTCACATCCCAAGTTCCCTCTAATCATGTAGGTCATCCAAATGCTCGTGACCGGGAGCATGGCTATCAGGATAGTTTTTAACACTCTGCAGAGGTTGTACCACTTTACCCACAAGTTCGTGATTTTGTCACCTGTGGGCGACTAAAGGAAACGTCCATTATGCCAAAACACTACCATAGGTGTATGGCCAAGAGATCACAAAATAACCTTTACAAAAGGACTACCAGCATATTCAGACCGATTGAGATTTCACTGGTGCCAATGCCTCCAACTGAGCACATCCTAAACCAAGAGCCCCCTCTTGTGCCGTTCGGATCCCAGGGCAGTCCTGCCACTATTGCAAACCCAACTGACTCCCATTCCCCACTCTTCCAAATGATCCAAATATGCTGACAATACACCTAATTAATTGGCTAAGCCGCACCCATACTTGGCCTTATGGTGGCACTGTAGTCCTGGCTTATTCTCGCATGAACCGGTCCTTAGATCCAAGGCAAGCAAACCACCATAACATCCAACCCAATCCACAAACCATGCTTGCTTAGACTCCCAAGTCTCGCGTTACCAATTAACCATATTCATCAATTCACATCATCCATAAATGCATTAATTCATAGTTAAGTCATTTGGTTGTTTTCCCATCCAAATTAATTAGACGAAGCAAAAAGTAAAAAACCCTTCCCAACTCTCAACAATGTATCCCAAGCGACAAGGAAGGTCAAACAAGACTAGTGAACACCTATTTTGGGTTTCCCATCAAATTGACACAAGCATGCAATTTTGCAATCAAAACATTTAAAAACTGGATCAATATGATCAAGGACACTCGTCTTGCTCTTGAGCTTGGTTAGGGTAAAAAGCTTCAAAGTTCTGGTACTGGAGGTCCTCAGCAGCACCCTCTAGAGCGAATCCTTCTATTCCGCGCAACGAACATACAAAACAATAATTACAATCAATAGGTGCTCATATGTTACTCAATATGACATGACATGCATGATTAATGCAAATGTGATGTGAAACTAGTTAATGAGTTACTATTATTGTTCATAAATCAGTTACAATGGTTCTTAACAAGTTTGAACAGGTTTCAAGTTTATTTACATCAATCTGAAATTAATTTAGCACCAATTAAATCTAGAGACCAGACAAGTCCGTTAGGGACCGGACTAGTCCGCCCTTCGCAGAACTATCGAATTAGGGTTTTCTTGATCTGCGAGATTTGGGAGAATTGGGGTTGAATTCACGTGGAAAAAGAGAAAGTGGAAGGTGTATCACGTGTTTAGAACTCCAAGGTTCAAGAGTTCGGAGGCAACACTTTGATTTTGACGATCTTGGGTTGATGATGAAGAGTTGAGGGTGAATTGGTGATGAAGAACGAAAACTCAATGAAGATCTTATTCACTTGATCCTCTTTCATTTCCTCCTCTTCTTCTTGATGCTGGATCTCCTCTTGATTGCGGCTCCTACGAACTAGGGTTTGGTGGTCTTTCAAAAGTGGCAAAGAGATGAGAAGTTATGGTGTTGGGTTGTTTATATAGGGGTGGAGGTGTAGGGTTTGATGTATTTCGAGTTTGGGGGTGGGTTGAGGCCAGTGTGGGGGTCCTACATGGGCTCCAAAAAGGTTAGACACGACGTCCTTGGGCCCCACTTAATGTAAAAATCCAAAACAAGTCGTGGTGGAAAAGATTGAATCAGAGTCATGAATACCGGACAAGTCCGCAATGGACCGGACTAGTCCGATAGCTAGTCAGAGAAAAAACGGACAAGTCTGGCCAAAATCGGACAAGTCTGATATTAGTCAGAGAGCAACACGGACAAGTCCGGGGACTTGGAGAAATTTTCAAAGGATGGGGTGAACGGACTAGTCTGCACTAGACTGGAAAGGTCCAAAAATAGAACAAAGAGAAAACGAACTAGTTTGCAGCAAAAACAGACATGTCTGAAGAGAGGTCAGAGAGAAATTTGGACAAGTCCGCACCAAAAACGGACAAGTCCGAAATTCTTAGTACTTTTGAGTGCGGTTTTGCTTCTAGTTCATTTTAAACTTGTTCCTTTTTATGTTACTTAATTTTAAACATGTATTACAATGTATGCAATGCATGATGGATGAAAATTAGGGTGTTGCAAGCCTACCCCCTTAAAATGAATCTTGCCCTCGAGATTCGACGCAGAAGGAAAGAGATAGGGAAAATCCTTCTTGAAATCATCTTCCAGTTCCCAAGTTGCTTCTGATTCTGTATGATGCTTCCATTGTACTTTGCACTATCGAATGACCTTATTTCTCGTGACCCTCTCCTTGGTTTCCAATATTTTGACCGGTTGCTCAGCATAAGTCAAATCTGCCTCTTATTTCAAATCCTCCATTGGCACTTGCTTTTCCGGTACCCTTAAGCACTTCTTGAGCTGTGAAATGTGAAACTCGTCATGGACATCGGAAAGTTGTGTTGGCATCTCCAGTTTATATGCTACTTCTCCACGTTTGGCCAAGATCCTGAATGGTCCAATATAGCAAGGTGCCAACTTGCCTCTGACATTAAACCGCTTATGACCTCGCATAGGTGACACTTTGAGATATACGAAGTCTCCCAATTCAAAGGCTAAGTTTATTCGCCTATTATCCGCATGGCCCTTTTGTCTTGTTTGGGTGGCCCTCAAATTTTTGTGGATTATCTGAACTTGCTTTTCAGCCTCTTGCAACACATTCGGTCCAAACACTTGGCTCTCTCCTATCTCATTCCAAAAAAAAGGTATCCTACACTTCCTTCCATATAGTGCTTCATATGGTGACATCTTCAAGCTGTCTTGGTAACAATTATTGTAAGAAAACTCAGGGTATGGCAAACTCTTGTCCCAACTTCCTCCATACTTTAGTGCACAAGCTCTTAGCATGTCTTCCAATATCTGATTTGTTCTCTTAGTTTTCCATCCTTTTGAGGGTGATACGCATAACTGAAATTCAATTGAGTTCCCATAGCTTCATGCAGTTTCTCCCTGAACCTAGAGGTAATTGAGAACCTCGGTCCGAGACTATTTTTTCGGAACTCCATGTCGGCACACAATATGCTCCATATACAATTCTGCTAGCTTTGCGGTGGTATATGTGGTCTTGACAGGTATGAAATGAGCTGATTTGGTCAACCGATCCACAATAACCCATATTGAGTCATAATCGGACTGAGTTTGCGGTAATCCAACTATGAAGTCCATACCATTTTCTTCCCATTTCAACTCTGGAATCTTCAATGGCTGTAGTAATCCAGCCGGCCTTTGATGTTCGGCTTTAACCCGTTGGTACGCATCACACAAGGCTACATATTCGGCTATGTCCTTTTTCATGTTGGCCCACCAATAACATGTCTTCAAGTCCTTGTACATCTTTGTACAGCCGGGACGAATTGAGTAAGGTGAGTCATTTGCCTTCTTTAATATCGTTTCCCGAATATGCTTAACATTAGGCACCACAATCCTCTTTCCAAGCCATAAAGTAACATGTTTGTTCTCATCAAATCTGAACTCTCTCCCTTCATGGTTCCTTTCCTTGATTTCCTGAATTTCCCCATCCTTGGTCTGACCTTCTAGAATTTCTTGCTCCAAGGTCGGATTTAACTCCATTATTCCCATCTCATTCACAAATCCAAGATTCAACCGTTCAAACTCCTTGCATAGCTCAGATGGCAGCTCTCAAACCGTGAGTTGGTGTCTTACTCCTTTCCGACTCAAAGCATCTGCCACTACATTCACTTTCCTGGATGAGAGTTGATTCCCATGTCATAATCCTTGATGAGTCCAACCATCATTGTTGCCTCAAATTCAATTCTGTTTGGGTGAATATGTACTTGAGACTGTTGTGGTCCGTGTAAATATCACATCTATGACCAAGAACGTAATGTCTCCAAATCTTCAAAGCATACACCATGGTTGCAAGTTTGAGATCATGTGTAGGGTAATTCTGCTCATGTTTCTTCAATTTTCTCGATGCATAGGCTACACTTGACCTTCTTGCATGAGCACACATCCAAGTCCCTGTCTTGAGGCATCACAATAAATATCAAAACTTTTGCTCACATCCGGCAAAACCAAGATAGGTGTTGTTGTCAACCTCTTCTTAAGCTCTCAAAACTGTCCTGACAAGCTTGAGTCCATTGAAATGCTTTCCCCTTTATTAATAATTCATTCATTGGCTTGGCTATTTTGGAAAAGTCCTTGATGAATGGCGGTAATATCCAACCATTCTAAGAAAACTCCTAATGTCCTTCAAATTCTGTGGCAATTCCCATTTCAACACATCTCTTACATTTCCTAGGTCAACCGATAGTCCTCCTCTCGAGATGCTATGGCCTAAAAATGACACTTCCCTTAGCCAAAACTGGCACTTGCTGAATTTGGTGTACAATTGGTGTTCCCTCAATTTCTTCATTGCGAGCCTCAAATGCTCTTCATGCTCCTCTTCGCTCTTCGAGTAGAACATGATATCATCAATGAACACTACCACGAACCTATCTAAATACTCCATGAAGACCTTATTCATAAGGTACATAAAGTACACAAGTGCATTTGTTAATACAAAAGACATCACAGTATACTCATAAGATCCATACCGTGTCTGAAAAGCTGTTTTGGGTATATCCGATGGTCTTATCTTCATTTGGAAGTAGCCTGACCTCAAATCAATTTTGGAGAAAACACAAGAACACTTCATCTGATCAAACAAATCCTCTATGTGGGGTAAAGTATACTTGTTCTTGATCGTCACCTCGTTGATAGCTCGGTAGTCCACACACATCCTTTGGGATCCATCCTTCTTGTCCACGAAAAGTACAGGCGCTCCCCAAGATGAAGAGCTTAAGCGAATAATACCCTTCTCTAGTTGTTCTTGAATCTGCTTCTTGAGCTCCACTAACTCCTTACGAGGCATCCTATATGGCCTATTAGCTGTAGGTGTAGTTCTAGGTATTAATTCAATAGCAAATTCTATGTCTCGATCAGGTGACATACCTGACAACTCATCTAGAAACACATCCAAGAATTCACACACCACTGAAATCTCCTCAATTGCGACACCGTCTATGTGATTCAGCTCCAATTGCTTTGGTGCATGTTTAAATGCTTGAAATTATATGGTGATCCGTTCCTCATTGGTCAACTTCACCCTCTTTGTGGCACATTGTATAACTTCATTGTGCTTCCTCAACCAGTCCATACCAAGTATAATGTCCAATCCTTGAGAATCCAAAACAGTGAGGCTAGCAAAGAAGTCTACCCCCTTATTCTAAGGCTTACTTTTGGACATATTATATTCGTCCTCATCTCTCCTCCATGAGATTTAACCAACAAAGTATACTTCATATGAGAGATAGACAAACTATACTTGACAACATACTTGGATGCAATGAATGAATACGATGCTCCATAATAGAATAACATAGTTGTTGGGTTGGAGTTTGCGAGAAACATACCAATCACCACGTCACCCGCTTGTTGTGCTTCCTCCGTAGAGACATGGTTCACATTGCCATGAGCAAAATTCTGCTATCCACGGTTTCCTTGTGGCGCTCCTCCATTCAGTCATGGGTTCTGTCTTGGAGCATTGCTTCCTTGACCAAGGCCTGACTTAAGACACTAAGATGCAGGAAAGTTGGCGCAGGGAGCTTGAGGCATTGGAGGACGAGGTGCTTGCATAGCAGGGCGTTGCTGCATTGGTTGAGCTGGACACGGTGGAATAGTAGCGCGATATGCAGGAGCCGAGGGGTTG
Organism: Tuctoria greenei; assembly: GCA_036927565.1. NCBI lineage: Eukaryota > Viridiplantae > Streptophyta > Magnoliopsida > Poales > Poaceae > Tuctoria > Tuctoria greenei. The sequence continues at coordinate 137,128,659 of JAYESD010000008.1, read as the reverse complement.
TAGTATGACGCATTGGGTGGTGCAAAGCGGGGGCGAACATTGCTTCCTTGTGGCTGTCCTTGATATGGTTCTTTCCTCTTAGTTTCTTGCTCCATATCACGAACTTTGTTCTCAACTACAATTGCTTTATCCACAAGCTTCTGAAAGTTGGCATAATCACAGTTGAGCAATTGCACTTGGATCTCATTATTAAGGCCCTTTGTAAACAAATATTGCTTCCAGCTGTCCCGGCTGACATCTTCCGGCGCATACCTTGAAAGTTGAGTAAATTTTTCAAGATATTCACTCACGCTTGATCTTCCTTGCCTCCAGTTCTCAAATTCTTGTCTCTTTGGATCATAACACCTTCCAACACATAATGAGAACAGAAGCTCTCCTTGAATTCAGCCCAAGTGATCCTCTCCTGATTCTCATGGGCGTTGCATAAAGAATCCCAGCAATCCGCAGCTGCTCCAACTAGTTGATGAGAAGCAAATAGGATCTTCTCCCGGTTGCTGCATTGGACAATAGAAAGCTTCTTCTCCATGGATTTCAGCCAATCATCAGCTTCCATAGGGTCTATGGCTTGAGCAAGAGTAGGTGGCCTAGTCCTCATAAACTCTCCCAATCTATTATGAGGCGGTGGGGGTGGCGGTGGTGGCATATGGGGCTGATTGTTGTTGTTACCAGTCTACAGCTGTCCCATAGTTTGTATCATGGTCTACATGAGCTAGTTTTGCATAGCCAATAGCTGCCCCAGGTTGATAGCCTCAAGTCTAGGTCCACTGTTGTTCTGAGGTGCTCCATTGTTCTCCTCCTCATCATTGACATCTCTCTGGTTGCGAGTCCTCGCTATCTGAAGAAAAGCAAGATATAGAAGAATTTAGAAAACGTCCCCAACTATATGCATCAAGGGATATGAAACTAAACAACTAACTATACAAGCCTATATGGACATGGCAATGCTAAAGCATCCCACAATCCTCTACTAAGCACACAAACAACATATATAGCAATCAACACACCAATCAAATCACAACGCTTCCTGAGTGCATCTATGTGCTCTAAAGGGTCCATTCTATCTAGGTTGGGTCCTACAGTCAACCTAGCTCTAATACCAAATTATGATATCCGGTTCCAAAAAATGAACCAAGTGCAGTATATGTGTGACCAGGATGTTTAACACACATGCATAAGTGATTCACAAATGATAAACAGATAATAATCACAATACAAATTTAGTAAGAAGTACTTTTATTACAATATTTAAATAATCCTCAGGTTACAATTCTAATGATCATTAATGGTAATGAGACTAATACTGTAGAGGAAATAATCTAAGTATGAAGCTAAGCAACTAAGCAAACTAAGCATAAGGGATACCGTGGCTCCAAGCAACTCCACAGGCAAGTCAACAGCAGCACACAGCCTAGTACTCCGCATTATCATCACGATACTCCCAGACATCACCTGAACCTGTTGGTGGGGGAATTGCAATGGTGAGTACATGTCGTACTCAGCAAGTGTGGAAAGTATGACAAGTAGCTTAAACAAGGCATGATAATAAACAATGTCTAACTGCTGAAAAGTACATTTTGAAAACAAGTAAAAAGCTTGATACTATGTCTATTTGAGTTTAACCCCATCATATCCCAGATAAGCATAATTAACATGTCCATCATTCATTAATCATCCATTCACTAGATTCTCACCATTATCATTAACCATGACCATTAATCACCATCCAATCCATAACCATTACCATCCATCCCAAATCCCAAGTTGCCTCTAATCATGTAGGTCATCCAGGTGCTCGTGGCCGGGAGCATGGCTATCATGATAGTTTTTAACACTCTGCGGAGGTTGTACCACTTTACCCACAATTTCGTGATTTCGTCACCCGTCGGCGACTAAAGGAAACCTCCATTATACCAAAACATTACCATAGGTGTATGGCCAAGAGATCACAAAATAGCCTTTACAAAGGGACTACCAGCATATTCACACCTCCTGAGGTTTCACCGGTGGCGATGTCTCTAACTGAGCACATCCTAAACCAAGGGTCCCCTATTGTGCCGTTCGGATCCCTGGGTAGTCCAGACACTATTGCAAACCCGACTGACTCCCAATGTCTGCTCCTCCAAATGATCTGGTTTGATGCTGGCAATATACCTAATTAATTGGCTAAGCCGCACCCATACTTGGCCTTGTGGTGGCACTGTAGTCCTGTCTTATTATTGCATGAACCTGTCCTTAGATCCATGGCAAGCAAACCAACATAACATCCAACCCAATCCACGAACCGTACTTGCTTAGATCTCGCAAGTCCCATGTTACCAATTAACCATATTCATCAATTCACATCATCCATGTAGGATCGAAGAGCACGTGAGAAGCTACCAGAGGGGGGTGAATGGTAGATTAAAACTTTTTTCAGCGGAAGCAACGAAAACCCCTCAGCAGAAAATTGATTTTTTAAAGATATTGTGTTTTCGACTAATCTCATCAACCATGACAAAAATAGTATAGATTGTGGAGAATCAAGTCAAGAAGACGCGACAACAAGAATCACAAAAAAACCGTTGAGAAAAACTCAAGTTACGAATGAAAGCTCGAGCAAAGGTCAATCTGTTCTACTTGAGAAAAAATAGATCTGCAACACTGCAAAGAAACTCATTGATGAACCCAACGGGTATAGGGGATGCCCTATCATTCGAATAGAGATGGTGGTGGTGAATGAGTTTGGTGGTGGCCGACGTTGGTTGCCCTACTACCACAACCAAAATGGCGTGGCGCCTTGAGCGACAGTTACATCGTCTCCTGGTAACTACGATTTGGGTGGAGGTCGACGTTGTGCAACCCGACTACAACAACCACAAGGGTGTTGTGCCTTCGCGATAGTTACACCGGCTCCTGTTGTTGTTGTTCTTGCCGTGCCAAGAACAGCTTTGAACCTGCAAGCAATCGAAGAACAAGCAAGAAAAAGATAACAAGCAAACACTCACGGTGTGATAAGCTGGGGTTCTGATTCAAGTAATCAGAAGGTCTCGTCGACACTTGTATTACAAGGAAGTAGCAATGGATAAACTTACAGAAAACAAAACCCAAGTTCTTCCTCTGGCTGCTAGTTGTTTTTATAGAGGAGGAAGACTAGAACTCAGGATGGAGTCACGAGTCTTGTTTGACCTTTCCTAAGCAGCTCAAGCGTCATCTTCCTTTGATTCTTGATCCAATGAAAAGTAGACAAAGAGACCTTTATATCAAGTACTTATTTGCATTAAACAACCTTGGGAGTTGAAAGTTATGCTCCTTTTAAGTTGGTACTTGCTGCAGTTATGAGGACCCCTCGGGTGGAGCAACCTTCATTGCATTAATCCCTCCATTCCTCCTAGCTGGATCAATTCCCAAGCACCTAATAATAACAAGGTCATCACAAGGCTTTAATAGTTCCCCATTTGAAGGACAATTATTTAGAACAACCAGGAATGAGATCACCTGATCATTAAGTTGGCGTGCACGAGCGCGTGTCATTGAACCTTAATTAGTTGCAAGTGGTGAATGGGTGTCTGTTGTGGTTGTATCAACAGTAGCGATGTCCTCATCACTCGTGTAGATCCAAAACCACAAATACAATGACCCTGAAATTTTTAAAGATGATAGATAATCAAATTGTGAAAACAACCCAAAAAGAATCACGTTAATTGGATCTGCAAAAATCGAGTTATAATAAAACCACTGAAGCAAGGTAGTGCTATGCAGACACTCAACGAGAAAGACTTGTTGAAAACAAGTCGGACAAACAAGGCACAAAAGTTCCTTTCAACTACGAATTTTATTCAATAGAACATAAGAGTAACAGTCCAAAAGTCGTCTACCACGAGCTCTTGCCTCCCTTATTTATATAACTAGCCCGAAAGCCAACTCAACTCAAACGAGGACTCTAATCCTACTCAATTCACAAATTGAAACTTTCCATAACTGCTCAAGACTCTTCTTTACACAGATAGAAGCAATCTTAAGACTTCCAAACACCTTAGGAATTTATCCCACATTCCTAAAACAACTCAACTTCATGACCCACACGAAAACCTATCATAACTAACTCAAATCTTTCCATATTTGACTCAAACCTGACTCAGCCGCAGTCTGAGTCCATAACCTAGTCAGTTGGACCTTTCCGACCAAATTTTTAACATCCACATCTCTTCATCAGGTCTTGGAACCATGTAGCCACATCCATGCACTACTTGCACACATGAAAACATCTTCCAATTACATCCACGATACCTTCATATGCATTGTTCTTAATTCAATCATGTTGCATAACCTCCCGATCAACTCAACCACAATTCCTTCCAAACTTGGTTGTTGAATCTCATCTTCTCCCTAAGACTAGTTCAATGGATCCTGTCACTAGCCATGTTTGAACTCAAGCAACACCTACACATGAACAAACAACCAATATTTCCGAACACAAGTCCTCAACTTGACTCTACTTAGTTCTGAAACCACAACACCTTACGGGAGCACCTCACATAAGCATGTTGCAAACCTTAGCAAAAAGATATCAACCATAACCACCAAAACACACCAAAAACTTAGTATAAGAATACTAATCAAACTTTCAATAGATGTAAAGCAAGTTCAAATCAATTCAAAGTAAAAGCAGAACAATTGCAATCAAGCTCCGAACCTTGCCAAAGCTAACTGGACCTTGAACTGGAGCTTACCGAAGCTAGCAGGACCTAGTGCCGGAGCTTACTAAAGCTAGCAGGACCTAGCGCCAGAACTTACTAAAGCTAGTCGGACCTAGCGCTGAAGCTGACAAAAGCTAGTCAGACGTAGCCACAGCAAGTCAGACCTATCCAAAATAAGTCGGACCTAGACAAAGAAGTCGGAGCTAGCCAAAATAAGTTGGACCTTGCATGAGACCTTGTAGGAGCTATCCTAAAACAAGCAGGACCTATCATCGGACCTTGTTAAAAAGGTGTTTTGGTAGTATTCAAAACTTTTATCATCAAAGCCAATGTATTCAGCACACATAGGTCTCACAATCTCCCCCTTGATGAATGTGTTGGCAACACCACTTAAAATCCGAACATTGGCTTATTCACATGAAAAGTTTTGATTACAAAATTCTCTCCCTATACATATTTCTCCCCCATTGTAAATCAGAAATAAAATGAGAAGAAAAACAATATTTACCCCCTAAGAAGAATCGTGCCAAAAACACTTGTGAATATGTGTAATGTGTGATCAATTTCTCCCCCTTTGACAATGTATTCAACAAGGTACAAAAGAGAAATTTTAATTGTTATGAGCATATTATAACATATACATGTAAAACAAAGCTCATCCAAAGTCATACTATCAAGTAACTTACAATATTACATCAATGAGATACATAAAGTAGTGTAAGTCATGCTAGAGATCAAATGTAATTTTCAATTTAAGCAAGTCATGACCTCAAAAACATAACTATTTCAAGACTTGAAAGTATGACACTTGTTACTGCATTTTATTATTTTTCAAAGCACAAATTTAGATCATATGATATTTGCAAGAGATTATATGCACATCTGCCTTATTCTAACCAACAAAGCCAAGCCTATGTCATTTGTCAATCAGAAGCTTAAGGACATGGTTTTAGTCATACACAACTTCTTCTAAGTTCATATCTAAGTGCAATGATAAGCCATCTCAAAAGAGGAAGTGTGATGCATGCATATTCTCTTGATCTTTTCTCAATTTATATTTGATCATAAAAGCCGAAAATATGTGTTGATTACTTGATTAATTCTTTTTGATTAAAAGCACTTGGGAGCATGCAACAAGTTCAAAACAGTAAGAAAGTTTGATTATGACCAGATTTAGTGTAAGTAATTATTCCAATTACTAGTTGAATGTAGCCTAGAGAGGGGGTGAATAGGCTTTTTGAATTTTTGTCGGACCCTGAACATTTAAAAAATTGATCAAATACAGATAGATCGGACTAGTCTGGTACTGTGCAGGCTAGTATGATATTCGCAGATTAGAAAGATCATGTTTAATCGATAGTTTCACTTCTAGTACCCTATGCAGCGGAAAGTAAATAGCAACTTGGATGAATTAGAACAGTGAAACAGTGTATGACAAGGATCAACTTTAATTCCAATAGTTCAACGTAAGTTTTACAAGATTAACTAAACCCTAGAATGAGATGAACAATGAAACAAAAGTGCACAAGACGCGATTTTTTTCCGTGGTTCGATTCCCACAAAGGAAACCTACATCCACGTTGAGGAGTCCACAGAGGACCGGGTCTTCACCAACCCTACCCTCGTCGAATCGCCATGGAGGATGATTCTCTTCCACCAACTACAAAGGGGTAAATAACTGAGTTCAAGGGGCCTTCTCACAAGTTGAGGGCTCCCCAAGATTTACAATGAAGAACACCACCAAACACACTACAAAGATATGCAATAAACAACAAGGGTGTGCGAGAGATTCAAACCCAAGAGCTTAAGATCGTGTGAAACAGGTCTCTCCTTTTGATCAATCTAATCCTCGAATATTTGATCTTTCTAGGGTTAGAATGTGTGGAGGATGTGTATTTTAGGCTCTTGGAAGGTGTGACAGTGCACGGGGTTGAGAGTTATGGTTGTAGGGCCGTACACCTCTCTTTATACTAGGGTTTCCAAAAGTTACCATTAGGGTTTGCGATGTCAGGACTAGTATGTGGTGGACTCCGGACTAGTCCGGTGTGCGGCGTGTGGAAAACCCTAAGTGTTCAGATATATCGTACTTGTCCAAAAATTTGCGGACTAGTCCGATTTGGGCTCTGGAGATGTTCGCACTAGTCCGGAATATATTGGACTAGTCCGGTGTGGTGAACCTCATGTTGAATTGATGACAAATCTGCACTTGGAGGACTTGTCCGATTTTAGTCAGAGAGTTTTCGGACTAGTCCGTGGTGATATCAGACTTGTCCGGTGTCGTGAAATAATTGAAGGGCTAATGGACAAGTCCGGACTTTGAGGACTTGTCCGAATTTAGTCAGAGAGATATCGGACTAGTCCGTGGCAATATCGGACTAGTTCGATGCTCTGTAAATCTGGAGTATTTGTGGACAAGTCCGCACTGGGGAGACTTGTCCGTTTCTAGTCAGAGACATATCGGACTAGTCCGGTGTATATTGGACTAGTCTGATTTTCCTGTGAATTGTGCAACGAGTTAAATTGTTTGTTAACTTGAGCTCTTGGGGTGTGTTTCTCCAACACACTCCATACACAATGATCTAATCTTTTCAGCTCTTGAGCTCTTTTCCTTTTGATTCCTCATTCTCCTTTCTTTTTGAGCTTTCCTCCTAAATTATTTAAGACATGCGCTTATCTTAACAATTTTGTTAGGATCTCATTTGTTTGTCATAAATCAACAAAAACCCACAAGGGATGCCTAGATGCACTTTCAATCTCCCCCTTGGTGATTGATGACAACCAATTGAGATTACACAAATATGATACAAATCCAGATTTTCATAAAGCGTGCACATATGAACTTGGAACAAAATAGACAATGCAGACATATGACATATGTGCACTCTTTATGGTGGGGTGCAAAATTATGTGTGTGTGTGAGCAATAATCGTGATGTGAATGAGGTAAATGGCTTAATCATAATAGCATCAATTTCAGAGCATTAACATAGATCATTTCAGAGCATTAACATAGATCATAAAGCATTATCACAACACATGTCCATAAGCGTAATGAGAGTAGAACAAAAGTTATACAACACTAAAAGAAACATAAATAGAGCTCTCATCTCTCAACCTACTGCTAGGACCTTAAGACTCCCCCTCAATCTCTCCCCCTTTAGCAATAAGGCACCAAAAAGAAGGAGAAGAGGGATCTAACCAGCGTCGTCCTTTCGTCGTCTTCATCTTCAGGCTGAGAGGGATGAGGGTGAGAGCCACTCGTCGTGCCCCCAATGCCAAAGTAGGCAAGCTCGAAAGGAGATAGAGGTGGAAGTTCCGAGAAGTCAGAGGCGGAGTCATCTGAGATGACTGGAGACCCAACAGGCTCAATCTCCAGCTTTTGGCATATTGCTTTGACATTGTTCTTCATGTACCGCATTTCCTCCTTTCTTGTCTTTTTCATCTTATGGACCTTTACCTCAGTCTTGCGGCAAGAGCCAAAAATAGCAGTCAGGTACTTCATAATGCCACTAGGAGACCCTTTGTGAGGAGAGGCCCTTGAGCATGATGGTGGTCCGACCTCTCCTTGGGCACTCTCTGGATGTTCTTCAGCTGAGGCAGGTGAGGGAGCAACTAGGAGAGTGGCTTGAGGATGCTTCTAGGGCCTTAGAGCAGTATGCTCGACATCTTTCACAAACTCAATTCTTGTGACCTTCTCTATCATGAACATGATGTACGGTGCATAACCACGGGAACAGTTGGGGGTGCAGGAGATGTTCACCATATCATTCCAAATGTAGTCAAAGATGTCAAACTTTTTCTTCTTGCTAATCACTTTCATCAAGGTTCTTAAGTAACCTTGGACACTCCCGGCATCTCCATCCTTTGGAGCAATTGTCTTCTGGAGCAATCTATTGAGAACCATAAAGAAAGGCTTCATGTTCCTGGTTGAGGGAGGATTGTACTTGAGGCGGGTTTCATAGAGAAAGTCCATCTTGTCCTTCTCCAGAACACCAATATTGTGAATGACAATTGCATTGTTGTCGGTGTTCTCTAGGTGCAGCAGCCTAGCAAACTCATCATATGTGATTGTGTACATGGATCCATGAGTCATCCAAGTCACTCTCTCTTCTTCATCACTGGCAAAGTAGAAGGTTGCAAAGAATTGAGCGATGACCTCATCATTCCAGTTATACCTGAAAGCGAACAAAGGCCATGTCTCTCCACACCCTCTATAACTTCATTAAAGGCTTGACATCTCTTTCTCTCAAAGTGTGCCCAGTCGATCCATTGGTTGCGGACCACTGGAGTCTTCATCTGAAGGTACACGGTACTATAGTGGTCTGCGTGGAAGTTGCTCCATAATCTAGGACCAACAACTTTCTTGCCATTGCTATAGGCATCAATCTTCCTCGGTTTCCAAGCCACATCACTCCCTCTGCCATTGAACTTTTCTTCTGAGGGGTCCCTATTTCCCCGCTTGGAGCAGTCATCTCGAGGGGGGCCAATCGGGCCGGAAGCAATTCCTTTGCCTTTTCCCTTAGTTTAGCGTGGAGCCGCCGAACTAGGACCAACCACATCTTCACTACAGGAATATCGATCACTTACGTCGGCCAGGGCAACTTACGTCGGCCAGCCGACGTAAGTATGTAACTTACGTCGGCTGCCAGTAGCCGACGTAAGTTAATTAAATTACGTCGGTCGACCGACGTAAGTACAGGGACCGACAGTAATAAAAATTACCCACGTCGGCCCCGGCCCAGAGCCGACGTAATTAAGAAGACCGACGTAATTAAAACCTAACTTACGTCGGCCGCGAAGTGGGCCGACGTAAGTTAAATAAGCCAACGTAAGTTATTGTTTAACCTAAACGCGCGAGCGGTGCTCGCCTTCATTTCACGCGCCTTCCCCCCCCCCCCCCGAGCCGCTGCCCCGCCGCCGCCGCCTGCCCCCCGAGCCACCGCCCCGCCGCCTCTCCCCGTCGCCGCCTGCCCCCCGAGCCACCGCCCCGCCCCCACGGCGCCGCCCCGACCCCCCGCGGCCCCGACCCCGCTGCCGGTCCGCCCCCGCCGCCTCTGCACCGCTGCCGCCGGCCCGCCGCTGGCCCGCCGCCGCTGCGCCGCCGCCCCTGCCACTGCCCGGCCCCACCGCCCCTGCGCCGCCGCTACCGGCCCGCCCCCGGCCCCGCCGCCCCTGCGCCCTCGCCGCCGGCTCGCCTCCGGCCGTCCCATCGATCAGGTACGCACTTCAATTTGGACTCTAAATTTAGTGCTTTCAAATACTTGTTATGCTATCGTTGTAGCCTAATTAGAATTGTTAGCTTGATGTCGTGTTTTATTGCTCATGTGATTCTATGATGGCAGTGCTTGCTTAACTATTTATTTAATTATGGTTGTTAATTTGCTTAAATATGCTTAAGTGGTTTGTTATATTATGGTTAATTTGCTTAATTATGCATAATTAAGCTTAAGCGGTTTATTTAATTATGCTTAATTTGCTTATTTTTGCTTAATTTGCTTAATTATACTTAGGTGTGGTTTATTTAATTATGTTGAATTATGCTTAAATTGCTTAAATTTGTTTAATTATGCTTAATTGGTTTATTTAAGTTGTTAATTTGCTTATGCGTTTAATTATGCTGAAGTGGTTTATCTATTTATTATTAAGTGCTTAAGCACCATGAGGAGGGCAGCGTCGGGGGCGGCCCACTGTCGGGTGCCACGGCGTCGCCGGTAGCTACAAGAGAGAGAGAAACCGTGGGTCGTGTGTAGGGGTGAGCAGAGGAGATTGGGGCGGCGGAGGAGCTCGAGGCAGTGGGCGGCACGCAAAAGAAGCTCGCGCAGGCGGTGAACTGAGAAACACGGTATATAGTTATTAAGGCATCGCTTTAGCGTCGCTTTAGCGATGCTAAAGCGGTAAGGCACTCCGACATCGTAAGGCATCCCTGTTGCCTTGCTTTCTAGGGTAAGGCGGCGGCGGCCAGGGAAGCCGGCGGCGGCAGGGAAAGCTGGCGCCGCGGGAGCAGGGGGATCTGTCGCCTTAAGTCGCCTTACCGCCTTAAGAACGTCAATGACCCGCGATTGTGTGGACGGTGGAAATGGATGTGGAATTGTCATCTAAGACCAACTTTCCTCTCAGTCTTTCTCTAGTTCTTTCCTCTCTCTTAAATGACCCAAGCCCAAGGCCCATCTCGAGGGTGAACTTACGTCGGCTCCTGCAGACCGACGTAATTAAGGTAACTTACGTCGGTGGCCGACGTAAGTTACCTTAATTACGTCCAAAACCCTACGTCGGCTGAAAGCCGACGTAATTAAGCAAAAACCGACGTAATTAACTTAATTACGTCGGTTTAAGACTAACTTACGTCGGCTTTGGCCGACGTAAGTGACCGGTATTCCTGTAGTGCTTTTGCTCTCGAAGCAGGCTTCTTGGCTGGAACCTTTCAACGCACCCTAGGTGGAGTGGGCGAGGGGTCAGTGGTACGGTCTTGTCTTTTCTTGGCTTGGCCTGTCGAAACAGGAGGCAAGGTCTCTTGATCATTTCGGCCTCAAAGTCAGAGATGTCATCATTTGAGCTCGACATTGTCCTGACAAGAAGGTTAGACATAACATAGATAAGGAAGGATTGGTGGCAAGGAAAAGCATTTGCAATGCACATATGTGGCAAGGATTAGCATTGAGTTGAAGAAGATTAGGGTTTTGTTCAGCTTACATCGGACTTGTCCGTTGCACAGGTGCGGACTAGTCCGGGGTACCGGACTTGTCCGCACTGATAACGGACTAGCCCGAAATTTAGCTGCTCGAACCCTAACTAACAGGATAATGGAGTTTCTCAACGGAAAAATGGAGCAATGTCTGTGTAACTACTACAAGGGAGCATGTATTGACAGGAAAAACTAGGCTATTTGAACAAAAACAAGGCAAATCGAAAGTTCTAGGGTTTGGAGAGAAATTTTACCAAATCCTTCGATTCGCGGCATTGAAGGTGTTGTTGATGAGGACAAGTTTGTGGTCTTCGATCTCCTTGCGATGGAGATCAAATCCCACCAAAACTTGAGTGGATTTGATGGAGGACTTGCCAAATTGCCTTGGGAGCAATTGAGTGAGGAGAGAGAATGTGAGAGGAGTTGTGAGGAGGAAGGAGATTAAGGTTGCGCCGACCCTAGGTTTATGGAGTCGAAAAATCGGACTAGTCCATGGTCTGACCGGACTAGTCCGTTCTAGCCGACACTTTGCGGACTAGTTTGTAATGCGAGGACTAGTTCGGGGTAACCACTGACTAGTCCGTGGTCACCAGGGCAGAAACAAATAGACCTTTCGTATATATTTGAAGGTGCTAAAAGAAGATAGGGGCAAAAACACACCAATATTCTTGATGAATATGATCAGTAAACATACAACAATCAAGCTATGAGCATGATTCACCAAGATCAAGTAATTAACATAGTTTTTCAGAGAAAATAGAGAGAGATATTTTTTTCAACACAATCAACATGACTTTGAAGGTGGCCTACAGATATGCAAGTTTTCAAGCCACCTTTCGAGCATCAAGGATATTTAGTTCATTTTGGAGCTCACAAAAACGTTTTTCATCAAGTGGCTTGGTAAAGATATCAGCTAGTTGTTTTTCAATGTTGACATGGGAATAGTTATGTCCCCTTTCATTGAATGATCTCTCAAAAAGTGATGTTGGATGTCTATGTGTTTGGTTCTAGAGTGCTCAACGGGGTTATGGGCAATTTTAATGGCACTCTCATTGTCACAAAGAAGTGGAATACGGCTCATATTGTAACCGTAATGCCTTAAGAGTTTCTCGCATCCAAAGTAGTTGTGCACAACAACTCCCGGCTGCAACATACTCTGCTTCGGCCGTGGATAATGCAATGGAGTTTTGTTTCTTGGAGGACCAAGAAACTAGGGATCTACCTAAGAATTGGCAAGTACCAGAGGTACTTTTTCTATCTACTTTGCATCCGGCATATTCTGCATCGAAGTATCCAATGAGATTCAATTTCAAACATTTAGGATACCAAAAGGCCTAGGTTGGGTGCATGAACTAAATATCTCAAATTTCTTTTTAAAGCTGTCAAATGACATTCCTTAGGATTGATTTGAAATCTTGCACACAAACATACACTCAACATGATATCAGGCCTAGATGCACATAAATAAAGTAAAGAGCCAATCAATGAGCGATATACCTTTGGATCCACGTTTGATCTGTCTTCATTGAGATCCAAGTGTCCATTTGTCACCATGGGAGTCTTTATGGACTTTGCTTTGTCCATGCCAAATTTTTTGAGAATGTCTTGAGTGTACTTTGTTTGTCTTATGAACGTCCCTTCCTTTTGTTGCTTCACTTGGAATCCCAAGAAGTATTTCAACTCTTCCATCATGGACATCTCGAATCTATCTGTCATAATCTTACTAAATTCTTGACAAAATGATTTGTTAGTTGAATCAAATATAATATCGTCAACATAGATTTGGCGAATGAATAGATCATTATCAAAATGCTTAGTAAACAAGCTGTAATTAGCTTTACCAATCTTAAAACCATTTTCAGTCAAAAAATCTCTGAGGCACTCATACCAAGCTCTAGGAGCTTGTTTAAGGCCATAAAGAGCCTTACACAGTTTGTATACATGGTTAGGGAACTTTTGATCTTCAAACCTGGGGGGCTCCTCCACGTACACCTCCTCCTTGAAATCATGGTGAGTAGCATCTGCAAGTAATATACGAATTGACTCAAGCCTAGCTACGGGAGCAAAAGTCTCGTCGAAATCCAAACCTTCAACTTGTGAATACCCTTTGGCCACAAGTCGTGTCTTGTTCCTTGTCACCACCCTGTGTTCATCTTGCTTGTTGCGGAAGACCCATTTAGTGCCGACGACATTGTAGTTGGGTCTTTCAACAAGTTCCCACACTTTGTTCCTTTTGAAGTTGTTCTATTCTTCTTGCATCGCCACCACCCAATCCGGATCCTTTAATACATCTTCAACCCTGTATGGTTCCAAAGAGGATACAAATGAGTAACGTTCACAAAAATTTTCTATACGAGATCGTGTTGTTACTCCCTTTTGGATGTCACCGATTATGTTGTCGATGGGGTGATCTCTTTGGATGCATTGATGTACTCTTGGATGGGGCACTTGTGATCTTGAATCTTCATTGTCATCATCCTCTACTCCCCCTGGATGGTTACCTTAATTGATGTGTTGATCATCTTGGTCTTCTTAAGGTTGATCTTGTGTGAAAGCTCACCCTTGATCACTGTCCTCCACTTGTGGTTCATCTTATTCATTCGCATTTGGAGGTGGCACTTGTGGTCGAACATCGCCCAACGCCATTCTTCTCGATGCTTGACATGGAGTTTCTTCTTAATCTAGCACACATTGATCATCTTACTCTTCTTGAGAGTCGTTAGTTTCATCAAACACCATGTCACGTGCTACTTCAACAAGGCCGGATTTGTTGAAGACACAATAGGCGTAGGAGTTTGAATCATAGCCAAATAAGAAACCTTCATTGGACTTTGAAGCAAACTTTGAAGTCCTAGGCTTCTTGTTCAAAATATAACATTTAGAACCAAAAACTCGAAAGTATGAAATATTCAACTTGTTACTGGTGAGTAGTTCATACAATGTTTTCTTGAGTAGGAGATGAAGATATAGCCAGTTTATGACGTGACAAGAGGTGTTAACCGCTTCGGCCCAAAACCGGTCCGAAGTCTTGTATTCATCGAGCATTGTCCTCGCCATCTTAATGAGGGTTCAGTTCTTCTTTTTGGCTACTCCGTTTTGTTGAAGAGAATATGGTGCTAAAAACTCGTATTTTATCCCTTCCTCGTCTAGATACTCCTCAACTTGGGTATTTTTGAACTCCATTCCATTGTCACTTCGTATGTTTTTGATCCTTAATGAAAATTCATTTCGAGCTCGCTTGAGAAACTTCTTGAGGGTTCCTTGAGTTTCTGTCTTATCATGCAAAAAGAAAACCCACGTAAAACAAGAAAAATCATCAACAATGACTAAACCGTATTTGTTACTGCCGATGCTTATGTAAAAATTGGACCAAATAGGTCCATGTGAAGGAGATCGAGCAGTCTTGTTATAGTCATGACATTCTTCGCGGGATGGGGTGCTCCTACTTGCTTCCCTGCTTGGCATGCGCTACAAGGCCTGTCTTTCTCAAAAACAACATCCTTTAAACCTCAGATGTGATCGCCCTTAAGGAGTTTTTGAAGATTCTTCATACCAGCATGTGCTAGCCGTCTATGCCACCACCAAACCATGTTGGTCTTTGCAATCAAGCATGTGTCAAGTTCGGCTTTATCTTTGTTGAAGTCAACTAGATAAAGTTTTCCCTTTAACACACCCTTGAATGCAACCGAGTTATCACTCCTTCTAGAGACCGTCACACCCTCATTAATAAATAAACAATTATAACCTTTGTCACATAATTGAGATATAGACAAAATGTTATAATCCAAAGAATCAACGTGTAAAACATGAGAAAGAGTATGTTTTGATGAAATTGCAATTTTAACGGTACCAAGCACCCTTCCTTGACTGTTATCACCAAAATAAATGCCTTCGCTTGGATCTTCGTTTTCTTCATATTCCACGAACATCCTTCTTTCTGCGGTCTTGTGATTGGTGCATCCACTATCTAGCACCCATTTATCTCCATGGGATGAATAAGCCTGCAAAAAGCAAATTATGACTTGGTCTTAGGTACCCAAGCTTGCTTGGGTCTTTTAAGGCTAGTCACAAGTGATTTGGGCACCCACACACAAGACTTGGTGTTCCCATGGCGTGGCCCAACATATTTTGCATAAACACTAACAAGATTACTTTTCATAAGTACATATGAAGCATCAAATGTTCTAAATAAAATTTGTTGTTCATATGTGTTCACAATGTTAGGCTTATCAACATTATTAAGTTTTCTATCTTAAGAGGTGTTTCCCTTGACAAAGACAATGCTTTACTTGTTATTCTTGTGGCTTCTAGCATTTTGCTTTTCACCACAAGAATACCCAATGCCATATTTGACATTAGGAGGTCTTGTGACCAAGTATGCACTACGTGCATACTTGACCTTCTCCTTGTCAAATATACCACTTCGGGAAGGATGTTTGTCTTTAGTCAAGGTTGGCTTTTCCTTCAAGTTAGTGTCATTTTTAGTACATGTGCAAGAAATAACAGTTTCAGATTTTACTCGTTGAGAAGGTGAGCTTGAAGAGGATGAAGAACCACTTAGTTTGAGTGACTCAACTTGTACTTCAAGGGTCTTGTTAACTTTGGTTAACTTAGCAAGTTCATCCTTGATAGCCACGTTTGAGTCGTTTAACTTCAAGCAAGCTTCCTTGCTTGAAGCTAACTCAAATTTTAGTGATTTGCTTCGCTCCTTTTCAAGTTCAAGAAGCTTTTTGATCTTAAGATATTCTCCCTTTTGGAGGATGATCATATCTTCTTAACGATCAACTAGCTCTCCTTATCAACAAGCTTATCCATCAAGAATTTCATCTTAGCAGCAGTTTTCTTGTCTAAACCTCTATGCATGTTTTCATCATCACTAGAATTATCAGTATCACTAGAAAAAAAATGCAAGGAGGAAGATTTAGTTGTTACCTTACTTTTACCTTCCTTGGCCATTAGACATGTGTTATCATTGTCCTTCCATGCGCCCAAGGATGGGAAGAGAGTGGATTTCTTGGTAGTCTTCTTGATGGCTATGGTGGCCATCTCCTCCTCTTCTTTGGATGAGGACTCATCACTTGAGTCCCACTCCTTCTTGGCCAAATTGCTTCTTCTTCTTGAACATTTTCTTTGGTTGAGGCTTGTTGTCCTTAGTCTTCTTATTGTTTTCTTCATGTGGATAGTCTACTATAAAGTGGTTGTACTCTCCACAGTTATAGCAAGAATGCCTCATTTTTGGTATTGGTTTGTCCCTATTTCTTCCTTCATTTGAGCGACCACCTTACCTTGTCTTCTTCTCATCATTTTCTTGAATATCTTCATGAATAAGATCATATCTTCTTCATCAATAGCTTTCATCATCGCTGTCGTCTTCTCCATGAGCTTCTCGGGCTTCTTTTGATACAGGTTTACAAGTGGACTTTAAAGCAACTCCTTTCTTCTTTGCCGAGGTAAGGTCGGCAATTTCCTTAACGTGCTTGGCTTGCTTCTCCATCATCTCAAAGTTGATGATTTTGCGAAGAAGTTCGTCCGGGGTCATCTTCCGATACCCGGGGCTTTCTCTAATCATTGAGCAAAGAGTCACATTACGAGGCATGAATGCTCTAAGAATTAGCTTCACGACCTCGTGATCATTCCACTTCTTTGTTGCTATATGCTCGGACTTTGTTGATAAGATTATTCAATCAATTGTACATATCTTGTGGTGACTCATCTTCTTCAATGGCAAATCATCCCAATTCGCCTTCAATCATTTCAATCTTGGCCTCGCGCATATTACGATCACCTTCATGGGCGGTTTGTAGAGTATCCCATATCTCCTTGGCAATTTGGAGTCCATCCACCTTGGTGAACTCGTCTCGGCTCAGTGACGATGTGATAACAGCTGCAGCTTGAGCGTTTTGATGAATAGCTTGTTCTTGGCTTTGAGTCAGCTCTTCATCATCATCCAGGATATCTATGCCTGTGCACACTGTATGCCACAAGCTGGGGTTAAGAGATATGAGATGCATTTTCATGTTTTCTCTCCTCATAGAGTAATCATTGCCATCGAAGAAAGGTGCTTTCCCTAGTGTAATTGACAAGTAATGATTATTGTTAGAATTTAGCTGATCATAATTAAAAGAATATCAGGAGTAGTCGGTGTGACTACTCCCCTTCTTCTTTTCTTCCTCGATCTTCTTCTTCCCCTTTGGGGAGAGTGCCTTCTTCCTTAGGAGTGCCTTGAGTTCAAGCATCTCCTCGTCATTGTTCTCACAATCTTGGATAGCGTCGAGAAGCTTCTCTAGCTTTTGAGTTCTTTCTTCATCACCCTTCTCGTTATTGAAGTTCTTGTGCACATCCTTGACGTCTGACATCTTCTCTTCGAGTGGTGAGTCAAGAAACCTTTTTTGATACCAGTTGAATGTATCCTAGAGGGGTTTGAATAAGCTTTTTGAATTTTTGTTGGACCCTGAAACACTTAACAAACTGATCAAATACAGACAGATCGGACTAGTCTGATATTCTCGAACTAGAAAGATCAAGTTTAATCGATAGTTTCACTTCTAGTACCCTATGCAGTGGAAAGTAAATAGCAACTTGGATGAATTAGAACAGTGAAACAGTGTATGACAAGGATCAACTTTAATTCCAATAGTGTAACATAAGTTATACAAGATTAAGTAAACCCTAGAATGAGATGAACAATGAAACAAAAGTGCACAAGACACGATCTTATCTCGTGGTTCGATTCCCACGAAGGAAACCTACATCCACATTGAGGAGTCCACGGAAGAACGGGTCTTCATCAACCCTACCCTTGTCGAATCGCCACAGAGGCCGATTCTCTTTCACTAACCACAAAGGGTTAAATAACCGAGTTCAAGGGGCCTTCTCACAAGTTGAGGGCTCCCCAAGATTTAAAATGAAGAACACCACCAAACACACTCCAAAGATATGTAGTAAGCAACAAGAGTGTGCGATAGATTCAAACCCACGAGCTCAAGATCGTGTGAAACAGGTCTCTCCTTTTGATCAAAGCTAATCCTCAAAGATTTGTTCTAGGGTTAGAATGTGTGGAGAGATGTGTATTTTGGCCTCTTGGAAGGTGTGACGGCGCAGGGGAGTCGAGAGTTATGGTTGTAGGACCGTACACCTCTATTTATACTAGGGTTTCCAAAAGTTACCGTTAGGGTTTGCGATGTCCGAACTAGTCCGCAGTAGACTTTGGACTAGTCCAGTGTGCGGCGTGTGGAAAACCCTAAGTGTTCAGATATATCAAACTTGTCTGGAAATCTGCGGACTAGTCCGATTTGGGCTCTGGAGATGTTTGGACTATTCTAGCATATATCGGACTAGTACGGCATATACCAGACTAGTCCGGTGTGGTGAACCTCATGTTGAATTGAGGACAAGTCCGCACTTGGAGGACTTGTCCGATTTTAGTCAGAGAGTTTTCAGACTAGTCCGTGGTGATATCAGACTAGTCCATTGTATATCGGACTAGTCCAGTTTTCCTCTGAATTGTGCAGTGAGTTAAATTGTTTGTTAACTTGAGCTCTTGGGGTTTATTTCTCCAACACACTCCATACACAATGATCTAATCTTTTCAGCTCTTGAGCTCTTTTTCTTTTGATTCCTCATTCTCCTTTCTATTTGAGCTTTCCTCCTAATTTCTTTAAGACCTGTGCTTATCTCAACAATTTTGTTAGGATCTCATTTGTTTGTCACAAATCGACCAAAATCTACAAAGGATGCCTAGATGCACTTTCACTAGTCATGGCAAAAACTACAAAATGTATAACGTAAGTAATGTAGTAAGAACTTTCAGCATCTAAAAGGAATCACAAAGTCATATATGTATGAAATACTATGCTCATATTATTTTAGTTTCAGATTCACACATAGACTTCCCAAGTTTAAAAACTCCTCCTCAATTTAAGCCATGAGGATGCATAACCCCTATTTCACTACGAATGAAACAAAAACGAGTGAAATCCAAAGGTTTTGTAAAAATGTCAGCCAATTGTTGTTTTGTATCTACATGGTGAAACACAATGTTTCCTTTTTCAACATTATCACAGAAAAAGTGATATCTAATGTCAATGTGCTTTGTTCTAGAATGTTGCACAGGGTTTTTACCAATGCAAATAGCACTAGTGTTATCACAAAATAGTCAAACACAATCTAGATCAACCCCATAGTCCTTAAGTGTTTGAACAATCCAAAGAATTTGTTAGCAAGCAATAGCAGCAGCTAGATATTCAAATTCGGCTGTAGATTGTGCAATTGAGTTTTGTTTTCTAGAGAACCAAGCAACAAGAGAATTACCAAGAAAATGACAAGCACCCGAAGTACTTTTCCAATCAATCCTACAACCCGCAAAATTAGCATTCGAAAAAGCTTTCAAAGTAAAGGTTGAGGAAGAAGGAAGAAAAATGCCAAATTTTTTAGTTCCATGTAAGTACCTAAGAATTCTTTTGATGGCTTGACGATGTGAAGCACGTGGGGAAGCTTGAAATCGTGCACAAAGACATACACTGAATTGAATGTCCGAACTTGATGCCGCGAGGTACAAAAGTGATCCGATCATGCTTCTATATTCTTTTTGGTCCACGGGTTCACTATCTTCATCAAGTTCAAGTGTCGTTGTTGTACCCATCGCTGTTCGAAGAGGCTTGCTTTTGTCTATGTTGAAGCGCTTGAGAAGGTCTCTTGTATACTTCGTTTGATGCACAAAGGCACCTTCCGTGGTTTGCTTGATTTGCAGCCTCAAAAATTATGTGAGTCCCATCATACTCATCTCAAATTTAGAACTCATCATAGCTGAAAACTTGGACACAAGATCATGAGAAGCACAACCAAAGATAATATCATCTATATACACTTGAACGAATAATGAGTTATTGCCATGCTTAAGTACAAAAAGAGTTTTATCAACCTTGCCCATGGTAAACCCCTTTTCAAGTTAGAATGTTTTTAACCTATTATACCATGCTCTAGGGGCATGTTTGAGATCTTACAAGGCTTTGGACAGTTTGTAAACATGATTAGGAAAATCTGGATTTTCAAAACTCGGTGGTTGCTTGACATAAAGCTCTTCATCTATGTAGCCATTAAGAAAAGCACTTTTAAATTCCATTTGATATAACTTGAAACCTTTAGGTGCAGCAAAAGCTAACAAAATTCTTGTGGCTTCTAATCTAGCAACGGGAGCAAAAGTTTCATCAAAATCTAGACCATCAACTTGAGTGAAACCTCGAGCAACCAACCAAGCCTTGTTCCTAATCACAACCCCATCCTCACTTTATTTATTTTTATACACCCATTTAGTTCTGATTAGAGAATGACCTTGAGGTGGAGGTACAAGTTTCCAAACATTATTTCTGTCGAAGTGTTTGATACGACACTTCCCCCGGACCTGCTGAGAAGCAGCTCGTGGAGGTTCTTTTGTGGTTGGGGCACGCAAAGATCAAGATCAAGATGATGACCTCAGAGATTTACGTGGTTCGGGCCGCCTGAGCATAACACCCTACTCCACGGGGTTTTTGTAATTGTATTGAGCGAGAGCGTTCGCTAGGATCAGCTCATCAGATTGTCCCCCCGATATTCGTGTGGTGCAGCCCTTTTATAGTTCTAAGGACTGACTGTTACAAAGCTGGCATAGCCCGTCATGTGGCCCTGACGTGCTTAATGACCTAATAACTGTCTAAAGAGTATTAAGTATAATTAATAGTGTGGTAGCGTGCCTTCATGACAGCCTTACCCCTATTAACGGTGCAGTGATCGTGTGTCATTAATATGGCATTAATGACACATTATCAGACCTTGTAATTGCTGCTTTAACCGTCCTTGAATGTTTGTAACGGACGTGATCTGCTCGTATTTCTGTTGGCGATGAAGGTCCGGAGGCTCCACACGTGGCAGCACCGGAGCTTTCCCTTGCGGGAAGGTAGGTCCGGGGTCGCTGTATATGTGTTGGTACCGGAGCTCCTCTCTGACGGGGGCTAGGTCCGGAGCTGTTGTACACGTGTAGTCGTTGGAGCTTCCCTTGGTTGGGAGTTTTGTTCCAGTCTTATTTTACACATGTTAACCCGGGAGCCAACCATGTGAGGGGAGCGGGTCCGGTGCAACATGACATGTGAGACCTGCAAGGGCCTTCGACTCTGACGGGTGAATCTTTCTTGCACTTCTTGCGGTATCGTGGGGTACCAGATACGTAGAGTACCGACAATTTATTTCAAAATTTTCCAACTCTTCTTGCATGGCAATAATCCAAGATTCATTAGTGAGTGCGTGTGATATATCTTTAGGTTCAAAAGAAGCAACAAAAGTAGAATAAGCGTGAGAGTTTGGATCGCAAAACTTGGACCGTGTGACTCGTTCGTGTAAGCTTCCATTGATTTGTTGTGGAGGATGACTTTTGAGGGCTCGGAGGGGAGTAGACACTTCACAAACTTCTTCTTCTTCATGTTCATCACAAATCGATGAGCTTGTGACTTGAGAACGATCTGGACTAGCAATGGTGACCGTCGGTGCTGGATGATAACCAGGAGCTGTAACAATGTCATTAGCTGCTGAATTTTCAGGCAGTAACACCTCTTCTTCCTCATCTTCAACAAAAATACTCTCCCCCTGCGGATTGATCCGGACCTGCAATATTTGAGCTAGTACCTAGGCTAGCTTCATCAAAAGAAACCTCACAAGTCTCCACAATTTTGTTAGTGTCAAGTAGAAGCACACGGTAGCCTCTAGTATGAGATGGATAACCAAGAAACATACCATCAACGGATCTAGGTTCAAATTTATCAAGATTACCATGTTTCTTAACAAAGCATTTGCAACCAAAGACCCTAAAATGTGTGACACTAGGCCTATGTCCAAACCGGAGCTCATATGGTGTTTTTGCTAACTTAGCACGCAAGAAAACACGATTTGAAACATAACAAGCAGTTGCAATTACATCAGCCCAAAATTTACTAGGAGTTTGATATTCATCAAGCATAGTCCTAGCCATCTCAACTAAGGTTCTGTTCTTTCTCTCTACAATACTGTTTTGTTGAGGTACATATGGTGAAGAATATTGATGATTTGTAACACCCTCATTTTCATTTTCATGCATTGCATATGTTCATATACATGTTTAACATTAATCCACATAAAAGGAACAAGTTTAAAATGAATTAGAAGCAAAACAACACTTGAAAGTTTGTAGAAGTACAGACTTGACCGGCTTTTATCGTGGACTAGTACAGTTTCCCTCTCTATTGCCCTCCGGACTTGTCCATTTTCACTGCGGACTAGTCCGATTAAGTCTCTGTTCCATTTTGGGCTTGTCCATGATTGAGTGCGGACTAGTTCGTTCTTTGGTTCGATTTTCGAATAAGTTGTCAAATCCCCGAACTTGTCCGATCCATGCCGGACTTGTCCATTTTCTTCTTTGGATAAGACTGGACATGTCCGGACCACCTACCAGACTTATTCATTTTTTCCTTTGTCCAACATCGGACTAGTCTGGGCCCCTCAGCAGACTTGTCCGGTGTGCCCGACTCGGATTCAATCTTTTCCTCCACGATTTGTTATTGGGTATTTACCTTAATTGGGCCCAAGAACGTCGTAATTAACCCCTGTGGAGCATATGTGTGACCCATACATGACCTCCACCCACCTTAGACTCGAATTCCATCAAACCCTAGCCCCCCACCTCTATATAAAACAACCCCACCCCTTGACTTTACGTCCTTTTGCCTCAATTGAAAGACCACAAGCCCTAGTTCGTGTGTAGCCGCCAGAAAGGAGGGAGAAGGAGATCCCGAGCAAGAAGAAGAAGAGGAGGAAACGAAAGAGGATCAAGATCCCCATCAAGTTTTCGTTCTTCGTTAATAATTCACCATAAAGTTCTTCATTAACCTTAGATCGCCAATATCCAAGTGTTGCCTCCAAAACCCTTGATTCATTGGAGTTCTAAACACCTGGTATACCTTCTATTTCCTTTTTCTAACGTGAATTCAACCCCGTTTCTCCAAATTCACATCAATACAGAAAACCCTAATTCGCTGTTTCTGGGAAGGGCGGACTAGTCCGACCCTAGAGCGGACTAGTCCGATTTTGCAATTAGTTTCTTGCTGAATTAATTCTAAATTGTTTTGAATCAATTTCAAACTTGTATAAACTTGTTAAAAGATATTGAAACTAGTTAGTAAACATCATTAACAACTCATTAACTAGTTTTGCTTTGCAATTGCATTAATCATGCATGTCATGTCATATTAAGTACTATATGTGCACTTATGGATTGTGATTCTTGTCTTGTATGTTCGTTGCGCGGATTAGACGGATTTGCGCTAGAGAGTGCTGCGGAGGACCTCCAGCACCAGGAATTTGAAGTATTTGATCCCAGTCAAGCCCAAGAGCAAGGCAAGTGTCTTTTAACATATTGATCCTATTTTGATAATAAATGTTTTGTTTTCAAAACGGCATGCTTATGTCAATTTTATGGGAATCCTATGATAGGAAGTTTACTAGCTTTGTTTGACCACCCTTGTCACCTCGAATACATGGTAGAGAGTCAGGAAGGGTTTTTTTTACCTTTTTGCTTTGCTTAATTAATTGGGATGGGAAAACGACTATACAACTTAACTATGCATTAATGAGATTATGGTTAATATGAATTGGTTGATGTGATATGGTAATGGGTGATCTAAGCAAGCATGGTATGTGGATGGGTTGGATGTTATGGTGGTTTCACTTGCCTTAGATCTAAGGACCGGTTCATGCGAGAATAAGCTAGGACTACAGTGCCACCACGAGGCCAAGTATGGGTGCGGCGCAACTGATTAATTAGGGCATTGCTAGTATTGCATGGATCATTTGGCGCACCAGGGAAGGAGAGGCAGATTGGGTTTGGATATGATCGGCGGGACTCCTTGGGATCCGAACGACACAAGAGGGGGCCCTTGGTTGAAGATGTGCTCAGTGGGAGACATCGCCACAAATGAAACCTCAGTGGCTTTTTACATACTGGTAATCCCTTTGTAAAGGCTTTTTTTATCTCTTGGCCACACACCAACGGAAGTGTGTAGTGTGACCAACGGGTCACGGGCATAAGGGAGGTTCTTTAGTCACCGAAAGGTGATGAAATAACGAACTTGTGGGTAAAGCGGTACAACCTCTGCAGAGTGTGTCTAAAACTATCATGATAACCGTGCACCCGGTTATGAGCACCTGGACAACTTTCATGACTAGAGGGTAAACTTGGTATTGGGATGATTATGGTTATGGTTGATAATATGGTTGATACTGGTTATGGGATGGTATTATGGTTTATGGCAATGGATATGGTTAGTGGTAATGAGAAATCTGGTATAATGGTGATGGATATGGAATATGGACTGGTACTATATTATTAATTATGGTTTATAATGGGTTTACATCACATACATATAATATATTATTGCCTGTGGTATTGATTGGAGGTACGCTACCCTTATGCTTATTTTGCTTAGTTTGCTTATTTAATTATTTCCGTTGCATTAGTTCAAACTTGTCATTAAGCTTGTAATTGATGATATTATGAAATGTGTAATAAAAGTGCTTAATTAATCTTGTTCTGTGGTAATTTTCTGTATATCCTTTTTTGAATGGACTCGTGTATATGTGTTGAACGTCTTGGGCATACATATGCGTTCACTTGGTTTATTTTCGGAACCGGGTGTCACAAATCGGTATCAGAGCCACATGTTGACCGTAGGACGCACCTAGATAGAATGGACACTTTAGAGCACATAGGAGTACTCAGGAATCGATGTGTTTTTGCTTGGTGTGTTGTTTGCTATGAAATGCTTGCTTGTGTGTTCGTGTGCTTAGTAGAGGATTTTGGGATGCTTTAGCATTGCCATGTCCACATAGGCTAGTATAGGTAGTTGTTTAGTTTCATATCCCTTGATGCATATAGTTGGGGACGTTTCCTAAATGATTCTCTCTTGCTTTTCTTTAGATGTTGAGGACTCACAACCAGGGGGATGACAATGATGAGGAGGAGAATATTGGATGACCTTAGAACAACAATGGACAAGGACCTGCCCAGGGAGCTATCAATCTTTAGCAGCTATTGGTCATGCAAAACCAGCTCATGCAGACCATGATACAGACCATAGGACAGCTGCAGGCTGGCAACAACAACAATCAGCTTCACATGCCTCCACCGCCACCCCCACCTCCTCACAACTGATTGGGAGGGTTCATGAGGACTAGGCAACCGACCTTTGCTCAAGACGCTGACCCTCCTGATGATTGTCTCAAGTCTGTGGAG
Source organism: Tuctoria greenei (assembly GCA_036927565.1). NCBI lineage: Eukaryota > Viridiplantae > Streptophyta > Magnoliopsida > Poales > Poaceae > Tuctoria > Tuctoria greenei. The sequence continues at coordinate 137,103,012 of JAYESD010000008.1, read as the reverse complement.
AAGAAGCTAGCTATTATCCAATGCAGTGACCGAGAGAAGGTACTGTTCGTGTCTCATCAACTCGTTGGAGCAGCTGCTGATTGGTGGGACTCGCTATGCAATGCTCATGAGAATCAAGAGAGGATTACTTGGGCTGAATTCAAGGAGAGTTTCTGTTCTCATTATGTGCCCGAGGGTATTTGATCTTAAAGAGACAAGAATTTGAGAATCTGAGACAAGAAAGATCGAGCATGGGTCAATACCTTAATAAATTCACTCAACTCTCAATATATGCGCCTGAGGATGTCAGTCGGGACAGCCTGAAACAATACTTGTTTATGAGGTGCTTGAACAATTAGATCCAAGTGCAATTGCTAAACTGTGATTATGCAAACTTCTAGAAGATTGTGGACAAAGCAATTTTCATGGAGAACAAGGTCCATGAGATGGAGCAATACACCAAGAGGAAGGTGTCGTATCAAGGATAGCAGCAAGGAAGTAATGTGCGCCCTCGCTTTGCGCCACCCAATGCGCCTTATTACAGCTCTTCTGCTCCCGTACAACGCCTTGGTTATGCACCGCGTCCAGCTCAGTTTATGTAGCCATGCCCTGTCATGCAAGCACCTAGGCCTCCAATGCCTTTTGCACCTCTTGCCAATCTTCCTGGTGCAAATGTGCAGAATCAAATCCGTCCAAATTCTGGTGCAGTTAGAAAGTGTTATACTTGTGGAGAAGCAGGACATTTTGCACATCAATGTCCTAAATCAGAACTTGGTTAAGGAAGCAATGCGCCAAGACAGAACCCAAAACCCAATGGAGGAGCGCCACAAGGAAACCGTGGACGACAGAATTTTGCTCGTGGCAACATGAACCATGTCTCTACGGGGATGCTCAACAAGCGGATGACATGGTAATTGGTATGTTTCTCGCAAACTCCACCCGGTGACTACGTTATTTGATTCTGGAGCATCGCTTTCATTCATTGTATCGAAATATGTTGCCAAGTATAGTTTGTCTATCTTTCATATGAAGTTTACTCTATTGGTTAAGTCTCCTGGAGGGGAGATGAGGACAAATATAGTATGTCCAAAAGTAAGCCTTTGAATAAGGGCGGTAGACGTCTTTGCCAACCTCATTGTTTTGGATTCTTAAGGATTGGACATTATACTTGGTATGTACTGGTTGAGGAAGCGCAATAGAGTTATTGAACGTGCCACAAAGATGGTGAAGTTGACCAATGAGTAAGGAATCACCGTAGAATTTGAAGCATCTCAACACGCACTGATGTAATTGGAGCTGAATCACCTGGACGGTGCCGCAATTGAGGAGATTCCAGTGGTGTGTGAATTCTAGGACGTGTTTCCGGATGAGTTGCCAAGTATGCCACCTAATCGCGACATTGAGTTTGTTATTGAATTAATACCTGAAACTGCACCTATAGCTAAGAGGCCATATAGGATGCCTCCTAAGGAGTTAGCGGAGCTGAAGAAGCAGATTCAAGAGCAACTAGAGAAAGGGTTTTATTCGCCCCAGCTCTTCACCTTGGGGAGCGCCCGTTCTTTTCATGGACAAGAAGGATGGATCCGAAAGGGTGTGTGTGGATTACCGAGCTCTTAATGAGGTGACCATAAAGAACAAGTACACTTTGCCCCGCATAGAGGATTTGTTCGATCAAATGAAGGGTGCTTGTGACTTCTCCAAGATTGATTTTAGGTCAGGATACTTTCAAATGAAGATATACCATCGGACATACCTAAAACAGCTTTTCGGACACGGTATGGTTCTTATGAGTACACCGTGATGTACTTTGGGTTGACAAACGCGCTTGCCTACTTTATGTACCTCATGAATAAGGTCTTCATAGAGTACATGGATAAGATTGTTGTGGTTTTCATTGATGACATTATGATCTACTCAAAGGATGAGAAGGAACATGTGGAAACTTGAGGCTCACATTGCAGAAATTAAGGGAGCATCAATTGTATGTCAAGTTCAGTAAGTGTCAGTTTTGGTTGAAAGAGGTGTCATTTTTAGGTCATATCATCTTGAGAGGAGGAGTATCGGTTGACCCCAGAAAAGTAAGGGACATGTTGAAATGGGAGCCACGGTAGAATATTTATTGTGATGCATCAAGACAAGGACTTGGATGTGTGCTCATGCAAGAAGGTCAAGTGGTTGCATATGCATCGAGACAATTGAAGAAACATGAGCAGAATTATCCAACACACGATTTGGAACTTGCAGCCGTGGTACATGCATTGAAGATTTGGAGACATTACATTCTTGGTCATAGGTGTGAAATTTATACGGATCATAAGAGTCTCAAGTATATATTCACGCAAATGGATCTGAATTTGAGGCAACGAAGATGGTTGGAGCTCATCAAGGATTATGATTTGGGAATCAACTATTATCCGGGAAAGGCTAATGTAGTGGCTGATGCTTTGTGTCGGAAAGGAGTAAGCCACCAACTCACGTTCGAGAGTTTCCATCCGAGTTATGTAAGGTGTTTGAGCGGTTTAATCTTGGATTTGTGAATCAGATGAGGATAATGGAGTTAAATCCGACCTTGGAGCAAGAAATTCAGGAATGACAGGGCAAGGATGAGGAGATTCAGGAAATCAAGGAAAGGACCCAAGAGGGGAGAGAATTCAGATTTGATGAGGACGAACATGGTACCCTATGGCTTGGAAAGAGGATTGTCGTGCCTAATGTGAAGCATATTCGGGAAGCAATACTAAAAGAGGCACATGACTCGCCGTACTCAGTTCATCCCGATTGTACAAAGATGTACAAGGACTTGAAGACTTGTTATTGGTGGGCAAGCATGAAAAAGGACATAGTTGAATATGTAGCGTTGAGTGATGTGTGCCAACGGGTGAAGGCAGAATATCGAAGACCAGCTGGATTATTGCAACCATTGAAGATTTTGAAATAGAAGTGAGAAGAAATTACTATGGACTTTATAGTTGGTTTACCGCGTACCTAGTGCAGTTATGACTCAATTTGGGTTATTGTGGATCGTTTGACCAAGTCAGCTCACTTCATCCCTGTCAAGACCAAGTATACTGCAATACAACTGGCAGACCTATATATGCAACATATAGTGTGCCAACATGGAGTTCCAAAGAGGATAGTGTCGGATAGAGGTTCTCAATTTACCACCAGATTTTGGCAAAATCTTCATGAAGCATTGGGAACAAGGTTGAACTTTAGCTCAGCATATCACCCTCAAACGGATGGACAAACTGAGAGGACCAATCAGATTTTAGAGGATATGTTAAGAGCTTATGCCTTGAAGCATGGAAGGAGTTGGGACAAAAGCTTGTTGTATGCGGAATTCTCATACAACAATAGTTACCAAGCAAGCTTGAAGATGTCACCCTATGAAGCACTGGGAGGAAGTGTAGGACACCTTTGTTCTGGAATGAGACAGGAGGGAACCAAGTGTTTGGATCTAACATGCTGCAAGAAGCGGAGAAACAAGTTCAGATTATTCGTGAAAACTTGAGGGATGCTCAATCAAGACAAAAAGGCTATGCGGACAATACAAGAAGAAAACTAGCCTTCAAAGTGGGAGATTTTGTTTACCTCAAGGTGTCACCAATGAGAGGTCATAAGAGGTTTAACATAAGAGGCAAGCTAGCACCTCGATACATTGGGCCATTCAAGATTTTGGACAAAAGAGGAGAAGTAACATATAAGTTGGAGATGTCAGGTCATCTTTCATATGTACATGATGTGTTTCATGTTTCCTAGCTCAAGAAGTGCTTGAGAATGCCAGAAGAACAAGTGCCAATGGAAGAATTGGAACTAGAGACAGATTTGACTTATGCCGAGCAACCGGTCAAAATCTTTAAAACCAAGGAGAGAGTCACAAGAAACAAGATTATTAGATGGTGTAAAGTTCAATGGAAGCATCACACAGAATTAGAGGCAACTTGGGAGCTGAAGGATGATCTCAAGAACATCATGCATTACATAAGTTCATATACATGTTTCACATTAATGCACATAAAAAGGAACAAGTTTAAAATGAATTAGAAGCGAAATAACACTTAAAAGTCTGTAGAAGTACGAACTTGTCTGGTTTCCCTCTTTGTTGCCCTCCGGACTTGTCTGTTTTCGCTGCGGACTGGTCCGATTAAGTCTCTGTTCCATTCCAGACTTGTACGTGATTGAGTGCGGACTAGTCCGATCTTGGTCCGGTTTTCGAATAAGTTGTCAAATCCCCGAACTTGTCTGATCCATGCCGGACTTGTCCATTTTCTTCTCTAAACAAGATAGGACTTTTCCGGACCACCTACGGACTTATCCGTTTTCGCCTCTGTCCAACATCGCACTAGTCTGGCCCCCTCAGCGGACTTGTGACAGCCACCACGACTTCACACAGACTCCGATCCGGGCGTTCAAGTACTTCCTAGAAAGATTATCAAGTCTACTTTCAAAGGATATGTGCTCATGTCCATATCTGTTCGGAGTCGGCCGCAATCGTTATTTTAATACCAAGACCTTTTTTGTCCATGGTGCTGCATCACCAAAATTGGGCCCATGGCCCATGTATTGTTTGGAGTCCATTAGGGACTCGTGATTAGGGTTTCTCATGACCCTAGGGAGGTAATAAATAGTAGCCGCCACCCTCATTAGCTGGTGGGTTTTGTTTATTCGTAAATTAGCTTCTGCTGCTTCCTTGTACACGCGCGTGTCGACTAGATCACCCGTCTACTTGTATCCGGAGCCCCACATCAGATTGACTCAACTGATAAGTGCTTGTTCTTCTTGTTCTTCCGTGTTCTTTGATTGCTTGCAGGAACGAAGGCCATCATGGTCATGTTGATTGTGCGCCAACAAGATCAATACAACTTTGGAGTCAGTGTACCGATCGCTAAGGCGCATCGTCTTGGGGACAGTGTAGTCGGATCACCTACGTCTTCTCCTCCACAAATCAAACCCTCCTATTCTCGTTGAAAGATCAGGAACCAAGATCCTATCAAGATAGTAGGCTGCAACGAAGACGACAGTGCAGCACTGCTCCTTCCCGATGTCGCGTATCTCTCGGTACCCTCTCTCGAGTCTCCAGCACAACACTGCTCCTTCCTGGTGCCGCTTATCTCACGATCCCTTCTCTCTAGTCTCCAGCACATGAGGAATGGTGAAGTTGGCATTGGGGGATTTAGAAGGCACCAAGAAAAGAAGACGGCGCTGGGGCCGATTGCTGGTGGTGGCTGTAACACCCTTCCACTACGGGTCTGGCGGCCGTTACTTTAGGCAGCTCTCTAAGACCACAGACTAGCCCCACAGACCAACACTATTATTTTCCGCGCATTTTGTCCTCACTCGTGTGCACTCAAGAATGTAGGATCGAAGAGCACGTGTAAAGCTACCAGAGGGTGGGTGAGTGGTAGATTAAAACTTTTCAGCGGAAGCAACGAAAACACCACTTGGTAGAAAATTGATCTGTTAAAGAAACCTTGTGTGCGACTAATATAAATGTGTTCAACTGTGACAAAACTAGTATGGATTGTAGATAATAAAGTCACAAGGACGTCACAACAAGAGTCACGAAAATCCGTCGAGAGAAACTCAAGTTACGATCGAAAGATCAAACAAAGGTCAATCTGTCCTACCCGAGAAAAATAGTTCTGTAACACTACAAAGAAACTCGTGTAGACCAGAAACCACAAATCCAATGACCGTGAAATTTTCATGGATCATAGAAAATTAAGTTGTGAAGACAACCCAAAAAGAATCACGTCGATTGGATCTGTAAAAATCGAGTTATGATAAAAGCACCGAAGCAAGGTAGTGTTGTGCAGAAACTCGACCAGAAAAACTTGTCTGAAACAAGTCGGACGAACAAGGCATAAAAGTTCCTTTCAACTACGAATTTTATTCAATAAAACACAAGAGGAACAGCCCAAAAGTCGTCTCTCACGAGCTCTGGCCTCCCTTGCTTATATAACCAGCCCTTAGGCCAATCCAAACCTAACTAGAACTCTAATCATAATCAATTCACAAATCGAAAATTTCCATAACTGCTCAAGATGCTTCTATACGCAGATAGAAGCAATCTTAAGACTTCCAAACACCTTAGGAACATATTCCACATTCCTAAAACAACTCAAATTCATGACCCACAAGAAATCGTATCAGAACAAACTCAAAACTTTCCATATTTGAGTCAAACACGACTCAGCCGTAGCCTGAGTCCATAACCTAGTCGATTGGACCTTTCCGACCAATTCTTTACGTCCACATCTCTTCATCACGCCTCGGAACCATGTAGCCACGCCCATGCACTCCTCACACACATGCAAACATCTTCCAACGACGGCCATGATACCTTCATATGCATTGTGCTTGATACAAACATGTTGCCCAACCTCCTGATCAGCTCAACCACAATTCCTCCCGAACTTGGTTGTTGAACCTCATCTTCTCCCTAAGACTAGTTCACTGGATCCCGTCACTAGCCTTGTCTTGAACTCAAGCAACACCTGCACATGAATAAATAATCGATACTTCTGAGCACAAGTCCTCGAGTTGACTCTCGTTAGTTCCGAAACCACAACACCTTATGTGAGCACCTCACATAAGCATGTTGCAAACCATAGCAAATTGATAACAGCAATAATCACCAAAACACACCAAAAACTTAGTAAAAGAATACTACGCAAAATTTCCATAGATGTAAAACAAGTTTGAAACATTGCAAGGTAAAAGCAGAACCTCTGTGATCAAACTCTGAACCTCGCCAAAGCTAATCGGACCTTGAAGTGGAGCTTACCAAAACTAACAGGATCTAGCACTGGAACTTACCAAAGCTAGCAGGACCTAGCGCCGGAGCTAACCAAAGCTAGTCGGACCTAGCGCCGGAGCTTACTAAAGCTAGTCAGACCTAGAGCCAGAGCTAAACAAAGCTAGTCGGACCTAGCGCTGGAGCTTACTAAAGCAAGTCATACCTAGACAAAGAAGTCGAACCTAGCATCAGACCTTGCCGAAGCTACCAAAAACAAGCCAGACCTATTGTCGAACCTTGCTGGAGCTCGGACCTAGAGTCGGACCTTGATGATAAAGGTGTTTTGGTAGTATTCAAAACTTTTATCGCCATAGCCAATGTATTCAACACACATAGGTCTCACAATCTCCCCCTTGATGAATGCATTGGCAACACCACTTAAAATCCAAACATTGGCATGAAAAGTTTTGCAAACAATTTCTCTCCCTTTTTGAAAATCAAATGAGATAGAAAGATAGAAATAAATTTCTCCCCCTTGCATACTTCTCCCCCTTTAACAATGTATTCAACACGGTACAAAAGAGAAATTTTAATTTGTTATTAGCACGTTATAACATATACATATAAAACAAAGCTCATCCAACTCATACTATCAAGTATAAGCCATGCTAGAGATCAAATGTAATTTTCAATTTAAGCATGTCATGATCTCACAAACTTAACTATTTCAAAACCTGAAAGCATGACACTTGTTGCTGTATTTTATTATTTTTCAAAGCACAAATTTAGATCATATGATATTTGTAAGAGATTATATGCGCATCTGCCTTATTCTAACCAACCAAGCCAAGTCTATATCATTTGACAATCAAAAGCTTAAGGACATGGTTTTGGTCATACACAACTTCTTCCATGTTCATATCTAAGTGCAATGATCAGCCATCTCAAAAGAAGAAATGCGATGTATGCATATTCTCTTAATCTTTTCTCAATTTATATTTGTTCATAAAACTCAACATGTGAGTTGATTACTTGATTAATTCATTATGATTAAAAGCACTTGTGATCATGCAACAAGTTCAAAATAGCAAGAAAGTTCGATCGTGACCATATTTAGTGTAAGTAATTATTCCAATTACTAGTCATGGCAAAAACTACAAATGTATAACATGAGTAATGTAGTAAGAACTTTCAGCATGTAAAAGGAATCACAAAGTCATGTATATATGAAATGCTATGCTCATATGATTTTAAGTTCAAGTTCATACATAGACTTCCCAAGTTTCAAAACTCTTCCCCAATTGAAGCCATGAGGATGCATAATGCTTATTTAACTACGAATGTAAGAAAAACGAGTGAAATCTAAAGTTTTTATAAAAATGTCAGCCAACTGTTGTTCGGTATCTACATGGTGAAGCACAATGTTTTTTTCAATATTATCATGGAGAAAGTGATACCTAATGTCAATATGCTTAGTTCTAGAATGTTACACGGGGTTTTTAGCAATGTAAATGGCACTAGTGTTATCACAAAATAATGGAACACTATCTAGATCAATCCCATAGTCCTTAAGTGTTTGAACAATTCAAAGAATTTGTGAGCAAGCACTAGCGGGAGCTACATATTCAGTTACGGCTGTGGATTGTGCAACTGAGTTTTGTTTTCTAGAGGACCAAGCAACAAGTGAATTACCAAGAAAATGACAAGAACCGGAAGTACTTTTCCTATCGATCCTACAACCCCTAAAATCAGCATCCGAAAAAGCTTTCAAAGTAACGATTGAGGAAAAAAGAAGAAAAATGCCAAATTCTTGAGTTCCATGTAAGTACCTGAGAATCCATTTGATGGCTTGACGATGTGAAGCACATGGGGAAGCTTAAAACCGTGCACAAAGACATATGCTCAATTGTATGTCTGGTCTTGATGCCGTGAGATACAAAAGTGATCTGATCATGCTTCTATATTCTTTTTGATCCATGGGTTCACCATCTTCATCAAGTTCAAGTGTCGTTGCTGTTCGCATTGGTGTCCGAAGAGGCTTGCTTTTGTCTATGTTGAAGCACTTAAGAAGGTCTCTTGTATACTTCATTTGATGCACAAAGGTTCCCTCCTTAGTTTGCTTAATTTGCAGCTCCAAAAAGTACGTGAGTTCTGCTATCATACTCATCTCAAATTCTGAACTCATCATAGCTGAAAACATGGACACAAGATCATGAGAAGCACAACCAAAGACAATATCATCCACATACAGTTGAACAAATAATGAGTCATTGCCATGCTTAAGCACAAAAAGAGTTTTATCAACCTTGCCCATGGTAAACCCCTTTTCAACTAAGAATGTTTTTAACCTATCATACCATGCTCTAGGAGTTTGTTGGTGACCGTACAAGGCTTTGGATAGTTTGTAAACATGAACAGGAAAATCTAGATTTTCAAAACCTGGTGATTGCTTGATATAAACCTTCTCATCTATGTAACCATTAAGAAAAGCACTTTTAACATCCATTTGATATAACTTGAAACCTTTAGATGCAGCAAAAGCTAACAAAATTCTTATAGATTCAATCCCCTTTTCCTACGCCAATACTTGTTTAAAGAAATTCTCAAGGGAAGTAGGGCTTCAAGGAAGTAGACAACCACTTATCGGGGAGGATGGATGGTTGTCCCTTCTTCTCAATAGAATCCGATAGACAAGAATCGAAAGCAGCTGATTTATTTATTCCTCAAGTAAGTCAGTTGATGATTCAATTCCTTAGACTTCTAATCTAGCAACAGGAGCAAAAGTTTCATCAAAATCTAGACCTTCAATTTGTGTGAAACCTTGAGCAACCAACCTAGCCTTATTCCTATCCACAACTCCATCCTCACTTTATTTATTTTTAAACACCCATTTAGATCCAATTAAAGTGTGACCTTGAGGTGGAGGTACAAGTTTCCAAACATTATTTCTTTCAAAATTTTCTAACTCTTCTTGCATGACAATAATCCAAGATTCATTAGTGAGTGCGTGTGATATCTTTGGGTTCAAAAGAAGCAACAAAAGCAGAATGAGCATGAGAATTGGGGTCAGAAAACCTGGATCTTGTAACTCGTTCATGCAAGCTTCCAATTATGTGTTGCGAAGAATGGTTCTTGTAAATCCTTAGGGGAACATATGTCTCACAAGCTTCTTCTTCATCAGGTTCATCGCAGATTTATAAGGTTGTGGCTTGTGGACGATCACGACCAGCAGAGATGGTAGTCAGAGCTTGTTCAAAGTTCGGAGCTGGACATGTGTCAGCTTTGGAACTATCAGGCAATATCACCGACTCTTCTTCTTCTTTGAAAATACCCTCCCCCTGATGATATGGATCCGGACATGCAATGTTTGATCTAGTACCTGGGCTAGCTTCATCAAAAGACACCTCACAAGTCTCCACAATTTTGTTAGTATCAAGTAAAAGCACATGGTAGCCTCTAGTATGAGATGGATAACCAAGAAACATGTCATCAATAGATCTAGGTTCAAATTTATTAAGATTACCATGATTCTTAACAAAGCATTTGCAACCAAAGAACTTAAAATGTGTAACACTAGGCCTATGTCCAAACCGGAGCTCATATGGTGTTTTACCTAGCTTAGCGCGCAAGAAAACACGATTTGAGACATAACAAGCGGTTGCAATCACATCAGCTCAAAATTGCTTAGGAGTTTGATGTTCATCAAGCATAGTCCTAGCCATCTCAACTAAGGTTATGTTCTTTCTTTCTACAACACCGTTTTATTGAGGTACATATGGTGAAGAAAATTGATGATCTATTCCATTTTCAGCACAAAAGTGATCAAAAGATTGATTTTTAAATTTGGTTTCGATATCACTTCTAATTGCTTTTAAAGATCCTGGGTGATCAATTGATAATCTAAGAAATAAAGTTCTAAAGTGGCTAAAAGCTTCATTCTTAGATTCCATAAAGTAAACCCAAGAGTATCTAGAATAATCATCAACAATCACAAGAACATACTATTTACCTCCGAAGGGTTGAACACGTGGAGGTCCTACAGTGTCAAGGTGCAAAAGTTGACCCAGTTTAGTTGTCATGATCATTGTGAGGAGTATGTGAACCTGCAACCATCTTAGCATGTCTACAAGAAGAGCACATAATTTCTTTTTCCCCTTTAAGCTTAGGCAGCCCACGTATACGATCAAGAGCACTAACACACGTTAGATGATCAAAGCCTATGTGACCAAGTCTACGATGCCAAAAATATCGGTCCTTTGAATCATTAGCAACTAGACACCTATGCTTAGAGAAAGACATATCGAAATCAGCTTTAAAAACTCTTCCAAACCGAGACATGTTGAAAATAAGCTCACTATTTGAATTTACAACTTTGCAGCAATTTTTAGTGAAAATAATTTCCAAATTTTAATCTAGCAGTTGTGAAACAGAAAGCAAGTTATATTTCAAATTTTTAACAAGTGCCACATCTTTCAAAGTGTAGTGATCATTTACTCGAACCGAACCCTTAGCAATTATAGGAGTTGAAGAATTATCGGCAAAAGTAACATTTTCTACACATGACACAAAAGAGAGGGAGGAGAACCATTCTTTGTTACCGGTCATGTGGCGTGAGCAACCTGAATCCACAATCCAAATGTTCTCCTGATAGGATCTCAGTTCTCGATCTTTCAATGAGAATAGGAAGGTTCGATTTGTGGAGGAGATGATGTTGGCAATCCGACTACACTGTCCCCAAGACGATGCGCCTTAGCGATTGGTACATCGACTCCGAAATTGTATTGATCTTGCTGGCACACAATCAACCTGACCCCGAGGGCCTTTGTTCCTGCAAGCAATCAAAGAACACGGAAGAACAAGAAGAACAAGCACTTATCTGTTGAATCAATCTAAAGTGGGGTCCTAGATACAAGTAGACGGACGATCTAGTTGACATGCGCGTGTACAAGGAAGCAACAGAAGCTAACTTACAAATAAACAAAACCCAACAACTAATGAGGGTGGCGGCTACTATTTATTACCTCCCTAGGGTCGTGAGAAACCCTAATAACCCTAATGGACTCCAAACGATACTTGGGCCATGAGCCCAATTTTGGTGATGTAGCACCATGGACAGAAAAGGTCTTGGTATTAAAATAACGATTGCGTCCGACTTCGAATAGATATGGACATGAGGTCAGATCCTTTAAAGTAGACTTGATAATCTTTCTAGGAAGTACTTTAACACCCAGATCGGAGTCCGTATGAAGTCATGGTGGCCATTACAAGTTGGTGTTGTTCTGCTGTCCAAATCCCATCCACGCGAATTCCCTTCCCATTGGCTCCTCTCCATTGTTCCTAAGCAAAACAAGAAAGCACGTAGTTCCACAGTCTAGATAAGATGGACATAAGGCCAAGAACGAGTTCACCTCATAGTTTAGTTGACGTGCACAAGCGCGAGTGATCGGACCAGAAACCGGTAGCTGAGTTGGTGTGGATGTATCGAGGGTGTTGATGTCCTCATCATCTCCTTCCTCAAGCATGTATCCTACATAGAAGAACAATACATCGATGAGTCAATACTATGGTTAGTCAAAAGGCATTTAGGAATCCACTACTAAGTCACACGACGTGCAACAGGAAAAACACACAAAAGCTAAGATAAAACAGCAGGTTTATGAGTCAAAGTTTGAGATTTTTTTGTTTTTAACTACTGACCTATAAGGTGTTACTTGTGTAGCACCAAATCAGTAGCTCTGAAGGCAAAAACAGAAGGTCCGGAAGTAAGCTTTGAATGTTTTTGACTCTTAACAGTAGGTTGCATGTTCCTGACATTCGGTTTAGTATGTGCAGCAAATTTTACATGATAGTTATAAGATCTAGCTTGCATTCTTTTCTTTTTTATGTTGTTTATCTAGTCTATAATAAAAATTTATGACATGACCATCTCTACCACAATAGGTACAATGAAATTTAACTTTGTGTTCATGTCTAGATGAGCATGCAGTATGTTTATTTGAACCCGAACGTGGCAACACTCCTACAGATTTAAAACCACCTCTTTTTGTTTAGGAACTGTTTTAATCAAACAATTTCCTAATGACTTTACAATTTTAGGTGGATGTGCATGAGCATGAGAATCAAAACCTAAACCGGTTTTATCATTGCAAGGTTTAGAAGAATTTAACAGCAAATTTAGATTCTTGTTCTCATTGTAAAACCGCTCTAGTATCTTATTTTTATTGTCGGTTTCTTTAGATAAAACTAGCCAGTTTTGACATGAAGTTTTTTCTTTTAGTTTGCAATTGGAACAATATTTAACAACATGAGAATGTAAATCATTGTTCAGAATGGAGATTTCATTCATTGCATATTTTAGTTTCTTGTCAAGATTGTCACATGCAGAACAATGCAGATCATCTGTAGAACAAGAAGCATCTTTAAGTTTTAATATTAAAATCAGATAGCTTTTTGTTCTTTTCAATTATTCATCAAGTTTATCTAGAGTAGAGGAGTGTGCAATTCTTAATGTGGACAATTGTTCATAGATTAAGTTGCATGATGGACATGCATCATCACTAGGAATCAAAGTTTTAAATGGTTGATTTCAGATTCTAGTTATTCAATTTTAGTAGAATTATCCCTAAGCTTTTTGTCCTTTTTCTTGAAAATAATAGTTGCACGAGAAATTGCATCATATATTTCATTACAGGTAGAACATACCTCATTGTCATCACTGTTGTGTTCTGTATCCTTCTGCTTGATCTTGATCTTGTTTTGTCCGCCATGAAGCATAAGTTGGCCAGATCGTCATCATGTTCATCACTTCCAATGTCTACATCACTTGAACTGAGATCTTGAAGTGCGGTGATGAAGCTGTTTATCATCTTGCGTCATATGGAACCCTTCTTTTTCTTGTTGGAGTTTCCAGAGATGGTCTTGACCTTGTTCTGCTTCTCTTCACGGGTAGTAGGACCTGAAAGCTTAGGGCATTCTGTACGAAAGTGTCCTGTCTTACCACATTCAAAGCATCGTTGAGGTCCGGAGCTTCCTCTCCTTCTAGTTCTCACATTTTGCAATGCTTTTGAGAACCGAGTAGAGTGCTAGCTCCTCTTATGGAAATTCTTCAATCTGTTCCAAGGTTAGTGAAGACAACAAAACAAGAGTATTACAAAATGATAATTGGCCGGAGCTAGGCATATCACATTTTGAAACGAATGCAATAGACTTATTTTGATTCTTTCGTGATAAAATGTCAATTCCATATTGTTATGTCTAATGCACTAAGGAGTTGCCTAGCATTCTCAGCATCAGAAAAGTTTACGTTGACACTACGTAGATTACTGAGAATTTTATTAAATCGGGCAAAAAGTTGATCGATGGACTCACCAGGTTGTATCTCAAAGCGCATGTACTCCTTTTTGAACATATCTTTTTTTTACCTCCTTGATTGTATTTGAGCCTTCATGATAATCACAAAGAGCTCTCCAAACATTGTATGTTGATCGGAGGTGTGCGACACGATCAAAGTCGCTTTGAGTGAGTCCCTGAATGATCAAGTTGCGGGCTTTGTTCTTGTTGTTGTCAACGTACCATAGATTCGTAGCTGTAACTTAATCGTTTGGTGGCACTTCATAAGGTTTGTATACGTTTTCCCATATTGTGAAGCCTTGTGCCTAGATGAAAGCTTCCATACGTACTTTCCAAACCTGAAAATCAAGACCACTAAAAACACAAGGTTTTGTTGAGTATTTCTCCATGATGATTAGTCAAAAACACATGCAAATCACAAATATTAGAGCACCGTGGTTCTGATACCAATTGTAGGATCAAAGAGGACGTGTAAAACAACCAGAGGGGGTGAATGGTAGATTAAAACTTTTCTGCGAAAGCAACGGAAACACCCCTCAGCAGAAAATCAATCTGTTAAAGAAACCGTGTGTGCGACTAATATAAACATGTTAAACTGTGACAAAACTAGTATATATTGTATAGAATCAAGTCACAAAGACGTCACAACAAGAATCACGAAAATCTGTCGAGAGAAACTCAAGTTACGATCGAAAGATCGAACAAAGGTCAATCTGTCCTACCCAAGAAAAACAGTTCTGGAACACTGCAAAGAAACTTATTTAGACAGAAAACCACAAACTCAATGACCGTGAAATTTTCAAAGATGATAGAAAATTAATTTGTGAAGACAACCAAAAAAGAATGATGTCAATCGGATCTGTAAAACTCGAGTTATGATAAAACCACCGAAGCAAGGTAGTGCTGTGTAGAAACTCGATGAGAAAAACTTGTCTGAAACAAGTCGGACGAACAAAGCACAAAACTTCCTTTCAACTACAAATGTTATTCAATAAAACACAAGAGGAACATTCCAAAAGTCGTCTCTCACGAGCTCTGGCCTCCCTTGCTTATATAACCAGCCCTTAGGCCAACCCAAACCTAACTAGGACTCTAATCCTACTCAATTCACGAATCGAAACTTTCGAAAACTGCTCAAGACTCTTCTATACGAAGATAGAAGCAATCTTAAGACTTCTAGACACCTTAGGAACATATCCCACATTCCTAAAAGAACTCAAATTCGTGACCCACACAAAATCCTATCATAACCAACTCAAAACTTTCCATATTTGAGTCAAACATGATTCAGTCGCAGCCTGAGTCCATAACCTAGTCGATTGGACCTTTCTAACCAATTCTTTACGTCCACATCTCTTCATCATGCCTCAGAACCATGGCCACGTCCATGCACTCCTTGCACACGTGCAAACATCTTCCAACGACATCCACGATACCTTCATATGCATTATGCTTGATTCAAACATGTTGTGCAACCTCCCGATCGGCTCAACCACAATTCCTCTCGAACTTGGTTGTTGAACCTCCATCTTCTCCCTAATACTAGTTCAATGGATCCCGTCACCAGCCATGTCTTGAACTCAAGCAACACCTATACATGAATAAACAACCGATAGTTCCAAGCACAAGTCCTTGATTTGACCCTCGTTAGTTCCAAAACCACAACACCTTACGTGAGCGCCTCACATAAGCATGTTGCAAACCCATAGCAAATTGATAACATCAATAATAACCAAAACACACCAAAAACGTAGTAAAAGGGTACTAAGCAAACTTTCCATAGATGTAAAACAAGTTTAAAACATTGCAAGGTAAAAGTAGAACCACTGCGATCAAGCTCTGAACCTTGCCAAAGCTAACCGGACCTTGAACTGGAGCTTACCAAAACTATCAGGATCTAGCAACGGAACTTACCAAAGCTAGCAGGACCTAGCGCCAGAGCAAACCAAAGCTAGTCAGACCTAGCGCCGGAGCTTACCAAAGCTAGTCAGACCTAACCAAAGCTAGTTGGACCTAGCGTCGGAGCTTACTAAAGCAAGTCGGACCTAGACAAAGAAGTCGGACCTAGCATCGGACCTTGCCGAAGCTACCCAAAACAAGCCGGACCTATCGTCGGACCTTGCTGGAGCTCGGACCTAGAGTCGGACCTTGATGATAAAGGTGTTTTGGTAGTATTCAAAACTGTTATTGCCACAACCAATATATTCAGCACACATAGGTCTCAGAGAGAAAACTTCCGGTTAGTCACCGATATGTAAATTGCTCTGGTCCAAGTACGATTAACCTTAGAGTTCTTTGCAAGTGAGCTTCCGGAAAAGAAGGTATACCTTGGTGGTATGAGTATTCTATCAATCCTATTAAGCCTTGAGCCATGATGTCATAGTGTCAAGGCCAGAAGACGACATCAGGTTAGAAGATGGTGCTCCGGCAAACTGCAGGCGGCGACGAGTGCTCGTGCATCGAAAGGAGGACTGGAGGTGTGAGTCTGCATTGGGGATTGGGGATAGAATTGAATACCGATTAGGGTTACATATTTTTATATGGCAGTAGCATATGGGCCTTGGGCTATTGTGGCCTTGTGGCTGAATATGTCAAACAAAATACATTTTTGGGTATCCGCGGGTGGGCAAGAAAACCCGTACTCGCACCCTCAATATCTTGGGTCGGGTACGGGTTAGACCCGCGATTAAAATATTGTACCCATACCCGCACCTATCGGGTGCCAAACCCGCCGGGTACCCGCACCCGCTATTAGGATTGCCATCCCTAAGGAAAACAGAGCACACCTGCTTTGTTGGCGCTATGGATGATAGGTGGGGCCCAATGCACCACTCCCCCTTATCCTCATTTCTCCCCTCAAATTCAAACATGAATTCAATCATTAATTAATGTTCCAACAACAGGGAACAACTGGAGGGTGGCCAAAAAATTTTAAGAAAATATTTGACGATTTCAAATCTTTTAACTACTTCAAATCTTTTGATTAGAATGGCTGAGTTGAATTTGAATTCAACTAGAATCACTCTTTTATGTTGTATTTTAAATACACTGTAAACTCATTCCAAAAATATGAAATGCTTGTAGATGCACTGAAATAGTTGTTTTGAATCCAATGATGCACTCATATCCGATAATTTACAAAGTTGAATTGAAAGATATGAATTTGCATTTGAATAACTCACAGGCTTGATCCAATAAATAGAAATGGGGTTAAAAATTATTGAACTTGGCATGGATGAGGACTGAAACATGGGAAAGACATCGGTGACTTCAAATTGGGAGTTTTGACCATTTTGAACAAAACATATCATTTGATTTTTAAACTCACATTTTAAGTTTTTAAACTCACCTATATGTTTGGATTCAAATTTTTCATACTTGAAGTGATTGTTGAGCCGAGGTTTGCACTAGAGTTTTCTTTGGAGTCATTACCTAGCTCATGTGAGTTGGAATTCTATTTAAACTTAAAAAATTAAGTTCATATTTTTGAATATTTGTTCTCTTCAAATGTGGGATTTTACAACATCCGTGATCTCAATGCCACACTAGATCTGGAGGATGATGATCTAACTGGCTGACGGGTGGGGCCCTAGGGGCTTTTCTTCCTTGGGCCGCAGGCCGAGCAGGCAGTTTGGGTGGCGCACAGCGGCCAGTTCCCGGCGGCGCTACTCATCGATGATGGGTTCCAAAGCTCTGATGGTTTTGGCACTTGCTGCCAGGGGGCAATGCGTCACAGGGAATACTTGGTGACCATGGATAAGGACAGGGATGGCCGGAGGGGGCCGACGACAATGGCAGCAGAAGATCCCGCTCGACCGAGCTCGGCCGAAGTGGATAGCGCACTATTCTCCTCGAGAATTGATCATGGAGGAGCAAGGTGGTATGAAGAACATGAATTTGGACTTACAACTTGAGGAAATCGGCTTGAACTATGAATTCATCATTGACCTAGGTAAAACAGAGCCGCGGCAACGAGATTTGGATTTTCTACGCGTTTCCTCAATCAATCTTCAATGTTTTTGCACAGGGTAGTGCGAAAAACCTGGATAGAGCATGTGGATGTTTTTGGAAGGAGTATGATCAACCGGACACGACGTATTTAACCAGAATTCATGCTCGGCTTTAATGAACACTATGGAGAAAAATCGAGCAATCACGTCACTAGGATGGGAATTGGTCGAGCAAAGTGGAGATAATCAAAGGACAAGATTGTGTGAACATTTTGGCATGCTAGTTGAGTTGGAAATGAGCTGGTAGCAGTCTGGCACCATGGCTGCACTGTGGCAGCTCCACCGAAGAGAAGAAATGCTTCCACCGAGGGAAAGCTCGGGGGAGACAAAGAAAAGCTTGGTGCCACATCTAGGATGAAGAGGGAACCACGTTGACGCTTGTGGACACTCGACAAGCTGCAAAGCAAAGGGGGAAACTCGTCACCATGGATCTGATCAGGCGGTGGCAAAAAGAGAATATGAGCTTTGTTCTTGATGGTCGATGCTGCAGGCATGGTGGCGCGTGGCGGAGAGAACGGTGACACACACGAGCGTTGAACCCGGACTTCGGTTGATGCTGCCAGCAATAGAGGCACGGCGCTCCACAGTGTACTGCGGTGCGCAGAGGTTGGACGAGCTGCTTCTGTGAGCGTGCAGAAGCAAACAGAAAGAACAAGTGAGGGAGGGAAGCAAAAAACTAGGGCGTGGATGAGGGCATATTCTTTGTGCTGTGGTCAGACAGGAAGAACCGTGTGGTGGCACATGCAAGAGTATCTGTGGTGCCCTGAGAGCTGCTACCAATAAAGGGAGGAATTGAGTGAGTCGGTAACTGTTGCTTGTGTAGCTGACAAGTGGATTCCACCCTTTTCCTATTTCCTTTTTTTGTAAATTCATTTTCTGTTGACCAACGAGCTCTATAATTATTCAAATTTGGCAAGGTGGTTAATGATAATATGGAGAATCTATTCTTGATTCTGTCAGCACCCAACAGACCAGGTACCCTCGCTTACCAGAAGAAGAAGTGTGGAGTCCCACCCTCAAGAAGAGATGACATTCAGAAGCCACCACGTGTTGTGCAGTGCCGGACCTGCCTCTTGTTGACAGCTGTTATATACCAATTTCACCCTTCAATATAACTCAATTATGTGAAGGAAATATCATTTCTTGCGCACATCGCCTTTCTATTTAACCTATTTCCACTTGTACTTAGAGAAATTGGTGCATATAGGTATTTTACATAGAATTGAAGTGAAACAAGGGGATGGATCATATAAAATATCATCCTAGCCAATCAAGCGACGACACATGGCACTACATGGATCAAATGACCCACAAACAGAAGTATCCGAGGCTATCCAATGGGGTATCACTCATATCATGGAATGGGACCCACCTGTCAATCACCTGGAGGAAGAACTGGCCGTTTGGAGCCAGGACAAGGTCGACCGACTAGTTCGTGGCGCAAAAGGCGGTCAAACGCCACGTGTTGGCTCCTCCTGGCTTGAAGAGGTCATAGGTGACTGACTCACGCGCTTTTGGTGACAGAAACCAACCCTTCTCCAAGCTATAAATAGGATCCCTCACCCCTCACTTCAACACACACTACTTGAGCATCATACTATTGTATATACTAGTTCTCTAGTCCTATGTGGAGTTAGGCTATAGAGAGGAGAGCCTCTAGTCCCAAGTCCAAGTTAGAAAAGGTATGGGTCATGTATCTTTTCTTATATTTGTGACTTTATGCATAATAAAGATATTATCTTTAGTCTTCTTTTATTCATATACTTGGATGAAGCGTTTCTTGTTTGATTGTGGATTCCATGTATGTGGTGGTAGTAGTCTTTATGATTATGCTATATCACTCTTGATCTATCACCATAAACACTACAAACCCCCACTATAGTCTAATTAGTTATGATATGATCGTGTTGATATGAATCACTTGTGCTATGTAACAACATTGGTTCAACGATGATTTAGTTCATTGCCTTAGGATGTGATGAGGAAATCAACACCCTCGATACATCCACACCAACTCAGCTACCGGTTTCTGGTCCGATCACTCGCGCTCGTTCACGTCAACTAAACTATGAGGTGAACTCGTTCTTGGCCTTATGTCCATCTTATCTAGACCGTGGAACTACGTGCTTTCTTGTTTTGCTTAGGAACAATGGAGAGGAGCCAATGGGAAGGGAATTCGCGCAAACGGTATTTGGACAGCAGAACAGCACCAACTTGTAACGGCCACCACTACTTCATACGGAATCCGATCTGGGCGTCCAAGTACTTCATGGAAAGATTATCAAGTCTACTTTCAAACGGATCTGGCCTCATGTCCATATCTATTCGGAGTCGGCCACAATCATTATTTTAATACCAAGACTTTTTCTGTCCATGGTGCTGCATCACCAAAATTGGGCCCATGGCCCATGTATCGTTTGGAGTCCATTAGGGACTCGTGATTAGGGTTTCTCACGACCCTAGGGAGGTAATAAATAGTAGCCTACGCCCTCATTAGCTGGTGGGTTTTGTTTATTCGTAAGTTAGCTTCTGCTGCTTCCTTGTACACGCGTGTGTCGACTAGATCGCCCGTCTACTTGTATCCAGAACCCCACTTTAGATTGATTCAACGGATAAATGCTTGTTCTTCTTGTTCTTGCGTGTTCTTCGATTGCTTGAAGGCACAAAGTCCCTCGTGGTCAGGTTGATTGTGCGCCAGCAAGATCAATACAACTTCGGAGTCAGTGTACCGATCGCTAAGGCGCATCATCTTGGGGACGGTGTAGTCGGATCGCCAACGTCTTCTCCTTCACAAATTGAACCCTCCTATTCTCATCGAAAGATCAGGAACCAAGATCCTATCAAGTGGTAATCAGAGCAAGGTTAATCGATGAGAGTGCTACCATTACTTTTCTTTCCGTTGTTATCATCCTATAGTCCAGAAAAAGCCCAAAAAAAATAACAGATCTGTTTTTTTCCATTATTCCTAGACCATTGTGCCTTTTACTTTCTCTACTTAGTCAAGACGTGTTGAGTTCATGGTTGCTTCGACGAGTCAAGTTGCTGGTCTTTAGTTTTGCACCACTAGAGTTTCGAGTTCGTGTCACATTCGGTCACCTAGTTCGAGTTAGATTCGTAGTTCGAGTTTGAGTCAGATTACTAGTTTGAGTTTGAATCAGATTGCTACTTCGAGTTTGAGTCGGATTGCTAGTTTGAGTTTGAGTCGGATTACGAGTTCAAATCAGATTGCTACTTCAAGTTTGAGTTGGATTGCTAGTTCGAGTTTGAGTCGGATTACTAGTTCGAGTTCGAATCAGATTGCTACTTCGAGTTTGAGTCAGATTAGTAATTTGAGTTTGACAACAAGAAAAAGGCAAGTGCAAAATCAAAAGCCGCACAAAAGCCACAAGCAATTAGAGAAGAAAAAAAAGGCAAGTGCAAGATCAAAAGCCGCATGTGCAAATTTTGTTCTAGGGTCTCCTGATTCCATCTAGAGAGAGTTTGGGTGACCACCCTAACAAAAGAAAAAAACGAAAAAAAAGAAAAAAAATCAGATTGTTGTTTGGGGCGTTTTTTGTGACGACATTGGTGTCTCGGCTCACGTGTCTAGTACGGTCTAGACTAAGATCAGCACAGTACTGTCGTAGAATATTTATTCAGCTTCTTGTGATTAACTTGGTGAAAGTTTGCTCCTTGTGCTAGTTCAGCCACCTAAAGCCATAGATTGACACCTGCTCTTGAAGTTGTTCATTACTTGCTGGTTGCCATCACCTTCTTGCTGAGCTTGGTAAGAACAGGTAAGAGCTTGGTTGAACAGGTTGAGAGTGAGCGAGTTATCTCCACCAGCACCTTTGTAGCTAGGAATAACGTTACCCTTTCATATTGGATTGTTCTTTTTTTCTACTAACCATGGCAGGAGGAGCAAATACAAACGAAGACGTGCATTCACCTCGCACACGGGGAATTATACAACACTTCAAACGCCAAGTGCGGCTGCGCACAGAAGCACTTGATGAGGATTTTCGTGTTACCAGTGACTGCCTTGGTCAATTGGAAAATATGCAGATCGACACCAACACAAAAATCAGCACGTTGGAGATCTCCATTCAAACATTGAACACCTCTATTGGAGCCATCCTGTAGCGCCTTAAGGAGAGGGATCATGGACACACCGCAGATGGACAGGTGAGGAATGCTCCTAGTATTATACGTGACAATGAAGATGACTTCTGCAGATACGGAGATTGGGGAAGATGAGGAAGCTAGGCCATGGCGCCAGCTACAACGCAACCGTCAAGGTATGGGTGGACATCGTTGGCGTGAGGTACACAATCATGGTGATACTTTTAATAAGATCAAATTTAAGATACCTCATTTTGATGGTAAATATGACCCTGATGCATATATTACTTGGGAGATTTCTGTTGATCAAAAATTTGCATGTCATGAGTTTCCTGAAAACGCAAGAGTTAGAGCAGCCACTAGTGAGTTTACTGATTTTGCTTCTGTTTGGTGGATAGAACATGGCAAGAAAAATCCTAATAACATACCACAAACTTGGGATGCTTTGAAACGACTCATGCGGGCTAAATTTGTTCCTTCTTACTATCCACGTGATATGTTAAATAAGTTACAACAATTGAGACGGGGAGCTAAAACTGTAGAAGAGTATTTTCAGGAATTACAAATGGGTATGTTGCGTTGTAATTTAGACGAGGATGAGGAACCAGCTATGGCTAGATTTTTGGGTGGGTTAAACCGTGAAATTCAGGACATACTTGATAATAAAGATTACAATAATGTTACCCATTTGTTTCATCTTGCTTGTAAAGCTGAAAGGGAAGTGCAGAGACAACGAGCTAGCTCTAGAACTAATATTTCTGCAGGAAAGACTAGCTCATGGCAACCACGCACGACTACTCCTTCGACTGGGCGTGCTTCCCCGCCATCTTCTCCACCAAGTTGGGCAGCACCTTCTTCCTCCGGCAACAAGCCACGTGCTTCTTCCACTAGATCAGCAGTAAAGACCACCCAAAAGCCCATCGAGAGTGCTTCTTCTGTAGCATCTACCGGATGATCTAGAGACATTCAATGTCACAAGTGCAAGGGTTTTGGCCATGTGCAGCGTGACTGCCCAAGCAAACATGTTCTAATTGTTAAAGATGACAGTGAGTACTCATCTGCTAGCAAATGTGATGACGATACATTTTGTTTTGCTTGTAGCTGACTATGCAGGTAGCGGTGAACATCAAGAAGAGCATATTGGTGCAGAAGATGCAGCGTGCTATGATAGTCCCATTGTGCAGCGTGTGCTTAGTGCACAATTGGAGAAAGCGGAACAAAATCAAAGGCACACATTACTCGAAACAAAGTGTGTCATCGAAGAGCGATCTTGCTGCATGATCATTGATGGAGGTAGCTGCAACAACTTGGCCAGCAGTGACATGGCGACCAAGCTGGCACTAAGCACCAAACCGGACCCACATCCCTATTACATTCAATGGTTAAACAACAGCGGTAAGACAAAGGTAACTAGACTTGTGCGAATCAATTTTACTATTGGATCATATAAGGATGTCGTTGAATGTGATGTTGTGCCTATGCAAGTTTGTAATATTTTGCTAGGAAGACCTTGGCAATTTGATATAGATTCTATGCATCATGGTAGATCAAATCAGTATTCTTTTCATTACCACGATAAAAAATTTGTGTTGCATCCTATGTCTCCTGAAGCTATTGTGCAAGATGATGTTGCTAGAGCTAGGAAAACTAAATCTCTGGACCATACTAACGTTGAGAACAATAACAATGCCAAATCTGTGTTTGATAAGACAAATGAGATATCTCTGAAGGGAAAATGCTTGTTTGCTACGAAATCTTATTAATGAACTGATTGCTTCCACCTCTATTGCCTATGCTTTGGTATGCAAAAATGCTTTGATTTCCCTTTACGATATGCAACATTCTTTGCCTCCTGCTGTTGCTAACATTTTGCAGGAATATTCTGATGTGTTTCCAAGTGAAATACCACCAGGACTACCACCACTTCGAGGGATTGAGCACCAGATTGACCTCATTCCCGGTGCTTCATTTCCCAACCGTGCACCATATAGGAAAAATCCAGAAGAAACAAAGGGGATTCAGCGCCAAGTACAA
Organism: Tuctoria greenei; assembly: GCA_036927565.1. Taxonomy (NCBI): domain Eukaryota; kingdom Viridiplantae; phylum Streptophyta; class Magnoliopsida; order Poales; family Poaceae; genus Tuctoria; species Tuctoria greenei. Next base: position 137,078,799 of record JAYESD010000008.1, on the reverse strand, counting down.
GAACTACTCAACAAAGGTTATGTACGTGCGTCTCTTAGTCCTTGTGTTGTTCCAGTTATTCTAGTACCTAAAAAGGATAGATCATGGCGTATGTATGTTGATTGTAGAGCAATCAACAATATCACCATTCGATATCGTCATCCTATTCCACGCTTAGATGATATGCTTAATGAATTGAGTGGTGTTGTTGTGTTCTCAAAGGTTGATTTGCGTAGTGGTTATCATCAAATTCGCATGAAACTAGGAGATGAATGGAAAACTGCTTTCGAAACTAAGTTCGGTTTATATGAGTGGTTAGTCATGCCTTTTGGGTTAACTAATGCACCTAGCACCTTCATGAGATTAATGAACGAGGTTTTGCGTGCATTCATTGGAAAATTTGTTGTTGTGTATTTTGATGATTTATTGATTTATAGCAAATCCATGGATGAACACCTTGATCACTTACATGCTATTTTTAATGCTTTACGCGAGGCACGATTATTTGGTAATCTTGAGAAGTGCACCTTTTGCACGGATCGAGTCTCTTTCCTTGGCTATGTTGTTACTCCACAGGGAATTGAAGTTGATCAAGCCAAGGTGGAGGCTATTCATGGGTGGCATATACCAAAGACCATCACACAGGTGCAGAGCTTTCTAGGGCTGGTTGGGCTCTATCGTCGCTTTGTGAAGGATTTCAGCACCATTGCTGCTCCATTGAATGACCTTACGAAGAAGGGGGTGCCTTTTTCTTGGGGCACCACACAAGATAACGCATTTACCATACTAAAAGATAAGTTGACGCATGCACCACTTCTCCAACTTCCTGATTTTTCTAAGACTTTTTAGCTTGAATGTGATGGTAGTGGGATTGGATTGGGTGGTGTTTTGTTACAAGAAGGAAAACCTGTTGCATATTTTAGTGAGAAAATGAGTGGGCCTGTTCTGAATTATTCTACCTATGATAAGGAATTATTCTAGGCATTATTTGTGGCCCAAAGAATTTGTTATCCATTCTGATCATGAATCACTAAAGCATATTAGGAGTCAAGGGAAACTGAACCGTAGGCATGCTATGTGGATGGAATTTATTGAGTCTTTTCCTTATGTCATTAAACACAAAAAAGGGAAAGGATAATGTTATTGTTGATGCTTTATCTAGACGTTATACTCTTCTATCTCAACTTGACTTTAAATTTTTTGGATTAGAAACGATTAAAGATCAATATGAACATGATGCTGATTTCAAAGATGTATTGCTGAAATGTAAAGATGGAAAAACATTGAATAAATTTGTCCTCAACGATAGCTATGTGTTTAGAGCTAACAAGTTATGCATTCCAGCTAGCTCCGTTCGTCTGTTGTTGTTACAGGAAGCGCATGGAGGCGGGCTGATGGGGCACTTTGGAGTGAAAAAAGACGGAGGACATACTTGCTGGTCATTTCTTTTGGCCAAGGATGAGGTGACACGTGGAGCGCTTCGTTGCTCGCTGCACGACATGTCAAAAAGCTAAGTCACGACTTAATCCACATGGTTTGTACATGCCTCTTCCTGTTCCTAGCATGCCTTGGGAGGATATTTCTATGGACTTTGTTTTAGGACTGCCTAGAACAAAGAAGGGGAGGGATAGCGTCTTTGTTGTCGTGGATAGATTTTCTAAAATGGAACACTTCATACCTTGTAAAAGTGATGATGCTACACATGTTGCTGATTTGTTTTTCCGAGATATTGTTAGGTTGCATGGTGTGCCAAACACAATAGTTTCAAATCGTGATGCTAAGTTTCTTAGCCATTTTTGGAGAATGTTATGGGCAAAATTAGGGACTAAGCTTTTATTTTCAACTACTTGTCATCCCCGAACTGATGGTCGAACTAAGGTTGTGAATAGAAGTTTATCTACCGTGCTTAGGGCTGTTTTGAATAAGAATATAAAAATGTGGGAATTGCCTCATGTTGAGTTTGCTTATAATCGTCCCCTACATTCTAGTACTAAGAAATGCCCTTTTGAGATTGTTTATGGATTTGTACCCCGTGCTCCTATTGATTTATTACCTCTTCCTTCAATGGAACGAGTGAATTTTGATGCTAAACATCGTCCTGAATTGATCTTAAAATTGCATGAAACCACTAAGAACAATATAGAGTGCATGAATGCCAAGTATAAACTTGCTGGTAGTAGGGGAAAGAAACCTATCACTTTTGAACCTGGTGATTTAGTTTGGTTACATTTGCGAAAGGATAGGTTTCCTGATTTGAGAATGTCTAAATTGTTACCTCGAGCTGATGGTCCATTCAAAGTGTTAGAAAGGATTAATGATAATGCATATAAACTCGAGTTGCCTGTAGATTTTGGGGTTAGTCCCACATTTAACATTGCAGATTTGAAGCCATATTTGGGAGATGAAGATGAGCTTGAGTCGCGGACGACTCAAATGCAAGAAGGGGAGGATGATGAGGACATCAAAACCCTCGATACATCCACACCAACTCAGCTACCGGTTTCTGGTCCGATCACTCGCGCTCGTGCACGTCAACTAAACTATGAGGTGAACTCATTCTTGTCCTTATGTTCATCTTATCTAGACCGTGGAACTACGTGCTTTCTTGTTTTGCTTAGGAACAATGGAGAGGAGCCAACGGGAAGGGAATTCGTGCGGACGGGATTTGGACAGCAGAACAACACCAACTTGTGACGGCCACCACTACTTCATACGGACTCCGATCTTGGCGTTCAAGTACATCTTGGAAATATTATCAAGTCTACTTTCAAACGGATCTGGCCTCATGTCCATATCTATTCGGAGTCGGCCGCAATCGTTATTTTAATACCAAGACATTTTCTGTCCATAGTGCTGCATCACCAAAATTGGGCCCATGGCCCATGTATCGTTTGGAGTCCATTAGGGACTCCTGATTAGGTTTTCTCACGACCCTAGGGAGGTAATAAATAGTTGCCGCCGCCCTCATTAGCTGGTGGGTTTTGTTTATTTGTAAGTTAGCTTCTGCTTCTTCCTTGTACATGCGCGTGTCGACTAGATCACCAGTCTACTTGTATCCAGAACCCCACTTCAGATTGATTCAACGGATAATTGCTTGTTCTTCTTATTCTTGCGTGTTCTTCGATTGCTTGCAGGAACAAAGACTCTCGTGGTCAGGTTGATTGTGCGCCAGCAAGATCAATACAACTTCGAAGTCAGTGTACCGATCGCTAAGGCGCATCGTCTTGGGGACGGTGTAGTTGGATCGCCAACGTCTTCTCCTCCACAAATCTAACCATCCTATTCTCATCGAAAGATCGGGAACCAAGATCCTATCAGGATGTCTTGTACCCGGGCTCTTAAGGTAATTACTTAATATGCTAGCATGGTGCTAGTATAGGAGGTAGCGTTGAATGTCTCGTAGACCCATGGATTGAAGAGGTAGGCAGTAGGTGGTGACAGCCCTATCTGTCCTTTGTAATCCTCCAGATTCGGCTATGCCACATGCTTTTGGCGGGAGTCGCCTAGTGTTGCTAGAGGTAAACCAGTGCCCGATGTGTTGAACAACTTAGCATAAGTATTCACTATTGACATGCTCATTAGTGCCTAACGTAGGCTATGTATATGTATATTAGAAGCATTGTAGGAGCAACTCCCCAACTCTAGGTCTAATCTCCACTAGGACCCATTTACCCCTTAGAATAGATTGCTTAGCTGTGTGTCACGCTACCCATATATTGTCAACTTACCCCTGTCTTAATAATTGATTAGTATCCCTTAGCTTGATCATAAGAGTAGTGTTTACTTTACTCATTTGCCTTTCTTTGGGATAAATATGATACCCTTGGGAATACTGGTGGGTGAAATGCTACACGGCAGTTTTCGTGCGCTTGCGGACCTTATCTCTTTCGAGAGATGATCTGTGATGTTAGTAGCCGTCAACAAGCATTTATGGCACCATTGTCGGGGAAGGCAATGGAAGTGAAGGATAGCTATCACTTGTGATTAAGCTATAGGTACTAATAGTTATTAGACAGGATTATCCTTGTTTGTTTTCTCCCTTTGTTGTGAAAACAGGGTAGTGTTGGCTAACCCATTTCATGGGATGGCCAACGAGGACACTAGTGTTCAACTGCAAGATGATTCATGGCGTACCTCAACAAATGTCCGCTAGGCAACACCACTGCCTCTTGCGGAAGAATTTCAGCTTCCAGTAGGAGCCAAAGGCATCATTCCCAATCTTGCGGGGGGCTCCAAGAGTTCTTGGTTTGTCTCCACCATAGGTTGGATGGTTGGCTCCTCATCCAACATTCATGTCATGGGTTGGTCCACCAATCCATGACTACATTTGTGCTGGAGCTGAAGGAGTCCTATTCTCATTCATCATGGATGAGAATATGGTATCTACTCAAGGAGTGTATTAAAGAATGCTCTAGTTCCCTTAGCTTGGCATGCACACCACTTAGCAAGGTGGACATGCTGGCTATGGAACTACACCTCCCACTAAAGTATCATGAAGACCAAGCCAATGGAGGAGTGTTTGGATGATCCAAGCCATGGATATTCACATGATTTGTGAAAATTCATGTCATCATGGGCCACTTTGGGAATCATTTCCCTAAGACCCATGGCGATTCTTCCTTCCAAACACAACTCCTATGGCTATCACCTACAACAAGGTCAAGGGTGAATTAACATCACCCTTGTAATCAAGGAGGCTATGAGGATTTCAAGGGATTTAAGTTCAACTAGCCTACCTTTAAGTATCTTGTCCATGACAAAGCAAGAAATCAAGACAACATTTACATGAAGTTCTTGGCCAAGGACAAGAAACTCAAAGAGCATTCAAGATCCAATATATCCCATAATCACTTGTTGGGATTCCTACCCTTCGACCAAGCCCATGCAACCTGGGGCAAGTGATATTGTGGATGAAGCATTTCTTGTTTGATTGTGGAGTCCACATGTCATCATGCTCAAGGAAGCTTTTGATCCATAATCAAGGTATGGGTTGACCTTAATGAATATCTAGAAGATCGAAGTGACAACCCTAAAAGAAGGACAAGCCTCACCATGCTCATAAGAGAATATCTTCAAGAAGGATAAACTGTCACTACATCAACAAATCTCCATCAAGACGACGGAGAGGCTAGGGTCACCACGTGGTCCACATGTCCGAATGACATGCCAAAGGAGATTTGACATGACAAGCAAGAGAAGTTGTACACATATTCAACTCCGGGGTAGGACAACAAATCATCACACCAAACAGGACGGAGGTAAGTCCCACTCATCAGACTTTAAAAATTTGGTGAGTCCTTGCCAAAAGGTAAATGGGTAGTTATCCCATATTTATTTACCCAATTGCATATATGAATTTCTCATTTGCAATTAGCATGTTTGAATTTTCACACTTGCATGTTGGAAGGAAATTTTTCAAACCAACATAAAACTAAAAATTTTGAATTAGGAAATAAATTTATTTGGACATGAACATTGGGCGTAACCACTTGAATTCATCTTCCTAATTCAAACCAAAAAATATTTCCCTTAAATATTCATTGCATTTGCAAGTTATTTCAAGTTGGGCAAAACAATTCGACAAAGGGTACAATATACTTTTGAGCTAACGTAACCTGTTTTCAAATTGTTTTGTTTGTTCTTAATTTTAGTGCAGCCAAGAAAAAATTTGTAAATAGAATGGAAGGCCCCATCAACCGCATATTCCTCCATCGATCTCATTTTGAGTTCATGGGGGAGGAATGCACATGATGGTGGTCCAATGGAGGAACAAGATAAAGCTCATTCAACTCCAACCTCAACTTGGCAGGAGACATTAAACATGAAGGCTACACCAAAACCCATGGTCATGAGTTTCTCACACAACGACATTCAACCAAGAATACTCTTCAATTTGAGGTACAAGTTTAAAATGTTCTATCATTTGAATTACATTAGGATTGAATGATTTTTGCTTGCATTGGTAAGGAAGGTTTACACCTTCTCATCATTCAATTCTTATGCATCCTCACGAGAGTAAGTGCTGGCATTACTCTTTTTTATTCTTCAAAAAGGAATGTCACCTTAGTTGGGACTAAATTTAAACAAGTACCTAGAATTTCATAAGAATTGCTAAAATTAACTTAGACAGTTTTTGCCTAGGTAATGCCTATGGAATGACTTAATGGTTGAATTTGTCTGTAGCAACCTAGGAATACTGATGTCCATAATTTTGATTTGAAACTCATTCATGCATGGATCACTAAATTTCAAATTCCTAGGCAAGAAATTAAAAATGTTCAGGAGGATAAAATTGAGAATCTTGTTTGCCATGAACCACATGATAAATATTTGATCTTGTAAAAAACTATGAAGGTTAAGAATTGTACAAGATGAAGGGATCCATATAGAGTATTTATATCTCTTGCATTGCTATGTGTAGGAGCTTTAGAAAATGTTCAACTCTATTTATCTATAATGCTCCACTCCTAACAATGATTCATGCATTATTCATGGAAACACTATAAATTGGACCCAATGCATCTTTGGTCTTGTTCTTCCCCGTGCATACAAATGAAGATTCGATTACCTAACCCAATAATTCATTTGTACAAGTATAGAGAGCTAACTATCACTTTCTATCATAGAGAGGAAGTTTGCAGGAGTAAAATAACTAGGTAGGCATTCAAAGATCCGATTGTTGGAAACCCTAAGAGGATTCCATTTCAATATCTCTTGGCCAAGGAGTAAATTAGGATGGTTGTTGCCTATAAGAAATTAAGCCCGAAGGTCAACCATAACTATACGAGGCCGGAGATTTGACATGGAAACCCTTCGTGAGCAACTAATAGGCTGCTACGAATATGTGAGAGCATTATGCTCTCAACTATTTGGAGCACTCATTCAAGCTCAATGGAATTGCCACCATTATTGCGTTTAAGTTATTCCTCTGTGGATAAAAGGTATGATGTACCTTAACCAAGGAATGACAGGATCACATCCAATGTATATTGGGTGCAAGTTGTTCTTATGTGACCAGAAGGTATTTTATACCTTAGTCAAGGAACAACGAATCACACTCAACCCATGTTGAGTGCACGTCATCCCTTTGTGGTTATAGGTATGTTGTACCTTAGCCAAGGAATAACGGATCGTACCCAACACATGTTGGGTACATGTCACTCCTTTATGGCTAAACGTTATCATTACCTTAGCCAAGGAATGACGAATCACACCCAATACATAAGGGGTACAAGTTATTCCTTTATGGCAAGAAGGTATGATACACCTTAGCCAAAGAATGACGGAACACACTCAACGCGTGTTGAGTGCACGTCATGCCTTTGTGCGAAGGGTTATCACTACCTTAGCGAAGGAATAACAAGGTACACCCAACCTATGGAATCTTGAGGTGTGGATGAGCGACATCGACAACACTCTCCTTGACCACACTCATAGAACCCATTGAAGGCAATCCAACATCGACACTCAACCCTCCAATGTCAAAGTCATGCTGCAACAAGGTTAGGCCAACCTCATGGCCTACATCCGTCGTTAGGATTTCAGCCCCTATCGTAGACCTTGAACAAGAACAAGCTTGGGGGAGGACCCCCACTTGAGGTAACTTGTATCACATCCATTTACATTCATTATTTTATTTATTTCTTTCTACCACATTTGCATCTAAAGAAAACTGATTAATAATAATGTAGTATGGGGTAGGTTAATAAAATAAAAGATGTGCAGTAAGAATGATTTGGAATTCACATAGATTAAATGATGAATAGTTACTCTGTTTTAATTTTCCTAAGTCCCTAGTTTACAACTTACTACTCTCCAACATATTGCTCTCATTGGCTAAAATTGCTTTTGCCTTGATGAGGAAATTGTGTGTAGCAAAATCTTAATCCATTCGAAGTTGTTGTGAGGTATGATATAGTCATAGGGCTGCTATTCCTAGTTTGAAAGTGAAACTTAGATTTCCGGAGAAATTCTAAAAAGATTTAAGTTATCCTCATTTGATTGGAGATATCCACCAAAGCCTTATGATACATTATATTGATAGACCTTATACATATGTTGTTTGTCTTTACATTGAGCTTTGTCAAACTAGTATAGACCTATGTGAGATTTCATTCATTACTTTTTGGATTCAAGACTTCACTTGCACATGCTACACTTCTACACTAGAAGTAAGAAAATTCCCATCATACCACTATTCCACCATAAAAAGAGAAACTCCATATCATTCACGATTAGTACTCTCTCCAAAATTCATTGCAAAAAAAGGGAGTAGAAGACATGGCTACAAGAAAAAGAAAAAAGAAAATGCATGGTTACATCATAAGCATGAGGAAAAAATGCATGCTTACATCATAAGCCAGAGAGAAAAAAAAGAAGAAAAAAATAGTAGCCATGTTTCATCCCTGCAAAATAAGAGAGTCTACATGTAGGAGTCATCTCAAACATCCACATCCACTTCCACTCCATCACACATGCACAAAGTCTATAATCAAATAGGGTTGAATTGATTTCTCCTAAGGCTTGCTCTTTTGACTTAGCAATATTATGTGTTGCAAATATGCCTACTCTATTCCCTACCAAGCTCCACATACAAGCCTTATGTAGAGGTATGGTGAATTTAGGCAAAATGCCTTGGTGAGGAAATATTTCCACTACACATAAAGGAGAGACTTGAGAGAATCAAATTTAGATACTTAAAATCTAAATTGAACTCTCCGGAATTTGAGTAGAACTTGATTTCTAGGGTATGTGTGCTCCATTTGTTGTTCTATCTTTTAACCACCCAAGAATAGGAGAAGGTATAAGCCCCATAATGACTTAGGATGGGTGAAATATCATGTCAATTTTTACAATACTAGGTAGAGTATTTTGTTGTTCACATGGTACTTTTGAAAAATAAAACATTGTAGCAACTCTTGATCATCAACCTAAAGTCTTGACTTTGCTCAGGACGAGCAAAGGATAAGCTTGAGGGAGTTTGTTCACGGCTGTTATATACCAATTTCACCCGTCAATATAACTCAATTATATGAAAGGAAATATCATTTCTTGCACACATCACCTTTGTATTTATCCTATTTCCACTTGTACTTGGAGAAATTGGTGCAGACAAGCATTTTACACATAATTGAAGTGAAATAATAGGATGGATCCTATAAAATATCATCCCAGCCAATCAAGCATCAACACGTGGCACCACATGGATCAAATGGACTACAAACAAAAGTATCCGAGGCCATCCAACGGTGTAGCACTCATATCATAGAATGGGACCCACCTATTAGTCACCTTGAGGAAGAACTGGCCGTTTGGAGCCAGGACCAGGTCGGTTGACCCCCCTAGTCGGCCAACTAGTTCCTGGTGCCAAACGCGATCAAACGCCACGTGTTAGCTCCTCCCGACTTGAAAAGGTCATAGGTGATAGACTTGTGCGCTTTTGATGGTGGGAACCCTCACCCCTCACTTCAACACACGCCACTTGAGCATCATTCTATTGTATACACTGGTTCTCTTAGTCCTTAATGGAGTTAGGCTATAGAGAGGAGAGCCTCTAGTCCCAAGTCCACGTTGGGAAAGGTATGGCTCATGTAACTTTTCTTATATTTGTGACTTTATGCATAATAAATATATTATCTTTAGTCTTCTTTTATTCATATACTTGGATGAAGCACTTCTTGTTTGATTGTGGATTCCATGTATGTGGTAGGAGTAGTCTTTATGATTATGTTATATTACTCTTGATCTATCATCATAAACACTACAAACCCCCACTATATCTAATTAGTTATGATATGATCATGTTAATATGAATCACTTTTGCTATGTATCTAATTAGTTACGACAATTTAGCATTGCCTTAGGATGGCTTATGCCTAGGCTCTTAAGGTAATTACTTAATATGCTAGCATGTTGTTAGGATAGGAGGTAGCGTTGAATGTATCGTAGACCCACAAATTGCAGAGGTAGGCAGTAGGTGGTGACAGCCCTATCTGTCCTTTGTAATCCTCCACGTTCAACTATGTCACAGGCTCTTGGCAGAAATCGCCTAGTGTTGATAGGGGTAAACCCATGCTAAGTATTCACTATTGACATGCTCATTAGTACCTAACCTAGAATATGTATATGTATATTAGAAGCATTGTAGGAGAAACTCCCCAACTCTAGGTCTAACCTCCACTAGGACCCATTTACCCCTTAGAATAGATTGCTTAGGTATGTGTCACACTACCCATATAATATCAACTTACCCCTGTCTTGATAATTGATTAGTATCCCTTAGCTTGATCATAAGAGTAGTGTTTACTTTACTTCATTGCCTTCCTTTGGGATAAATGCGATACCCTTGGGAATACTCTTAGGTGAAATGGTACACGACAGTTTTTGCGCGCTTGTGGACCTCATCTCTTTCGAGAGATGACTTGTGATGTTAGTAGCCGTCAACACCTACCTGCTGAGGGTGGCTCCAGTGCTGCCACGTGTCCCGCGGCGTCGGACTTGCCTCCCTGCTAAGGGTGGCTCCAGTTCTGACACGTGTTCCATAGCTCTGGATCTACCTCCCTGCTAAGGGTTGCTCCAGTGCTGCCACGTGTCCCGTAGCTCCGGATCTGCCTCCGTGCTAAAGGTGGCTCCGGTGCTGCCACGTGTCCCGCAGCCCTGGACCTGCCTCCCTACTAAGGGTGGCTCTAGTGCTGTCAGGTTTCCCGCAGCCCAGACCTGCCTCCCTCCTAAGGGTGGCTCTGGTGCTTCCACGTGTCCAGCAGCTCCGGACCCGCCTACCTCTTAATGGTGGCTTAGGCGCTGCCACGTGTCGGACCCTACCTCTCCAACGGGAAGAACTCTGGGATCTCCAACTTACGAATTACATTGTGGATAACGAAGGCCATAAACCAACAGTTTCAAGACCAGATTTAAGCGTCATTAATTCTGCATTAATGACGCACAATATTACAGAGCTCTTCAGCCTGGCAGACAAATGTGCCAGAGCATTCAAGCATGGTAACGTCAATATCAAGGCACGTTAATACGCAATAAATCACTATTAAGTGCCTTAGATCATGTATAGGGTGCTTAATCGCCCGAGGCCACTTGTCGGGCCTCAGCCTCACTGTAATAGCTAGACCTTGGCATATAGAATGTTTGCGCTGCACAGTAGAAATCAATCCGATCTCATACGCACTCAAGCATACCGACTCAAGCTCAATGACACTCAAAACTACACACAAACCCCCGTGGAGTAGGGTGATATGCTCAAACGGCTTGAACCACGTAAAAATCCCTATGTCCCCTTGTTCTTGAGTTCTTTGAGTTACGCCCCCTCCGCAGGGCGGATCTCAACCGCCATTACGCGGAGCAAGATGTTCGTGTCACTGTCAAGCGTAACCACGAGAGGCGATGCATCCCAGAGGATCCTTCTCCTCTAGGAGAAGGTGGTGGATGTGCGACGCTTGCACCACATCTTCGTATGGTGGAGTGACCACCCAAGTTCCGGCCTCACCTGCTGGAGAAGTACGATGGGACTGTCAACCTCGTTGAATTCCTGCAGATCTACTCCACCGCCATCCTCACTACAAGAGGGAATGAAGTTGTCATGTCCAACTACTTCCCAGTAGCCTTGACCGAAACTGCCCGGTCATGGTTCATGAGCTTACGCCCTGACTCAATCTATAGTTGGAGAGAGCTATGTTGCCAATTCACTGCCAATTTCAGGAGTTCCTATACTCGCCCTGACATGAGCTGGACCTTTTTGCCGTATAGCAAAATTCGGGATAGTCACTGCCCTCATTCATCTAGCGGTTCTCCTAAGTTCAGAAAGGCGTAAGGGACAAGGAAATGCTGGAGAAGCTAGCCACAAAGACCATCCATTCTTCAGCCTCACAGACAAATGTGTCAGAGCTACTGAAGGGCATGACTGGCACTCAAAACAAGTCGCAGAGGTAGGAGCGCCATCTGCTTCCAAGACGGGAACCACTGCCCATGATAGTGGCACGAAGAAAAACAAGAAGACAAGTGGCAAAAATAAGCCAATTGCGAGCGCACCTACATCTGTAGCCGCGACAGCTCCAGGAGGTCGGGGACCGCACCCCGACAAGACCGCTCCTGATATGACCCGTTAGCGACCTCGACCATCGTCTGATGACGGCGACAACAATAAGTGGTGTCCTATCCACAACACCTCAGATCACAGCCTTGAGGATTGCCGTGAGGTCAAGAGGTTGGCAAAGTGTGTCCAGCAAAAGCGTCGAGAAGATCCCTCCTTCCAACAGCGGGAGGGCAAGCAAGAGGTCGACGAAGCTCCAGGGGAGTAGGAGTTGGGCTTCCAAGACGCCAAGAAGGTGTTGAAGGCAGTCTACAACAACGTCGACGACTCCGACACCAGCTCTGATAACGAGTGAATGAGGACTCTCCAAATGATGTATGGAGGGTCGTGGGACATTACTTTCCGACGCGTAGTGAAAACTTTGCATCTGGAGGTAGCTGGTGTAGCTCCCACCATCAAGGTGGAGCCCCATCAAAAGTGGACAGACACTCATCACCTTCGACACCTCCAACTACCCCTAGAACATGGCTGGAGTTGGGCAACTTCCGTTGATAGTCTCCCCGACTATCAACAACCTGCAACTCTTCCATGTTCTAGTTGATGGCGGGGAAGCTCTCAACCTCATAAGCTTTCTGCTTTCAAGAAGCTGCAAGTCCCCATGTTGGACCTTAAGCCCTCGCGCCCATTCTCTGGAGTGGGTCCAAAAGCTATCACTTTGTTCGGTTGTATCTCTCTCCAGTAACATTCGAGATGCATGAGAACTACCATCTAGAGAAACTGATCTTCGACGTGGTGGAGATCAGTCTTCTCTTCAATGCCTACCTCAGCAGACCAGCTCTGTACCGGTTCATGGCGGTAGCCCATTATGGCTATCTGGAGTTGAAGATGCTGACACCTGCGGGCGTCCTCAAGATCTGAGGAGATCGAACAGTTGGTGTCACTGCATTGGAGAAGCTACATGTGCTCGCTACTGCGCAAGAAGCTGATTCCAACAGGGAGCAGCTTGCTCAACAACCTCCGAGCACGCGCCACCGCGACTCAACATCTGCACCTCGTGTGCAACCTGTTGACGGTCGTTATATACCAATTTAGACCCTCAATATAACTCAGCTATGTGAAGGTATGAATATTTCTTACACACGTTGTAGTTAGAAATAACCTAGTTCCACATGTACTTGGAGAACTTGGTGCATGCAGGTATTTTATGCAGAATTGAGGTGAAACAAGGGGATGGATCCTATAAATTATCATCACGGTGAATCAGGCGATGACACGTGGCATCATATGGATAAAATGGCCCACAAACAGACGTATGTGAGGAGATCCAGTGGTGTATCACCCACATTAGTCAAGAGGACCCACCTAGAAGCCACCCCGAGATAGCACAAATTGTTTCGAGGGCTTACCAGGTCGGCCGACCTCCCTAGTTGGCCAACCTGGTCTTTCCTCCAAACTTGGTCAGCTTCCACTTCTTGGCTCCTTCCGGCTTGAAGAAGTCATTGATGACTGATTCGCGCGCTTTTGGTAGCGGTAACCGACCTTTCTCCAAGCTATAAATAGGACCCCTAACCTCTCCATCAAAACACACCACTTGAGCATCGTTCTATTATATACACTAGTTCTCTTAGTCCCCAGTGGAGTTAGGCTATAGGGAGGAGAGCCTCTAGTCCGAAGTCCAAGTTGGGAAAAGGTATGGCTCATGTATCTTTTCTTATATTTGTGACTTTATGCATAATAAAGATATTATCTTTAGTCTTCTTTGATTCGTATACTTGGATGCAACGTTTCTTGTTTGATTGTGGATTCCATATATGTGGTAGGTATAGTCTTTATGATCATGCCTTAATGTCATTATATTATCATCATAAACACTATAAACCCCCACTATAGTCTAATTAGCTATGATATGATCATGTTAATATGAATGACTTATCCTATGTTTCAACATTGGTTCAATGATGTTTAGGTTAATCATTGCCTTAGGATGGCTTGTGCCTCGGCTCCAAAGGTATTTACTTAATCTGCAGGCATGGTGCTAGGATACTTAAGTAGCGTTGGATGTCTCGTAGACCAACAGATTGAAGAGGTAGGCAGTAGGTGGTGATAGCTCTATCTGTCCTTTGTAATCCTCCACGTTTGGCTATGAAATAGACTCTTGGCAGAAGTTTCCCTAGTTTTTCTAGGGGTAAACCCGTGCTCGATATGTTGAACAACTTATCATAAGGATTCACCATTGACATGCTCATTAGTATCTTATCTAGGCTATGTATATGTATATTAGAAGCACTGTAGGAGCAACTCTCCAATTCTTAGTCTAACCTCAATTAGGACTCATCTACCCTTTAGAATAGATTGCATAGGTGTGTCACGCTACCCATATATTATCAACTTACCCCTGTCTTGATAATTGATTAGTATCCCATAGCTTGATCATAAGAGTAGTGTTTACTTTACTCCATTGCCTTCCTTTGGGATAAATACGATACTATTGGGAATAATCTTGGGAGAAATGCTACACGACAATTTTTGTGTGCTTGCGGACATCATCTCTTTCGAGAGATGATCTGTGACATAAGAAGCGTCAACAAGCGTTTCTGGCGCTGTTGTCGGGGAAGGCAAAGGAAGTGAAGGATAGCTATCACTTGTGATTAAGCTATAGGTACTAATAGCTATTAGGCAGGATTACCCTTGGTTGTTTTCTCCTTTTGTGTGAAAATACGGTAGTGTTGGCTAACCCATATCACGGGATGGCCAATGAGGATGCAAGTGCTCAATTGCAAGATGATTCAAGGCGTACCTCAACAAATGTCTGCTATAACACCATTGCCCTTTGCGGAAGAATTTTAGCTGCCAGTAGGAGCCAAAGTCATCCATCCCCAAGCTTGGGGGGGGGGGGGGGGGTTGCAAGAGTTCTTCTTGGTTTGCCTCCATCATGGGATGGATAGGTGGCTCCTCATCCATCACTTATGTCATGGGTTGGCTCAACCAATCCATGACCACATTCGTGCTGGAGTTGAAGGAGTCTTATTCTCATTCATCATGTATGACAATATGATCTCCACTCAAGGGGTGGATTGCAGAATGCCCTAGTTCCCTTAGCTTGGCATACACTTAACATTGTGGACATGTTAGTTATGGAACTACACCTCCCATTGAGATCAAGCCAATGGAGAAGAGTTTGGATGATTCAAGCCATGGATATTCACATGATCTATGAAAAACCATGTCAACATGGGTCACTTGAGGAATCATTTTCCTAAAGACCCATGGGGATTCTTCTTTCCAAACACAACTCCAATGGTTATCACCTACAAGGAGGTCAAGGGTGAAATCAATATCACCCTTGTAATCAAGGAGGCTATGAGGATTTCAAGGGATTTATGTTCAACTAGGATACCTTAAAGTATCTTGTCTATGGCCAAGCAAGAAATCAAGACAACATAAAGCTCTTGGCCAATGACAAGAAACTTAAAGAGCATTCAAGATCCAAGATGTCCCACAATTGCTTGTTGGGATTCCTACCCATCAACCAAGCCCATGCAACTTAGGACAAGTGACATGGTGAATGAAGCATTTCTTATTTGATTGTGGAGTTCACATGTTATCATGCCCAAGGAAGCTTTTGGTCCATGATCAAAGTATGGGTTAACCTTAAGGAATATCAAGAAGGTCGAAGTGACACCCCTAAGGAATGAAAAGCCTCACCATGCTCTTAAAAGAGTATATTTAAGAAGAAAAAGCCGTCACTACATCAACAAGTCTTCATCAAGACGACAGAGAGGATAGGGCCACCATGTGGTCCACAGTTCTAACTAACATGCCAAAGGAGATTTGACATGTCAATCAAGAGAAGTTGTCCACATCTTCAACTCTGAGATTGGATAACAAATCATCGAACTAAATAGGATGGAAGTAAGTCCCACTCATCGAACTGCAAAATTCGGTGAGTCCTTGCCAATAGGTTAATTGGTAGTTATCTCATATTTAATTTCCCAATTGCATATTTGAGTTTCCCATTAATATTTGCATTTGCATGTTTGAATTTTCACACTTGCATGTTGGAGAGTAAAGTTTCCAACCATCATAAAACTAAAATTTTGAATTAGGAAATAAATTTATTTAGATATGAACCTTTGGCGTAACCACTTGAATTTATCTTCCTAATCCAAACAAAAAATATTTTCCTTAATATTCATTGCATTTGCAAGTTGTTTCAAGTTGGGCAAAACAATTTGACAAAGGGTACAACATGCTTTTGAGCTAACGTAACTCGTTTTTGAGTTGTTTTGTTTGTTCTTGATTTTAATGCAGCCAGGATAGAATTTTGCAAAGAGGTTGGAAGGCCCCATCCAGCGCATATCCCTCCATTGATCTCATTTTGAGTTCATGGCAGAGGAATGCTCAAGATGATGGTCCAATGGAGTAACAAGATGAAGCTCATTCTACTCCATCCTTAACTTGGCAATGAACATGAAGGCTACACAAAAATACATGGTCATGAGTTTCTCACACTACGACTGTCGAAGTGTTAATGCGACACTTCCCTCGGATCTGCTAAGGAGCAGCCCGTGGAGGATCTTTGTTCGGCGGGGCTTAGGCCTCAATCAAGTATTCTAGTGGATGAGAATATGAGACGGTGATTGTTACGTGGTTCGGGCCGCCATTACTCCATGGTGGATGATATTGCTAGTATGTGTGTATGCGTGTGTGTAATGTTTGGTCCTAGGCTTCTGCAATGATGACAGTCTGGGCCTTTTATAGACAAGGTCAGACGCCTTACAAGTGCGGTCTCGGGGCCCAACAGGTGGTCCCGAATGATCTTATCCTAAGGATCTAAGGCTTCTCACATAAGCTTCCTCTGACCGTGGTTTTGAAGACTCCCCGTCTTGCCGTCCGAGTTGTCAATAGCCCATGTGTCGTTGCTGACATTGGCAGAAGATGTCCCATCTAACTGTCTCGGTCGCCTTAAGCTACCCACTTGGCGGAGTGGGATCGGCTTGCGGCGTCTTCACTGTGATGCGATTGGTCGTAGCGGTACCTGACATTAGGCGTGCGCTGCGCCATGCATCTGGGGAAGCCGCGTATCTTCAATCCTTGATAGGGACAAGGCGCACCGCCCTCTTAACTCCCGCGCCCCTCCGTCCAGGGCAAGTGGCTCGACTATGTGACAGCTCGAGAGCTCACCTCTACGAAGGAGGTCAAGTCCCGCCTTGCGGACCACATGGAAGCTCGAGAGCTCACCTATGCGAAGGAGGTCAGGTCCCTCCTTGCAGACCACGTGGCAGCTCGGGAGCTCACCTCTACGAAGGAGGTCAGGTCCTGCCTTGCAGATCACGTGGTAGCTCGGGAGCTCATCTCTGTGGGGGAGGCTAGGTCTCGTTCTGCTGGACACGTGGCGGTGCCGGGAGCTCACCTCCGCGGAGGAGGTTAGGTACCGTCTTGCGGGACACGTGGCAGCACTGAAACCCACCCATATGGGAGCTGGCCCGTCTGATGTCTTGATCCACGTGCCAGCTCTGGAGCCCTGTATCACAAGGAGGAGGGATTCTTACCTACTGGATACGTGGTTACCTGGGGGCTCGTCTCCAAAGAGGGTGCTGAGCTTCTCCTTCGGGCTTCTTGCGGATATCCTGGACCACCCATCTGAGGCTGATGAGTCTGGGTCTCTTGAACACGTGGCGCCCTCGGACACCGCCTCTGCTGGGAGGCGGGATACCTAGGCGGCTCTAGCTTGTGCGCGAGGGTACCCGGTATGCCGGGTACCGATAGTGGCCCTTGGGTCCACAATGGGGGCAGGCAACGAGCCTGAGGGTGGAGCCCTTATCCTGCTTTCGGGCCCGGCCTTTTAATTTTGTCTTGATCAGTCGAAGCGGTGCGCGCCTCTGCTGCTATGACCACGTATCCCTCTCTGGTTGAGGGGTCATGGTGACGGGATCTTTGCTTTCTGCAATATTATCGCGATGATTCTCAAGGCGCCAGCTGCACTTCTGCTGCTTTCACTTCCGCCTTTATGGCAACCGTCGGGTTGCCTTCTCAGGCGGAGAACTGCTCGGGCCGGTTTTTCTGATGGGGGACCTGGGCCTGTTTGTCATGGATGTCATGACCATGCGTAGTCGTTGATGACGGCAGGGAACATCCCATCCGTCTTGTCACCGTCAGCTGCCCACTTGGCGGTCTGGGGTAGGCCTGCGGCGTCTTCACTGCGATGTGATTGGATGCAGTGGTACCTAACAGGAGGCATGCGACACCGTGCGCATGAGGAAGGCGCGCACCTTCAATGTGCGACTGGATATGACGCACTGTCATTTACTCTTCAGGGCCCATGGCTTATTGTAGGTCGTGGGACACACTCCAGCTCCGAAGCCCTCCTCGATGGGAGCGAGGGCCCGATGCCAGAGGGCACGTGGCAGCTCCAGAGCCCTCCTTGGTTGGAGCAAGGGCCTAGAGCCGGAGGACGCGTGGCAGCTCCGGAGCCCTCCTTTGTGGGAGCAAGGGCCCGGAGCTGGAGGACGCGTGGCAGCTCCAGAGCCCTCCTCGGTGGGGAGGCTGGGTCCGGAGCTTCTTCTTGTATGTGGCGGTAATTGGTCTTGAGGGTACCAACAGTGGCCCCCAAGCCCACCTCGGGAGAGAAGACGATCTCGTAGGTGGGGCCTTCATCTTGTCTTGTAAAAGTTAAGCGAGCTGGCCCCCTCAGGGGGCGCCAGAGCTTGAAGAAGTGACGCTGGCGGCCCTCTTGAGGACGCCAAAGCTCAGAGAAGCGACGTCAGCGGCGCCCTTGGGGGCGCCGGAGCTCGGAGAAGCGTCGCTGGCGGCCCCCTTGGGAGCACAGAAACTCGAAGAAGTGACGCCGGCGACCCCCTTAGGGGGCGCCAGAGCTTTGAGAAGTGTCGCCGGTGGCCCCCTTGGGAGCGCCTAAGCTCGAAGAAGTGACGCCAGTGGGGGGGCTCCGGAGCTCGGAGAAGCGTCGCGGGCGACTCCCTAGGGAGCATCGGAACTCGAAGAAGTGACGCTAGTGGCCCCCTTTGGGGGTGCCAGAGCTTGGAGAAGCGTCGCCGGCGGCCCCCTTGGGAGTGCCAGAGCTCGAAGAAGTGACACCGGCGGCCCCCTTGGGGGGCGTCAAAGCTTGGATAAGTGTCACCGGTGGCCCCCTAGGGAGCACCGGAACTCGAAGAAGTGATGCCAGCGGCCCCCTTGGTGGGCGCCAGAGCTTGGAGAAGCATCGCCAGCGGCCCCCTTGGGAGCGCCGAAGCTCAAAGAAGTCACGCCGTCGGCCCCCTTGGGGGGTATCGGAGCTCGATGAAGCGTCACCGACGGCCCCCTAGGGAGCACTGGAGCTCGAAGAAGTGACAACGGCGGCCCCCTTGGGGAGCGCTGGAGCTAAGAGAAGTGACGCTAGCGGCCCCCTTGAGGGGCACCGGAGCTCAAAGAAGCGTTGACGGCACCGGCGGCCCTCTTGGGCGGCACCAGAGCTCGGAGAAGTGACACTGGCAGTTACGATAGACGTGTAGAATGTCGACGACTACTCCCTGTATGTCCTGCACATACGATATACAAAAAGTAATTTCGCTCGTCGATCACCACTTCCCTGCTCTTTAGTTTCGTTATGGCTTATGGTCCTTAACTAAGATACTGGGTATGGGTAATTCAATGCGACAGCATTCAGGGTATGGTCGCCGTCTTGCTCAGGGCATGAGCCATCTGGCCCCCTATACTCAGTTGTTAGCACTGGGAGGCAAGGTGCGCATGCTTAGGGTATAGAACCAGGTTATGAAAGCTGCACACCCTGGACCTCCAGCTTGGCATTAGCATTTCAGAAGTTAGAACCATTCGACACCATGGACTTCGACCAAGAAAACAATCATTAGACCCCAAACACATTGCAGGTACCTCATGTGGATCCGCCTTTAGTAGGATAGCACAACTCCAACTAGGACGAGACAGGAGAAATGTAACCGGGCATATGGTAGACGATATGCAAAAGTAAGCAACAAAATTAAAGCATAATGTAAATAATTTTGCTCGTCGGTTACTCACTTCCTGCTTTTAGTCTCGTTATGTCTACGGTCCCGAGCTGAAATTATGGTGCGTGGGTAATTCAGTGCGATGATATAAGGGTTATGGTTATCGCCCTGCTCAGGAGTGTGTGCCGTCCGGCACTATCGGTACCCCGCAGACCGGGTACCCCCGCGCACAAGGAGAAAACGGTTAAGGACTCGGCCTCTACTTAAGAGGCCGAATTCGAGGCTGCCACGTCGTGGAGGGAAGGACCAGATCCTACCTCTCCGCCAGGGCAGGCTCCCGGGCTGCCGCGTGGCCGGCAGGACTGGACCCTCGCCTCCCCGCTGAGGCGGGCTCCAAGGCTGCCACGTGGCCAATCGGAACCTCGGGGCCAGGCCTGCTTCCTCGCAGGGAAAAGCACCGGAACTACCACGTGGCCCGCAGGGCTGAGCCTCCACCCCTCCACAGGGGTGGGCTCCGGATGCGCCACGTGGCCTGTACTATCGAGTGATCGACTCCCCACAGAGGCAGGCTCTGGCGCAACCACGTGGCGGACGTCCAACTCAGTGCGGTAGGACGCCGCAGTAAAGGAAGTTGTGCGCTGCTCAAACGGGCATTAAAGTACGCGCGCCTTCCCCAGGCGAAGCGGAGTCGCGCATGCATAAGTCAAAGCTCCAGTGTCCTGTCCTGTCCAAGTAGCCGGTACAGACCCACGTCGCAAGACGGACGAATGGGCCGCAAGGACAAGACGGGCGGGACGTGCACCACCATCATGAACAACTATGTGTAGCCCTGGCGCACGACGCGGTGGGACGGCGCATTGACGCTCCTGACAAGGGGAAGTAGATAGCATTTAATCTTAGATCTTGTATAGGATTTGACTCTCCCCGGGACCATCTTTCAGGGCCTGGGGCCCACCTTGTGACTGCAGAGTCCTTTTATAGTCCAAGGACTCTGCAGACGACCTTCACGGAGGATGGCATTAGACCGACTGAAACCCATACACGCTCAAGCAAGGCAATACACAAACACTCCCGTGGACGTAGGGTGTTACGCTCCGGCGGCCCGAACCACGTAAACCCTCTGTGCTCACCATCTCGCTGCGTTCGATCTCCTGGGACTAGCCCTTGTGAATCCAAAGAACCTCCGCGGGCTGCTCTCTAAGTAGGTCCGGGGGAAGTGTCGTTTAGGACCTTCGACATTTGGCGCGCCAGGTAGGGGGATTTTTCCCCGTGAAGATTTCCGCCAGCAGCAATGGTGAACGGCCATTCCAACATCGGTACATCCAGGCCGCAGTCATGGCGACAGGCAGTAGCTGAGGACCAGGCATCATCTCGTTCTAGGGCGGGATCCTGCTGTAGAGCAGCGAGGCCGGGACCTTCACGTCGCCCCGCCGTCACCTCGCCGGCTGCAGGTCGGCATGCCACACCCTGGCGTACTCCGGCTGTGACGGCAGATACAGAGCCGCCGGTAGCAAGCCCGGAGAGTGCGCTCGTAGCAGCGCACGCGCTACTCCACAATCCACCTGCTGGAGATGCTCCTCGGGGAGCAGCTTAGCAGTGGATCAACGACGTCGACCACCTCGTCACCGCTGTGCTCAATGAACCTCCACCAAGGGAGACACATGCCCAGCCGATGCATGTGTTGTTGTCACGAAATCCATCCATCGATCGATGGACGACAGACTCGCGATCGACTAGGGTCTCCGCAACAGACCTGAGAACCGGGCTGCAGTGCCGCAGGTCGGGAGAAGACTGCCGAGTCACCATCGAGCGATAGAGGGAGCGGCAACGCAACCTTGAGGTGGACTACAGTGCGCCAGGCCCTGTTCCCCAGGCTCACGCCGTGCCACCGCCGAATCTGGCGTATGTTACGCCACCTCCATACCAGGCGTACGTTGCGCCTCCACCTCCACAGGCGTATGTTGCACCACCCCATCCTTAGGTGTATGCAGGCCCGCCTGTACACCAGGGGTATGCAGCGCCACGACCGGTGCCAGCCAGCCCCACCCAAGGGTGTGCGGCTCTGGCACCTCACCTCCGTTTTGTGGTCTGGCCACGAAAGTTCCGGCCTCACATGCCGGAGAAGTACGACGGGAGTGTCAACCCGAGTGAGTTCCTGCAGATCTACTCCACCGCAATACTAGCTGCAGGAGGTGAGGAGGCCGTCATGGCCAACTACTTCCCTGTCGTCCTGACCGGCCCAGCCCGGTCATGGCTCATGAACTTGCCCCAGGGGACCATAACCTCCTGGGATGAACTGTGCCGACAGTTCGTGGCGAACTTCGGCAGTTCCTACAAGCGCCCCGGCACAAAGCTTGACTTCCACGCCGTCAGACAGCACGCTGGAGAGTCGCTGCGATCATTCATCCAGCGGTTCTCTCAGGTACGGAACACCATCCCTCATATCGCTAGCGCATCAGTTATTGTTGCGTTCAGGCAGGGTGTGAGGGACAAGAAAATGCTCGAGAAGCTAGCCACGCATGAAGTGCGTGATGTCTCTGAGCTATTTGTCCTGGCAGACAGATGTGCTAGGGCAGCTGAGGGACGCGACTGGCACTCCCAACCTTCCTCAGAAGCAAGGGAAGCCACACCGACTGAGGAACGAGCCTCTGCAAAGAGCAGCGGCAAGAAGAAGAAGAAGGGCAATGGAAGGAACAATCCAAAGCCCGGAGCCCATGCAGTGGTAGCCGCAGCTTCCGGCGGAGCCCGGCCGCCGCGCCGAGACAAGCGCCCTCGGCAGTCACCAGAACCCGAGGAGCCTGACTTCAAGTGCCCGGTGCACCGCACAAATAGCCATAGTGCTAGCGAGTGCCGGGAAGTGAAGAGGTTCGCGGAACATTTCCGCGAGCAGAAACAAAGACAGCAGCGCCAGGAGGGCGCACCTCCCTGCCAGAGGGAAGGCAAGCAGAAGGTCGATCCTGAGAAGGAGGATGACAGCGAGATGGGGTTCCAGGAACCCCAGAGGGCGGTGAAGGCCGTCTTCAAGGGTGGCGACTCCGACTCCAGTAGTGATAAGGAGCGCCGCAAAACCCTCCATGTCATCTACGGGGGAGCCACAGACCCCACGTCCCGAAACGCGGTGAAGACTATGCGATGGGCAGTGGCTGCGGTGGCCCCCGCCCCAACTCCGGCTCCCCACCACAAGTGGATGAGCACAGCGATCAGCTTCGACGCCTCTAACTGCCCGAAGAACATGGCGGGAGCAGGTGTACTCCCGCTGCTGGTGTCCCCAACCATCGCCAACGTGAAGGTCTTTCACGTGCTGATTGATGGTGGGGCAGACCTCAACCTCATCTCCACGGCGGCCTTCCAGAAGCTGCAGCTGCCGATGTCCTGGCTCACACCTTCGAGCCCGTTCTCAGGTGTTGGACCGGGGCAGATCCTCCCGTACGGTAACATTCACCTCCTGGTGACCTTTGGGACCCCGGAGAATTACCGTACAGAGAGCGTTTTGTTCGACGTGGCGGACGTCGACCTGCCCTTCAACGCCATCATCGGGAGGCCGACGCTCTACAGTTTCATGGTCGTAGCCCACTATGGCTACCTCGTCCTGAAGATGCCGACGCCTTCCAGCGTCCTCAGGATCAGAGGGGACCGCTCAGCTGCAGTATCCGCCTTGGAGCAGCTCCAGGCGCTCGCAGCCGGGAGGGCTCCGGCTTCAGGGGGCGCGAAGGAGAGTCGACCAGAACAGGGTCGAATGCAGTGGGCCTCCACTTCTGCACCCCGTGTGCAACCAGTCGACGACGACGTCCTAGTAAAGGTCGTCAGGAATGGTTCCGAGGCTGCCCAAACAACCTGTATCGCGAGGAAACTGGACAGCAAATAGGAACTCGCACTCGTCACCTTCCTCCGGGACAATGTCGATGTGTTTGCATGGCAACCATCACAAATGTCCGGGATCCGTAGGGAGGTGATTGAGCACCATCTGAAGATCTACCCTGACGCCCGAACGGTGCAACAGAAGCCCAGGAAACAGTCCATCGAGCGGCATAACTTCATCCGTGAAGAAATCAAGAAGCTGCTCAATGCTGGTTTCATCCGGGAGGTCCACCACCCAAGGTGGCTGGACAACCTTGTTGTCGTTCCCAAGGCTGGCGGGAAACTCCGGATGTGCATCGACTACGCCAACCTCAATAAGGCATGCCCAAAGGATCCATTCCCTCTTCCTAGGATAGATCAAATAGTAGACTCAACATCAGGCTGTGATCTTCTGTGTTTCCTAGACGCATATTCTGGTTTCCAACAAATACCAATGTCAAGGGAAGATGAAGAGTACATTGCTTTCATAAAAGTAGACAGCATGTATTGTTATGTCTCCATGCCTTATGGACTCAAGAATGCTCTCCCCACCTTTGTACGTGCAATGCATAAGACATTTGGGGACCTCATTAGAGATATGGTAGAAGTGTATGTCGATGACATCGTGGTAAAAATTAGAGCCCGCACATCCTTATTAGACAACCTGGCCCAGGTCTTCAGCAAGCTGCGCACGACGCGCACGATGTAGAACCCAGACAAGTGCGTCATTGGGGTTTCTGCAGGGAAGCTCCTTGGTTTCTTGGTCTCACACCGAGGAATTGAAGCTAACCCAGAGAAGATCAAGGCCATAGAGCTGATGCGGCTGCCGGCCCGCATCAAGGATGTGCAGAAGCTTGCAGGGTGTTTGGCGGCCCTCAGCCGGTTCGTCTCAAGACTGGCTGAGCGAGCGCTCCCCTTCTTCAAGATTCTACGGAAGTCGGGTCCCTTTGTGTGGACCGAGGAAGCAGAAGCGGTGTTCCAGGACCTCAAGAAGCACCTGACGATGCTCCCCATCATGGTGGCGCCAGAGCCCGGCGAACCACTCCTGCTCTACATCACTGCAACAATGGAGGTGGTCAGCATGGTCTTGGTTGCAGAGCGGCCGGAGCTACTGCCGCAGCAAGCACCCGAGGGAGCTCCCGGGGAGGAAGCTGAGCCTCAGGGCCTGCACCCAGCAGAGGATCCCCTTGTTGTGTGCTCTAGTGACCAAGAGCCCTCCGGGTCCCAGCCCCCGGAGGTCCGACCAGATCCTGGGGGCCACATTCCCAAGGATGCAGACACATCGCAAGGAGCCCTCCCAACGGCCTGTCTACTACATCAGTGAGGTCCTCTATGAAGCAAAAACAAGGTATCTGGAGGTACACAAACTGTTGTATGCAGTGCTCATAGTGTCAAGGAAGCTCCAGCATTACTTCCAGGCTCACCGGGTTTCAGTGGTGACCTCCTTCCCACTAAAAACCGTGCTCCACAACCCCAACTCTACTGGCAACATTGCCAAGTGGGCAGTAGAGGTGGCGGAGTTTGAGCTGGAGTTCCTACCTCGACATGGAGTTAAGAGCCAAGCACTGGTGGACTTCTTGGCACAATGGACTCCATCGCCAAGCAACCCAGGGGGCCCGGACAACGGATAAACGGTGCCCAAGGCTCCAGTTTTCACTGAAACCCCCTGGACACTCTACATCGTCGGCTCCTCGCGGAAGCAGGGGGCCGGGGCCGGGGTCCTGCTCCTCACCCCGACTGGGGAGCAGTTCAAGTACATGGTGCGCCTCGACTTCAAGGCGACTAACAACATGGCAGAATACGAAGCCCTAATCTTTGGGCTAAAGACTGCCCTGACCCTCAATGTCCAGCATCTTCTGGCTAAAGGTGATTCCTAGCTGATCATCAAGCAAGCCAAAGGGGAGTGCAGCTGCAATGACCCTCAGCTAGCAGCATACTTGCTGCATGGTTAGAAGCTGGAGAAGGACTTTGAAGTCTTGGATCTGTGCCATGTACCCCATGCCGACAAGTCAATCGCAGACGACCTGTCAACAAAGGCCTCCACGGGGGCCCCAGTGCCCGAAGGTCTTTGCAAGGACGTTACCGCAACCAACCACCCGAGCAGCTGAACCGGGCGAAGGGGGCGAGTCCAACACCTCGAAGCTGGCAATCCCGGCGGCCCTGCTACCATGGAGCCTGCCAAGGATCGTATGCGCCACCGGGAGCTCCGAGCTACCGGGCGCCCAAGATCCAGAGGCTCAAGTAAGTCCCGATGCATGGATCTCAGAGGTCCGGGACTACTTCAAAGACAGCATCCTTCCCGAAGAACATGCCCTGGCAGAAAGGATAGTCCGCATGGCTAAGAGGTACACGCTGGTGGAAGGGGATCTCTACCAGCGTGGCGCCAACGACATCCTGCTGCGTTGCATTACCCGGGAGGAGGGCTGCGACTTGCTCGCAGAGTCCATGGAGGTGAGTGTGGGAACCACGCGTCATCCCGCAAGTTGGTCGGTAAAGCCTTTCGGCATGGCTTTTACTGGCCGACATCACTCCATGATGCCTTCGAGATGGTCAGGAGATGCAAGGCGTGCCAGTTCCATGCCAAGCAGATCCACACACCAGCTCAGGCACTGCAGATGATCCCTCCCTCATGGCCATTCGCTGTATGGGGTTTGGATATCCTGGGACCCTTTCCCAGAGCCGTCGGAGGATTCCGGCACCTCTATGTTGTCGTAGACAAGTTCACCAAGTGGCTGGAAGTCGCCCCAGTCGTCACCATCAACAAGCAGTCAGCAGTCAAATTCATCAAGTCGATCGTCTGCCGGTTCAGGGTCTCGAACCGAATCATCACTGATAACGGGACCCAGTTCACAAGTGCAGCATTCCAGGAATACTGCGAGGACCTTGGGATCCAAGTCTGTTATGCATCTGTCACTCATCCAGAGAGCAACGGACAGGTCGAGAGGGCCAATGCAGAGATCCTCAAGGGCCTCAAGACTTGCACATTCTCAAACCTTGAGAAGCATGGTGCAAACTGGGTAGAAGAGCTTCCGTGTGCACTGTGGGCCAGCCGGACATCAACCAGCCAGGCCACGGGGGAAACGCCTTTCTTCCTGGTGTACGGGGCAGAGGTCATCCTCCCCCCAGAAATTACCAGGGGCTCCCCCCATGTCCGGGTGTACGACGAAGCCGCGCAGGACCAGCTCCAGCGTGAAGACGTGGACCTCGTCGACGAGGGACGAGTGAGAGCGGCTCTCTGAAATGCATGGTACAGGTAGATGCTCCAGCGCTACCATCAGAGGACCGTGCGGAGTAGGGAGCTAAAAGTAGATGACTTGGTGCTGCGTCGCATACTCTCCCGGGAAGGGGCTAACAAACTCTCCCCCAGATGGGCGGGCCCCTTTCGGGTTACGGAGGTATGCCGCCCTGGGTGCGTCCGCCTAGCTATGGAGGATGGAGAGCGACTGCCCAACCCCTGGAACATCGAGCACCTCTGTAAGTTCTACCCCTAGACCAGTGTCAGGGCAGTTCTCTTTCATTGTAAAAGGTACATGGTGCCTAGGAACGGTACTTAGGGTAACTAAGGCTACGGGGAGGAGGCTCTGAGTGCACATTTCGCTTAGCCTGGTCCAGAACCCTAAGTAGGTGCACTCGACTTCCTTTGTCGCCCGAGCCGGGTCGTTCCCCTTGTAAAACCTGTCCCATCTTGTGGGAGAACGCAATGAAAGGAATGTTGTCCTGTCCTGTATAGGGTTTCACATTCAAAAATTATCTTTAATTTTTTATGATAGTGCTGTACGTTCGCTGTAGCTCGTGATCTATCATGGGCACTGTCGTTTTTTCCTGCTCTAGCAATAGTGGGAGCCTTGCTGTCTGGTTGCAGGTGGGGTTGCTTGAGGTACCTGCAATGTTCCTGGGGCCTCGGGTGTTCCCGTACTCCAGGGTATGTGTCTTCAGATGGTCTCCCCCGAGAAAAGCTTACACCGAGCATGAGGTCCAGGGGCACAGCTTGCTTAGCCTGGTCCTGTACCCTAAGCCTGTGCGCCCTACCTCCCCAGCGCTACAGCTGAGTACTGGGGGCCAGATGGGCCGCCCTTAAGTAGTATGGATAGCGAGCCCTAGGTGCAGATGCACTGAATTACCCAAGCCCCATGAGTCAGCCCAAGATCGTAAGTCAAGCGACACTAAAAAGGAGCAGGGAAGCAATGACCAACGGACAAAATTACTTCTCCTATTTTTTGATCTATACGCAGGTCTTCAAGGAGTTATCCCGGCGATAACCGTCAGATTACCCACGAAGGTGGTGGGCACCGCTGGACCAAGGCTCCGGTGGCACCCTAGGGGGCCCGCCGTCGACCTTTCACCAGAGATGGTGGGCACCGCCGGACCAAAGCTCCGGTGGTACCCCCAGGGGGCCCGCCGTTGACGTTTCACAGAAGATGGTGGGCACCGCCGGACCGAAGCTCTGGCGGCACCCCCAGGGGACCCGCCATCGACGTCCCTGCATACTCAGTCACAGCAATGCTACCGACGCATCCTAAGCTCCCGTGCAACCGTCCGCCCTAACTTCTAGGTATCTGACAGGTGTGCCCATAACAACTGGCCACACCTGCCAGGGGGCCGCACACTTCGGGGGACGGCAGGTTCTGGAAGCTAAGGAACAACAAGCAAAAAGAAGATAATGCTGGAAATAAAAGCATGCTGAGTATAAGAGGCACCACAGGCAGATTTTTGGTTCCAAAATAAAAAGTTTGCCACCACAAGCAACCACAGACAAAAGCTGAAAGAAACACAAAACATAAACAATGCATGGGGAGCCCTCAGCCGCTCCGCTGGAACCTTGAGGTGATAAGCGCCACCGCATCTGAGACTTCAGACTTGGCAACCTCTTCCCTCTCGGCAATGGGCCCCTTGAGGATTGGCTGCAGAGAGACATCAGGGTACCAACTCCGGTAGCAGGCCAGGATGTGCGTCGCCACCTCCTGCACCAGCATCCTCCCTTCTGCCTCCAGCTGGTTGTCGATGATGGCCCCCAGCGAACGCATCCTCGAGCTGGTGGAGTCAAGTGTCGGGAACACCTGGCTCACCTCCTGTGCTAGTTCCCCCACGCGCACGGGGCTGAAGGCGAGTGGCACCAGAGCCGAGTCAGCGCCGCCAAGGAACTCCAGACCTTCCGGTCCTCAGCAGAGCGCGATGCCCGGAGCTCCTGCACCTCCTGTTGGGCTGCCGCCAATGCCCGGGGGCCACCGTCTAGGAACCGCTTCTCCTTGGCCGCTAGGGCCCTCTCGCGCTCGCTGACCTCCCGCTCGCGGCAGCTCAAGTCACCCTCCTTGAGGGCAATGTTGAACTCACGGTCTAGGAGGGCCTGGCGCTCGGCGAGCTGGGCTTGCTCCGCTTCAGCCAAGGCGGCATCCCGACGGTCTAGCTCGGCGGCACAGACCCTCGCCCCTTCCTGCTGGAGGACGAGCCAGCGGGAGGTCGCCTCCACCTTAGCCTGCTTCACCTCCAGCTGCTCCTCCCGTTCGGCAAGAGCAGCTTCCCGGTGAGACAGCAGTTGCTGAAGGTCCTCGCGGGACTGGAGGCGGTAGCTGGCCTCAGCGTGGATAGCCGCGGCGTCCGCCTTTAGCTTCTGGGTGACGGCGCCCAGTTGAGCGATGAGCTCGCGCTCCTGCTCGAGGATCTTCATCTCCTCCCGAACAACCGCCTCCCGCTGAGCCGCTCGGCTCTTCGCCAGCCGGGTCTGGGCCTCCAGGGTCCTCGCCCATTCCCGGAGCCGGTCATCCTCGTCTTCAAGCCGCCCTTTCTCCCGGGCGAGGGCCGCCTGAGCTTGCCGGAAGCCGGAGTAGGCCACGGCCATGACCTCAGACAGGGGGATGGGCTCTACCGTAGCAGCGGGTCCCTGCCTCCCCACTTCTTCAATATCATCCTCCATTTGGAGGACCACCAGGGATACGGGGACCAGAGCTCCCCCAATCAGAGAAGGTGGGGGGGGGGACCACCGCCGGAAGCATGCGCATCGCCCCCAAGGGCCCCCTCCCCGACGGCGGCACCCGGGGCGGCAGCGCCAGCCGACGTAGCAATGTCGGATGGCGCGGCGGCATCGGCCGGCACGGAGTAGCCGGTGGATGCGGAGTCATTGGCGGGCGTGGCGACAGTCGCCGGCGCGTGCGGCTGTGCTTCAGCAGTCTCTGTGGGGGTCTCGGGCATGGAGGCCCAGGGCACCCCGGCGACAGCATCCCGGTGCGTCGGAGCGGGGCTCGAGGCTGCAGAAGAGCCCCGCGAGCGGCTGGAGCGGCATACCCCCCAGTAGAAGGGCCCGCGGGCGGAGAAGGAGTAGCTGTAGTGGTGCTGAAATCAAGCAAATCCGGATCATAAGGAAATGACAGGGTAAGCGCACAGCAAAGAGCACCCAAGATAAAATCTATGCAGGCTTACCGGGGGACGTTGAAGCTCCACCGCTTCCCGAATGGGTTCGGGGGGTTCGGACCCCCCGAACCCGCGGCGGGGGCCATTGAGTGTGCTGGGGCCCTTGTGGTGGAGGAGTCGGTGGCACCCCCGAAGTCTTGCGCTCCTCTGAACGGCGAGGGAACGCTGGGGTCCCGTCGGCATTGAGGAGCCTCCCCCTCTTGCGCGTTGAAGAATCAGGCGGCAAAGTGGCGCCATCGGCGCCCCCTGACGATGGATGTGGCAGGGCTCCAGCGTCCTGATGAGGAGTGGAGGGGGCCGGCGGCGGCGACCGGGCGCACTTCTTGGGGGTCAGGTCCGACACCGGAACCGGCGCTTTCCCTTTCCCCTTGTCAACAGAGGCGCCATCGCCTCCCCATTGACAGTGCTAGGGGTCACTTGAGGCGTCGTCGCTTGAAGGATTCTCGTCGCTTGAGGGAGCCCCGCCTCCCTCAGCGTCGTCGATGATGTTGACCCCTCAGAACGGGTCCCCGATCTGTCGTTGTGCCAGCCCAGACTCGTCGAGTGTCAGCATCGTCCTCAGCAGCTGCCTCTTCAGCTCGGAGTCTGAGCACAAGGGGCGGCAGGCCGTCGGAAGAGCCATCTCCTCGGGGGAAATGTCGTCGGGACAAACCCTGGTCAGCATGTCGTGCAGCTGTTGCTCGTCCAGGTTGGAGTCGGGGCCGGTCTCGAGCCGGGTGCAGTCTGATAGGCCGGTGAACATCCACGCCGGGCGGGTGCGGCGCTGGAGCGGAGCTATGCGGCGGGACATGAAGTCCCTCAGCACCATGGCAGACGACAGCCTGTGGTCCGCCAGCATCTGGATCCTCTCCAACACCGGGTTGAACGCCTCCTCCAGCTCTGGGCGCTCCTCCCACAATGACCACTCGGAGTAGGGGATCCCAGTGGCGAGGCACATCCGGTCATGGGCTTCGACCTTGGCGATCATCCAATCTTCGCGCCACTGCTCCCATCGTGCAGAGTTGAAGGAAGCAATGTACCTCTTGGGTACCTTGGTGCGGTGCTGAAAGTAGTAGGCGCCGAGATGCTCCTTCGAGCTTCTGCTGGTGGCCCTCAATACAAAAAAGTACCTGAAGAGCTTCATCGACGGCATCACCCCCACGAACATCTCGCAGAGGTGAGCAAACACCACCAGCATGGCGATCGAGTTCGGCGCGAGGTGGTGGAGTTGGAGGCCGAAGGTCTCCAGGAGCATGACCAGAAAGGCGGATGCAGGCGGGACGAAGCCGGCCAGCACGTACGGCGAAAAAACCACCATCTCCCTGGCGGAGAGGCTCAGCGGCAGCCTCCCGGGATGGAGCCACTTCTCCTACTCAGGAGCATGCCAGCCGAGAAGCCGGCACATGGGGGCCAG
Source organism: Tuctoria greenei (assembly GCA_036927565.1). Lineage (NCBI taxonomy): Eukaryota > Viridiplantae > Streptophyta > Magnoliopsida > Poales > Poaceae > Tuctoria > Tuctoria greenei. Next base: position 137,047,184 of record JAYESD010000008.1, on the reverse strand, counting down.
GTCAGCGGACCTGGACAGCCGGGACTTGGGCAGGATGTTCGCCATGAGGATCGAAGGAGGAGGCTTTGGAAGGGGAGATCGGGAGCTAGAGCGCAAGAACTGGGCTTGGGGCAAGAAAGCACGAGCGCAAGGATGCAGAAGCGGAAGAAAGGACCCTTAGGGGGAAAGGTCTCTTTTTATTCACCTCTGCAAGCCAACAGACGCAGTGTGTGAATCGCCGCAGCCTCAGTAGAAGAGCAACAGACCCGCATAGGCAATGACGCGAGGGCCCGGATCGCTCGACAAAGAAGGCGAGCTGGGTGGCTAACTATGCGGGAGGTAACTCGGCGGTTTCTGAAAAGGCAAAAGTAGCAGAAGTGCAGGAGCCACCTTGGGAACCACCGCAGTTAAAGTACGATTGAAGGCAGAAGTCATGTCGCACGGCGCCTGTCCAGTGCCTCCGCTTACTAGGAGGAGACGCCTTGCCACAACGGTAGGGAAGTGTCGCCCGGGGAACTGCTCCGAATTGGAATCGAAAGAGTTGCGTGGGAAGATAAGGAAGGAGACCCCACCTGTGGTATCGACAACTCTCCCGAGGTGGGCCTGGGGGCCACTGTCGGTACCCCGCAGACCGGGTACCCCCGCCATAAGGAGAAAACGGTTAAGGACTCGACCTCTACTTAGGAGGCCGAATCCAAGGCTGCCACGTCGTGGAGGGAAGGACCAGATCCTACCTCTCCGCCGGGGCAGGCTCTCGGGCTGCCTCATGGCCGGCAGGACTGGACCCTTGCCTCCCCGCCGAGGCGGGCTCCGAGGCTGCCACGTGGCCAATCGGAACCTCGGGGCCAGGCCCGCTTCCTCGCAAGGAAAAGCACCAGAACTACCACGTGGCCTGCAGGGCTGAGCCTCCACCCCTCCACAGGGGTGGGCTCCGGATGCGCCACGTGGCCTATACCATCGAGTGCTCGACTCCCCACAGAGGCAGGCTCCGGCGCAACCATGTGGCAGACGGCCAACTCAGTGCGGTAGGACACCGCAGTAAAGGAAGGCGTGCGCTGCTCAAACAGGCATTAAAGTACGTGCGGCTTCCCCAGGCGAAGCGGAGTCGCGCATGCGTAAGTCAAGGTTCCAGTGTCCTATCCTATCCATGTAGCCTGTACAGACCCACGCCGCAAGACGGACGAATGGGCTGCAAGGACAAGACGGGCGGGACGTGCACCGCCATCACGACCAACTATGTGTAGCCCTAGCGCACGACGCGGCGGGACGACGCATTGATGCTCCTGACAAGGGGAAGTAGATAGCATTTAATCTTAGATCTTGTATAGGATTTGGCTCTCCCTGGGACGACCTATCAGGGCCTGGGGCCCACCTTGTGACTACAGAGTCCTTGGACTATAAAAGGACTCTGCAGACTACCTTCACGGAGGACGGCATTAGACCGACTGAAACCCATACACGCTCAAGCAAGGCAATACACAAACATTCCCGTGGACGTAGGGTGTTATGCTCCGGTGGCCCGAACCACGTAAACCCTTTGTGCTCACAATCTCGCTGCGCTCGATCTCCTGGGACTAGCCCTGGTGAATCCAAAGAACCTCCGCGGGCTGCTCTCTAAGCAGGTCCGGGGGAAGTGTCGTTTAGGACCTTCGACAGGCACCCTGTACTTAGCCGTTAGTACTTCAGAGGCAAAGTGTACACGCTTAGGGTGCAGGACCAGACTAAGCAGGTTGTACACTCTGGACCTCCCACGGGCGTTGGCTTTTCAGGGGAGTGACATTCGGCACCACGAGCTCCCGAGCAGGAAAACAACCAAAGAACCCAAATACATCACAGGTACCTCAAGCAGACCTGACAGCAGCGGGATTGCCTAACTCCACTAGGCGCGAGACAGTGAGACATTGCCCGAGCATATGACAGAGAATATGCGAGAACGAGCATGATTTGATGATCATAAAATTATGCATAATTAAATGAACATAAATAGAGCATAGGGCAAGACAATGGTTCTTCTAACTTGGTAATTATAGGAGGAGGCAGGCTTTACAAGAAGGCAACGACCCGCTCCGGATGACAAGGGACGAAAATGTACAGGCTTAGGGTATGGAACCATGCTAAGCAGGCTGAACACCCTAGACCAGACCCACCGGCGCTTAGTTGCTTCGAGCGCTGCTCCTAAATGTTATGACACCCTTTTCAGAGAAAAAACATTATCCTACCACTACGTTCAAGGTGAAGCTTTATCGAAGTGGCGCTGGGGAGACACAGTGTACACGCTTAAGGTGCAGGACCAAACTAAGCAAGCTGCATACTTTGGACCTCTCACTGTGCCAAAAGTTAAACTTACAGTGGATCTTCGGGTCAAACATACCGTAATGCCTTGATGATGTCGTTGTCGTTGTGGTGGCGGGAAACCGCTTGATGTCCTGCCCATGAGACACCTTAGAGGCCTCCTGGTAGGTGTGGCCAACTGGTTGGGCACGCCTACCACCTAGTCGCAGATGTCATCGGTGGGCCCCCGGCGGAGTGCGCGAGCATGGATAGTTGACGCTGGCAGGCCCCATGGGGAGCGCCGAACTTGAACTGAGATGTGTGGTCGTCGTCGGAGAAGTCTACAATAGCGATGGCGATGAGGCAGCCACCGAACCGAGGCGGCGCCCACCCTCAACGTGCAGAACATTGACAGCAGGCCCCTAGGAGCTGCCAGAGCTAGATGCTCCAGCGGCGCCCACCATCAACACTAAGAAACGTTGACGGCCGGCCCCCTGGGAGGTGCCAGAGATGGATGCTCCGGCGTCGCCCATCATCAACAAGAAGAACGTCAGCGGCAGGCCCCCTCGATGGTGCTGGAGCTGGCTGCTCCAGCATCGCCAACCATCACTGTAGAAATGCCGACAGCAGGCCCCCTGGGTGGTGTCAGAGCTGGCTGCTCCAGCGTCGCCCATCGTCGCTGTAGAAATGTCGACGGCAGACCCCTTGGATGGTGTCGTAGCTGGCTGCTCCGACATCGCCCATCGTCACTATAGAAACAATGACGGCAGGCCGCTTAGGTGGTGCCGGAGATGGCTACTCCAGCATTGCCCATCGTCGCTATAGAAACATCGATGACAGACCCCTTGGATGGTGCCAGAGCTGGCTGCTCTAACGTCACCCATCGTCCCTGTAGAAACATCGATGGCAGGCCCCCTGGGCTGTGCCAGAGCTGGCTGCTCCCGCGCCGCCCATCGTGACTGTAGAAACGTCAACGGCAGGCCCCTTACATGGTGCTGAAACTGGCTGCTCCGGCATCGCCTATCGTCACTATAGAAACATCGATGGCAGGCCCCTTAGGTGGTGCCGGAGCTGGCTGCTCCGGCGTCACCCATCGTCGCAATAGAAACGTCAACACCAAACCCCTTGGGTGGTGCCCGAGCTGGCTGCTCTAACGTCGCCCATCGTCAGTGTAGAAACGTCGACAACAGGCCCCTTAGGTTGTGCCAGAGCTGCCTGCTCCGACTTCACCCATCGTCGCTATAGAAACATCGACGACAGAAACCTTGGTGGTGCCGGAGCTGGCTGCTCTGACGTCGCCCATCATCGATGTAGAAACATCGACGGCAAGCCCCTTGGGTGGTGCCGGAGCTGGCTGCTCTGATGTCGCCCATCGTCAGTGTAGAAACGTCAACGGCAGGCCCCTTAGATGGTGCTAGAGCTGGCTGCTCCAGCGTCGCCCATCGTCGCTATAGAAACGTCGACGGCAGACCCCTTGGGTGGTGCCAGAGCTAGCTGCTCTGACGTTGCCCATCGTGGGTGTAGAAATGTCAATGGCAAGCCCCCTGGGTGGTGTCGGAGCTGGATGCTCTGACGGTGCCCACCCTCAACACTAAGAAACATCGACGGCGGGCCTCCAGGAGGTGCCGAAGCTGGGTGCTTCGACGGTGATGGAGGCGCAACTTTCTGAGGGAAAAAGCCCCCTTCCTGGCCTCCTTCCTGTCGGCGGTGCTGGGGGAGCCGACTGATCGGGGATGTGTCTCGACATGTCATTCTGGCCAGTCGTACCTGCACGGGGGCGTGACGGACCAGAGAGTGCCGCTCGGGCGACGGATCTGGTCACCGGACGACGGCTGCGGAAACCGCCTTCCATGGGCCTGATGAACACCATGACTGGTGAAAGCGCGACAACTTTTTTGAGGGAAAAGCCCCTTCCTGGCGTGTGATATGCACACACCTAGGCAGCATGTGTAGCAAGTTGTTGTGGCCCGATCTTCTCGTAGGATCTACGAACTTGATAAATTGTCGCTGCGTGACCTGGTGAAGAGGCAGCGCACCGCGAGGTTGTCCGCACGACGAACTATCGAGACAATCACCCTTCCACGTATCGACAAAACAGCCCACGCAATAACGCCCTATAGACGTGATGATATGCACACGCCTAGGCAGCACGTGTAGCAAGTTGTTGTGGCCCGATCTTCTCGTAGGATCTCCGAACTTGATAAATTGTCGCTGCATGACCTGGTGAAGAGGCAGTGCACCGCGAGGCTGTCCACGCGACGAACTACCGAGACAATAACCCTTCCACGTATCAACGAAATAGCCCACGCAATCACGCCCTATAGACGTGAAGGCACGAACTGGGTGAACCGCAGTTCGGCGTTCTACAACTCTCTCAGGAATCGAAAGAACAAGTATTGTAAGCCTCTCAAGACTCACGCATAAACAAAACTCCTCGAGTTTGTGTATTCTGAATTCAATAAAAATAAGCTCTCCCCCTTTGCATTGTCTAGTACAAGATATATATAGAGATATTGGCGTTGAGCTTTGAGTAAATGGCTGCATGCGCATGCTCTAGTGGATTTCGTGGCTGGTTCACGCGTCTTTTCAGCTTCTGGCAGCAGTTACTAGAATGAGCATAACTCCTTATTAAAACATCCAAATAATGAACCGTTTGATGGGCTGGAAAGTAGACTTGAAGACGCTTCCATCCACTTATAGAACACTATGTAACTCCTTGTATTTTGTCCGCAGTGATGCTTGGAATTCGTACTATATGTCAGTCATCTAGCTTCTGGTTCCATTCTCATGCTAAGGTGATGAACCACCATTTTATTCATGCAGACCATAGGCTTCTTGGTTCAGATGTCCAGAGGCTTGAATCCATCTTGATTCCATGCTGGTTTATACACTCCATCATTCCTAAGGACATTGAAACAAGAACTCAAAAGTACAGGCTCATTCAACATAGACTGATTATTAAACATAAGGTTAGCATTCACCTGAGAATGAATTTCCTTCTACAATTGTTTACCTCCACTCCTTGTAATTGGACCAGCTATATCAAGTGGATTTTCATTCGAAGATGAGTGAATGCTAGGCAATTCCTAATTAGCCACCCCCTCTTGAGAAGGAGTCGTCCTCGACTCAGGCTCACCAACAAATGGAAGCAAGTCTTTGACATTGAATGTTGTACTCACATTGGAATATTCAGGTTGCAGCTCGACTTTGTAAGCATTATCATTTATCTTTTGGAGAACCTTGAACGGACCGTCACCCCCTGTTATAAGCAAATTCAACATGTGGAAGGCAGTCTTCCCAGAGCTTCAAATTCTTTTTCAACACAGCACTCAACATGGTTGACAAGGTACGGTTGACAACTTCAGTTTGGCCATCCGTTTGTGGATGACAAGTGGTTGAAAATAACAACTCTGTGCCAAGTTGAGCCCACAATGTCTTCCAAAAGTAGCTGAGAAATTTAGTATCCTGGTCTGAAACAATAGTCTTTGGAACTCCACGTAAACAAACAATCTCCCTGAAAAACAAATCAGCAATGTGTGAAGCATCATCGCTCTTATGACAGGAGATAAAATGTGCCATTTTAGAAAAGTGATCTACAACAATAAAAATAGAATCCCTCCCCCTCTGAGACCGAGGTAACCCCAGAACAAAGTCCATAGATATATCTTCCCAAGGTACATGTGGAATAGGTAATGGAGTATATAAACCATGGGGATTGAGGCAGGACTTAGCTTTCAAGCAAACGATCAGCACCCAAATTGCCGCTGGACATCACGTCGAATATGTGGCCAAAAGAAATGATCAGAGAGCATGTCCAATGTCTTTTTGACACCAAAATGACCAGCTAGTCCACCGGCATGTGCTTCCTGCAAAAGAACTTGACGAATTGAGCAAGCTGGAATGCATATTTTGTTAGTCCGAAACAAGAAGCCATCATGCGTATAATATTTATCCCAACCTTTTCCATCAATACAACGAGAGAAAGGTTCTTTAAAATCAGCATCAGCAGCATAAAGTGTTTTAATAGATTCCAAACCAAGCACTTTTGTATCTAGTTGTGTAATCAATGCACATCTTCTAGACAAGGCATCGGCAACAATGTTATCTTTACCACGCTTATGTTTGACAACATAGGGAAACGTTTCAATGAACTCAATCTATTTAGCATGTCGATGGTTCACCTTGCCTTGACTTTTAAGATATTTCAAAGCTTCATGATCAAAATGAATTACAAATTCTTTAGGTAACAAGTAATGTTGCCAAACTTCCAAAATGCGAACTAACGCATAAAGCTCCTTGTCATAAACTGAGTAATTCAGATGTGGACCATTTAGCTTTTCAAAAAAGTAGGCAACAGGTTTACCTTCTTGCAGCAGTACACCTCCTATGCCAATACCACTTGCATCACATTCGATCTCAAATGTCTTACCAAAATCAGGAAGTTGCAGCAGCGGTTCTTCACAAAGCTTTGTTTTCAGCATTTGAAAATGCTTGGTCTTCGTCATGTCCCCATTTGAATAGAACATCCTTCTTTGTGAGATTGTTAAGTGGTGCAGCGAGAGTGCTGAAATCTTTGACAAAATGCCTATAGAAACTTGCAAGAACATGAAAGCTTCGAACTTGGCTCACATTTATCGGTGTAGGCCAATCCTTTATTGCTTTAACCTTCTCTTCATCAACCTGAATACCATTTGCGGAAACAACAAAGCCAAGGAAAACAACACGGTCTGTGCAAAAGGTGCACTTAGCGATGTTGCCATACAATTTCTCTTCCCTCAAAACAGCAAGTATTTGATGGATATGATCAAGATGTTCATCAAATGATTTGCTATAGATCAGAATATCATCAAAATAAACAACTACAAACTTGCCAATGAAAGCTCATAAAACATGATTCATTAAGCGCATAAAAGTTGAAGGAGCATTTGTCAAGCCAAATGGCATCACAAGCCATTCATAGAGACCAAATTTAGTTTTAAACGCTGTTTTCCATTCATCACCAAGTTTCATGAGGATTTGATGATAACCACTACGCAAATCTATCTTGGTGGAAACGATAGAACCACTAAATTCATCTAACATGTCATAGGATGACGATATCGAACATTTATAGCATTGATAGTACGACAATCAACACACATGCACCAAGAGCCATCTTTCTTTGGAACTAAAAGAACGGGAACTGCACATGGTGATAAGGATTCACAAGCATACCCTTTGTCCAAAAGCTCTTTTACCTGTCGCTGAATTTCCTTTGTTTCTTCAGGATTGGCGCGGTAGGTTGGACGATTTGAAAGCGAAGCACCTGATACCAAATCAATTTGATGCTCAATTCCACGGAGTGGAGGAAGTCCAGCTGGTTTCTCATCGGGAAAAACATCTTCGAAGTCATGTAAGAGATCAAGAACAACACTAGGCAGCGATGAAGGTAAATCGTGAGTTTAAAGTAGGATCTCCTTGTGCAAGAGCACAAAGAATGGGGTTGTGGTGTCTCTCACTTCTCTCAAATCACTCTTGCTCACAAAGAGACATTCAGTGTGGTGTGGCTGTTTAGGATTGGCATGAGGATTTATGTGGCTGGATGGGCTAGAACTCTCTCCCTTACTTGGGTTGAGGGTCTCGCTCAATTTTCTTTTGTCCGATTCCTCTCTTTTCTGGCAAGCCATATATGAAGTATGTATCTCCTCTAGAGATAATGGAACAAGAACCACCTTCTTGTCATTGTGAATGAAAGTGTATTTGTTAGACCGTCCAAAATGCACCAAGTCCACATCAAATTCCCAGGGCCAACCAAGCAGCAAATGGCATGCTTGCGTGGGGATAATATCACAATCCACCTCTCCATGATAACCACCAAGGGAAAATGACAAACGAATCATGGCTGAAACCTTAACTGTCCCGGAATTATTAAGCCATTGCATATGGTATGGATGTGGATGGCAACGTGGCTGCAAACCAAGCGTCTCAACTAGCAAAGCACTAACAATATTATTGCAGCTCCCACCATCTATGTTGAAACGGCACACTTGGCCTTGCACTTGCATCGGGACTGAAATAAATTATGGTGTTGTCCTTGTTCAGCAGAAACAAACTGAGTGGAAAGGACTCTCCTAACCACCAAAGAAGGAGATGGTGTATTCATTGTAGAAGGCTCGAAAGCAAGGAAATCAGCAAGCAACTCATCAAAATCAGCACTAGTAATCTCATCAGAATATGGAGAAATAACATCTTGTAACATGTCATTGGAAGTAAAAGTTGGAATAGGTTGAATCGCTAAATAATTCAGACCTAGCTCAAATGTACCATCTTCTGCTGAATACTCACAAGTGTCAATATTAAAATCTGCAAATACATTGGTAAACTCGTCCTCCTCTTCACTTTGTGAATCATAAGAACCATCAGCAAGGGCAATAATAGTACGACGATTGGGACATTCAGCTTGTTTATGCCCATGACCACCACACTTAAAATACTCAATCTTGCTTGTCTTGCGTTGGGTGGCTGCAGTAGAAGAAGTGGGCTGATTTGAACTCACGGCTTTACCTTTCGCATCCAATTGTTTGAAAGAAGGTGGAATGGATCTATTTGTTCCACGAGATGAAGATTTGGGCGCTGCAGCTCCTTGCTGTTGGAATTGAGGAGTGACATCCCCTTGCTGTTGGGAATGACGCCATGAAGCATTGTATTTGTAAGACGTAGCAACCTGCCGTTCAGCCCTCTTTGCAAAATGAACCAACTCAGTGAGACAAGTTTAATTTGTCATATCCACTTTATCAGCAATGGATTTATTGAGGCCAACCATAAACCAGGACATTGTGAATTCCTCATCTTCAGTTATCCCTGTACAAAGTAAACACATTTCCAATTCTTGAAAATATTCATCAACACTACGAGTACCTTGTACAAGACGTTTCAGCTTCAAATGTAGGTCACGGGAATAATATGCAGGAACAAAAAGACATTGCATTTCCCTCTTCATGTCTTCCCAAGTTATACGAACATGCCCAACACTTAGATATTCAGTACGGACCTGATTCCACCATGATAGGATCTTGGTTCCTGATCTTTCGATGAGAATAGGAGGGTTCGATTTGTGGAGGAGAAGACGTTGGTGATCCGACTACACCGTCCCCAAGACGATGCGCCTTAGCGATCGGTACACCGACTCCGAAGTTGTATTGATCTTGCTGGTGCACAATCAACCTGACCACGAGGGCCTTTGTTCCTGCAAGCAATCGAAGAACACGCAAGAACAAGAAGAACAAGCACTTATCTGTTGAATCAATCTAAAGTGGGGTTCTGGATACAAGTAGACGGGCGATCTAGTCGACATGCGCGTATACAAGGAAGCAGCAGAAGCTAACTTACGAATAAACAAAAACCCACCAGCTAATGAGGGCGGCTGCTACTATTTATTATCTCCCTAGGGTCGTGAGAAACCCTAATCACGAGTCCCTAATGGACTCCAAACGATACATGGGCCATGGGCCCAATTTTGGTGATGCAGCACCCTGGACAGAAAAAGGTCTTGGTATTAAAATAACTATTGCGGCCGACTCCGAATAGATATGGACATGAGGCCAGATCCGTTTGAAAGTAGACTTGATAATCTTTCCAGGAAGTACTTGAACGCCCAGATCGGAGTCCGTATGAAATCGTGGTGGCCGTCACAAATGGTGCTGTTCTGCTGTCCAAATCCCGTCCGCGCGAATTCCCTTCCCATTGGCTCCTCTCCATTGTTCCTAAGCAAAACAAGAAAGCACGTAGTTCCACGGTCTAGATAAGATGGACATAAGGCCAAGAACGAGTTCACCACATAGTTTAGTTGACATGCACGAGCGCGAGTGATCGGACCAGAAACCGGTAGCTGAGTTGGTGTGGATGTATCGAGGGTGTTGATGTCCTCATCATCCTCCCCTTCTTGCATTTGAGTCGTCCGCGACTCAAGCTCATCTTCTTCTCCCAAATATGGCTTCAAATCTGCAATGTTAAATGTGGGACTAACCCCAAAATTCGCAGGCAACTCGAGTTTATATGCATTATCATTAATTCTTTCTAACACATTGAATGGACCATCAGCTCGAGGTAACAATTTAGACTTTCTCAAATCAGGAAACCTATCCTTTCGCAAATGTAACCAAACTAAATCACCAGGTTCAAAAGTGATAGTTTTCTTTCCCCTACTACCAGCAAGTTTATACTTGGCATTCATGCACTCTATATTCTTCTTAGTGGTTTCATGCAATTTTAATATCAATTCAACACGATGTTTAGCATCAAAAATTCACTCGTTCCATTGAAGGAAGAGGTAATAAATCAATAGGAGCACGGGGTACAAATCCATAAACAATCTCAAAACGGCATTTCTTAGTACTAGAATGTAGGGAACGATTATAAGCAAACTCGACATGAGGCAAACACTCTTCCCACATTTTTATATTCTTTTTCAAAACAGCCCTAAGCATGGTAGATAAACTTCTATTCACAACCTCAGTTTGACCATCAGTTTGGGGATGACAAGTAGTTGAAAATAAAAGCTTAGTCCCCAATTTTGCCCATAACGTTCTCCAAAAATGGCTAAGAAACTTAGCATCACGATCTGAAACTATTGTGTTTGGCACACCATGCAATCTAACAATATCTCGGAAAAACAAATCAGCAACATGTGTAGCATCATCACTTTTACGACAAGGTATGAAGTGTGCCATTTTAGAAAATCTATCCACAACAACAAAGATGCTTTCGTCCCCTTCTTTGTTCTAGGCAGTCCTAAAACAAAGTCCATAGAAATATCCTCCCAAGGCATGCTAGGAACAGGAAGAGGCATGTACAAACCATGTGGATTAAGTCGTGACTTAGCTTTTTGACATGTCGTGCAGCGAGCAACAAAGCGCTCCACGTCTCGCCTCATCCTTGGCCAAAAGAAATGACCAGCAAGTATGTCCTCCGTCTTTTTCACTCCAAAGTGCCCCATCAGCCCGCCTCCATGCGCTTCCTGTAACAACAACAAACGAACGGAGCTAGCTGGAATGCATAATTTATTAGCTCTAAACACATAGCCATCATTGAGGACAAATTTATTCAATGTTTTTTTGTCTTTACATTTCAGCAATACATCTTTGAAATCAGCATCATGTTCATATTGATCTTTAATCATTTCTAATCCAAAAATTTTAAAGTCAAGTTGAGATAGAAGAGTATAACGTCTAGATAAAGCATCAGCAATAACATTATCCTTTCCCTTTTTGTGTTTAATGACATAAGGAAAAGACTCAATAAATCCCATCCACTTAGCATGCCTACGGTTTAGTTTCCCTTGACTCCTAATATGCTTTAGTGATTCATGATCAGAATGGATAACAAATTCTTTGGGCCACAAATAATGCTGCCATGTTTCTAAAGTTCGTACAAGAGCATATAATTCCTTATCATAGGTAGAATAATTTAGAATAGGCCCACTCATTTTCTCACTAAAATATGCAACAGGTTTTCCTTCTTGTAACAAAACACCACCCAATCCAATCCCACTAGCATCACATTCAAGCTCAAAAGTCTTAGAAAAATCAGGAAGTTGGAGAAGAGGTGCATGCGTCAACTTATCTTTCAGTATGGTAAAGGCGTTATCTTGTGTGGTGCCCCAAGAAAAAGGCACCCCCTTCTTCGTAAGGTCATTCAATGGAGCAGCAATGGTGCTGAAATCCTTCACAAAGCGACGATAGAACCCAGCCAGCCCTAGAAAGCTCCGCACCTGTGTGATGGTCTTTGGTACAGGCCACCCCTGAATAGCCTCTACCTTGGCTTGATCAACTTCAATTCCCTGTGGAGTAACAACATAGCCAAGGAAAGAGACTCGATCTGTGCAAAAGGTGCACTTCTCAAGATTACCAAATAATCGTGCCTCACGCAAAGCATTAAAAACAGCACGTAAGTGATCAAGATGTTCATCCATGGATTTGCTATAAATTAATATATCATCAAAATACACAACAACAAATTTTCCAATGAATGCACGCAAAACCTCGTTCATTAATCTCATGAAGGTGCTAGGTGCATTAGTTAACCCAAAAGGCATGACTAACCACTCATATAAACCGAACTTAGTTTTGAAAGCAGTTTTCCATTCATCTCCCAGTTTCATGCGAATTTGGTGATAACCACTACGCAAATCAACTTTTGAGAACACAACAGCACCACTCAATTCATCAAGCATATCATCTAAGCGTGGAATAGGATGACGATATCGAATGGTTATATTGTTGATTGCTCTACAATCCACACACATACGCCATGATCCATCCTTTTTAGGTACTAGAATAACTGGAACAGCACAAGGACTAAGAGACTCACGTACATAACCTTTGTCAAGTAGTTCTTGTACTTGGCGCTGAATCTCCTTTGTTTCTTCTGGATTTGTCCTATATGGTGCACGGTTGGGCAATGAAGCACCGGGAATGAGGTCAATCTGGTGCTCAATCCCTCAAAGTGGTGGTAGTCTTGGTGGTATTTCACTTGGAAACACATCAGAATATTCCAACAAAATGTTAGCAACAGCAGGAGGCAAAGAATGTTGCACATCGTAAAGGGAAATCAAAGCATCTTTGCATACCAAGGCATAGGCAACAGAGGTGGAAGCAATCAGTTCATTAATATTAGATTTGGTAGCAAACAAGCATTTTCCCTTCAGAGATATCTCATTTTTCTTATCAAACATAGATTTGGCATTGTTATTGTTCTCAATGTTAGCATGGTCCTGATATTTAGTTTTCCTAGCTCTAGCAACATCATCTTGCACAATAGCTTCAGGAGACATAGGATGCAACACAATTTTTTTATCGTGGTAAAGAAAAGAATACTGATTTCATCTACCATGATGCATAGAATCTCTATCAAATTTCCAAGGTCTTCCTAGCAGAATATTACAAGCTTGCATAGGCACAACATCACATTCAACGACATCCTTATATGATCCAATAGTAAAATTGATTCGCACAAGTCTAGTTACCTTTGCCTTACCACTGTTGTTTAACCATTGAATGTAATAGGGATGTGGGTGCGGTTTGGTGCTTAGTGCCAGCTTGGTCACCATGTCACTGCTGGCCAAGTTGTTGCAGCTACCTCCATCAATGATCATACGGCAAGATCGCTCTTTGACGACACACTTTGTTTGGAATAATGTGTGCCTTTGATTTTGTTCCGCTTTCTCCATTTGTGCACTAAGCACACGCTGCACAATGAGACTATCATAGCGCGCTGCATCTTCTGCACCAATATGCTCTTCTTGATGTTCATTGCTACCTGCATAGTCAACTGCAAGCAAAACACATGTATCGTCATCAAAATCGCTAGCAGATGAGTACTCACCGTCATCTTTAACAATTAGAACACGTTTGCTTGGGCAGTCACGCTGCACATGGCCAAAACCCTTGCACTTGTGACATTGAACGTCTCTAGATCGCCCGGTAGATGCTACGGAAGAAGCACTCTCGGTGGGATTTTGGGTGGTCTTTACTGCCGAGCTAGTGGAAGAAGCACGTGGCTTGTTGCTGGAAGAAGAAGGTGCTGCCCGACTTTGTGAAGAAGATGGCTGAGAAGAACGCCCAGTCGAAGGAGTAGTCGTGTGTGGTTGCCATGAGCTAGTCTTTCCTGCAGAAATATTAGTTCTAGAGCTAGCTCGTCATCCCTGCACTTCCCTTTCAGCTTTACAAGCAAGATGAAACAAACGGGTAACATTATTGTAATCTTTATAAGCAAGTATGTCCTGAATTTCACGTTTTAAACCACCCAAAAATCTAGCCATAGCTGGTTCCTCATCCTCGTCTAAATTACAACGCAACATACCCATTTGTAATTCCTGAAAATACTCTTCTACACTTTTAGCTCCCTGTCTCAATTGTTGTAACTTATTTAACAGATCACGTGCATAGTAAGAAGGAACAAATCTAGCCCGCATGAGCCGTTTCAAAGCATCCCAAGTTTGTGGTATGTTATTAGGATTTTTCTTGCCATGTTCTATCCACCAAACAGAAGCAAAATCAGTAAACTCACTAGTGGCTGCTCTAACTCTTGCGTTTTCAGGAAACTCATGACATGCAAATTTTTGATCAACAGAAATCTCCCAAGTAATATATGCATCAGGGTCATATTTACCATCAAAATGAGGTATCTTAAATTTGATCTTGTTAAAAGTATCTTCATGATTGCGTACCTCACGCCGACGATGTCCACCTATGCCTTGACGGTTGCGTTGTAGCCGGCGCCGTGGCCTAGCTTCCTCATCTTCCCCAATCTCCGTATCTGCAGAATAGTCATCTTCATTGTCACGTACAATACTAGGAGCATTGCTCACCTGTCCATCTGCGCTGCGTCCACGATCCCTCTCCTCAAGGCGCTGCAGGATGGCTCCAATAGAGGTGTTCAATGTTTGAATGGAACTCTCCAACATGCTGATTTTGGTGTTGGTGTCGATCTGCATATTTTCCAATTGACCAAGGCGGTCACTGGTAACTCGAAAATCCTCATCAAGCGCTTCTGTGTGTAGCCGCACTTGGCGTTCGAAGTGTTGTATAATTCCCCGTGTGCGAGGTGAATGCACGTCTTCAGTTGTATTTGCTCCTCCTGCCATGGTTAGTAGAAAAAAAGTCCAATATGAAAGGGTAACGTTATCCCTAGCTACAAAGGTGCTGGTGGAGATAACTCGCTCACTCTCAACCTGTTCAATCAAGCTCTTACCTGTTCTTACAAAGCTCAGCAAGAAGGTGATGGCAACCAGCAAGTAATGAACAACTTCAAGAGCAGGTGTCAATCTATGGCTTTAGGTGGCTGAACTAGCACAAGGAGCAAACTTTCACCACGTTATCACAACAAGCTGAATAAATATTCTACGACAGTACTGTGCTGATCTTAGTCTAGACCGTACTAGAGACGCGAGCCGAGACACCAATGTCGTCACCAAAAACACCCCAAATAACAATCTGATTTTTTTTTCTTTTTTTTCGTTTTTTTTGTTAGGGTGGTCACCCAAACTCTCTCTAGATGGAATCAGGAGACCCTAGAACAAAATTTGCACATGCGGCTTTTGATCTTGCACTTGCCTTTTTTTTCTTCTCTAATTGCTTGTGGCTTTTGTGCGGCTTTTGATTTTGCACTTGCCTTTTTTTTCTTCTCTAATTGCTTGTGGCTTTTGTGCGGCTTTTGATTTTGCACTTGCCTTTTTCTTGTTGTCAAACTCAAATTACTAATCTGACTCAAACTCGAAGTAGCAATCTGATTCGAACTCGAACTAGTAATCAGACTCAAACTCGAACTAGCAATCCGACTCAAACTCGAAGTAGCAATCTGATTTGAACTCGTAATCTGACTCAAACTCGAACTAGCAATCCGACTCAAACTCAAAGTAGAAATATGACTTGAACTTGTAATCCGACTCAAACTCGAACTAGTAATCCGACTCAAACTCGAAGTAGCAATCTGATTCAAACTCAAACTAGTAGTCCGACTCAAACTCGAACTACGAATCTGACTCGAACTAGGTGACCGAATGTGACACGAACTCGAAACTCTAGTAGTGCAAAACTAAACACCAGCAACTTGACTCGTTGAAGCAACCATGAACTCAACAAGTCTTGACTAAGTGGAGAAAGTAAAAGGTACAATGGTCTAGGAATAATGGAAAAAAAACAGATCTGGTATTTTTTTTGGGCTTTTTCTGGACTATAGGATGATAACAGCGGAAAGAAAAGTAATGGTAGCACTCTCACCGATTAACCTTGCTCTGATTACCACTTGATAGGATCATGGTTCCCGATCTTTTGATGAGAATAGGAGGGTTCGATTTGTGGAGGAGAAGACGTTGGCGATCCGACTACACCGTCCCCAAGACGATGCGCCTTAGCGATCGGTACACCGACTCCGAAGTTGTATTGATCTTGCTGGTGCACAATCAACCTAACCACGAGGGCCTTTGTTCCTGCAAGCAATCGAAGAACACGCAAGAACAAGAAGAACAAGCACTTATCTGTTGAATCAATCTAAAGTGGGGTTCTGGATACAAGTAGACGGGCGATCTAGTCGACACGCGCGTGTACAAGGAAGCAGCAGAAGCTAACTTACGAATAAACAAAACCCACCAGCTAATGAGGGCGGCTGCTACTATTTATTACCTCCCTAGGGTCGTGAGAAACCCTAATCACGAGTCCCTAATGGACTCCAAACGATACATGGGCCATGGGCCCAATTTTGGTGATGCAGCACCCTGGACAGAAAAAGGTCTTGGTATTAAAATAACTATTGCGGCCGACTCCGAATAGATATGGACATGAGGCCAGATCCGTTTGAAAGTAGACTTGATAATATTTCCAGGAAGTACTTGAACACCCAGATCGGGGTCCGTATGAAATCGTGGTGGCCGTCACAAGTTGGTGCTGTTCTGCTGTCCAAATCCCGTCCGCGCGAATTCCCTTCCCATTGGCTCCTCTCCATTGTTCCTAAGCAAAACAAGAAAGCACGTAGTTCCACGGTCTAGATAAGATGGAAATAAGGCCAAGAACGAGTTCACCTCATAGTTTAGTTGACGTGCACGAGCGCGAGTGATCGGACCAGAAACCGGTAGCTGAGTTGGTGTGGATGTATCGAGGGTGTTGATGTCCTCATTACACCAAGTTATGGCATAGCCTTTAAACTCAATGGCTGCAAGCTTTGCCTTCTTTTCAGTAGGGTATTCATACAAATCAAATAGTTGCTCCACTTTGGTTTCTCATTCAAAGTAATCATCAGCATTCTCCTTGCCGCTGAATGGAGGAATGGACACTTTAACCTTGCCCAAACCATCATCATTATGACGTCGTTCATGATGACGTCGACGGTGATCACCATAACGACCATGGGCTCCAAAACGGCCAAAGTTGTCACCACCATGATCATCGTATGCATCACGGCGACCATAAGGATCACCTCCATGTTCAGCACTATAATTTGGAAATGTTTCAGCATCAAAATCAGGAGGATGCCCAACAGGAACACGTCGTGCACGACCAAAACCAGCAGCAAATCCTCGGCCACAGCCACCTGCAAAGTTATCAAAACCAGCAGTGAATCCTTGGCCACGACCACCATCACCGCCACCGGCATGTTGATCATCATCCTCAATGTGTTCATCATCATGAGGTGGATGCTCCCCGTGTTGCTGCTGTAGTGATTGTTGAAGCGCTTGCATCCCCTGCATCAATTGTTGCATTTGTGCACGCACTTCCTGAATTTCTTGACCAGAAACAGTGTGAGAAGGGGAATCTTCATTTCCTGCCATGTTAGTAACAAAGGAAGAAAGTAATAGGACAGAATATATGTGGAATCACTCCCTCACCACTGACAAAACAAGTTCTTTCTCTCCCTGAAAAGATCAAGAACCGGGCTGCAATTTGTAGTGGAAGAGTGATTGTAACAGCGATGACGGTGCAACAACTCACAGTGCGTTTTAAGTGGAGCTTGGTGGGGTAATATGTAAGTGGAATGCGCTGAAAAATGTAGTGATGCAAAACCAAATAATAATCCAAAAACAAAAGTCTAAGTTGCTGAATATAAAGGAAAAGATGCACAAAGATGTAGAAACAAGATGTAGGAAGTGGATAGATGAACACCAAGTGCATCAACCGAAACTTATTGCTGCCCAAACCCCTTTGGATGTGCTGAACACAATTCTCTTTTTATTTCTTCTTTCCTCTTTTTTTTAACCTTTGTGACAAATGCAGCACAACTTTCAGCTAAAGGCGCGCATAAGGAGTAACTAAGATGGATTGTGCAGCACATAAACAAGAAACTCGGGTGGTGAATTGTGGCGGGTAGAAAACAAGGGTGGGATGGGTGGTATATGCAGCAAGCGATTTGATGATTAGAACAAAGATAACAACTAGAACGATGTGGAAAAGAAAAAAAATTCAGCAACTAGACAAATCTCAAAGGATTAAAACTCGATAAAGCAAACTACAAAATCAGTAGCACGTATGAATTTGGGCTGTAGGTTTTCTTTTTGGCTATTAGTGGACAGTAGGTATATAAAAATCTATCCTACCAAAAGCAAGAATAATCCTACTGAGGAAACGGAGGCTCTGGTACCAGATGATATCCACCGCCTAGGCAGCACGTGTAGCAAGTTGTTGTGGCCCGATCTTCTCGTAGGATCTGCAAACTTGATAAATTGTCGCTGCGTGACCTGGTGAAGAGGCAGCGTACCACGAGGCTGTCCACGCGACGAACTACCGAGACAATCACCCTTCCATGTATCAACGAAACAGCCCACACAATCACGCCCTATAGACGTGAAGGCACAAACTGGGTGAACCGCAGTTCGGCGTTCTACAACTCCCTCAGGAATCGAAAGAACAAGTATTGTAAGCCTCTCAAGACTCACGCATAAACAAAACTCCTCGAGTTTGTGTATTCTGAATTCAATAAAAATAAGCTCCCCCCCCCCCCCATTTGCATTGTCTAGTACAAGATATATATAGAGATAGGGACGTTCAGCTTTGAGTAAATGGCTGCATGTGCATGCTCTAGTGAATTTCGTGGCTGGTTCACGTGTCTTTTCAGCTTCTGGCAGCAGTTACTAAAATGATCATAACTCCTTATTAAAACATCCAAATAATGAACCGTTTGATGGGCTGGAAAGTAGACTTGAAACGCTTCCATCCACTTATAGAACACCATGTAAATCCTTGTATTCTGTCCGCAGTGATGCTTGGAATTCGTATCATACATCAGTCATCTAGCTTCTGGATGCATTCACATGCTAAGGTGATGAACCACCATTTTATCCATGCACACCATTGGCTTCTTGGTTTAGATGTCCATAGGCTTGAATCCATCTTGATTCCATGCTGGTTCATACACTCCATCATTCCTAAGGACATTGAAACAAGAACTCAAAAGTATAGGCTCATTCAACATAGACTGATTATTAAACATAAGGTTAGCGTTCACCTGAGAATGAATTTCCTTCTACAATTGTTTAGCTCTACTCCTTGTAATTGGACCAGCTATATCAAGTGGATTTTCATTTGAAGATGAGTGAATGCTAGGCATGTCCTCATTAGCGTGCCAAAATGTCGAAGTGATAATGCGACACTTCCCCCGGATCTGCTAAGGAGCAGCCCTCGGAGGTTCTTTGTTCGGCAGGGCTTAGGACTCAATCAAGTGTTCTAGCAGATGAGAATATGAGACGGTGGTTTTTTACGTGGTTCGGGCCGCAGTATAACACCCTACTCCATGGTGGATGGTATTGCTAGTATGTGTATATGCATGTGTGTAATGTTCGGTCCTAGGCCTCTGTAATGGTGGTAGTCCGGGCCTGTTATAGACAAGGTCGAATGCCTTACAAGTGGGGTCCAAAGGGTCGACAGTTGATCCCCGGCGATCTTATCCTAAGGATCTAAGGCTTCTCGCATAAGCTTCCTCTAAACGTGGCTTTGAAGACTCGCCATCTTGCCGTCCGAGTTGTCAGTAGCCCATGTGCCGCTGCTGACATTGGCAGGGGATGTCCCGTCCCAATGTCTCTGTCGTCGTAAGCTACCCACTTGGCGGAGTGGGATAGGCCTGCGGCGTCTTCACTGTGATGTGATTGGTCACAGCAGTACCTGACATTAGACGTGCGCCGCGCCATGTGTCTGGGGAAGCCGCATATCTTCAATCCTTGAGAGGGATAAGGCGCACCGCCCTCTTAACTCCAGCGTCCCTACGTCCAGGGCAAGTAGCTAGACTATGTGATAGCTCGGGAGCTCACCTCTGCGACGGAGGTCAGGTCCCGCCTTGCGGACCACGTGGTAGCTCGGGAGCTCACTTCTGTAGAGGAGGTCAGGTCCCGCCTTGCGGACCAAGTGGCAGCTCAGGAGCTCACCTCTACGGGGGAGGTCAGGTCCCGCCTTGCGGACCACGTGGTAGCTCGGGAGCTCATCTCTGCATGGGAGGCTAGGTCTCGTCCTGCTGGACACGTGGCGGTGCCGGGAGCTCACCTCTGCGGAGGAGGTTAGGTCCCGTCTTGCTGGACACGTGGCAGCACCGGAGCCCGCCCATATGAGAGGTGGCCTGTATGATGTCTTGGTCCACATGCCAGCTCCAGAGCCCTGTCTTACAGGGAGGAGGGATCCTTGCCTGCTGGACATGTGGTTACCTAGGGGCTCGTCTCCAAAGGGGGTGTTGAGCTTCTCCTTCGGGCTTCTTGCGAATATCCTGGACCACCCATCTGAGGCTGATGGGTCCGGGTCTCTTGAACACGTAGCGCCCTTGGACGTTGCCTCTGCTGGGAGGCGGGGTACGTAGGCGGTTCTAGCTTGTGTGCGAGGGTACCTGGTATGCCGGGTACCGACAACGACCTTCAACCCGGACTGCTCTTCAATTGAGGTACAAGTTTAAATTTTCCGTCGTTTGAATTGCACTAGGATTGAATGATTTTTTCTTACATTGGTGAGGAAGGTTTACATCTTCTCATCATTCAATTCTTATGCATCCTCACGAGAGTAAGTGCTGGCACTGCTCTTTTTGATTCTGCAAAAAGAAAAGTCACCTTGGGAATAAATTTAAACAAGTACCTAGAATTTCATAAGCATTGCTAATATTGACTTAGACATTTTCTACCCAGGTGATGCTTATTAATGACTTAATGGTTTAATTGGTATGTCGCTGTTGGCGGCGGTTATATACCAATTTCACCCATCAATATAACTCAATTATGTGAAGGAATTGTCATTTCTTGCACACATCACCATTCTATTTGACCTATTTCCACTTGTCCTTGGAGAAATAGTGCATGTAGAGAATTATTGCAGGAAATGAGGTAAAAGAGAGAGAGCAATCCTATTAAATACCATCTAGTCAATCAAGTGATGACATTAGGCACCACATGGATCAAATGACCTACAAATAGAAGTATCCGAGGCCATTCAACAGTGTATCACATATATCAGTCAATGGGACCCACCTGGAAGTCACCCCGAGGAAGCACACTGCAATTGGTCCAAGTTTCTGTTCGGCCAACTAGAGGGTTCGGCCGACCCCTTCTTGGCGCCAAACTCGGTCAGCTTCCACATGTCAACTCCCTGTGGTGTCCTGATCACGATGAAGAATGATCCGCGCACTTTTGGTGGCAGGAACCGACCCTTCTCCACCTATAAATAGGACCCCCTACCCTCACTTCACACACACACCACTTGAGTATTCATCCATTGTTAGAGGAGTGTAGGCTGTAGAGAGGAGAGCCTCTAGTCCATAGTCCAAGCAGGAGAGGAGTAGAATGAGTCTCCTCCCAATTCCTAATTGGGAAAGGTATGGCTCTCATATTCCTATTTGTATTTGTGACTTTGCTCTTAATAAAGATGTTATCTTTAGTCTTCTATTGTTCATATACTTGGATGAAGCATTTCTTGTTTGATTGTGGATTCATGGTAGGAATAGTATTTATGATTATGCTATACCATTCTCATTGTATCATCATAAACACTGCAAACACCCACTATAGTCTAATTAGGTATGCCATGATTATGTTAATATGAATCACTTATGATATGTATTAATATTGGTTCAATGATGATTTAGTTCATTGCTTTAAGATAGCTTATGCCTAGGCTCTTAAGGTAATTACTTAATATGCTAGCATGGTGCTAGGATAGATGAGTAGTGTTGAATGTCTCGTAGACCCACAGATTGAAGAGGTGAGCAGTAGGTGGTGACAGCCCCATGTGTCCTTTGTAATCCTCCACATTTGGCTATGCCACAAGCTCTTGGCGGGAGTCGTCCTAGTGTTTCTAGGGGTAAACCCGTGCCCGATGTGTTAATCCACTTAGCATGAGAATTCATAATTAATATGATCATTAGTAACTAACATAGGCTATGTATATGTACATTAGAAGCACAGTAGGAGTACCTAACTAACTCTTAGCCTAGTCCCTCTTTACCTCATTTACCCCTTACGATAGAATGCTCTTGTGTGTGTCACACTACCTCCAAATTATCATTTATCCATCCTTGCTAGAACCCTATCTAGACCAGCCTTGCCTCTCCATTTGATGATTTCTTTGCCTCCACCTAGCCTTCCTTTGGGAGTATATCAATGACACCCTTTGGAAATACTCTAAAGGGGGGAACGCTACATCGATAGATTCCGTGCGCTTGCGGATTTACATCTGTGATTTAAGAACTATCAACAAAAATTTCTGGCACCATTGCTAAGAATGAATTGTTAGTAGTGCGTAAAAAATATCAACAAGCATTTCTTATGCCGTTGATGGGGAAGGCAACCGAAGTATTGTATGATTGAATAAATAGGATAAGACACTTGGTAGGTTTTAGTAGGATAACCTTTCTTTGTTTTCACATTTTATGTGAAAACAGGGTACTGTATGTCTGGTTTCCGCTTGTTGGAAAACTTTGTTGAAGATCTCGAATCCCTTCTGAGAGATGAACATCGTGTCGTTACTCCTCAGAAAATTCGAGCGACAAAGCAAGCCAACATAACTGCACCAACAACTAAAACGCCAATGGCTCAGAAGACCCTTCGTGAGTTTTTGGCTCCCTCTGCTAACAATGTATCTGTTGGGCCCACTGTTAACACGGGAGACATGAACTTCGAAATCAAGACTGGCCTGATCACTATGGTTCAAGCAAACCCATTTTGTGAGAAGCCTAACGAGGATGCAAGTGCTCATTTGCAACAGTTCCTTGAGATCTACAGCACTTTTAAGATCAAGGACGTGTCTCCTGATGCAGTCCGTCTTAGGCTGTTTCCGTTCTCTCTTCTTGGGAGAGCAAAGCAGTGGTTCTACGCAGACTGAAGTGTTGTAGACACTTGGGAGAAGTATTCTACGACATTTCTCACCAAGTTCTTTCCGTTGGGCAAGACCAATGCCCTATGTGGAAGAATTTCCAACTTCCAGCAAGACACCATGGAGTCTATTCCCGAGGCTTGGGAAAGGCTACAGTAATACATCCTATTCTGTCCCCACCATGGGATGGATGATTGGCTAATTATCCAAAACTTCTACAACGGGTTGATCCCTTCCGCCCGTGACCATGTTGATGTTGCTGCTGGAGGTGCCTTCTTCTAATTGACAGTGCCCAAATCCAAAGATTGATTGAGAAGACAGTGTCAAACATGGGTTGGAGCGATGAGTGTCTCCATACCCACCAGCGAGGCATGCACACCTTGAAGGAGGTGGACATGATCGCTACCAAATTGGACCTCCTTACGAAGAAAATTGATGGACAAGGCAATGGCGAGGTATGTGGCAATGTCTATGCCCTAGACTCTCACATCACATGTGAAGTCTGTGGCAACACGGGCCATTGGGGCAATGACTACCCAAAAACTCGTGAGGAATCCCATCATATCCCAAACAATTACCAATTATGAGTCCAACACCATCAATTACCATTATATCACATCCATTACTCATTATCCATCAATATACTATATTATTACCATCCTCATTAATCATATCCAATTATCACCATCCAATCCATAACCATAACCAATACCAAACCATAACCATCCCAAATACCAGTTTCACTCTAATCATGGAAGTTGTTCAGGCGCTTATAACCGAGAGCACGACTATCATGATAGTTTTTAACACTCTGCAGAGGTTGTACACTTTATCCACATATTCGTGATTTCATCACATTTCGGTGACTAAGAACCTCTATCATGCCTTATCACACTTCCGTTGGTGTGTGCCAAGAGATCACAAAATAGCTTTTACAAAGGGACTACTAGCATGTACGGACCCACTAAGGTTTTACCAGCAGGCTTGACTCTCCATTCTCCCACTCACGGGCCCCCTCATGTGGCTTGCGGTTCCCAGGGTAGCCCTCCTCAACTCCCATTCCCCGCACCATCCAATGGTCCATACAATACCATCAGCACACCTAAATATTCAGCTACGCCACATCTATACTTGGCCTTGTGGTGGCACTATTGTCCTGGCATATTCTCGCATGAACCGGTCCTTAGATCCAAGGCAAGCAAAACCACCATGACATCCAACCCAATCCACAGACCATGCCTGCATAGATCTCTCAAGACCCATGTTACCAATAATCTATGTTTATCAATTCTCATCATATACGTGCTCATTAATTGATAGTTAAGCCATTTGATTATTTTCCCAACCAAATTAATTAGAGCGAAGCAAAAAGGTGAAATGCCCTTCCCGACACTCTACAACATG
Source organism: Tuctoria greenei (assembly GCA_036927565.1). Lineage (NCBI taxonomy): Eukaryota > Viridiplantae > Streptophyta > Magnoliopsida > Poales > Poaceae > Tuctoria > Tuctoria greenei. The sequence continues at coordinate 137,022,726 of JAYESD010000008.1, read as the reverse complement.
TCCCAGGTGACAAGGATGGTCAAACAAGACTAGTAAACTCCTATCTTGGGTTTCCCATCAATTTGACACAAACATGTAGTTTTGCAAACAAAACATTTAAAAACATGATCAAAATGATCAAGGACACTTGCCTTGCTCTTGAACTTGATTAGGGTCAAAAGATTTGAAGTTCTAGTGCTAGAGGTCCTCGACAGCACCCTCTAGAGCAACACCTTCTATTCCGCGTGATAGGCATACAAAACAAACATTACAATCAATAGATGCTCATATATTACTCAATATGCCATGACATGCATGATTATTGCAATTATGTGTTAAAACTTGTTAATGAGTTGCTATTAATGTTTACTCACTAGTTATAATGGTTTTCAACAAGTTTGAACAGGTTTCGAATGGATTTGAATCAAATTTGGATTAATTCAGGAACTTCAGATTTAGGTGGTCGGACAAGTCCGTACTGGTGACCAGACTAGTCCGCCCTGGATCAGAAAGTCGATTGGACTAGTCCGCACTTGGCCAGACAAGTCCGCTCAACTAGGGTTTTTGGAGAATTTCCAACTAGAGTATGGTTAAAGTTAATATAGGATCATATTTTAGGTAGAAAAGTGTCTCTAAGACATTTACCATGAATCCAAGGGTCCAAAGGTCGAGGGCTTCGAGAATTGACTTCTAGATACGAATAAGATGGAGGATTGGTGGAGAATTGATGACGACGCCGATGGGTTGACGAAGATCGATCTTGCTTGAGCCTTATCCTTCCTCTTTCCCTTCTCCTGGCTGCAGTAGAGTCTTCTTGATGGCAGCCTTCACGAATTAGGGTTTGGAGATTCTCAATTGTGACAAAAGGATGAAAAGTTGGGTGGTGGGTGTTTATATAGATGTGGAGGTGGTAGGGTTTGATGGATTTCGAGTTTAAGGTGGTGGAGGTCGTGTGGGGGTCCCACATGGGCTCCACAAGGGTTGGACATGACGTTCTTGGGCCCAATTAAGGTAAATACCCAATAACAAATCATGATAGTTGAACGGATAAGTCCGGTGTCAAGCCAGACAAGTCCGCTCACAGGCAAATCGAAGTTCCAGAGAGTTGAACGGACATGTCTGGTGCTAGGCCAGACAAGTCTGGGGTGACATAGGAAAACATCAGAAACATTTTTGGACTTGTCCGTAGCATTAACAGAAAAGTCCAGAAAGACAATGGAGAGCAAAACTGGACTAGTCCGGGGTCCAAACCGAACAAGTCCGCCCTACCTAGGGAGAACAACAGAGATTTAGACGGACTAGTCTAGGGTCCAAATCCGGACAAGTCCGCACTACAACAGGTTTTATTTGCTTGCATGATTATAATTTATTCTAAACTTATTCCTTTTGTGTTGCTTAATGCTGAACATGTATGAGAATGTATGCAATGCATGATGGATGAAAATGAGGGTGTTACATCATCCTATTGAATCTTTTGATGAAGAAGGCCATTTCCTCTTCATCCATGTCGTTGTTTTCCTCTTCTTCACTTTCTTCATCATTGCTTGAAGCTTGCACCTCTTTGCTTTTGGACTTGGGTGAGGCTTTGAGAGCAATGCCTTTCTTCTTGGAGGATGTGATCTTGGCAAGGTCGTTGACATGGTGTGCTTCCATCTTCATCATCTCGTGGTTGATGATCTTGCCAAGCACCTCATCCGGAGTCATCTTGTGGAAGTTGGGACTCTCGCGGATGAGAGTGTAAAGTGTCACATTGCAAGGCATGAAGGCTCTTATCATCCTCTTGACCACTTTATGTTTGGTCCACTTGTTGCATCCGTACGCCCAACTCCTATTGATAAGACTCTTGAGTCGATTGTACATCTCTTAAGGGATCTCGCCTTCTTCCATGGCGAATATTCCAAGCTTCCTCTCGATCATCTCAATCTTGGCTTCCCTCACGGACTGGTTGCCTTCATGTGCAATCTTAAGAGTGTCCCGAATTTCCTTGGTTTGCTCCAACCCATCCACTTTGTTGAATTCTTCTTGGATCAAGGCTGAGTGGAGCACGGTTGCCACTTGAGCATTGCGGTGAATGAGTTGTTCTTGTTTTGGGTTAGCTCTTTGTCGTCCACGGGGATATCTACACCTGTGCAAACTACATGCCAAAGCGTAGGATTGAGAGAAATAAGATGCAATTTCATGTTGTGTTTCCACATAGTGTAGTTAGTCCCATCAAAGTGCTTGGATGCCTGAAGTTTGTGTTCGCATTTCATCAAAGCAAAAAGTGGGCTGTACCTACATGAAGAAAAGAGTTGCTCGTGTAAAAGCAATATCTTCTATTTGACTTATCTAGCCGTGTCTTGTCTTGCACATACTCGGCTCGGTGAATGGTTCATCTTCGATTGCCATGGTCCTTTGTATGTAACAGATATCGTTTGCTGGTCGGGCCCTTCCATGAGTTTAGATCTCTATGTATGAATCTCTTATGAAATCCCATACTTTTTCTTATTTCAGAACGATCAACATACTGTGTGACTTCTGTGTGACAGTTCTTGCATTTTGTTTGTTGCTTTGCATGAACATTCAGATATTGGAAAGCGAACTCCCATAATTAGGAATTTCATAGATAGAGAAGGACGGGAAAAAAGAGAGAGACTGACTAACTACCCGGATCAATGCTGATTAACGCTTGCAAATTTGCAGCACCATAGTAGAATCATTACCAATGACAAAGAAAGGAAAGTCTCATTGGCCCTCGTCGATGGTACAAATGCTCCAGTCTCCCGCTCATGTTCACGTTCTCAAAAAATCAGGCTTTCGTTGGAAAAACCAATGCCGACGTCAAGATCAGTCTCCTTTCTTTTGAAAGCTCGAGAGCAGAGCTGAAAAAGATGGAGTTATCGTACGATGATTCCTTTTCCTGACACTTATCACTTGATTTATGACTCGTCCACCAATAGTGATCGGAGTCTGATCAGTGACCAGTCTCCTTTTTTTGGAGAATCCCTTTGCCCTTGCAAGCCAAGCTACTACGTGCATTAATAACTATGAGGGTTTCAGTAGTAGTTTCCTTTCTGGATCTACCAGTTTTGCGAGCGCTGAAACCCATCTTCCCATTGATTTCAACACCCTATATGAGCAGGCTTCGCCTGATCCACAAGATCTGGGTGAAGATTTTGATCATATTTGCGACGAGCTTTCCCCATTGAAATAAAAAGGTAGTTTGAATGTGAATTGAGGCGCTCATAGTTGAAAGGATATCGCGTGTAGTCCTCTTTGGGCTTCTTGAGCTTCTTCTCCTTCTCAAGCCTTCCTCTCCTCTTGGCCTTATCTCTTGCTTTTTGAAGAAGGTCTGCAAGGCACTTCACTTCTTCTTCTTCATCTTCGGTTTCGACATCGAAGGGAGGAGGCTTTGGCTTGCCCTTGGAGGTGGCACCAGTGTTGTCGTGCAAAGGACTGGATCCAAATCCTCCGGTGTGGCTGTTCTTGCCGGTGCCGGTGGTGTTGACGATCGGCATCTCCTTCTCACTGTTTTCCCCATCTCCGCTCCAAGCGGTTAAACTTTTAGGAGAGATAGGCTCTGATACCAACTGAAAGTTGCCTAGAGGGGGGGTGAATAAGCGGATAACCTGAAATTTAACTCAATAAAAACTAATCAAATTACAAAGTGCGGACTAGTCTGGCCTGGGGGCAGACTAGTGCGGTTAGGATGATAAACTTGACTAAAGGTGAGATTTTTATGCGATCTAACAGACTTAACTTGATAAAATGTAAAGTCTATGAATCTAGCAATCTAGTATATGGTGTGCACGAAGTAAAAACAACAAGATCGAGGCGGATACAAGATTGAGACGAAGAACGTAAGTAGCCCTAACTTGATCTAGCGAAGAACAAAAAAGTCAAATCAAAGACACAAGACGCAGGATTTATCCCGTGGTTCAGCCCCACAAAGGAGCCCACATCCACATTGAGGATGCCCACGAAAGGAAGGGTTTCACTCAACCCTTTCCTTATTTATCCACCATGAAGGTCAGCTACTCTTCCACTAAATCACAAGGGTAATCAACAAATCTGTGGGGCAACTCACAACCTGAGGCTCCGACAAGTTTACAACTCAAAAAGATTTAAGATCAATACCCACACAAACTCGAATCAATCAGTCAAACCGGGAGAATCCTTCAAGATCTCAAGATCAAGCAAACCCTTCTCTCCACTCTTCCACAACTCACAAATCCTTAAGAATCGCTCTTAGGACTCCAAGAATGGTTGAGAGAGGGCTAGTATGGCTCTAGAAAGGTTGTGGCGGCACTAGAGTTCGAGAGAGGGCCTTTGGAGGCTGGGGGAACCCTTTTTATAGGGATCCCGACAAGTAGCCGTTGCCACCAGAAAAAGTGCGAACTAGTCCGGCCTCTGACCCCAGACTAGTCCGGCCTATGGGGACCAGTGATGTCACCCTTGATGAACCACAAAGTCCCCCGCCACCTTTTGAATTCAAACGGTCACTAAAGCACGAACTAGTCCGTCCTACAACAGACTAGTCCGATCTCACACATAATTGTTTGTTCCAGTTGAGAATGGACCAGTCTGGCACACTGGACTAGTCCGGCCCCTAAGGGCGGACAAGTCTAGACGTCCAGGACTTAGTCCCAGCAGCTACCTCCAAGTCCACAACGGACTAGTCGGTCAAGGAATGGACTAGTCCAATCTAAGTCAGGAACTACTTTTTCGGTTTGAAACGGACTAGTCTGGCCCTCTAGGGCGGACTAGTCTAGCCCTTTGGGACTTAGTCCAAAAGGTCACAAACACACTCACCACGGATAGTCCATCCTTAGACAGACAAGTACGAACTCAGACATAGACTCTTGGTCCGCCTAACATCAGATCAGTCCGATGGTGTCGGACTAGTCCGGCCTTCCAGCTCGGACAAGTCTGACCATGTTCTTAGGGCTGCCTCAACTCATCTCTCAATCTAGTCTAGCTTGGACTATGAGCTCTTAGGAGATTATCAACACTTTGAATCATTGAACACACTCAAGCTAAGTAGCTAAACTCGACAAAAAAAATTTAAAAACCAAAATTCCATTCTTCGAGTTCTTCGCATTTTTCTTCTCTTTTTCCTTTTTGAGTGCATCCAATGTCGTCCATCTTTCAGTCACCTGTGATTGCACTTGCAAAGCTCATTAGTCCCTTAAGTGTTGTCATTAATCATCAAAACCCACGGGGATTAGTCTAGATGCACTTTCACCTCAGCTTTCAAGAATCAATTGAGCTTCAACAAGATGTTGGAAACTCAATTGGCTCAATTGGCAGCTGCCAAACCACCAATGGAGAATGGCAAGATTCCAGGATAGCCCAAACCTCCCGCGGAAAGTGTCAATATGATTTCTCTACAAGGAGGCAACTGGCTAAAGGACCCTGGATGTCCTACAATATCATGCTCGATTGGGGCTCACCATCTTGACAAGGCCCTTTGTTACCTTGGAGCAAGTGTGAGTGTGATGTCCAAGGTAGTTTTTGACTAGATAAACTTCACGAAGCTAACTCCAACACCAATGCAGCTCCAACTGGCTGATTCTTCAGTCTGTTATCCGGCGGGTATCACTGAAGATGTTCCGGTGAAAATCCAGACTTGCTTTATAACTGTGTATTTTGTGGTGCTCGACATGGAGGTCGAGAAGGATACGCTTCTCATTCTTGGCTGACCATTCCTAAACACCGCAAAGGCTCGCATAGATGTGGGAGCTGGAGAAATCTACTTCGATATCAATGGCAAGGAGGAGAAGTTTAACTTTCGCCCAAAGTTGGAGCAATGCTCCATGATCTGTATCAAGTATGGGCTGAATGTTAAACACATTCAAGCGGTCGAAATGACACCTCCAAAGATGGACCCGCTCATTGCATTCATGAGGAATTTGATCTATGCGGAGAACCCGTCTTATCGTCCACGTCGGCACCCTAAGAAGACGAAGAATTTTGGGCCTCCCCAAAGGCCAAGTCCACCAAACCGCCAAAGAAGGAATGGCGGAAGAAGCAAGACAAGCCGTCCAAGCCCATCCCCCAGGCCCGAATGTCAAGAAATGAAGGAGGAATGTCCATCTCATCGGACGGTGGTGAGACCTAGCCAATAGGTTAAATTGGTAGCTATCATTTTTTTGTTTTTTCTTTTCTCTTCATTTGGTTTTCCCCTTTTAGTTAGATTTTTCCCCACCATATTTGAGTTTTCTTAGCAAGTTGAGAATCCTAAATTCTCAACTATCATTTTTATTTCTTTATTATTTTTTCACAAAAAGAAAATTATCGGGTTTTGAAAAAAAAAAAGTTTTTTATTTGGAAAACATTTTTTTGGGATGCAAATGTCGCATTTCACCAACGTGCTAATTTCATAGCCGTTGGGGAGCCACCAGCCAAAAGGGAGAATAGGGGGGCCTACTTGTCAGTGTAGTCGACCCCTCTGTTCAGCCGACATGGGGAAGGACCATTTTGGCTCTCTCTCCTCCAACGGGTACATTTGGTTCCCTAGTGACCATTGGGGAGTGTACACTATAAATGGTGGCCGTGAGGAGCATTCCTGTTCACACTTCACCTCATTTCACACCTCCCCAAAGTCACTCTTGCTCACATTATTTTTCTTGCTCTTAATTGAAGTACTCTTGCTCAAAATCCAAGTCAAAAAGATTTGTTTTTGTTTGCATTTGCAATTTGCTCTCAAGTTCTTTAAGGGAAAATTTGTCGGAGTTTTTCTTTTACTAACCTCACCTCTTTCGAGTTTTCGCTTTGTTGTGTTCTTGTTTGTTGTGGCCATGAAAGGAATGAAGAGGTTGTTTGGAAAGAGGACGGAGGCTGCAAGCTCAAGTCATGGTGGAGATTCAAGTGCACGTCCCTCTTCCATTGCTACACCAAGTCCACGGAGGAGGAGTGTCGGTGAGCACACTCCCATGGGTGAGAGAAGCAACATGCACCAACTTCTTCACGACGATGACCTCGACATACAAAGTGAAGTTGGAGATCAAGCACACAAGCTCCTCCAAGAAAGTGAGTTTTCTCACAAAGCTTATGATCCGGATTTGATCTCCAAAATAGGTATGGATTCTGAATTCTTCTCAATTTGACGTGCACTAGGATGGGAAAACTTTGCTCACATAGAAGAGAGAGGTTCATGCCTTCTCTCCATGCAATTCCTTAGCACACTCAAAATTGGATTTGATGGTATTTCTTTTATATTATTTCAAAAAGAATACAACATCCTACGGAAAGAATTAAGTGAAATCCTAGGCTTCCATAATGTTGTTTGCTAGATTTAGACGCTTTGCCTAAGTTTAACAAACAAATTTTTTGGCAAGATTTAACTAGTGAGGTCAGATGTAGTGCACCTAGGAATAGCCACTTGCACAACCCTACTTTACGCATCATGCATAGATGGGTGGCTATGACTATGTTCTCTAGAGGAGATGTAAGGGTAGTGCATAATGATGAGCTGAAAATTTTGTTTGACATGAATAAAAAGATAAAAGTTGCTCTAGTTATTGCCATGATGACACAATGGTTAGATTACATTCTAAGAACAGGGTCAATTGAATGCACTTCATTAATTACCCGTATTGCTACTAGGGTAGGATCACTAGAATATTCTTCATTTGAGTATATTGAAAATGAAAGAAAATTGATTAATGAATTATTTAGTGCAAGGAAATACCCTTAAGCATGATCAAGATGGCTCTTTGATATTTTTTTATCCCGACTTTGTCAATGAAATTCGATTACCTAACCCGGATTATCATTTGTACAAATGCCAGAGGCAAACCATTGACCTTCCCATCGAGGAAGCTCGAAGAAGTAATGTCTCTAACAGGGTAACTAGAAGCCGTACAAGGAGAGCATCCATGCCCCCAACAACCTCCACGATTCATGAGTACGAAGAAGAGAACCCAACGGGTGATGCACTCGGATGGACTCAACCTCCATCGTATGAGACCAAAGGTCCGTCTTGGCATGGATGGCTGGGTGCCATATGGGAGCCACCTCTATCCACTTCAAGCTCTAGCAGCTTGTCTCCATCGTCCATGAGAAGATGCCGTTCCTCTTTGGCTAGAAGTCATCGTGACTATAGTCACAGAATGACGGATCACACTAGACGTATGGAAGAACTTGAAGTGAGAATGGTGACATCTACAACACTCTTCAAGGCCATGTCCAAGGTATCCAGTCTGCATCTACAACACCCAAACTGGCAACAACACATGGATGCTCAATTCACCAACTTCAACTCCACGCTTCAACAACAACAAGCCGATCTCGTGGCATACTTCCGTCATTATGGGTTCAACCCTCATCACAGAGGTGAGTGAAAAACAAGCTTGGGGGAGGACTCCCACTTGAGGTAAATTGTATCACACCCCTTGCATATTTATTTTCTGTTGACCCATCATCCTCCTTGCATATAAAAAATTTAAAGTAGTATAGATTTGTTTTGAAATAAAATAAAAGATGTGCGGTAAGAATGACTTAGAATTCACATAGATGAAATGATGAATAGTTATTCTGTTTTAGTTTTCCTAAGTCCCTAGTTTACAACTTACTACTCTCCAACATATTAATCAATTCTAAGTTGTCGTGAGATATGATATAGTGATAGGGCTGCTATTCCTAGTTTGAAGGTCAAACCTGGATTTCCGGAGAAAATTCAAAAAAGATTTAAGTTATTCTCATTTGATTGAAATACCTACCAAAGCCATATGATATATTACATTGACAGACCTTATGCATATGCTATTTGTCTTCACATTGAGCTTTGTCAAACTAGTATAGACCTATGTGAGATTTCGTTTATTACTTTTTGAATTTAAGACTTCACTTGCACATGCTATACTTCTACACTAGAAGTAAGCAAAATCCCATCATACCACCATTCCACAATAAAAAGAGAAACTCCTTATCCTTCATGCTTAGTACTCTCTCAAAATTTATTGCATAAAAAGAGAGTAGAAGACATGGCTACAAGAAAAAGAAAAAGAAAATGCATGCTTACTTCAAAAGCATGAGAAAAAACAGAGAGAGAGAGAAAGAAAAGTAGCCATGTATCATCCCTACAAAATAAGAGAGTCTACTAAAAAAGGAGTCATCTATATATCCACATCCATCTCCATTTCATCACACATGCACAAGTCTTTCATCAAATTGTTTTGAATTAATTTCTCCTAAGGCTTACTTCTTTGACTTAGCAATATTATGTGTTGCAAATATGCCTACTATATTCCTTACCAAGCTCCACATACAAGCCTTATTTCAAAGTAGGATGAATTTAGGCAAAATGCCTTTGTGAGGACATATTTCCTACACATAAAGGAGAGACGGAGAGAATCAAATTGAGGTACTTAGAATCTAAATTGAACTCTCCGAATTTGAGCGGAACTTGATTTCTAGGGTATGTGTGCTCCATTTGTTGTTCTATTTTTCAACCACCCGTGAATAGGAGAAAGCATAAGCCCCATAATGACTTGAGATGGGTGAAGTACCATGCCAATTTTTGCAATACTTGGTAGAGTATTATATTGTGCACATGGTACTTTTGAAAATATAGAACATTGTAGCAACTCCTGATCATCAACCTAAAGTCTTGACTTTGCTCCGGACGAGCAAAGGATAAGCTTGGGGGAGTTCGTTGACGGCGGTTATATACCAATTTCACCCGTCAATATAACTCAATTATGTGAAGGAATTGTTATTTCTTGCACACATCACCTTTCTATTTGACCTATTTTCACTTGTGCTTGCAGAAATAGTGCATGCAGGGAATTATTGCACGAAATGAGGTAAAAGAGGGGGAGCAATCCTATATACCACCCCAACCAATCAAGCGGCAACATGTGGCACCACATGAATCAAATGGCCCACATACAGAAGTATCCGAGGCAATCCAACAGTGTATCACCCATATCAGTCAATGTGACCCACCTGGAAGTCACCCCGAGGAAGCACACTGGAATTGGTCCAAGTTTTTGTTCGGTGGTGCCCTGATCATGATGAAGACTGATTGGCACGCTTTTGGTGGCGGGAACCGCCCCTTCTCCACCTATAAATAGGACCCCCTACCCTCACTTCACACACACACCACTTGAGTATTCATCCATTGTATACATGATTCTCCATAGGTTTAGAGGAGTGTAGGCTATAGTGAGGAGAGCCTCTAGTCCATAATTCAAGTAGGAGAGGAGTAGAAGGAGTCTCTTCCCAATTCCTAATTGGGAAAGGTATGGCTCTCATATTCCTATTTGTATTTGTGACTTTGTTCTTAATAAAGATTTTATCTTTAGTCTTCTGTTGTTCATATACTTGGATGAAGCATTTCTTGTTTGATTGTGGATTCCATATATGTGGTAGGAGTAGTATTTATGATTATGCTATACCATTCTCATTATATCATCATAAACACTACAAACTCCCACTATTGTCTAATTAGCTATGATATGATTATGTTAATAGAATCATTTATGCTATGTATTAACATTGGTTCAACGATGATTTAGTTCGTTGTCTTAGGATGGCTTGTGTTGAGGATCTTAAGGTAATTACTTAATATGCTAGCATGGTGCAAGGATAGATGAGTAGCGTTGAATGTCTCGTGGACCCACAGATTGAAGAGGTAGGCAGTAGGTGGTGATAGCCCTATCTATTCTTTGTAATCCTCCACGTTCGGCTATGCCACAAACTCTTAGCAGGAGTCGTCCTAGTGTTGCTAGGGGTAAACCCGTGCCCGATGTGTTAATCCACTTAGCATGAGAATTAATAATTAATATGATCATTAATAACTAACTTAGGCTATGTATATGTACATTAGAAGCATAGTAGGAGTATCAAACTAACTCTTAGCCTAGTCCCTCTTTACCTCATTTACCCCTTAGGATAGAATGCTCTTGTGTGTCTCACACTACCTCCAAATTATCATTTATCCATCCTTGCTAGAACCCTATCTAGACCAACCTTGCCTCTCCATTTGTTGATTGTTTTGCTTCCACCTAGCCTTCATTTGGGAGAATATAAATGACAGCCTTTGGAAATACTCTAAAAGGGGAAATGCTACATCGGTAGATTCCGGGCACTTGCGGATTTACATCTGTGATTTAAGAACTATCAACATGCATTTCTGGCACCACTGCTAGGAATAAATTGTTAGTAGTGCGTAGAAAATATCAACAGTAGCAACCTAGCAATAATGATGTCCATAATTATGATTTGAAGCTCATTCATTCATAGATCACTAAATTTCAAATTCCTAGGCAAGAAATTAAAAATGTTCAGGAGGATAAAAATGAGAATCTTGTTTACCATGATCCAAATGATAACCATTTACTCTTGCGTAAAAAACTATGATGGTTAGAAATTTTACAAGATGAAGGGATCCATATCGTGTATTTATATCACTCGCACTGCTATGAGTAGGAGCTTTAGAAAAATATGCAAATTTATTTATCCATAAAGCCCCACTCTTATCAATGATTCATACATTGTTCATAGATGCACCTGAACTTAGAACCAATGCATCTTTGGTCTTGTTCTTCCCAATACGTACAAATGAAGATCCAGTTACCTAACCCAAAAATTCATTTGTACAAGTATCAGAAGCTAACCATCGCTCTCTATCATAGAGGGGAAGTTTGCAGAGAAATAATACTATGCAGGCATTCAAAGATCCGATTGTTGGAAACCCAAAGAGGATTCCATTTCAACATCTCTTGGTCGAAGAGTAAATTAGAATGGTTGCTACCTATCGGAAATTAAGCCCGAAGGACAACCATAACTATACGAGGCCGGAGATTTGACATGGAAACCCTCCATGAGCAACTAATGGGTTGCTACGAATATGTGAGAGCATTATGCTCTCAACTATTCTAAGCACTCATCCAAGCTCAAGGGAATTGCCACCATCATTGGGTGTAAGTTATTCCATTGTGGCTAAAAAGTATGATGTACCTTAACCAAGGAATGACAAGATCACATCCAATGTATATTGGGTGCAAATTGTTCCTATGTGGCTAGAAGGTATTTTATACCTTAGCCAAGGAACATTGGATCACATTCAACCCATGTTGACTGCACGTCATCCCTTTGTGGTTATAGGTATGTTGTACCTTAGCCAAGGAACAACGGATCCTACCCAACACATGTTGGCTACATGTCACTCCTTTGTGGCTAATGGTTATCTTTACCTTCGCCAAGGAATGACAGATCACACCCAATGCATGAGGGGTACAAGTTTTTCCTTTATGGCAAGATGGTATGATACACCTTATCCAAAAAATGACAGAACACACTCAACGCATGTTGATTGCATGTTGTTCTTTTGCAGCCAAGGGTTATCATTACCTTAGCCAAGGAATAAAAATATAGATCCAACCTATGGAAACCTTGAGGTGCGAACGAGCAACATCGACAACACTCTCCTCGACCACACTCATGGAACCCATGCAAGGCAACCCAACATCGACACTCAATCCTCCAATGCTAAAGCCATGCTGCAACAAAGTTAGGCCAACCTCATGGCCTACATCCGTCGTTAGGGTTTCAACCCCTACCGCAGACCTTGACCAGGAACATGCTTGGGGGAGAACCCCCACTTGAGGTAACTTGTATCACACCCCATTTGCATTCCTTTATTTTATTAATAAAATAATAATAAGAAGAATAACGCAGTATAGGTTAGGTTAATAAGATAAAAGATGTGGGGTAAGAATATTCTTACTTTGCATAAGTTGAAATGATGAAAATTTGCTCTGTTTTATTTTCTCTAGTCCCATGCATAAAACTTAGTATTCTCCAAGTATTGGGTTTATTGGCCTAGAATACTCTTGCCTGAAACTTGAAAATTGGGGGTAGCAAAAGCTAAGTCCAATTCTAGGTTGTTGTGGGACATGATATAGTGATAAGAGCTGCTAATATCCTAGTTGAAAGTGAAACTTAATTTCATGGAGAAAATTTAAAATGGAAGTTCCTCATTCAATAGAAATTCTTACCAAAGCTCTATGATGATTTGAATTAGATAAACATTATGCACATGTTATTTGCCTTCACATTGAGCCTAATCAAACCAGTATAGACCTATGTGAGAATCTTTTCATACTTTTAAGATCAATATTACACGGCACATGCTAAACTTCTACACTGAAGTTAGCAAAATTCCATCATATGGTCATTCCACAATAAAAAGAGAAACTCCATGTCTTTCATTCTTAGTACTCTCTTCACATTTATTGCATAAAAAGGGAGTAGAAGACATGGTCACAAGAAAAAGAAGAAGAACAAAGCATGCTTACATTATAAGCCTGAGAAAAAAAAGTAGTCGTGTTTCATCTCTTCAATTAAGAGAGTCTACACAAATAGGAGTCATCTCAAAAATCCAAATCCACTCTACAAATATTCCATCACACTTGCAGAAATCTTGATCGAAAGTATGATTTGTTTTCTCCTAAGACTTACTCTTTTGACTTAGCAATATATGTGTTGCTGAAAGTGCATCTAGAAATCCCTTGTGGGTTTTGGATAATTTATGACAAGCAAATGAGATCCTAACCTCTTTGCTGAGATGAGCACAGGTTTTAATGAGAAAATGAGCAAAGAGCCAAAAAAAAGGAGAATGAGGAGCAATGTGGAAAAGAGCTCAAGGAACAAGTGTAGTAGATCATTGTGTATGGAGTGTGTTAAGGAAACATACCCCAAAAGCTCAATCACAAATAACCTCACACACTGCACAAATTTATACAAGACCGGACTCGTCCGACTGACACTAAACTAGTCCGATATCTCTCTGTACAAGATCGGACAAGTCCTATATTCCCACAGACTAGTCCGATATCTCTCTGACTAGAATCAGACTAGTCCTCCCCAGTGCAGACTGGTCCTCAAAACACTTCACAAGTTTCACAAAATCGGACAAGTCTGATATTAGCACGAGCTAGTCCGAAAAACCCTCTGACCTAAATTAGACAAGTCCTCTAAGTACGGACAAGTCCTCAATTCACTTAGGGTTTCACATTTCTGGACAAGTCCGATATCTATTGGACTAGTCTGAAGATTTCCAGAACCAAAATCGAACAAGTCTGCTCTCTGCCGGACTAGTCCGATATTTCGGGACACCTACGGTTTGCTACACATAGCACACAAGACTAGTCCAGTGTCCACCACAGACTAGTCCGTTATTCCTAAACCCTAACGGTAACTTTTGGGAACCCCATATAAATAGGTGTACATGGCCCATCTTTCAACTCTCTCGACCCCCTGTGCCGTCACACCTCCCAAGACCCTCAAAAACACATCTCTCCATGAAATCAAACGCAACAAAGATCAATCCTTTGAGGATACACTTTGGATCATTGGAGAGACACAGTTCATCACTCATTGAGCTCTTGGTTTGATTCCCTAACACACTCCTGTGGTTTTCATTATAATCTTTCGAGTGTGTTCTTGGTGGTGTTCTTGTTGTAATCTAGGGGGCCCTCAACGTGTGAGAAGGCCCCTTGAATTTGGTTATTTCCCCCTTTGTGATTAGTGAAGAGGATTGGCCTTTGTGGCGATCCGACGAGGGTAGGGTTGGAGAAGACCCGGTCCTTTCGTGGACTCCTCAACATGGACGTAGGTTGCCTCTGTGGGAACCGAACCACGGGATAAAATCATTGTATTCTTCGTTTGTTCTCATTGTTCTTACAACTCATATATATATATATATATATATATATATATATATATATATATATATATATAGGGTTTTGATCAATCGTGTTCACTTTACATTGAAACATTGAGTTTAAGATTAAATTGTGATACATCCTAGTTTATAGTTGTGCAACACTTAAATTACAAGTATAATTCCGCTGCTTACATCCTATAATCAAATTAATCGATCAAATTTGATTAACCTAGTCGGTACACACCGGACTAGTCCGCACTTGACCGGACTAGTCCGATATCTCGAGATTTGATCTGGTTGTTAAGTGTTGCAGGTTCCGACAAAATTCAAAAAGGCCACATTCAATTGGTATCAGAGCAAGGTTCTTCAAGAAGGAGACTAATCGCTCGAAGAGATCATGTCAGACATGAAGGACATACACAAGAGCATCAACCAAGAGAAGGTTGAAGAAGACAAGAACCAGAAATTGGAAAAGCTCCTCGAAGCCATTCAAGACTTCGAGGATGATGATGAGGAGATGCTGGAACTCAAGGCGCTCCTAAGGAAGAAAACCCTTTCCAAGGGAAAGGTGAAGATCGAAGATGAGAAGAAAAAGAAGGTGAGTAGTCACACCCACTACTCCCGATATCCTTTTAATTATGATCGCTTAAATTCTAACAACAATCATTATCTATCTATTCCACTTGGAAAAGCCCCACACTTCGACGACAATGACTACTCAATGTGGAGGCAAAACATAAAAATGCATTTGATTTTTCTCAATCCATGTTTGTGGCACATAGTATGCACAGGAATAGATATCCCGGATGATGATGAGGAGCTCACACCTAGCCAAGAGCAAGCCATCTATCAAAATGCTCAAGCTGCTATAGTCATTATTTCATCACTCAGTCGTGATGAATTTACAAAGGTGGATGGACTCGAGATCGCAAAAGAGATATGGGATACATTGCAAACCGCACATGAAGGCGATGGTCATGTGCGAGAAGCGAAAATCGAGATGATCGAAGGCGAGTTGGGAAGATCTTCCATCGAAGAAGATGAGTCGCCACAAGATATATACAATCGACTAAAGACGCTCATCAACAAGGTGCAAGCATACGGAAGCAAGAAGTGGAACGACCACGAGGTTGTGAAGCTCATCCTTAGAGCCTTCATGCCTTGCAATGTCACCTTGTGCTCGATGATACGAGAAAGCCACGGGTACAAGAATATGAACCCAGATGAGCTACTTGGGAAAATCATCAACTTTGAGATGATGGAAAAGCAAGTCAAGCACGTTAAGGAGATTGCCGATCTCACCTCGGCAAAGAAGAAAGGGGTTGCTTTGAAGTCCACCCTCAAACCCTTATCTAAAGAAGCGCGAGAAGCTCAATTAGAAGAAGATGGTGACAATGAGAGAAGCGACTTGGATGAAGATGACATGATACTATTCATGAAGAAGTTCAAAAGAATGATGAAGAAAAGGCAAGGTGCTAAATCAAGTGAAGGAAAGTACAAGGAAAGATCAAAACCAAAGTTGAGGCGGGCATGCTATAACTGTGGTGAGTATAGCCACTTTATAGTTGATTGCCCATATGAAGAGAACAAGAAGAAGACCAAAGAAGCAAAGCCTCAACCCAAGAAGTTCTTTAAGAAGAAGAAGCAAGCTGAACAAGCACATCTTGGGAAAGAATGGGACTCTAATGATGAGGCCTCATCCGAAGTAGAAGAGATGGCTAGCATAGCCATCGAGAAGACATCCAAGAAGTCCACTCTCTTCCCTCCTCTCGGCGCATGGAAGGGGAACGACACTTGCCTCATGGAAAAGGAAGGTAAACGTAAGGTAACAGCAAAACCCTCTTCCGTACATTCCTATTCTAGCGATAGTGAAATTGCTAGCAATAATGAAGATATGCTCATTGGACTAGATAAGAAAACAGCCGCAAAAATGAAATTTTTACTTGATCAACTTGTTGAGAAGGAGAAGTTGATACATCATCAAGAAGACATGATTATCTCCCAAAAGGAGGAATATGTTGAACTTGACAAGCTTCTAGAGCTTGAAAAGGAGCGAAGCAAGTCACTAGAGCTTGAGTTAGATTCAAGCAAGGAAGCTTGCTTGGAGTTAAGCGACTCAAATACTACAATCAAGGACGAACTTGCTAACCTAATCAAAGTTAACAAGATCCTTGAAGTGCAAGTTGAGTCACTCAAGCAAGGTGACCCTTCATCCTCCTCAAGCTCACCTTCTCAACCCATTAAAACTGAAATTGCTTCTACTTGTACATGTGGTAAAGTTGGCACCAGCTTAAAAGACAAGTCAACCTCTACCAAGGATAAGCATCCTTCCCAAAATGGCATATTTGACAAGGAGAAGGTCAAATATGCACGTAGTGCACACTAGGCCACAAGACCTCCTAATGTCAAATATGGCATTGGGTATTCCTATGGTGGAAAGCAAAATGCTAGAAGCCATAAGAATAACAAGGAAAACATTACCTTTTTAAACGGAAGACTCTCTCAAACTGGAAAATCCAAAGTTAATGCATCCAACACGCATGATCACCGGACTAGTCCGGTCGGGATCCGGACAAGTCCGGTCTTCCGGATAAGTCCGATCTCCTAGACTAGTCCTGTATATAAATAACAACAGTTGATATTTAGAACTTTCGATGCATCTTATGTCTTAATGATAAGTAATTTTAGCAAAGTTTATGCTCATTATGTTGGGCCATGCCATGGGAACACCAAGTCTCATGTGTGGGTGTACAAATGCCTTGTGACTAACCTAAAAGGACCCAAGCAAGCTTGGGTACCTAAAACCAAGGCATGATTTGTTTTTGTAGGCCTATTCCTCCGGTGGATCAACATGTATGCTAGACAGTGGCTGCACCAACCATATGATAGAGAAAGAAGAATGTTCGTTGAGTAAAAGCAAATGAGGATCCAAGCGAGGGCATCTATTTTGGAGACAATAGTCAAGGAAAGGTGCTCGGTACCGGTAAAATTGCCATATTATCTAAACACACTCTTTCTCATGTATTACATGTTGATTCCTTAGATTATAACCTACTGTCCATATCTCAATTATGTGACAAAGGTTATAATTGCTTGTTCACTAATGAGGGTATGACTGTCTCTAGGAGTAGTGATGGTTCCATTGCATTCTAGGGTATGTTTAAGGGAAAGCTTTACAATGTTGACTTCAACAAAGATAAAGCCAAACTTGACACATGCTTGATTGCAAAGACCAACATGGGTTGGCTGTGGCATAGGCGGCTAACGCATGTTGGTATGAGGAATATTCAAAAACTCCTCAAGGGCAATCACATCCGAGGTTTGAAGGATGTTGTTTTTGAGAAAGATAGGCCTTGTTGCGCGTACCAAGTCGGGAAGCAAGTTGGAGCACCTCATCCCGCTAAGAACGTCATGACTACAACAAGACTGCTCGAGCTACTTCACATGGACTTATTTGGTTCAATTGCATACATAAGCATCGACGGTAACAAATATGGTTTAGTAATTGTCAATGATTTTTCTCGCTTCACTTGGGTTTTCTTTTTACATGATAAGGCATAAACACAAGGAATCTTGAAGAAATTTTTCAAGCGTGCTCAAAATGAGTTTTCATTGACGATCAAGAACATTCGAAGCGACAACGGCACGGAGTTCAAGAACACATAAGTTGAGGAGTACCTAGACGAAGAAGGCATAAAGCATGAGTTTTCAGCTCCTTACTCCCCTCAACAAAATGGAGTTGCCGAAAAGAAGAACCGAACCTCATAGATATGGCGAGAACAATGCTCGATGAGTACAAGACCTCGGATCGATTTTGGGCGGAAGCGGTCAACACCGCTTGCCACGACATAAATCGACTTTATCTTCATCGACTACTCAAGAAAACATCCTATGAGTTGCTCACCGGTAACAAACCTAATATTTCATATTTTGGAGTTTTCGGTTCCAAATGCTACATTTTGAACAAGAAGCCTAGGACTTCAAAGTTCGCTTCGAAGTCCGATGAAGGTTTCTTGCTTGGTTATGATTCGAACACTTACGCCTATCGTGTCTTCAACAAGACCTCCAGACTTGTTGAAGTAGCACGTGACGTAGTGTTTGATGAAACTAATGGCTCCCAAAAGGAGCAAGTTGGTCCATGTGTGCTAGATAGAGAAGAAGCTTTGTGCCAAGCATTGAGAAGAATGGCGTAAGGCGAAGTTCGACCACAAGAGCCACCTCTAAATATGCATGAGGAAAATGAACCACAAGAGGAGACCAATGATCAAGGGGGGGCTTCCATACAAGATCAACCTCAAGAAAGCAAAAATGATCAACAAGTCGAAGAGGGCAACCATTTAGGGGGGGGGGGGGGGGGGAGAAGATGATCATGAAAATTCAAGACAGCAAGTGTCACACCCAAGAGTACACCAATGCGTCCAAAGGGATCACCCAATCGACAACATCATCGGTGACATCCAAAAGGGAGTAACTACTAGATCTCACATAGCTAATTTTTGTGAGCATTATTCTTTTGTATCCTTTTTGGAACCGCGCAGGGTTGAGGATGCATTGAAGGATCCGGATTGGGTAGTGGCCATGCAAGAAGAACTCAACAATTTCAAAAGAAACGAGGTGTGGGAACTAGTTGAAAGACCCAAGTCCAATGTCGTCGGCACCAAATGGGTCTTCCGCAATAAACAAGACGAACACGGGGTGGTGACAAGGAACAAGGCACGACTTGTGGCCAAAGGGTATTCACAAGTCGAAGGTCTGGATTTCGATGAAACCTTTGCTCCAGTAGCTAGACTTGAGTCTATAAGAAAATTACTTGCATATGCTACTCACCATGATTTCAAGCTCTATTAAATGGATGTGAAAAGCGCCTTCCTCAACAGACCAATCAAGGAGGAGGTGTATGTGGAGCAACCCCCCAGGTTTGAAGATGAAGAGTTTCCTGACCATGTATTTAAATTATGTAAGGCTCTCTACGGCCTCAAACAAGCTCTTAGGGCTTGGTATGAGTGTCTTAGAGATTTCTTAATTGAAAATAGTATTAAGATCGGTAAAGTAGATTATACATTGTTTACAAAGAACCTTGACAATGACCTCTTTATTTGTCAAATTTATGTTGATGATATAATTTTTGGTTCAACTAACAAATCTTTTTGTGAGGAATTTAGTAAAATTATGACAGAAAGGTTTGAGATGTCCATGATGGGAGAGCTAAAGTACTTCTTGGGATTCCAAGTGAGGCAACAAAAGGAAGGGACGTTCATAAGCCAAACTAAGTACACTCAAGACATACTCAAGAAGTTTGGAATGGACAAGGCGAAGCCTATAAAGACTCCCATGGCAACGAATGGCCACTTGGATCTCAATGAAGATGGACCAAAAGTCGATCAAAAGGTATATTGCTCCATGATTGGTTCTCTACTCTACTTATGTGCATCTAGACCAGACATTATGTTGAGTGTATGCTTCTGTGCAAAGTTTCAAGCCAACCCAAAAGAGTGTCATTTGACAGCCGTTAAGAGAATCTTGCGGTATTTAGTTCATACACCCAACCTAGGCCTTTGGTATCCCAAAGGTTCCAAATTCAATCTAATTGGCTACTTCGATGCAGGTTATACCGGATGTAAGGTAGATAGAAAAAGTACCTCCGGTACATGCCAATTCCTAGGAAGATCCCTAGTTTCTTGGTCTTCCAAGAAACAAAACTCCATTGCCTTATCCACAGCCGAATCGGAGTATGTTGCAGCCGGGAGTTGTTGTGCACAACTCCTTTGGATGCGACAAACTCTAAGGGATTACGGTTACAATATGAACCGCATTCCACTCCTTTGTGACAATGAGAGTGCCATTAAAATTGCCCATAATCCCGTTGAGCACTCTAGAACCAAACACATAGACATACGGCATCACTTTTTGAGAGAGCACTCAATGAAGGGAGATATAGCCATTTCACATGTCAATACCGAAAAGCAACTAGCTGGTATTTTTACCAAGCCACTTGATGAAAAACGCTTTTGCGAACTCTAAAATGAACTAAATATCCTTAATGCTCGAAGTGTGGCTTCAAATCTTGTATACCTGAATGCTTCTTCAAAATTCATTGATTGAGTTGTGAAAATCATCTCTCTAAATTTTTCCGAAAAACTATGTCAATTACTAGATCTTGGTGAATTGTTATCATTGCTTGATTGTTGTATGCTTACTGATTGTATTCATCAAGATTATTTGATTTGATTTGCATCCTTATTTTCTTAATAAGTACCTTTGAATATATACGAATGAACTATGCTCATCTTATCTGGTGACCACGGACTAGTCCGTGGTTACCCGGACTAGTCTGCCCGTGCAGACTAGTCCACAGAGCGCTGGTTAGGCTGGACTAGTCCGACCGACAATGGACTAGTCCGATATAGCCTCTGAAAAAGTTCATACTAGTCCGATCATTTTCAGACTTGTCTGATTTTTCGTGTCCTTAACCCTAGCCGCCACCAAACCCTAATCTCCCTCACCCCACACTTGCCTCAAGCTTTCTCTCTCCACGCTCGAGCTCCCCAAGACGATTCGACAACTTCTCCATAAAAAATCTCCAAGTTTGGGTGGAAATCAACCTCCTTCGCTTAGGGATTGAAGACCACAGACTTGTCCGCCCTTCAACCCCCTCTTCTCCGAGATTCAAGCAATTTTTCGGTAAATTTTCCCCCAAACCCTAGAAATCTCCATTTTCTTCATTGTTGATCGAATAGCGTAGCTCCTGTCACCTAATGCAAGTGTCCTTGATTTATTACATTGCTGTTAGGCTAGTTTTTGCATTGAGCAACTCCATTTGTCTCATAGTTAAGGTTTTTGAGGATGAATACCGGACTAGTCCGGTCCATGCATGGACAAGTTCGGTCACCCAGACTAGTTCGTGCCTGTACACCGGACTTGTCTGATTTTTCTAAACTCAACCCTAACTTCTTGATTCCTCAGTGCAATTCCTTATCATCTATTCTCATCAATACCTTGTACAATCCATTCTCAGGGCATGTCGAACTCACACGACTAAGTTTTTGATTTCGAAGCTGAGATGGACCACGAAGCCGTGCTTCAGTCCTCAACAAGCCTCGGCAAGAAGCGCCAAGAGCGACCTTCCGAGCCGGCTTCCTCTCCTCCCCAGGCTCGAATGAAAGTGCTCGCGAAGAAGCCAGCATCCAAGGCTTCTGGTGGAGGTGGCCCTCGCCAAGCCAAGGGCAAGGGAAGGGAATTGCATCGGGCCCAATTGGCCCTCTAAAGATGTCAGCTCCAAGGGAAGGAGCCAAGGATCCCGCAAAAGAAAAATTTAACGGAAAGGGCAGTGACACGACAGCCAAGTTCAGAAATGTTGATTGCTACAGCCGTTCGAAGCAAACTGCCAATGGGAGGTTTTGGAGCAACTTCCATGCAGACTTCTACAAGTCTGTATATCTCCAAATGAAGACACCAGTGGTGCGCAGCCAATGGATCGATTGGGCGCATTTTGAGAAGAACGACTGCTCACCGTTCGTTGAGGTGGTCGAGGCTATTGAGAGGCATGGATTGAAGGATCTATTCGCCTTCAGGAGCAATTGGAATGATGAGGTTATTGCCTAGTTTTATGCTACTTGCCACTTCTCAAGTGATGAGGAAGAAAGTATGACTTGGATGACTCATGGATCCAAGTACAACATAACTTATGAGGAATTTGCAAGACTGTTACACCTTGACACCTCAAGCAATGACAACTTGATCATCCACAACATAGATGTCATTGAAAAGGACAGGATGAAGTTCCTCTATGAACCCAACTCCAAGTTCAACCCCCCTTCTACCAAGAATATGAAGCCCTTCTTTGTGGTGTTGAACAGGGTTCTAAAGAAGACAATTGCCCCCAAGGATGGGGATGCTAGAAGTGTGCAGGGGTACCTCAGGACCTTGATGAAGTTCATTAGCAAAGACAAAAAATTTGATGTCTGTGACTATATTTGGAATGACATGGTGAACATCTCCTGCACACCGAACAGGTCATGTGGCTATGCTCCTTATCTGATGTTCATGATTGAAAAGGTTACATGCATAGAGTTTGTCAAGGATGTGGAGCACCTACCCTTGAGGCCCTAGATGCCTCATAAGCCAAGTGTTCAAGCTGCTCCATCTCTGTCCTCCAGCCCTGAGGCTCCAACGAGAGCCAGTGTTGGTGCTAGGACTGCTCTCGCCACTAGGGCCCCTCCTCAAAAGGGGTCCCCAAGTGGCATCTTCAAGTACCTGGCTAATATTTTTGCCTCCTGTAAAAAGGCTGAGGTGAAGGCCCACAAGCTCAACAAATGAAGAAAGGATGACATGAGATATGTCAAGGAGAATATGAAGCAGATTTGCCAAAAGCTGGAGATCGAGCCCATTGCATCTCCAGTAATTTCTGATGACTCCAACTCTGATTACACCGAGCTCGGGCCCTTGACTCCCTCTGAGCTTGCCTATTTTGGCATTGGGGACTTGAGTGGCTCTGTTCCTCCTCCTCCTCCTCATCAGCCAGAAGATGAAGATGATGAGAGGACCGACATCAAGGCTTGAAGACTTCAGTTCCCTCCTCTCCTTCCTTTTGGTGTCTTGATGCCAAAGGGGGAGATATTGAGGGGGAGTCTGAGGTTTTAGCTGTAGGATGCTAGGAGAGCTTCTTTTTATGTCGTTTGTCTATTTTGTGGGTTGTAAAACTTTTAATATGCTCTTATGATACTTATGGTCCTGTGATGCAATGTTTTGAACTGCTTATGAAGAAACTGATGAAATCTGCGTTTTTACAATAAGAATGACATATATGCTTATTGTTGATGTGTTGATGTCAATTATGTCATTCTCATAATGATTATTGCTTCTATACACTTAGTTCTGCATCCCACCATAAAGAGTGCATATATGGATCATGTTTTCATTGCTTAATGTATTTTAAACTCATATGTGCACACTTTATGAAAATCTCAACTTTTTATCATATTTTGTGAAATCTCAATTGTTTGTCATCAATCACTGAAAATGGGGAGATTGAAAGTGCATCTAGGAATCCCTTGTGGGTTTTGGATGATTTATGACAAGCAAATGAGATCCTAACCACTTTGTTGAGATGAGCACCGGTTTTAATGAGAAAATGAGCAAAGAGCCAAAAAGAAAGGAGAATGAGGAGCAATGTGGAAAAGAGCTCAAGGAACAAGTGTAGTAGATCATTGTGTATGGAGTGTGTTAAGGAAACACACCCCAAGAGCTCAATCACAAATAACCTCACACACTGCACAAATTTATACAGGACCGGACTAGTCCGACTGACACTGGACTAGTCCGATATCTCTCTGCACAAGATCGGACATGTCCGATATTCCCATGGACTAGTTCGATATATCTCTGACTAGAATCGAACTAGTCCTCCCCAGTGGAGACTAGTCCTCAAAACACTTCACAAGTTGCACAAAATCGGACGAGTCTGATATTAGCACGGACTAGTCCGAAAAACCCTCTGACCTAAATCGGACAAGTCCTCCAAGTGCGGACTTGTCCTCAATTCACTTAGGGTTTCACATTTCTGGACAAGACCGATATCTATCAGACTAGTCCGAAGATTTCCAGAACAAAAATTGGACAAGTATGCTCTGTGCCAGACTAGTCCGATATTTCGGGACACCTAGGGTTTGCTACATATAGCACACCGGACTAGTTCGGTGTCCACCACGGACTAGTCCGATATTCTTAAACCCTAGCAGTAACTTTTGGGAACCCCATATAAATAGGTTTACACGACCCATCTTTCAACTCTCTCGACCCCCTGCGCCGTCACACCCCCAAGAGCCTCAAAAACACATCTCTCCACGAAATCAAACGCAACAAAGATCAATCCTTTGAGGATACACTTTGGATCATTGGAGAGACACAGTTCATCACACATTGAGCTCTTGGTTTGATTCCCTAACACACTCATGTGGTTTTCATTGTAATCTTTCAAGTGTGTTCTTGGTGGTGTTCTTGTTTTAATCTAGGGGAGCCCTCAACGTGCGAGAAGGCCCCTTGAATTTGGTTATTCCCCCCTTTGTGATTAGTGAAGAGGATTGGCCTTCGTGGCGATCCGACGAGGGTAGGGTTGGAGAATACCCGGTCCTTTCATGGAATACTCAACGCGGATGTAGGTTGCCTCTGTGGAAACCGAACCACGGGATAAAATCATTGTGTTCTTTGTTTGTGCTCATTGTTCTTACAACTCATATATATATATATATATATATAGGGTTTTGATCAATCGTGTTCACTTTATGTTGAAACATTGAGTTTAAGATTAAATTGTGATACACCCTAGTTTATAGTTGTGCAACACTTAAATTACAAGTATAATTCCGCTGCTTACTTCCTAGAATCAAATTAATCGATCAAATTTGATTAACCTAGTCGGTACACACCGGACCAGTCCACACTTGACTTGACTAGTCTGATATCTCAAGATTTGATCTGGTTGTTAAGTGTTGCAGGTTCCGACAAAATTCAAAAAGGCCTATTCACCCCCCCCTCTAGGCCACCTTCAGTTGCAAATATACCTACTCTTGATCCCTATCAAGCTCCACATACAAGCCTTATTTAGATGTAGGACAAGAAGGGCATTGCCTTGGTGAGGATACAAATACCACTTACCACATAGGAGTGATTGAGTGCATCATTTGAGAAACTTAAATCCAAACACCATTTGAAATTCTCCTGAAATTTGGGTGGAACTCATACATTAGGTGATGCATTCTCATTTTGCTGTTTTGTCCTTCGACCACCCAAGAAAAGGATGAGGCATAAGCCAAAGACTAAGAAAAAGGGTGAGGTACCATAGCCAATTTATTCAATGCAAGGTAGAATACTTTGTTGTTCAATTGATACTTTCGCGAAATAGGACATTGTAGCAACTCCTGATCAACAACCTAAGTCTTTATCTTTGTTTCGGGATAAGCAATGGGTAAATTTGGGAGAGTTTGTTGACGGTCGTTATATACCAATTTCGGCCCCCAATATAACACAAATATGTGAAGGAATAATATTTCTTACACACATTATAGTTAGAAATAACCTAGTTTGACATGTACTTGGAGAAATTGGTACATGCAGGTATTTTATACAGAATTGAGGTGAAACGAGGGGATGGATCCAATAAATTATCATCCTAGCCAATAAGGCAATGACATGTGGCATCACATGGATCAAATGGCCCATAAACAGACGTATCCGAGGAGATCTAACGGTGTATCACCCACATCAGTCAAGAAGACCCACTTGGAGCCACCCCGAGAAAGCACAAATCGTTTGGAGGGCCTACCAGGTCGGGCTTCCTCCCTAGTCGGGTGACCTGGTCTTTCCTCCAAACTCAGTCAGCTTCCACGTGTTGGCTCCTCCCAGCCTGGAGAAGTCATTGATGACTGATTCACGCGCTTTTGGTGATGGGAACCGACCCTTCTCCAAGCTATAAATAGGACCCCTCACCCCTCACTTCAACACACACCACTTGAGCATCATTCTATTGTACACTAGTTCTCTTAGTCCTTAGTAGAGTTAGGCTATAGGGAGGAGAGCCTCTAGTCCCAAGTCGAAATTGGGAAAGGTATGGCTCATGTATCTTTTATTATATTTGTGACTTTATGCATAATAAATATATTATCTTTAGTCTTCTTTTACTCATATACTTGAATGAAGCGTTTCATGTTTGATTGTGGATTCCATGTATGTGGTAGGAGTAGTCTTTATGATTATGCCATAACAATATTATTCCATCATCATAATCACTACAATCCCCCACTTAAGTCAAATTAGCTATGATATGATCATGTTAATATGAATAACTTATGCTATGTTTCAACATTGGTTCCTCATTGCCTTAGGATGGCTTGTGCCGCGGTTCCTAAGGTATTTACATAATATGCTAGCATGGTGCTAGAATAGTTAAGTAGCATTGGATGTCTTGGAGACCCACAAATTGAAGAGGTAGGTAGTAGGTGGTGACAACCCAATCTGTCCTTTATAATCCTCCACGTTCGGCTATGCCACAAGCTCTTGGCGGAAATCACTCTAGTTTTGCTCGGGGTAAACCCGTGCGTGATATGTGGAACAACTTAGCATAAGGGTTCACCATTGGCATGCTCATTAGTATTTAACCTAGGCTATGTATATGTATATTAGAAGCATTGTAGGAGCAACTCCCCTATTCTTAGTCTAACCTCCATTAGTACTCATCTACCCTTTATAATAGATCGCTTAGGTGTGTGTCATACTACCCATATATTATCAACTAACCCTTGTCGATAATTGATTAGTATCCCATAGATTGATCATAAGAGTAGTGTTTAATTTACTCCATTTCCTTTCTTTGGGATAAATACAATACACATGGGAATACTCTTGGGTGAAATGCTACACGACAGTTTCCATGCGCTTGCGGACCTCATCTCTTCCGAGAGATGATTTGTGATGTAAGAAACGTCAACACAACCATGCAACAACCACAACGATCCGCTCAAGGTCGTCCAAATCGGTTCTGAAGCCGCCCAGACCACCCGCGTTGCGGGAGGTCTGGGTGACAAATAGGAACTCACACTCATCACCTTCTTCTGGGATAATGTAGACGTGTTTGCTTGGCAACCATCATAAATGTCTTGGATTCCCAGAGAGGTGAGCACAATCTGAAGGCCTATTCAGCAGAAGCGCTAGAACCAGTCCATCAAGTGGCAAAACTTCATCCGTGAAGAAATGAAAAAGTTGCTCGATGCTGAATTCATCTGGGAAGTTCATCATCCACGATGGCTGTCAAACCCAGTCGTCGTCCCTAACGCTAGTGGGAAGCTTCAGATAGGCATCTACTACACCACAATCAATAAGGCATGTCCAAAAGACCCTTTTCCACTTCCAAGAATAGATCAAATAGTGGATTCTACTTCTGGCTTTGAATTATTATGCTTCCTGCATGCGTATTCTGATTTTCATCAAATACCAATGGCTAAGGAAGATGAAGAACATACAACCTTTATCATAGTACATAGTCTATACTCCTACACTACCATGCCTTATGGTCTCAAGAATGCTCTCTCAACTTTTGTGCGAGCAATGCATAAAACATTTGGTGAGCTTAATTGGGACCTTGTGGAGGTGTATGTTGATGACATTGTTGTCAATGTCAAGACCAAAGACTCTTTATTGGATAATCTTCAGATAGTCATTGACAAGTTACGCATAATGGCACGAAGCTGAACATCGACAAGTGTGTCTTCGGGGTTTCCTTTGGAAAGCTTCTTGGATTCTTGGTAACACACGGAGGAATTGAAGCAAATCTAGAGAAGATAAAAGCTACTGAAGCGATGCACCTCCAGCACGTATCAAGGATGTCCAGAAGCTTACGGGGTGGCTGGCCTCACCCAGACGATTATCTCTAGACTGACTGAGCGGGCACTCCCATTCTTCAAACTTCTGTGAAAGTCCAGACCTTTCAACTGGTTCGAAGAAGCAGAAAACCATTTTAGGAGCTAAAGCAGTCACTCACATCACTGCCAATCGTTGTAGCTCAAGAGCCAAGTGAGCCTTTATTGCTTTACATTGCTGTAACGATAGAAGTTGTCAGCATGGTCCTGGTCGCAGAGAGATCAGAAGTACCTCCGAATTCTTCTTAACAAAGGCTCAGACCCCCCCGGGAGGGTCCAGAGCCACCTGGAGACATCAACAATCAAGGCAAGCCTGGGTTCCAGATCCTAGACATTGAAGAAGATCCTGAAGGTCGGGGGCCTCCGTAACTTCCTCTACAAGAAGACATGTTTGACCCCCCCCCCCCCCCCCCCCCCCCGGGAGGGTCCTGACTGCACATGAAGAAGACCTGGACCCCTTCAGGATGGTCTGGATTGTCCAACGACCAGTCTACTTCATCAGTGAGGTTCTCTATAATGCCAAGACAAGATATCTAGAAGTGCATAAGCTACTATACGCAGTTCTTATCGCTTCAAGAAAGTTGCGTCATTATTTTCAAGCTCACAAGATCTCGGTGGTAACCTCGTATCCACGGCGAGCTATACTCCATAATACCAATGCAACTGGAAATATTGCCAAATGGGTTGTGGAGCTAGCAGGGTTTGAGCTTGAATTCTTGCCTCAACATGCTACCAAGAGTCAGGCGCTAGCTGATTTTCTAGCGGAGTGGACTCCATCTCCATCTGGTTCGGGAGCCCTCGCCGTTGATATGCCGGAACCTAAGATCCCGATCTTCACCGAGCCTCACTGGACCCTGTTCTTCGATGGCTCCATGTAGAAGTAGGGGGGCGGAGCTGGAATTCTGCTCCTTGCATCAACCGGGGAGCAAGTCTAGTACATGATTCGTCTTGACTTCAAGGCAACAAACAACATGGAGGAATATGAAGCTCTCATCTTCGTATTGAAGACGGCACCATTGTTCGATATCCAGCAGCTACTAGTCAAAGGGGATTCACAACTCATTATCAAACAAGTTAGAGGTCAGTGTTGTTGCAACAATCCACAACTAGCAACATATCTTCTTCAAGTCCAGAAGTTGCAGAAAGAATTCCAGGTCCTGGACCAATGCCATGTCCAGCGTGCCAGCAATGTTGAAGCTGATGAAATCTCAACAAAAACTTCTACTGGGGCTCCAGCATCCGATGGAGTTTTTGTAAGGAGACTTCCAACTCAATATGCCTAGCCTGCCAAACTGGGTGAAGGGAGCGAGACTAGCACCTCGAAGTTGGCGGTCTCGGTAGCTCTATTACCATGGTGTCCACCAAGGATCGTAGGTGTCATAGAGGGCTCCGTGCAACCTGGCGCGTAAGATCCAGAAGCTCAAGCTAGTCATGATGTATAAATCACAGAGGTCCGAGACTACTTGAAACACAATATCCGTCCTGAAGAAGATGTATCCGCTGAACTGATTGTTCGAATGGCTAAGAGATACACGTTGGTAGAAGGGTATCTCTACTGACGTGGCGCTAGTGGCATCCTATTGCGGTGCAAAACCCAGAAGATGGCTGCGAGATCCTCGCAAAAATCCATGGAGGCGAGTGTGGGAACCATGCTTCATCCCTCACGTTGGTCGGTAAGGCCTTTTGGCATGGTTTTATTGGCCTACAGCTCTCTAGAATGTAGTCGAGCTGGTCAAGAGATGCGAGGTGTGCTAGTTTCATGCCAAGCAGATCAACACACCGGCATAGTCACTGCAGATGATTCCACCCTCATGGCCATTCACTGTATGGGGGTTGGATATTCTGGGACCTTTTCCCAAAGCCATCAGAGGGTACTGGTTTCTCTATGTCGCTATCGACAAGTTCACAAAGTGGCCAGAAGTAGCTTCTGTTATACCAATCAACAAGCAATCAATAATCAAGTTCTTGAAGTCCATTGTCTGCATATTTGGAGTCCTGAACAGAGTCATCACTAACAACAGAACCCCATTCTCAAGTGCTGCATTCCAAGAATATTTCTAAGACCTCGACATCAAGATTAGCTACGCATTAGTAGCGCACCCAGTAAGTAATGGGCAAGCTGAGAGAGCAAATACTGAGATTCTCAAAGGACTCGAGGCCCGCACCTCCAAACGCTTGAAAAAGCATGGTGTTAATTGGATTGTGGTTCTTCCTTCTACATTGTGGGCTAGCCGGACAATACCCAGTCAGACTACAGGAGAGACTTGGTGGACGGAGCCCAAGCCGTTCTCCCTCCAAAAATCACCATGGGTTCTCTTCTAGTCTGGACTTATGACGAAGCCACACAGAACTAGCTCCGGCATGATGATATGGAACTTGCCAACGAGGCAAGATGCCAAGCAGCTGCCTGAAATGTGTGATACCGCCAAGCGCTCTGGTGCTATCAGCAACGCATGTGCGCGATCGACAGCTTGAAGTAGGCGATCTGGTGCTGCGGCACATAATTTCTAAAGAAGGAATGAACAAGCTCTCCCCCAGCTGGGAGGGTCCCTTCCGAGTGAAAAAAGTTTCATGCCTCGAATGCATAAGCTTGGCTACAGAGGATGGGACACCACTTCCCAAACCTTGGAACATAGAGCCCTCCGTAAGTTCTACACTTAGCACGGAGGTGAGTCTATTGTTGTTATAATATTCCATGGTGTCCAAGATCAAGTGGGGTTGGTCCAAAGATGTATAGCATACTTAACATGGTTCTGTACCTTAAATGTGTATCCTTTGCCTCCACTATTATCCGAAATTATTATGAAATACTATAATATGAAAATAGACTATACGTGCATTTACATTGCGCATGCTATTTATTTTCCCCTTATACCTTCTTGCCGATAGTAAAGGTGTGCAATCCTGTTGTAAATGGTTTTCTAAAAATTCATGTGATACCTAGTCATCATTGAATGGTCGACTCGCCTGGAAACCAATGCCAATGACAGGTCTGGAGTGTGCTAAACGCTTAGCCTGGTCCAGCACCATAAGTATGCAAACTCTACCTTTTTTGGTGTTGCATCAAAGTAAGGCGAGTCCAAATGGCTCACAGTCCTAGATGAAAGTACAACCGATATGCTGGTATTATCACACTGAATTATTCAGGACCTAGAGTTCAGCTAAGGATAGTAAGACACAACTAAACTATATGCAAGAAGATGCACTTTTACTACTTTTCCTTATCTCTCATGTGCAGGACAAATGTTTTACATGATCACTCTGGGAGCTCCGGGACCTCCAGGGGGCCTGATGTTAATGGTTTACATGTTGATAATAGGTCCCGGGGGATAAACAAGCTATGACACTTCCAGGGGCCAGATGCTAACGTTTTACACATTGGTCATGGGTTCCAGGAGACCACATTCAAGCTCGGAGCTAACCTAAAAGCTTCAAGTCATTGCCAAGTACCTAATGGTATATGTTCTCAATCCATTTAGTACGTCTACCAGAGGGCCAAGTAAACTATGGCAATGACAACACAGAACATTCAAAATGAAGACAAAATATCAAGAAGATTAAATTCATTTCATTCAAGTTCCAAGATTTTTACAAAAAGTTTGAAGATACAATAGCAGTGAAGAGATGAGGAGGACCTAAGTGTTGCTGCAGTTGCGTTCGAACCATGCGGCTACGGTCTTGGCAGCGTCCTAAACGCTGGCTTGGTCGCTTCCTCCGTCTCTGCAATGGGCCCTTCCGACACCGGAGCCAGAGATGGTGGGGTCCCAGCTTCTGAAGAAAGTCAGCACATACTCTGCTATTGACTTGACCAGGACCTTTCCCTCCGTCTCCAGCTGGTCGCTGATGACATCTTCCAACACTCCCAGTTTGGTCTCGGTGGAATTCAACGCTATCAGGGCTTGACCAACTTCTAGCTTCAGGTTGCTCAGCCGGACCGGACTGAAGCCTAGAGGCACCAGTGCACTTTCAGCACGCCCTAAGAAGTCCCAGATTTGCTGAGTTTCGATCCTCTGTGCGGTTTCCAGCCCGTCGAGAGATTTCCTGGCAATCTTCAACTTTGTGAAGCCCTCCTTCAAGAACAGTTCAACCTCCTTGGCATGCTGGTGCATCCGCTTAGCCAGTTGCCTTTCTTGGTCTGCAACTTGTTTCTCTCAAAGGATCAAGCAATCCTTCCTCATCGCGAGGTTCTTCGCTTCTGCCTTCACCTCATCCTCTTCGGCAGACACAACAAGCTCCCATTTGCTAAGTTCTTGCCTCACCTGCAATACACGCTTCTGGTCTTCTTCAGAGTGAGCTTTGAACCAATCGACAAGGAGGGCCAGATCTTTTTCCCCATGTTCTAGCTTCTAGGAGATCTTTGCATCTCTTCCTTGGGGCTCCTGCTCCTTATTGGTGACTGCCTCTTGGCGTTGGAAGAGCTCCTCCTTCAACTTATTCAGAGAGCAGAAGCGGGCATTGGCTAAATCATTGGTAGCCACCGCTTCGTCAAACACCTGACGAGTCTGAGCGTCCAGCACTTCGATGGCAGCTTGCTTGTCATTTAGCATCTCATCCATGCGTGTCCAGCGCACCCGCTTAGCTGCAAGCCGATCTCTCTCATCAGCCAAACGGGTCTGCGTGAGCTTCGTATAGAAATTCAAAAGCTTCCGCCACCGCCTTAGAGTCTCCCGCTCTGCCTCCAAAGCATTGCGCTCATAGTCGCAGCCAAGTTGCACTTGACAAAGACTGGAGCAAGCGTTCTCTATGGATAGAGACAGGGGGATTGGCTCTAGACTTTCCCTTGGGTCTGCTGGAACCTCCATGGCAACGAGATCAGTCGTCGGTGCCCATGGCACAAGCATAGACCTCGACAAGTCTTCATCAGCTATGCCAATCTCCAGGATGTCATCCACCCTTGGTGCTAACGCTGGCGCAACAACATTCGATGTCTCTGGTGCCACCGTGGTGTCAACCGCCGGCTCTGACACAGCATCAAACGCTAGCCCGACACAATTGTGGTGTCAACTGGCAACTTTGGCACGACATCAGTCGCTGGCTCTGGCACCGTCAAGGTCCCAGCTGGCAGCTTTGGCACTACCTTAGCATCCAGCATTGGCTCCAGAGTTGGCTCCAGTACTATTCAGACATCTGTTGGCTGGTTTAGCACGACTACAGCGTCATCAGCTGGCGCCGAAGTCATCCCAGCTTCACATATTGGCTCCGGCACCGCCACAATATCCACCGTTGCCTCAGAAGAAGCCACGACATCAACCAGCGGATTAGCCGGCTTGGTATCTTCGACCGCGACGCTAACCTGGCCTGTTGGTGGCGCCTGAGCAGCAACTAGCCTTGAAGCTCTAGAAACATAGGAAGTAAAGAATCAGCAAAAGGCTGAAAATGGAAAAGAAGCAAATTATTGATGTCACATCATACCTAGGGCCTCGACAGCTCCATTCGGCACATAACTTTTTCCTTAGGTGGTCGGAGTCATCTTATCCTACTATCGCTGGTGATGCAGATGGTCCGACAATAGCTCCGGGGGTCCCTGAAGTAGATACTGGCTTCAGAGCCGCTGGGACCTCCGGGATTGGCACCGCATCTCCTCTCGCCTGAGTTTTGGTCGTAAGATCCTTCCCAGACCCGGTGCTCGCCTTGGGCACCGGGGTCGAAGCTGAAGAAGTAGGGGTACGACCACCTCAAACTTCAAGGATGGGTGTGCCCCAGACGATGGTACTGCCTTTGTCAGAGCTAGTGTGACAGAGCCTGCATCCACCCGCTCCAGCTTCCTCTTTTTGCTGGAGGAATTGGGAAGTTTCCTTCCCCTTGCCTCTGCTGGAGTCGGACCTGGGACCTTTCCGCTGGTAAGCTCCGCAAGAGATTTCCATTTGCCATCGACAGAGGCAGACTTGGACCTCTCCTACTGACTGGGTGTCGAATCTTCAGAGATGACTATTCCTCTGGAGGCGTCACCCCTTTGTTGCACCGTGATGTCAGTATCATCGAGAGTTGGCATCTCCTTCAGCAGCTATGACCTCAGATCCGGCACGGCGAACACTGGCAAGAAGTCCGATGGAGGCACGCAGTTGTCACTGGAGATAGTACCACTATACAGCTTCGACAGACTGAACAACATAGCCTTCTTGTCCAAGTCGGTTCCTATGCTGCAATCAAGCTGGTTGAAATCCATCTCCCCGCCATACCTCCAGGCTGGGAACTTCCTTTGCTGAAGAGGAGCAAGGCACTGTTGATGTTTCTTACGTCACAGATCAAAATCCGCAAGCACACGAAAACTATCGAAGTAGCATGTCCCCTTTAAGAGTATTCTCAAGGGTGTCATTTATATTTTTCCAAAGGAAGGCTAAGTGGAAGTATAGCAATCATAAAATGGAGAGGGTAGGTTGGTCTAGGTAGGTTCTAGTAAGGATGGGTAATAGATATGTCGAGGTAGTGTGACACACACAAGAGTATTCTATCCTAATGGGGATATATGGGTCAAAGAGGGATTAGGCTAAGAGTTAGAAAGTTAATCCTACTATGCTTCTAGTGTACATATACATAGACTAGGTTAGATACTAATGAGCATGGCAATGGTGAATTCTTATGCTATGTTGTTCAAAACATCGGGCACGAGTTTACCTCTAGCAATACTAGGATGACTCCCGCAAAGAACTTGTGGCATAGTCCAACGTGGACGATTACAAGGACAGATAGGGCTTTCACCACCTACTGCCTACCTTATCAATCTGTGTGTCTACGAGACATCCAACGCTACTTAACTATCCTAGCACCATGCTAGCATATTAAGTAAATACCTTAGGAGCCTAGGTGGAAGCCATCCTAAGGCAATGACTAACCTAAATATCGTTGAGCCAATGTTGAAACATAGCATAAACATCCATATTAACATGATCATATCATAACTAATTAGACTGTAGTGGGAGTTTGTAGTGTTTATGATGATATAATAAAAATGATATGGCATAATCATAAATACTACTCCTACCACATACATGAAATCCACAATCAAACAAGAAACACATCATCCAAG
The DNA here is from genome assembly GCA_036927565.1 of Tuctoria greenei. NCBI lineage: Eukaryota > Viridiplantae > Streptophyta > Magnoliopsida > Poales > Poaceae > Tuctoria > Tuctoria greenei. Next base: position 136,987,655 of record JAYESD010000008.1, on the reverse strand, counting down.
TAAATGAATAAATGAGGACTAAAGATAACATCTTTATTAAGAACAAAGTCACAAATACAAAAAAGAATATATGAGTCATACCTTTCCCAATTTGGAATTGGGAAGAGAGAGACTCCTTCTACTCCTTCCTACTTGGACTATGGACTAGAGGCTCTCCTCTCTACAGCCTAAACTCCTCGAAACCTATGGAGAAAAGTGGATACAATAGAATGAATACTCAAGTGGTGTGTGTTTAAAGTGAGGGTTGGTGTCCTATTTGTAGTTGGAGAATGGTCAATTCCCGCCACCAAAAGCACGCGAATCAGTCGTCAACGACTTTAGAAAGCTGGGAGGAGCCAACACATGTCGATACCAAGTCGGCCGAACAAGGGGTTCGGCTGACCTAATCAGTCCTCTGTTGAGGTTGTGCTTTCTCTAGGTCATTGACAGGTGGGTCCCATCTATTGATATAGGTGATACACCGTTGGATGGCCTCTGATACTTCTGTTTGTGGCATAGCCGAATGTGGAGGATTACAAGGACAAATAGGGTTGTCACCACCTACTGCCTACCTCTGCAATCTGTGGATCTACAAGACATTCAATGCTACTTAACTATCCTAGCACCATGCTAGCATATTATGTAAATACCTTAGCAGCCTAGGCAAAAGCCATCCTAAGGCAATGACTAACCAAACATCGTTGAACCAATGTTGAAACATAACATAGTCATTCATATTAACATGACCATATCATAACTAATTAGACTATAGTGGGGGTTTGTAGTATTTATGATGATAGAATAAAAATGATATGGCATAATCATAAATACTACTACCACATACATCGAATCCACAATCAAACAAGAAACTGAAACGACATCTAGGCAATCCCTTGTGGGATTTGGACGATTGATGACAAACAAGAAATTGATGGATTTGCACTCAAAAAGTGAAAAATGAAGTGGGTCCATAGGACCGGACTAGTCCATCCATAGGACCAGACCAGTCCGTTGAACTCTCTGATGCTGTATAACACATAGCACCGGACAAGTTTGTTAAACTCTCTGGAACTTAAATACACAGGACACCAGACAAGTCTGGACACCTAACGGACTAGTCCGGTATTCCTCACACAATTTAAGGTTTCTAGTGTGCTGCACATTTTCACGCCGTTTTTACACGGCACACCGGACAAGTCCAGTACCCAGTACGGACTAGTCCAGCTGTCGGGATCCCTAACGGTAACAATTTTGGAAACACTATAAATAGGAGATCCACAACCCCACAAAGATAATTCACGCATTCTACTGTTCAAAACTCAAACCCTAGCGCCGCCACGTGTCCCAAGAGTACAAAAACACATCTCCCCATGCATCTAAAGTCCTCAAAAGGTGAAAATCAATTGAGTATTCAGATTTGGGGTTGGGAGATCGTTGTCTACGCTTCCTTGAGCTCTTGGGATTTGATCTCTTTACACTCGTGTATCTACATGTAATCTTTTCGAGTGTATTTGATCATCTTTTCGTTGTAATTTTTGTGGGAGCCCTCAACGTGTGAGGTTGCCCCATAAACTCGGCGATTACCCGTGACAGTGGAATCAAGTAGGCCTTGTGTGGTGACTTGACGAGGGAAAGGGTTTGAAGAGACACGACTCGGTGTGGGCTTCCTCAACGAGGAGTAGATCTCTTTGGTGAGATCGAACCTCGGTAAAAATTTGTGTCTCATGTGTTTTTTGTTTTTGCATTATCTTTACTTAGGGCAATAGAATTGATCAATCAAATAGTTTGTGATTCACGTGAACATTAAGTAATCTAATCTCTTGTTCAAGTTAAAAGAATAATAATTACATTCCATTGCAATTTCATTTGAAATTCATATATAAATATTGTACAATTTAGTTATAACTGAACAACCGGACTAGTCCGCATAACAAACCGGACAAGTCCGGTCTCCCTGGTATTTGACGATTTAATTAAGTGTGCGGGAAATTATCAAAGCCTATTCGCCCCCCTCTAGGCCACATTCAATTGGTATCAGAGCAGGTTCTCCATCGACGAGACTCACCGCTCGGAGAGATCAATGGCCTCTAAGAAAAACAACAAGATCCCGAAGGTGCTCAACACCGAAGATGAGCAAGATACAAAAGCCTTTGATGTACTCAGGGAAAATCAACACGATGATGAAGAAGTACGTCACCTCAAGGCACTTTTAAGGAAGAAACTCCTAAGTCAAAAAGGAAAAGAGGATGAGAAGACGACGGGGAGTGGTCATCACGACTACTCCCGATATCCTTACAATTACAATCATCTCGATTCAATTAATCATTATCTTTCCATTCCCATGGGAAAACCTCCACAATTCGATAGAAACGATTATACCATGTGGTAATACAATATGAAAATGCATCTAATCCCATTGAACCCAAGTCTTTGGCATATTGTGTGTACATGTGTAGATACTCCGGATACAGATGATGAACTCACTCCGAAAGAGGAACAAAAAATTCACTGCAATGCACAAGCAGTTGCAGTGATCACTTCATCTCTAAGCCGAGAAAAGTTCAATGAATGTAGCCTAGAGAGGGGTGAATAGGCTTTTTGAACTTTTGTCGGATCTTGAAACACTTAACAAATCGATCAAATACAGAGAGATCGGACTAGTCCCGTACTGTGCGGGCTAGTCCGGTATGCATGGACTAGAACGATCAAATTTGATCAACTATTTCACTTCTAGTACTATATGCAGCGGAAAGTAATTTGTAACTTGGATGTATTACGACAATAAAACAAGGTATGTCCAAGATTAACTTTAATATCAATGTTTCAACGTAAGTTACAAAAGATCAAGTAAACCTTAGAATGTGATGAACAATAAGAACAAAAGGTGCGAGACACTATTTTATCCTGTGGTTCTATTATCACGAAGGAAACCTACATCCATGTTGAGGAGTCCACGGAGGATCGAGTCTTCACCAACTCTACCCTTGTCGAATCGCCACAGAGGCCGATTTTCTTCCACTAATCATAAAGGGGCAAATAACCTTGTTCAAGGGCCTTCTCACAAGTTGAGGGCTCCCCAAGATTTACAATGGCAAACACCACCAAACGCACTCGAAAGATATGCAATAAACAACAAGAGTGTGCGAGAGAATAAACCCAAGAGCTCAAGATCTTGTGGAACAAGTCTCTCCTTTTGATCAATGCTAATCCTCAAAGATTTAATCTTTATAGGGTTAGAATGTGTGGAGAGATGTGTATTTTGGGCTCTTGGAAGGAGTGATGGCGCAGGGAGTTGAGAGATATGGTTGTAGGGCCGTACACCTCTATTTATACTAGGGTTTCCAAAAGTTACCGTTAGGGTCTGCGATGTCTAGACTAGCCCGTGGTGGACTCCGAACTAGTTCGGTATGCGACGTGTGGGAAACTCTAATGTTCAGATATATCGAACTTGTTCGGAAATCTACGGACTGGTGCGATTTGGGCTCTGGAGATGTTCAGACTAGTCCAGCATATATCAGACTAGTCCAGTGTGGTGAACCTCATGTAGAATTGAGGACAAGTCCGCACTTGGAGGACTTGTTCGATTCTAGTCAAAGAGTTTTCGGACTAGTCCATGGTGATATTGGACTTGTCCGGTGTCGTGAAAAATTGTGGGGCTAATGGAAAAGTCTGGACTTGGAGGACTTGTCCAAATTTAGTAAGAGATGTCGGACTAGTCCACTGGATACTGGACTTGTCCGTTTGTTGTGCAAGAGTGAAGTGTTGAGGACTAGTCCGCACAAGAGGCGACTATTCCGATCTTGGACAGAGAGATATCGGACTAGTCCGGTTTTCCTTTGAATTGTGTAGTGAATCAAATTATTTGTTAACTTGAGCTCTTGGGGTGTGTTTCTCCAACACACTCCATACACAATGATCTAATCTTTTCAGCTCTTGAGCTCTTTTCCTCATTCTCCTTTCTTTTTGAGCTTTCCTCCTAATTTTGTTAAGACATGCGCTCATCTCAACAATTTTGTTAGGATCTCATTTGTTTGTCATAAATCAACCAAAACCCACAAGGGATGCCTAGAAGCACTTTCATTCAACAAGATTGATGGACTAGAAAGTGCGAAGGAAATTTGGGATACACTTAACACTGCACATGAAGGAAATCGGTCAGTCCGAGAAGCTAAAATTGAAATGCTTGAAGGAGAATTAGGGAGATATACCACTGAAAAGGGTGAATCACCTAAAGACATGTACAATCGGATGAAGGCACTTATCAACAAAATCCGCACCTATGGAAGCAAGAAGTGGACTGACCATGAGGTGGTCAAAAGAATGTTTAGAGCGTTTATGCCAAGAAATGTCACCTTGTGCTCTATGATCCGAGAAAGCCCGGGTTCCACAAAATGACTCCGGATGAACTATTAGGCAAAATCATCAACTATGAGATGATGGAGGAGGCCCAATATGTCAAAGACCTAGCTGAGCTTACTTCCTCCATGAAGAAGGACGTTGCTCTCAAAGCAACTTGCAAGCCTAAGGGAAAGGAAGCTCGTGAAGCACAAGATGATGAAGACACAAGTGATGTAAGCATCGATTTGGATGAAGAGGAAATGGCACTCTTCATCAAGAAATTCAAGCGCATGATGAGAAGAAGGAAGAGCAGCAACTCAAGTGAAGAGAAGAGCAAAGAAAAAGTAAAATCCAAGGCTCGACGTACCTGCTACAACTGTGGCGAGTATGATAACTTTATGGTTCACTACACTTACGGAGAAAATAAAAGGAAGAAGGAAGCAAAGCCTCAAGAAAAGAAAATCTTCAGGAAAGTGAGGCAAGCTCACCAAGCGCACATTGGCAAGGAGTGGGACCCAAATGATGAGTCCTCCTCCGATGAAGAAGAGGAGATGGCCGACATTGCCATCAAGAAGCCTACTAAGAAGTCTATGCTCTTCCCGAACATGGGAGGATGGGAGACTTACAATCACACTTGCCTCATGGCCAAGGAGGGCAACAAAAAGTTTCAACTTACACCCCCCTCGATTAATTTCTCTATTGATGACTTTCATAACTCTAGTGAAAATGAGGATATGTTTAAAGGATTAAGTAAAACTGCTTTAAGGAAAATGAAATTGTTGTCGGATGAAATTTTTGAGAAGGAGGAGATTGTCAGCCGACAATAGGATATGCTCATCCGTGAAAGGAAGAGATATCAAGAGGTTTAGAAACTCCTTGAGCTTGAGAGAGAGAAGAGCAGGTCACTTGAGCATGAGCTAGCCTTGAGTAAGGAAACTTACTCAAAACTAGAAGACTCACATGTTGCAATCAAGGATGAACTTGCTAACTTGTCAAAAGTTAACAAAATCCTTGAAGTGCAAGTTGAGTCACTCAAGCAAAGTGACTCCTCCCCCAAAAGCTCACCTTCCAAAGGTCTAAGTCTGACAACAATTATAACTTGCGCATGTTCCATTAAGAAAAATGCTGTTAAACTTGATTTTCCTACTTCTCACACTAAAAATCCATCCCAAAGTGGCATCTTTGACAAGGAAAAGATTAAATATGCATGTAGTGCATATATGGTCACAAGACCTCCTAACGTCAAAGATGGTCTTGGGTTTACTAGAGATAAACACAAGTCCATTAATGTTCAAGTTAAGAAACAAATTACTTTTGTCAAGGAAACATCACATGAATCTGAATTACAAATACTATTCCGTACTTTTGATGCTTCCTATGTACTCATGAAAGATAGATTTGGACATGTATTTGCTCAATATGCAGGGCCATGCCATAAGAACTCAAAAACTTGTGTGTCAGTGCCCAAGACTCTTGTGACTAACCCGCGAGGACCCAAACAAGCTTGGATACCTAAAACAAAGAAATAATTCTGATTTTGCAGGCCTACTCCTCGGTAGATAAAAATGGGTGTTGGACAGTGGATGCACTAATCACATGACTAGAGAGAGGAGCATGTTCATGGAGTATGAGCGCAACGCGGATCCAAGTGAAGGTATATACTTTGGAGACAACAGCCAAGGAAAGGTCCTTGGTAGTGGTAAAATTGAAATCTCTTCCCAACATACTATCTCAAATGTTTTACATGTGATTCTTTAGATTATAACCTCTTGTCCATATTTTAGTTGTGCAACAAAGGTTATAACTGTTTATTCACTGATGAGGGGGTGACTGTTTTTAGAAGAAGCGATGGCTCAATTGCATTCAAGGGAATGTTGAAGGGAAAGCTTTATCTTGTTGACTTCAACAAAGATAAAGCTGAACTCAACACTTGCTTGTTTGCTAAAACCAACATGGGATGGTTGTGGCATAGACGACTAGCGCATGTTGGGATGAGAAATCTGCATAAACTTCTAAAAGGTGGTCACATCTGAGGTTTAAAGGATGTTTTTTTAGAAATAAAGGTTGTGCAGCGCTTGCGAGGCAGGAAAACAAGTAGGAGCACCACACCCCGCCAAGAACGTGATGACTACCTCAAGACCGTTAGAACTTCTACACATGGACCTCTTTGGTCCAATTGCTTATATAAGCATCGGCAGTAACAAATATGGATTGGACATTGTTGATGATTTTTTTTAGATTTACCTGGGTATTTTTCTTGTATGATAAATCAGAAACTCAGGGAATCCTCAAGAAATTTCTGAAAAGGGCACAAAATGAATTCTCTTCAACCGCGAAGAACATTAGAAGTGACAACGGGGCGAAATTCAAGAATACACAAGTTGAGGACTACCTAGATGAAGAAGGAATAAAGCATGAATTTTCAGCACCCTACCCCCCTCAACAAAACTGGGTGGCCGAAAGGAAAAATAGAACCCTAATCGAGATGGCAAGAACAATGCTGGATGAATACAAGACATCGGACCGGTATTGGGCTGAAGTGGTGAACACCGCTTGTCACTTCACAAACCGATTGTATCTTCACCGTCTCTTGGAGAAAACTCCATATGAGCTTCTCACCGATAACAAACTAAATGTTTCATATTTTAAAGTATTTGGTTGCAAATGTTTTGTCCAGAACAAGAAACCAAGGACTTCGAAGTTCGTTTCGAAATCTGATGAAGGGTTCTTGCTCAGTTATGATTGGAACGCCTACCCTATCATGTCTTCATCAAAATATCTGGCCTTGTTGAAATAGCACGCGACGTAGTGTTTGATGAAACTAACGGCTCCCAAGTGGAGCAAGTTGATAAGTGTGTGCTAGATCAAGAATAAGCCCCATGTCAAGCATTGAGGAGGATGGCACTTGGTGATATTCTAACTCAAGAGCAACCACAAGACTCAAGTGCACAAGATGAACCTCAACAGGGAAGCAATGATCAAGGGGGAGCTCATGCACAAGATCAAGATAAGGAAAATCAACATAACCATGGAAACAATGATTTAGGGGGAGACAATGAATATGAAGACAATGAAGTGCAAGCTACTTCACAAGTCCCTCACCCAAGAGTACATTATAGTGTACAAAGAGATCACCATGTCAACAACATCATTGGAGACATTGCTAAGGGAGTAACTACTAGATCTCGCGTAGCTAATTTTTGTGAATACTACTATTTTGTCTCTTTTTTGGAATCATACAGGGTAGAAGAAGCATTAAATGATCCAGATTGGGTGATTGCAATGCAAGCGGAGTTGAACAACTTCAAGAGAAATGAAGTGTGGGAACTGGTGGAAAGACCATAGGCGAACATCGTTGGAACCAAATGGGTCTTTCAGAACAAAAAAGATGAACATGGAGTGGTAACAAGAAATAAGGCGCGACTTGTGGCAAAAGGTTACTCAGAAGTCGGAGGTTTGGACTTTGACGAAACTTTCGCTCTCGTAGCTAGACTTGAGTCCATTCGTATTTTATTGGCATATGCTACTCACCTTAATTTCAAGCTGTATCAAATAGACGTCAAAAGTGCTTCTCTCAATGGTCCCATTAAGGAGGAAGTGTACGTGGAGCAGCCATCAGGATTTGAAGATCAAGAGTACCCCAACCATGTGTACAAACTGCGTAAGGCTCTCTATGGCCTCAAACAAGCTCCTCGAGCTTGCTACGAGTGCCTTAGAGATTTTCTAACTCAAAATGGTTTTAAAATGGAAAAGCTGATTATATTTTGTTCACAAAAAAACTTTGATGATCATCTATTTGTATGTCAAATCTATGTTGATGATATCATCTTTGGTTCTACTAATAAATCCTTTTGTGAAGAATTTAGCAAGATTATGACAGACAGATTCGAGATGTCGATGATGGGCAAATTAAAGTTCTTCTTGGGATTCCAAGTGAAGCAATTAAGAGAAGCCACGTTCATAAGCCAGACCAAGTACACGCAAGACATCCTCAAGAAGCTCAATATGGACAAGGCCAAGCCCATCAAGACACCCATGGCAACTAATGGACATCTCGATCTCAACGAAGATGGTCCAAATGTGGATTAAAAGGTATATCGGTCTATGATTGGCTCATTACTCTATTTTATGTGCATCTAGGCCAAATATTATGCTTAGTGTGTGTTTGTGTGCAAGGTTTCAAGCCGCACCTAAAGAGTGCCATTTAATAGCTGTAAAAAGAATTTTAAGATACCTTGTGCACATACCCAACTTGGGCCTTTGGTATCCCAAAGGATCCAAGTTTAACTTGATAGGATATTCTGATGTCGACTATGCAGGATGCAAAGTTGATAGAAAAAACACATCGGGGACTTGCCAATTTCTTGAGATACCCTTAGTTTCATGGTCATCTAAAAAGCAAAACTCCATTGTTCTTTCTACAGCCGAAGCAGAGTATGTTACAGCCGGTAGTTATTGCGCACAACTACTTTGGATGCGACAAACTCTAAGGGATTATGATTACAATATGAACCATATTCGACTCCTATGTGATAATGAGAGTGCTATAAAAATTGCACACAACCAGTAGAGCACTCAAGAACTAAGCACATAGATATTCGTCACCATTTCTTAAGAGATCATTCATTAAAAGGTGACATTGTAATCTCACGTGTTAGGACTGAAAAACAACTTGCAGACATTTTCACCAAGCCATTAGATGAAAAGAGATTTTGTTAGCTAAGAAATGAGCTAAATATACTTGACTCTCGAAATGTGGCTTGAAACACTTCATACCTGATTGTGATTTCAAAGTTTTCTCATTTTTGCAAAAATTTGTCCCTTATCTCAATTTTCTCATAAAAACTATTTCAATTAGTGAATCTTGGTGAATTATGGCCATTGTATGTTTGTTGATTGCTTACTGGTCATATTCATCAGGATTATTTGTGAAATGATGTCCTTTAGATCACTACTAGATCAAACACCCAAAATCAAGTTGATCAATTTTGTTCTGTCCTGTTGCACCGGACTAGTCCGACGTCAGCACCGGACTAATCTGTTGCCTCATACTAGTCCGGCTCTAGTCCATCATACCTGACTTGTCCGGTGTCAACCGGACTAGTCCGTATATATCGGGGTTAACCCTAGCCCACCGCTAGGAGCTCATCCACCACATCTCATAACCTCTTCTACTCTCTCTCTCTCTCTCTCTCTCTCTCTTCAGCCGTGATCTCCAGGCAATTTCCACTTTCATCCATCAAAATAGCAGATTTCTCCAAGGGAAATACTCCCCTTGGCTCGGAGCTTGTCTACTCCGGACTAATTCGGACCATACTCTGCCCCTTCAACTCAAATCTTCAATTTTTTGGTAAAATCTCACTCAAATCCTAGGTCTCACCTTTTCTTAATTCTTGCTTATTTTTCTTGATTCCTAGGGCATACCTTACTTCTCTAGATGTAATCCTACTGTTTCCCTTTCATTGTGAATCGATTCGAGCAAGATTTGTTGAAAATAGGAAATTAGGGTTCTTATGCCAGACCGGACTAGTCTGGTGTTCAAGTGCGGACAAGTCCGGTACCTGACAATTTGAACCTCTAAATTCTTATTTGCACATAGTCTCAAAACCATTCTTATCAATCCTTGAATTCCTTTGTCAGGCACGTTGTCTTCAGGTTCCGACGACAACTATTTTGATTATGATGAAGGGTATAACCGTGCTAGAGTGCAAAGAGCCAAAGAGAGAGTGATGAAGAAAAGACATGACCACAATGTTCACTCCTCTCCTCCCGACGATGTACTTCCCAAGAAGAGGAGATTGGTGGTGAAGAAACCAATAAGCAAGGAAGGTGTTGGGAGTTCATCGGCACCCATGAGAACTCTCAACAAGGGGAAAGGACTGGCCAGTGGTCCTATTGGCCGATTGAAGATGAAGTCTCCTATTAATCACAATAGGCAACCCTCTAGCGATGACTTTACAGGAAAAGGGAGTGAATTGGCTGACAAGTTCATAAAGCTAGAAGTCTATGAACAGCCCAAACAATCAGCTGACCCTAGATTCTGGAGTAACTTCCATGCTGACTATTATGATCATGTCTACTTGAAGATGAGGAACCCAGTGATTGAAAGTCAGTGGGTGGACATCACCTACCTACAATCCAAGAGATGCCAAGCTTATCAAGAGGTCCTAGAGGCATTGGAGCGACATGGGCTGAAGGATCTTGTCTCTTTCCAATGGGACTGGAACATTGAGGTCATCACTCTATTCTATTCCGCTCTTTACTTTTCTCGTGATGACGGAGACAAAATGATATGGATGACACATGGAGCGAAGTACAGTGTCATATATAAAGAATTTGCCAGAATTCTTCACCTTGAAGATTGTTTGGAGAATAACATCATCATTCACAACCTAAAGCCCCTGGAGAAAGATGAGCTTGACTTTCTCTACGATACAAGAATGCCATACAAGTCTCCAACTAGCAAATACTTGAAGCCTTTCTTTGCAGTGCTGAATAGAATCTCGAGGAAGACCATAGCTCCTAAGGAGGGAGATGCATGGACTATCCAGGGGACACTTAGGACATTGATGAAGGTGATCAGCAGGAGAAGGACCTTCAATGTCTTTGAGTACATTTATAATGATATTGTGAACATCTCCATCACCCCTAACAGGTCCTGTGGCTATGCACCCTATATCATGTATATGATTGAGAAGGTGACAGTGCTTGAGATAGTAAAGGATGTTCCCCACACTGGTCTCAGGCCTCAGAAGCCTACAGTTTACACTGTCCCCTCTGCTGCTACCTCACCTGCAGAGGAACAAAGATCTAAGATGGCTCATGAAGGCACAAAAATTGAAGCTGATACTCCTGCTCCTCCACCTCCTAGAGAGTCCTCCAGTGGTGTGCTGAAGATGCTCTCGTCCATCTTTGCATCCTGCCGCAAAGTGGAAATTAAGCAGCACAAGAAGAGTCTGGCCAAGAAGAAGTATCAACGATATGTCAAGGCCAACATCAAAGCAATCTATGAGAAGCTAGAGATGGAGCCAGTGGGGTCACCTCAGATGTTAGAGTATTCTAAAGAAGATATCACAGAGATGGCACCCCTCTCGGAGCAAGAGTTGGCTTCATTCAGATTGGCTAGTGCCTCTGCTCCTCCTCCTCCTCCTCCGCAAGCACCTGAAGATGAAGAAGAGGATGAAGATAGGACCGAGAGTGAGGGAGGCAGTGGCGATGAGTGCTACCACTCAATTTTCCCCTTTTTGGTGCCTTGATGCCAAAGGGGTAGAGATCGAGACTAGTAGTCTATTTTGTAGCCACTAAGGACTTGTGATCAAGGACATGTATCTCGATTTCAAACTGTTGTAATTTGTTTTGGATGTGCTTACTTTACTTGATGTGTGATGCCTAGTTTAGTGATAATGTGATGATGGTTGCTATAATTGTTAAGTTATTATATTTTGCTCATCACATCTTTTAATCACACACTCTTTAGGCACCCCACCATAAAGAGTGCATATATGTGAAAAGTTTTTGTTACTCATCTATCATTCTCATATATGCACACTTTATGAAAATCAATTTTTACTCTTAATTGTGAAATCTATATTGGTTATCATCAATCACCAAAAAGGGGGAGACTGAGAGTGCATCTAGGCAATCCCTTTTGAGTTTTGGACAATTGATGACAAACAAATGAGATCCTAATGAACTTGTTGAGATGACTGCAGGTCAATTTAAATGAGATAGTTTTGTACACTCAAAAAGTGAAAAATGAAGTGGTGAAAGAACAGAGAAAAGCCCAACTGATAACTGAAGCACAAAGAAGACTTAAATGTATAGGATGTGAATGAAAGACACATCCCAAGAGCTCAAGTCTTTGCGTGGGGTAAGGGCTTAGAATCAACCTAAAAATTCACTAAGCACCAGACTTGTCTGTTCATGGACCGGACTAGTCTGTTCAACTCTTTGTTGTCCAAATAACAATGCACCGCACTAGTCCGCTCATGGACCGGACTAGTCCGATCAACTTTCTGGAACCACATTTCACAGTGTACCGGACTAGTCCGTTCATAGACCGGACTAGTGTGTTTAACTTTCTGTAAACCTAATACGTTGTGACATGGACAAGTACTTCCATAGGACCGGACCAGTCCGTTGAACTCTCTGAGGCTCTATAACACATAGCACCGGACAAGTCCGCTCGTTGATCGGACTAGTCCGTTAAACTGTCTGGAACTCAAATACACAGGACATCGGACAAGTCCGGACACCTAACGGACTAGTCCGGTATACCTCACACAATTTAGAATTTCTAGTGTGTTGCACATTTTCACGCCGTTTTTACACAGCACACCGGACAAGTCTGGTACCCTGTACGGATTAGTCCAGCTGTCGAGATCCCTAACGGTAACAATTTTGAAAACACTATAAATAGGATATCCATGACCCTACAAAGACAATTCATGCATTCTACTGTTCAAAACTCAAACCCTAGCGCCACCACGTGTCCCAAGAGCACAAAAACACATCTCCCCACGCATCTAAAGTCCTCAAAAGGTGAAAATAAATTGAGTATTTAGATTTGGGGTTGGGAGATCATTGTTTACCCTTCGTTGAGCTCTTGGGGTTTGATATCTTTACACTCGTGCGTCTACTTGTAATCTTTTTGAGTGTATTTTATCATCTTTTCGTTGTAATTCTTGTGGAACCCTCAACATGTTAGGTTGCCCCATAAACTCGGTGATTACCCATGATAGTGGAATCAAGTCAACCTTGTGTGGTGACTTGATGAGGGAAAGGGTTTGAAGAGACCCAACTCTGTGTGGGCTTTCTCAACGAGGAGTAGATATCTTTGGTGAGATCGAATCTCGGTAAAAATCTGTGTTTCTTGTGCTTTTTGTTTTTGCATTATCATTATGTAGGGCATTAGAATTGATCAATCAAATAGTTTGTGATTCACGTGAACATTAAGTAATATGATCTTTCATTCAAGTGAAAAGAATAGTAATTACATTTTGCTGCAATTTCATTCGAAATTCCTGCATAAACATTTTACAGTTTAGTTATAACTGAACAACCGGACTAGTCCACATAACAAATTGTACAAGTCCGCTCTCACTGGTATTTGATGATTGAATTAAGTGTGCAGAAAATTATCAAAGCCTATTCACCCCGCCCCCCCCCCCTCTAGGTCACATTCAGAAACACATCATCCAAGTATATGAATAAAAGAGGACTAAATATGACATCTTTTAAGAAAAAAATCACAAATACAAAAAGGAATATATGAGTCATACTTTTCCCAATTTGGAATTGGGAAGAGTGAGACTCCTACTCCTTCCTACTTAAACTATGGACTAGAGGCTCTCCTCTCTACAGCCTAAACTCCTCGAAACCTATAGAGAATAGTGGATACAATGAATGAATACTCAAGTGGTGTGTGTGTGTGTGTGAAGTGAGGGTAGGTCGTCCTATTTATAGTTGGATAAGAGTCGACTCCTGCCACCAAAAGCGCACGAATCAGTTGTCAACAACTTCAGGAAGCCGGAAGGAGCCAACACATGTCGATTAACTGAGTTAGGTGTCAGGACCAAGTCAGTTGAATAGGGGGTTCTCCCGACCTGGTTAGTGCTCGGTTGAGGTTGTGCTTTCTCCAGGTCATTGACAGGTGGGTCCCTTCTTAATGAGGACATGCCTAGCATTCACTCATCTTCAAATGAAAATTCACTTGATATAGTTGGTCCAATTACAAGGAGTAGAGCTAAACAATTGCAGAAGGAAATTCATTCTCAGGTGAAAGCTAATCTTATGTTTAATAATCAGTCTATGTTGAATGAGCCTATACTTTTGAGTTCTTGTTTCAATGTTCTTAGGAATGATAGAGTGTATGAACCAGCATGGGATCAAGATGGATTCGAGCCTCTGGACATCTGATCCAAGAAGCCTATGGTGTGCATGAATAAAATGGTGGTTCATCACCTTAGCATGTGAATGCAACCAGAAGCTAGATGATTGACATATGGTACAAATTCCAAGCATCACTGCGGACAGAATACAAGGGGTTACACGGTGTTCTATAAGTGGATGGAAGCGTTTTCAAGTCTACTTTTCAGCCCATCAGGCGGTTCACTATTTGGATGTTTTATTAAGGAGTTATGATCATTTCAGTAACTGCTGCCAGAAGCTGAAAAGATGCGCGAACCAGCCATGAAATCCACAAGAGCATGCACATGCAGCCATTTACTCAAAGCTGAACGTCACTATCTCTATATATATCTTGTACTAGACAATGCAAAGGGAGAGCTTATTTCTATTGAATTCAGAATATACAAACTCGAGGAGTTTTGTTTATGCGTGAGTCTTGAGAGGCTTACAATACTTGTTCTTTCGATTCCTGTGGGAGTTGTAGAACGCCGAACTGCGGTTCACCCAGTTCGTGCCTTCACGTCTATAGGGCGTGATTGCGTGAGCTGTTTCGTCGATACGTGGAAGGGTGATTGTCTCGGTAGTTCGTCGCGTGGACATCCTCGCGGTGCGCTCCCACTTCACCAGGTCACGCAGCGACGATTTATCAAGTTCGCAGATTCTACGAGAAGATCGGGCCACAACAACTTGCTACACGTGCTGCCTAGGCGTGTGCATATCATCTGGTACCAGAGCCTCCATTTTCTCAGTAGGATTATTCTTGCTTTTGGTAGGATAGATTTTTATATACCTACTGTCCACTAATAACCAAGAAGAAAACCTACAGCCCAAATTCATATGTGCTACTGATTTTGTAGTTTGCTTAATCGAGTTTTAATCCTTTAAGATTTGTCTAGTTGCTGAATTTTTTTTCTTTTCCACATCGTTCTAGTTGTTATCTTTGTTCTAATCATCAAATCGCTTGCTGCATATACCACCCATCCCACTCTTGTTTTCTACCCGCCACAAATTCACCACCCGAGTTTCTTGTTTTTGTGCTGCACCATCCATCTTAGTTAATCCTTATGCGCCCCTTTAGTTGGAAGTTGTGCTGCATTTGTCACAAAGGTTAGAAAAAAAAGAGGAAAGAAGAAATAAAAAGAGAATTGTGTCAGCACATCCAAAGGGGTTTGGGCAGCAATAAGTTTCGGTTGATGCACTTGGTGTTCATCTATCTGCTTCCTACATCTTTGTGCATCTTTCCTTTATATTCAGCAATTTAGATTTGTGTTTTTGTATTATTATTCGGTTTTGCATCACTACATTTTTCAGCTCATTCCACTTACATATTACCCCACCAAGCTCCACTTAAAATGCACTGTGAGTTGTTGCACCGTCGTGGCTGTTACAACCACTCTTCCACTACAAATTGCAGCCCGGTTCTTGCTCTTTTCAGGGAGAGAAAGAACTTGTTTTGTCAGTGGTGAGGGAGCGATTTCACATATATTCTGTCCTATTACTTTCTTCCTTTGTTACTAACATGGCAGGAAATGAAGATTCCCCTTCTCACACTATTTCTGGTCAAGACAGGAAGTGCATGCACAAATGCAACAATTGATGCAGGGGATGCAAGCGCTTCAACGATCACTACACCAGCAACACGGGGAGCATCCACCTCATGATGATGAACACATTGAGGATGATGATCAACATGCCGGTGGCGGTGGTGGTGGTCGTGGCCGAGGATTCACTACTAGTTTTGACAATTTTGCAGGTGGCCGTGGCCGGGGATTTGCTGCTGGTTTTGGTCGTGCACAACATGTTCCTGTTGGGCATCCTCCTGATTTTGATGCTGAAACATTTTCAAATTATAGTGCTGAACATGAAGGTGATCCTTATGGTCGCCGTGATGCATATGATGATCATGGTGGTGACAACTTTGGCCGTTATGGAGCCCGTGGTCGTTATGGTGATCACCGTCAACGTCATCATGAACGATGTCATAATGATGATGGTTTGGGCAAGGTTAAAGTGTCCATTCCTCCATTCAGCGGCAAGGAGAATGCTGATGATTACTTTGAATGGGAAACCAAAGTGGAGCAACTATTTGATTTGTATGAATACCCTGCTGAAAAGAAGGCAAAGCTTGCAGCTATTAAGTTTAAAGGCTATACCATAACTTGGTGGAATCAGGTCCGCACTGAATATCAAAGAGTTGGGCATGTTCGTATAACTTGGGAAGACATGAAGAGGGAAATGCGACATCATTTTATTCCTGCATATTATTCTCGTGACCTACATTTGAAGCTGAACCGTCTTGTGCAAGGTACTCATACTATTGATGAATATTTTCAAGAATTGGAAATGTGTTTACTTCGTACAGGGATAACTGAAGATGAGGAATCCACAATGGCCCGGTTTATGGTTGGCCTCAATAAATCCATTGCTGATAAAGTGGATATGACAAATTACACTTGTCTCACTGAGTTGGTTCATTTTGCAAAGAGGGCTGAATGGCAAGTTGCTACGTCTTACAAATACAATGCTTCATGGCGTCATTCCCAACAGCAAGGGGGTGTCACTCCTCAATTCCAACAGCAAGGAGCTGCAACGCCCAAATCTTCATCTCGTGGAACAAATAGATCCATTCCACCTTCTTCCAAACAATTGGATGCGAAAGGTAAAGTTGTGAGTTCAAATCAGCCCACTTCTTCTACTGCAGCCACCGAACGCAAGACAAGCAAGATTGAGTGTTTCAAGTGTGGTGGTCATGGGCATAAACAAGCTGAATGTCCCAATTGTCGTACTATTATTGCCCTTGCTGATGGTTCTTATGATTCGCAAAGTGAAGAGGAGGACGAGTTTACCAATGTATTTGCAGACTTTAATCTTGACACTTGTGAGTATTCAGCAGAAGATAGTACATTTGAGCTAGGTCTGAATTGTTTAGCAATTCAACCTATTCCAACTTTTGCTCCCAATGACATGTTACAAGATGTTATTTCTCCATCTTCTGATGAGATTACTAGTGCTGATTTTGATGAGTTGCTTGCTGATTTCCTTGCTTTTAAGCCTTCTACAATGAATACACAATCTCATTCTTTGGTGGTTAGGAGAGTTCTTTCCACTCAGTTTGTTGCTGCTGAACAAGGACAATGCCATAATTTATTTCAGTCCCGATACAAAGTACAAGGCCAAGTGTGTCGTTTCATCATAGATGGTGGAAGCTGCAATAATATTTTAGTGCTTTGCTAGTTGAGAAGCTTGGTTTGCAGCCACGTCGCCATCCACATTCGTACCATATGCAATGGCTGAATAATTCCAGGACAGTTATGGTTTCAGCCATGATTCGTTTGTCACCTTCCATTGGTGGTTATCATGGAGAGGTGGATTGTGATATTGTCCCCATGCAAGCATGCCATTTGCTGCTTGGTCGGCCCTCGCAATTTGATGTGGACTCGGTGCATTTTGGACGGTCTAACAAATACACTTTCATTCACAATGACAAGAAGGTGGTTCTTGTTCCATTATCTCCACAGGAGATACATACTTAAGATACGGCTCGCAAGAAAAGAGAGGAATCAGACAAAAGAAAATTGAGCGAGACCCTCAACCTAAGTAAGGGAGAGAGTTCTAACCCATCCAGCCACATAAAGCCTCATGCCAATCCTAAACAGCCACGCCACACTAAATGTATCTTTGTGAGCAAGAGTGATTTGAGAGAAGTGAGAGACACCACAACCCTATTCTTTGTGCTCTTGCACACGGAGATCCTACTTTCAACTCACGATTTACCTTCATCGCTGCCTAGTGTTGTTCTTGATCTCTTACAGGACTTCGAAGATGTTTTTCCTGATGAGATACCAGCCAGACTTCCTCCACTCCGTGGAATTGAGCATCAAATTGATTTGGTACCAGGTGCTTCGCTTCCAAATCATCCAACCTACCACACCAATCCTGAAGAAACAAAGGAAATTCAGTGACAGGTAAAAGAGCTTTTGGACAAAGGGTGTGTTTGTGAATCCTTATCCCCATGTGCAGTTCCCATTCTTTTAGTCCCAAAGAAAGATGGCTCTTGGTGCATGTGTGTTGATTGACGTACTATCAGTGCTATAACTGTTTGATATTGCCATCCCATTCCATGACTTGATGACATGTTAGATGAATTGAGTGGTTCTATCATTTTCACCAAGATAGGTTTTGCGTAGTGGTTATCATCAAATCCGCATGAAACTTGGTGATGAATGGAAACAAAGCGTTTAAAACTAAATTTGGTCTCTATGAATGACTTGTGATGCCATTTGGCTTGACAAATGCTCCTTCAACTTTTATGCGCTTAATGAATCATGTTTTACGAGCTTTCATTGGCAAGTTTGTAGTTGTTTATTTTGATGATATGCTGATCTATAGCAAATCATTTGATGAACATCTTGATCATATCCGTCAAGTACTTACTGTTTTGAGGGAAGAGAAATTGTATGGCAACATTGCTAAGTGCACCTTTTACACAGACCGTGTTGTTTTCCTTGGTTTTGTTGTTTCCGCAAATTGTATTCAGGTTGATGAAGAGAAGGATAAAGCAATAAAGGATTGGCCTACACCGGTAAATGTGAGCCAAGTTCGAAGCTTTCATGGTCTTGCAAGTTTCTATAGGCGTTTTGTCAAAGATTTCAGCACTCTCGCTGCACCACTTAACAATCTCACAAAGAAGGATGTTCTATTCAAATGGGGACATGACGAAGACCAAGCATTCCAAACGCTGAAAACAAAGCTTTGTGAAGCACCGCTGCTGCAACTTCCTGATTTTGGTAAGACATTTGAGATCGAATGTGATGCAAGTGGTATTGGCATAGGAGGTGTACTGCTGCAAGAAGGTAAACCTGTTGCCTACTTTTCTGAAAGCTAAATGGTCCACATCTGAATTACTCAGTTTATGACAAGGAGCTTTATGTGTTAGTTTGCATTTTGGAAGTTTGGCAACATTACTTGTTACCTAAAGAATTTGTAATTCATTCTGATCATGAAGCTTTGAAATATCTTAAAAGTCAAGGCAAGCTGAACCGTCGACATGCTAAATGGATTGAGTTCATTGAAATGTTTCCCTATGTTGTCAAACATAAGCGTGGTAAAGATAACATTGTTGCCGATGCCTTGTCTAGAAGATGTGCGTTGATTACACAACTAGATACAAAAGTGTTTGGTTTGGAATCTATTAAAACACTTTATGTTGCTGATGCTGATTTTAAAGAACCTTTCTCTCGTTGTATTGATGGAAAAGGTTGGGATAAATATTATACCATGATGGCTTCTTGTTTCGGACTAACAAAATATGCATTCCAGCTTGCTCGATTCCTCAAGTTCTTTTGCAGGAAGCACATGCCGGTGGACTAGCTGGTCATTTTGGTGTCAAAAAGACATTGGACATGCTCTCTGATCATTTCTTTTGGTCACATATGTGACGTGATGTCCAGTGACACGTTGGGTGCTGCATCGTTTGCTTGAAAGCTAAGTCCCGCCTCAATCCCCATGGTTTCTATACTCCATTACCTATTCCACATGTACCTTGGGAATATATATCTATGTACTTTGTTCTGGGGTTACCTCGCTCTCAGAAGGGGAGGGATTCTAGTTTTGTTGTTGTAGATCGCTTTCTAAAATGGCACATTTTATCCACTTTCATAAGAGCGATGATGATTCACACGTTGTTGATTTGTTTTTCAGGGAGATTGTTCATTTACATGGAGTTCCAAAGACTATTGTTTCAGATCGGGATACTAAATTTCTCAGCTACTTTTGGAAGACATTATGGGCTAAGCTTGGCACAAAGTTGTTATTTTCAACCACTTGTCATCCACAAACGGATGGCCAAACTGAAGTTGTCAACCGTACCTTGTCAACCATGTTGCGTGCTGTGTTGAAAAAGAATTTGAAGCTCTGGGAAGATTGCCTTCCACATGTTGAATTTGTTTATAACAGGGCAGTCCATTCCACAACAAACCCTTGTCCATTTGAAATAGTTTATGGGTTTAAACCGCATACTCCCATGGATCTTTTGCCTTTACCATTACAGGAACAAGTTAACTTGGATGCCACAAAAGATCAGACTTTATCAAGTGGTTACATGCGGAGACAAGAAAGAATATTGAGAAGAGATCAGCACAACATGCAAAGCAAGCAAACAAAGGTAAGAAGAAGGTTACATTTCAGCCAGGAGATCTTGTATGGTTGCATCTACGAATGGATCACTTTCCCCAACAGCGTAAGAGTAAGTTATCTCCTCGAGGTGACGATCCGTTCAAGGTTCTCAAAAGATAAATGATAATGTTTAAAAAATCGAGCTGCCACCTGAATATTCCAATGTGAGTACAACATTTAATGTCAAAGACTTGCTTCCATTTGTTGGTGAGCCTGAGTCGAGGACGACTCCTTCTCAAGAGGGGGAGGCTAATGAGAACATGCCTAGCATTCACTCATCTTTAAGTGAAAATCCACTTGATATAGCTGGTCTAATTACAAGGAGTAGAGCTAAACAATTGCAGAAGGAAATTCATTCTCAGGTGAACGCTAACCTTATGTTTAATAATCAGTCTATGTTGAATGAGCCTATACTTTTGAGTTCTTGTTTCAATGTCCTTATGAATGATGGAGTGTATGAACCAGCATGGAATCAATATGGATTCAAGCCTCTGGACATCTGAACCAAGAAGCCTATGGTGTGCATGAATAAAATGGTGGTTCATCACCTTAGCATGTGAATGCAACCAGAAGCTAGATGACTGACATATGGTACAAATTCTAAGCATCACTGCAGACAGAATACAAGGAGTTACACGGTGTTCTATAAGTGGATGGAAGCATTTTCAAGTCTACTTTCCATTGCATCAAACGGTTCATTATTTGGATATTTTAATAAGGAGTTATGATCATTTTAGTAACTGCTGCTAGAAACTGAAAAGACACGCGAACCAGCCACGAAATCCACTAGAGCATGCGCATGCAGCCATTTACTCAAAGCTGAACGTCCCTATATCTATAGATATCTTGTTCTAGACAACGCAAAGTGAGAGATCTTATTTTTATTGAATTCAGAATATACAAACTTGAGGATTTTGTTTATGCGTGAGTCTTGAGAGGCTTACAATACTCGTTCTTTCAATTCCTGAGGGAGTTGTAGAATGCCGATCTGCGGTTCATCCAGTTCGTGCTTTGACGTCTATAGGGCGTGATTGCGTGGGCTGTTTCGTCAATACGTGGAAGGGTGATTGTCTCGGTAGTTCGTCGCGTGGACAGTACCACGGTGCGCTGGCTCTTCACCAGGTCACGCAGTGACAATTTATCAAGTTCACAGATCCTACGAGAAGATCGGGCCACAACAACTTGCTACACGTGCTGCCTAGGTGTGTGCATATCAGGAGTCGCGTGGAGTGCAGCGACAACTAGACGGTCGACGTCGTTTAACCACTGCTGGGTTGCCCCCTGCGGGGCACCGGTCGTCGGTGCGTTGTGGAGTAGTTCACGCGCTGCTAGGAGTGCACTTTCTGGGCCCGCTGTCGGTGGCCCTGTAGCAGTTGTCACGGAGGGAGTTCGTCGTGTTGTGTTGTGTGGGCCTGCATCTGGTGGAGTGGCTGCACGGCGACGCGATGGTCCAGATATCCCGCCCTGGAGCGGGACCCAACCTTGGGGTGGGATGAAGCTTGGTCCTCCCACACCGCCTGCTGGCGGGGGTATGGCCTAGAGGAGCTAGCATTGGAACGGGCGCTCACCATGCTACTAGTGAAGATGTTTGCAGGGAAAAAAGCCCCCTACCTGGCGCACCAAATGTCGAGGTGTCTAGATGACACCTCCCCCGGACCTGCTCCGAAGCAGCCCGCGGAGGTTTGATGTATTTTTGAGGGCTAGTCCTAGTAAGATCGAACGCAGTGGATGATGAACGCAAGGGATTTATGTGGTTCGGGCCGCCGGAGCATAATACCCTACTCCATGGTGGTTTGTATGTGTTGTATTGTTCAAGCATGTGTCGAGTCTCTCTGGGTCTGTCCTCGAGGTCGGTCGCCAGCCCGTTCCTTTTATAGTCCAAGGCCCGGGCAGTTACAAGGTGGGTCCCGGGGCCCGACAGGTGGTCCCAGGAGGTACCAAATCCTATCTAAGATCTGAGAGTAAATGTTATCTCCTGACTATGGCTTCAATGTGCCGCCTGGCCATGCCCTGCAGCAGGGCTATACATAGCCTCTCATGATGGTTGGACACATCCCGTATGTCTTGTCGCGACTGCCCATTCGCCCGCCGTACGTAGCAGTTCGGCACCGACCAGCCATAACAAAATTGGACACTGACTCCTTGACTTATGAGTGTGCACCTCTACTTACCTAGGAAGGCGCGCATACTTACTGCTTGGACACACTAAGCACGTCTTCCTTTAATGTAGCCTCCTTCCACCCCCAGTAGCAGTTAACCAAGTGGCTGTGTCGGAGCCCGCTTCTGCAGGAAGGCCTAGGTCCAACGCTGCTGGGCATGTGGTTGCTCCGGTCCTACCCTCAGCCGGAGAGGTCGGGCCCGGAGCTGCAGGACACGTGGCTGTGTTGGACCTCCCCTCAGTGGGGAGGCGGATCCGGAGCTGCAGGACACGTGGCAGCGCCGAACCTCCTCTCAACAGGGAGACGGGTCTGAAGTTGCAAGACACGTGGCAGCGCCGGACCTCCCCTCTGTGGGGAGGCGGGTCCGGAACTGCAAGACACGTGGCAGCGCTGGACCTCCCCTCTGTGAGAAGGTAAGTCCAGAGCTGCAGGCCCAGAGCTACGGGACACGTGGCGGCGCCGGTCCTGCTCTCAGCGGGGTGTCCAAGGCCGGAGTTGCGGGGGCACTTGGCGGCGCCAGACCTGCCCTCAATGGGGAGGTTGGTCCAGGAGTTTCGCGTCACATGGCATCCTGGAGTTACGCCAGAACCAGCGTCCATGGGAGGCGGGGCCCATCGTGTCCTCTTCCTTGTATCTATGGGTACCCAGTCCGCCAGGTACCGACAATATTGTAAATGTGTGTTCTGTGTGTAGTGTTGTTAGGTTTCGCATCGTACGACACCACCCAATGCGATTCCTGGAATGTCGGGACTGGGGTCCTCACACTTCATATGATTAGATTTATGAACCTAAGTTTTGAATAATGGTTGGGATTGGAACAGGAATTAGAATTGGTACATGAGTTTGGTGATAATGATTCAGTTAGATAGTTATGAGTTGAATATGGTCGGTTATGGTATTATTATGGATATATTATGGATGCTTATGGTTATTTAAGTCAAATTGATGGTATTGGACATGGTATTATTGTCCTCACAGAATTAATCATAATATCACATTTCAACTGTTTGAAAATACTTTTATGCAATTGGTCATTTATTATCATCCTTGTTTAAGCTACATGTCATACTTTCCCACACTTGATGAGTACGACATGTGCTCACCCTTGTTGTTCCCAACAAATTCAGTAACAGGCGACAATGTGGAGTATTTGGAGGACTATGAAGAGCTCTAGGTGTGCATGTTACCGTCAAGCTTGCCTGTGGAGTTGGAGCCAATTGGTGTTCAGTTTTCTGCTGCAATGTTTTTAGAGCTTATGTTCGAGACTATTTGAATATTGTAATAAGGTACTATTATTATTATTATTATTCGACACATGGTTAATCTGAATATCCTTTACAATGCACTTATCGTCTGTCAGACATCCTGGACACACATATGCGTCACACTTGGTTTATTTTCGGATATGGGTGTCACAGTAGTGGAGGTAGTGTGACACACCTAAGCAATATACTCTAAGGGTAAAGATGTCCTAGTGAAGGTCAGGTTAGAGATGGAGTTACTCCTATTCTGCTCTAATTACTCATATATGTACCCTACTAGTGTACATATGAGTATGCTAACGATGAATACTAGGGCTTAGTGGTCCAACACAGCAGGCACGGGTTTACCCTTGACAACATCAGGACGATACCCACCATGAGCCTGCAGCGTAGCTGAACGTGGGATATTACAAAGTACGGACAAGGCTATCACCACCTGTCGCCTACCCCTACAACCCATGGGTGTACGAGGCATCCAACACTAATTAACTATCTATCCACCATGCTTACATGTTAAATAAATACCTTAAAAGTTGCAATACAAGATCCATCCTAAGGCAATGACTAACCTAAACATCATTGAACCAAGGTCCTCCCTAAGCTTGTTCTTCTCAATCTCCGGGGTAATTGTTGAACCCTTGATAATGGAAATAGGCCATAACATCAGCTAGTTATTGTTGCAGCGTGATGTTGATGTTGTTGAATGGTGCATCGATTTGTTGATGCCAGTTGTGGGTACCTTGGATGTGATCTTGAATGGTGTTGAGGACATCGCTTGTCCTCACTTCAAGATTTCCCGTCCTTTATGTGAGTTCTGCCATTCCTTGGCCAAGGTCATGAGAACCTCAGGCCAAAAAGGAATGGCGTGTACTCATCGGTGGAGAAGGTAAGCTACTAGAGCTTGAGCTAGAACCGTAAGGGTCCCATCTCCCTCTGCTGGTAGTCCACTCTTTCCACGATGATCCGCCGACCTCACATGTTTGAGGTTAGGTCCAAACCGGTGCATCACCCGTCGGATCCACTTCCTCTTGGTACTCATAGGTGAGAGCAGATTGTGGTGGCATCTCCATGGCTGCTCTTCGTGAACTCTTGTGACCCTGCTAGAAACATTACTTCCACGAACCTCTTCGATAAGTTGAAGAGCAATTGTTTGCTGTTGACATTTGTATAAGTGAAAATCCAGGTTAGGTAACCTGTAAGACCTATGTGTGCTAAATACATTGGCTATGACGATAAATGTTTTGAATACTGCCAAAACATCCTTTTAACAAGGTCCGATTCTAGGTCCGAGCTTCAGCAAGGTCCGACA
Source organism: Tuctoria greenei (assembly GCA_036927565.1). NCBI lineage: Eukaryota > Viridiplantae > Streptophyta > Magnoliopsida > Poales > Poaceae > Tuctoria > Tuctoria greenei. The sequence continues at coordinate 136,962,525 of JAYESD010000008.1, read as the reverse complement.
ATAGGTCTGACTTGTTTTGGGTAGCTCTGGCAGGGTCCGTCGTAAGTTTCGACTTGTCTTGGCTAGGTTCGACTTCTTTGTCTAGGTCTGACTTATTTTGGCTAGGTCCGACTTGTTTTCACTAAGTCCGGCACTAGGTCCGACTAGCTTTGGTAAGCTCCGGCGATTGGTCCGACTAGCTTTGGATAGCTCCGGTGCTAGGTCCTGCTAGCTTTAGTAAGCTGCGGTTCAAGATTCGGTTAGCTTTGGCAAGGTCCGGTGCTAGATTGCATTGGTTCTGCTTTTAACTTGCAATATTTCGAACTTGCTTTTTGGGCTATGGAAAGCTTGCATAGTATTCTTTTACTAAGTTTTTAGTGTGTTTTGGTGGTTATGGCTGATATCGTTTTGCTATGGTTTGCAACATGCTTATGTGAGGTGCTCACGTAAGGTGTTGTGGTTTCAGAACTAACGTGAGTCAAGTCGAGGACTTGTGCTCGGATGTATCTGTTGTTTATTCATGTGCAGCTGTTGCTTGAGTTCAAGACGTAGATGGTGACATGATCCATTGAACTAGTCTTAGGGAGAAGATGAGGTTCAACAACCAAGTTCGAGAGGAATTGTGGTTGAGTTGATCGGGAGGTCGCGCATCATGGTTGAATTAAGAATAATGCATATGAAGGTATCGTGAACATTGTTGGAAGGTGTTTGCACGTGTGCATCGAGTGCATGGACGTGGCTGGCTGCATGGTTCCAAGGTGTGATGAAGAAAAGTGGATGTAAAGAATTGGTCAGAAAGGTTCAACCGACTAGGTTATGGACTCAGGCTGCGGCTGAGTCGTGTTTGACTCAAATATGGAAAGATTTGAGTTGGTTATGTTAGGATTTCGTGTGGGTTACGAAGTTGAGTTGTTTTAGGAATGTAGGATATGTACCTAAGGTGTTTGGAAGTCTTAAGATTGCTTCTATCTGCGTATAGAATAGTCTTGAGCAGTTATGGAAAGTTTCGGTGGAAATTGAGTAGGATACGAGTCCTAGTTTAGTTTGGGTTGGCTTCATGGCTGGTTATATAAGCAAGGGAGGCCAGAGCTCATGGTAGACGGATTTTGGGCTGTTCCGCTTGTGTTCTATTGAATAATGATCGTAGTTTAAAAGAACTTTTGTTCCTTGTTCGTCCGGCTTGTTTCAGACAAGTTTTCTCGTTGAGTTTCTTGCACAGCACTACCTTGCTTCGGTGATTTTATCATAACTCGAGTTTTACAGATCCAATTGACATGATTCTTTTTTAGTTGTCTTCAAAACTTGATTATCTGTCATCTGTGAAAATTTCATGGTCATTGTATTTGTGGTTTATGATCCACATGAGTTTCTTTGCAGTGTTGAAAATCTATTTTTATTCAGGTAGAACAAATTGACCCTTGTTCGATCTTTTGATCATAACTTGAGTTTTTCTCGATGGTTTTCCATGATTCTTATTGTCGTGTCTTCGTGACTTGATTCTCTATAATATCTACTACTTTTTTCATGGTTGAACATGTTTAGATCAGTTACACACATGATTTTTTTAACAGATTGATTTTCTGCCGAGGGGTTGTTGTTGCTTCCGTTGAAAAAGTTTTAATCTATCATTCACCCCCCTCTGGTAGCTTTTCACGTGCTTTTTGATCCTACATAACCGAATCTCATTTATATACCCGGGACAAAAAAACACTAAGGATCCATCTAGGTCATGTTTAAGAGTGTTTCCTTGCACTAGATAGTCCTCATCTATTAAGTAATGGCTTGTTGAAATATATTCAGTTGAAGCATTTTCTAAAGCCCCTACTTTCAGCAATGCGCCTAATTAATGATGTACATTTAATTGGACCCATCATTTTAGTGTTTGCTAACCATTATGAGATCATAGCCTTGATTGGAGCAATTTTATCTTTTCTAATCATAACAAAAGGATCCTAAGTTCATCTTCACGCACAACTCTAACATCTCCTCTAGGCAACAAAGACATAGCCACCCATCTATGCATGAAGCGTAAAGTAAGATTTTGCAAGTGAGTTTTCCTAGAACCCGTACATGCTATCTGACTAGTCAATCTTGTCAAAAACTTTGTTTATTAAATTTAGGCAAAGTGTCTAAATCTATTAAACAATGTCTATGGAAGCCTAGGATTTCACTTAATTCTTTCCATAGGATAAAGCATTCTATTCAGAAAAACCTAAAAGAAATACCTTCAACTCCTAATTTTAGGCTGCATAGGAACTAAATAGTGAGGAGGTGTGAACCTTCCTCATCTATTTGAGCAAATTTATCCTATCCTAATGCATGCCAAATGGTAAAGAATTCAGAATCTATACTAATTTTGGAGAGTAGCGTCGGATCGTAGGCCCTTGTGTGAGCGAACTCACAATCTCAGAGGAGGTGTAGGCTTTTTGTTCAACATCGTGCTTCAAGTTGAGCTCGTCATCTTTGAGAAGGTAGAGTGGAGCATCATCTTCTTCCATTGGGACGTTGTCTTGCACAGCAATCCATTGTGGACTTGGTGTAGGCTCGGCAGAGAGGTGTGAGCTTTATGAGACCTATGTGTGCTGAATACATTGGCAATTAGAATAAATGTGAAGGTTTACATTCAAAGTTTTGAGCATACACCGATACACCCCGATACATACTATCCAAACTTTTCTCAGTACATTTTGGAGAGTAACGTTACCTTCGATAGTTTTAGATTGTCCAAACTTTTCAATGTGTTTTTGGAGTGTAACATTATCCTCGATGGTTTTAGATTGTTCGGACTTTTTCTCACGTGAGTTGTCCGAACTATTTCAGATTGTCATATCTTCATGACTTGATTCTCTAAGATCTACACTGATTTGTCACATTTTGAACACGTTGGAAACACTCGAACACTCGGTTTCTCTATCAGATTAATTTTCTACCGAGGGTTTTCGCTGCTTCCATAGAAAAAGTTTTAATCTACCATTCACCCCCCTTTGGGTATCTTTTAACGTGCTCTTCGATCCTACAATTGGTATTAGAGTCACATTGCTCTAATCTTTGTGATTTGCGCGTGTTTTGACTAATCGACATGGAGAAATACTCAGCAAAACCTTGTGGGTTTGATGGCATTGATTTTCAGGTCTGAAAGGCTCGTTTGGAGGCTAACATACAAGTGCAAGGCTTCACAATATGGGAAATGGTCTACAAGTCTTTCGACGTGCCACCAAACGATCAAGTTACGGCTGCGAACATGAGAGATGTCAACAATAATAACAAGGCTTGCAACTTGGTCATACAAGGATTGACACAAAGCGACTTCAATCATGTTGCACACCTCTGATCAGTGTATGATGTGTGGAAGACACTTTGCGACTACCTGAATGATCCAATGCGATCAAGGAGGTAAGGCAAGATATGTTCAAGAAAGAATATATGCATTTTGAGATGCAACCAGGTGAGTCCATCGACGATTTATTTGCTCGCTTTAATAAAATTCTCAGCAACTTGTGTAGTGTCAATGTTAATTTTTCAGATGCTGAAAATGCTAGGTAATTTTTAAGTGCATTAGACATATTGATTAGGGAGATGAAAGTTATATCTATTCGTGAATCCACTGTCATGAGTACACTTACTTTAGATGTTCTATATCCTAAATTGAAAGCTCATGAACTTGACATAATACACGTAAGAACCTCAACAAGTCACTTACATTTGTTTCACAACGTGACATGCCTAGTTCTAGTACATCTTCATCATGTGGTATACTTGCTTTCTGTCTTCTCAACCCTTGAATAGATTAAAGAATTTCAAGAAGAGGAGCTAGCACTTCTCTCCACTTGATTCTCAAAAGCATTGCAAAATGTGAGAAGTAGAAGGAGAGGAAGTAGTGGTTCTCAATGATGCTTTGAATGTGGTAAAATAGGACATTTTCATATAGATTGCCCTAACCTTTCAGGTCCTTCTACCTGTGATGAAAAGAAAAATAAGTTCAAGTCCTCTTCTTGCAACAACAACAAGAAAAAGATGACTTTCACAAAATGCTCTCTGCTCTACTAGACAACAACTTGAGCGATGTGGACTCCAAAAGTGATGAGTATGAAGACAATTTGGCAACTATGTGTTTCATGGCGGGCAACTCAAGATCAAGTATGGAGGAGGCAGAACACAACAACAACAATGAAGATGTCCCACTTGCGAAAAAATGTGTGACGCTATTTCTCGTGCCACTGTGATACTTAAGAAAAAGGACAAAAAACTTAGGGACAATGCTGTTAAAATTCAATCGCTAGAATCTGAAATTAATCGTTTAAAATCGTTGATTCCTAGTGATGATTCCTTTTCCTCTTTTGAGTTAATCTATGAACAATTGTTCTCCCTAAAAAGTGGACACACCTCCACAGTTGATAACCTTAAGTTAGAAATTGAAAATAACAGAAAGCTTGCTGCACTTAATGATAAAAACTTGAAAGATGCTGGTTGTTCAATAATTGATTTGCATTGTTCTAACTGTGATGATCCTGATAAGAAACTACATGATGCTATGAATGAAATTTTTGTTCTGAACAATGCCTTACATTCTCATTAAGTTAACTGTTGTTCCAATTGCAAATTAGAAGAAAAAACTTCAAGTGAAAATTGCCTTGATCTGTCCAATAAACTTGATGACATGCATAGGACACTAGATCATTTTTGTAATGCAAATAAGAACCTAAACTTGTTGCTGAATTCTTCCTTGTCTTGCAATGATAAAACTAGTTTAGTTTGTGATTCTCATGCTCATGCTAAAGCACATCCACCTAAAATTGTAAATTCATTAGGAAATGGTTTGTTTCAAACAGTTCCTAAACAAAAAAAAGTGATTTTCAAATCTGCAGGAGTGTTGTCACATTCGGTTTCTAATAAGCATGTTGCTTGCTCATCTAGACATGAACATAAGGTTAAATTTTATTCTACCTATTGTGGTAGAGATGGTCATGTCATAGATTTTTGTCATAGACTAGCTAAACAACAGAAAAAGGAAAGAATGATAGCTAGATTTCATAACAATCATGCAAAATTTGCTCCTCATGCTGAACCGAATGTTAAGAACTTGCAACCTGTTGTAATGAGTCATAAACATGCAAAGTTTGCTCACAAACCTATTGTTTCTTGTTCTACACATGTAACACCTTGTAGGTTAGTAGTTGGGTACCAAAATCCTCAAACTTTTGCTCATAAACCTGTTCTTTATCTCAGCTTTCGCGTGCTATTCCTGCTGGACGTCATGCGACTCAGTACTGGATTCCTAAATGCCTTTTGACTAACCCCACTATTGAGTCATTGATGTATTGTGCTTCTATGTAGGTTACATACTTGAGGAAGAAGAACATTTGGATTGTGGATTCAAGTTGCTAACGCCACATGACCAGTAACAAAGAATGGTTTCTCCTCCCTCTCTTTTGTGTCACGTGTATAAAATGTTACTTTTGCTGATCATTCTTCAACTCCTATAATTGCTAGGAATTTGATTAAAGTGAATAATCACTACACTTTGAAGGATGTGGCACATGTTAATTTGAATACAACTTGCTTTCCGTTTCACAATTACTAGATGAAAATCTACTAAAAATTGTAGCAAGGTTGGAGATTCAAATGGTGACCTTATTATTAACATTTATTGGTTTGGAAGAGTTTTTAAAGCTAATTTTGATTGGTCATCCTCTAAGCATAGGTGTCTAGTTGCTAATAATTCAAAGGATTTATATTTTTGGCATCACAGATTTGGTCACGTAGGCTTTGATCATCTCACGCGTGGTACTGCTCTTGATCGCATACGTGAGTTGCCTAAGCTGATGAGGACATCAACACCCTCGATACATCCACACTAACTCAGCTACCGGTTTCTGGTCCGATCACTCGCGCTCGTGCACGTCAACTAAACTATGAGGTGAACTCGTTCTTGGCCTTATGTCCATCTTATCTAGACCATGGAACTACATGCTTTCTTGTTTTGCTTAGGAACAATGGAGAGGAGCCAATGGGAAGGGAATTCGCGTGGACAGGATTTGGACAGCAGAACAGCACCAACTTGTGACGGCTACCACTACTTCATACGGACTCTGATCTGGGCGTTCAAGTACTTCCTGGAAAGATTATCAAGTCTACATTCAAACAGATCTGGCCTCATGTCCATATCTATTCGGAGTCGAACACAATAATTATTTTAATACCAAGACCTTTTCTGTCCATGGTGCTGCATCACCAAAATTGGGCCCATGGCCCATGTATCGTTTGGAGTCCATTAGGGACTCGTGATTAGGGTTTCTAACGACCCTAGGGAGGTAATAAATAGTAGGCACCGCCCTCATTAGCTGGTGGGTTTTGTTTATTCGTAAGTTAGCTTCTTCTGCTTCCTTGTACACGCGCGTGTCGACTACATCGCCCGTCTACTTGTATCCAGAACTCCAATTCAGATTTATTCAACTGATAAGTGTTTGTTCTTCTTGTTCTTGCATGTTCTTCGATTGCTTGCAGGAACAAAGGCACTCGAGGTCAGGTTGATTGTGCGCCAGCAAGATCAATACAACTTCGGAGTCAGTGTACTGATCGCTAAGGCGCATCTTCTTGGGGACGGTGTAGTCGGATCACCAACGTCTTCTCCTCCACAAATCGAACCCTCCTATTCTCATCGAAAGATCGGGAACCAAGATCTTATCAAGTGGTACTAGAGCAAGGTTAATCGGTGAGAGTGCTACCATTAATTTTCTTTCCGCTGTTATCCTCCTTTAGTCCTGAAAAAGCCCAAATAATACCAGAGCTGTTTTTTCCGTTATTCCTAGACCATTGTGCCTTTTACTTTCTCACTTAGTCAAGACTTGTTGAGTTCATGGTTGCTTCGACGAGTCAAGTTGCTAGTCTTTAGTTTTGCACCACTAGAGTTTCGAGTTTGTGTCACATTCGGTCACCTAGTTCGAGTCAGATTCGTTGTTCGAGTTTGAGTCGGATTGCTAGTTCGAGTTTGAGTCAGATTACTAGTTGGAGTTCGAATCAGATTGCTACTTCGAGTTTGAGTCAGATTAGTAATTTGAGTTTGACAACAAGAAAAAGGCAAGTGCAAAATCAAAAGCCGCACAAAAGCCACAAGCAATTAGAGAAGAAAAAAAAGGCAAGTGCAAGATCAAAATCCACATGTGCAAATTTTGTTCTAGGGTCTCCTGATTCCATCTAGAGAGAGCTTGGGTGACCACCCCAACAAAAGAAAAACGAAAAAAAAAAGAAAAAAAAATCAGATTGTTGTTTGGGGTGTTTTTGGTGACGTCATTGGTGTCTCGGCTCGCGTCTCTAGTTCGGTCTAGACCAAGATCAGCACAGTACTGTCGTGAACATTTATTCAGCTTGTTGTGATTAACGTGGTGAAAGTTTGCTCCTTGTGCTAGTTCAGCCACCTAAAGCCATAGATTGACACCTGCTCTTGAAGTTGTTCATTACTTGCTGATTGCCATCACCTTCTTATTGAGCTTGGTAAGAACATGTAAGAGCTTGATTGAACAGGTTGAGAGTGAGCGAGTTATCTCCACCAGCACCTTTGTAGCTAGGGATAACATTACCCATTCATATTGGATTGTTCTTTTTTCTACTAACCATGGCAGGAGGAGCAAATACAAACGAAGACATGCATTCACCTCGCACACGGGGAATTATACAACACTGCGAACGCCAAGTGCGGCTACGCACAGAAGCGATTGATGAGGATTTTCGTGTTACCAGTGACCGCCTTGGTCAATTGGAAAATATGCAGATCGATACCAACACCAAAATCAGCATGTTGGAGATTTCCATTCAAACATTGAACACCTCTATTGGAGACATCCTATAGCGCCTTGAGGAGAGGGATCGTGGACGCACCGCGGATGGACAAGTGAGCAATGCTCCTAGTATTGTACGTGACAATGAAGATGACTATTCTGCAGATACGGAGATTGGGGAAGATGAGGAAGCTAGGCCACGGCGCCGGCTACAACGCAACCGTCAAGGTATGGGTGGACATCGTCGGCGTGAGGTACGCAATCATGATGATACTTTTAACAAGATCAAATTTAAGATATCTCATTTTGATGGTAAATATGACCCTGATGCATATATTACTTGGGAGATTTCTGTTGATAAAAAAATTGCATGTCATGAGTTTCCTGAAAACGCAAGAGTTAGAGCAGCCACTAGTGAGTTTACTGATTTTGCTTCTGTTTGGTGGATAGAACATGGCAAGAAAAATCCTAATAACATACCACAAACTTGGGATGCTTTGAAATGGCTCATGCAGGCTAGATTTGTTCCTTCTTACTATGCATGTGATTTGTTAAATAAGTTACAACAATTGAGACAGGGAGCTAAAAGTGTAGAAGAGTATTTTCAGGAATTACAAATGGGAATGTTGCGTTGTAATTTAGACGAGGATGAGGAACCAGCTATGGCTAGATTTTTGGGTGGTTTAAACCGTGAAATTCAGGACATACTTGCTTATAAAGATTACAATAATGTTACCCATTTATTTCATCTTGCTTGTAAAGCTGAAAGGGAAGTGCAGGGACAACGAGCTAGCTCTAGAACTAATATTTCTGTAGGAAAGACTAGCTCATGGCAATCACACACGACTACTCCTTCAACTGGGCGTGCTTCCCCGCCATCTTCTTCACCAAGTCGGGTAGCACCTTCTTCCCCCGGCAACAAGCCACGTGCTTCTTCCACTAGCTTATCAGTAAAGACCACCCAAAAGCCCACCGAGAGTGCTTCTTCCGTAGCATCTACCGGACGATCTAGAGACGTTCAATGTCACAAGTGCAAGAGTTTTGGCCATGTGCAGCGTGACTGCCCAAGCAAACGTGTTCTAATTGTTAAAGATGACGGTGAGTACTCATCTGCTAGTGATTTTGATGACGATACATGTGTTTTACTTGCAGCTGACTATGCAGGTAGCGATGAACATCAAGAAGAGCATATTGGTGCAGAAGATGCAGCGCACTATGATAGTCTCATCGTGCAGCGTGTGCTTAATGCACAAATGGAGAAAGCGCAAAGGCACACATTATTCCAAACAAAGTGTGTCGTCAAAGAGCGATCTTGTCGCATGATCATTGATGGAGGTAGCTGCAACAACTTGGCCAGCAGTGACATGGTGACCAAGCTGGCACTAAGCACCAAACCGCACCCACATCCCTATTACATTCAATGGTTAAACAACAGCGGTAAGGCAAAAGGTAACTAGACTTGTGCGAATCAATTTTACTATTGGATCATATAAGGATGTCGTTGAATGTGATGTTGTGCCTATGCAAGCTTGTAATATTCTGCTAGGAAGACCTTGACAATTTGATAGAGATTCTATGCATCGTGGTAGATCAAATCAATATTCTTTTTTTTACCACGATAAAAAAATTGTGTTGCATCCTATGTCTTCTGAAGCTATTGTGCAAGATGATGTTGCTAGAGCTAGGAAAACTATATCTCAAGACCATGCTAACGTTGAGAACAATAACAATGCCAAATATGTGTTTGATAAGAAAAATGAGATATCTCTGAAGGGAAAATGCTTGTTTGCTACGAAATCTGATATTAATGAACTAATTGGTTCCACCTCTGTTGCCTATGCTTTGGTATGCAAAGATGCTTTGATTTTTCTTTATGATATGCAATATTCTTTGCCTCCTGCTGTTGCTAACATTTTGCAGGAATATTCTGATGTGTTTCCAAGTGAAATACCACCAGGACTACCACCACTTCGAGGGATTGAGCACCAGATTGACCTCATTCCCGGTGCTTCATTGCCCAATCGTGCACCATACAGGACAAATCCGGAAGAAACAAAGGAGATTCAGCGCCAAGTACAAGAACTACTCGACAAAGGTTATGTACGTGAGTCTCTTAGTCCTTGTGTTGTTCCAGTTATTCTAGTACCTAAAAAGGATGGATCATGGCGTATGTGTGTGGATTGTAGAGCAATCAACAATATCACCATTCTTAGCCATTTTTGGAGAACGTTATGGGCAAAATTGGGGACTAAGATTTTATTTTCAACTACTTGTCATCCCCAAACTGATGGTCAAACTGAGGTTGTGAATAGAAGTTTATCTACCATGCTTAGGGCTGTTTTGAAAAAGAATATAAAAATGTGGGAAGAGTGTTTGCCCCATGTTGAGTTTGCCTATAATCGTTCCCTACATTCTAGTACTAAGAAATGCCCCTTTGAGATTGTTTATGGATTTGTACCCCGTGCTCCTATTGATTTATTACCTCTTCCTTCAAAGGAACGAGTGAATTTTGATGCTAAACATCATGCTGAATTGATCTTAAAATTGCATGAAACCACTAAGAAGAATATAGAGTGCATGAATGCCAAGTATAAACTTGCTGGTAGTAGGGGAAAGAAACCTATCACTTTTGAACCTGGTGATTTAGTTTGGTTACATTTGCGAAAGGATAGGTTTCCTGATTTGAGAAAGTCTAAATCGTTACCTCGAGTTGATGGTCCATCCAAAGTGTTAGAAAGGATTAATGATAATGCATATAAACTCGAGTTGCTTGCGGATTTTGGGGTTAGTCCCATATTTAACATTGCAGATTTGAAGCCATATTTGGGAGAAGAAGATGAGCTTGAGTCGCGGACGACTCAAATGCAAGAAGGGGAGGATGATGTGGACATCAACACCCTCGATACATCCACACCAACTCAGCTACCGGTTTCTGGTCCGATCACTCGCGCTCGTGCACGTCAACTAAACTATGAGGTGAACTCGTTCTTGGCCTTATGTCCATCTTATCTAGACTGTGGAACTAGGTGCTTTCTTGTTTTGCTTAGGAACAATGGAGAGGAGCCAATGGGAAGGGAATTCGTGCGGACGGGATTTGGACAGCAGAACAGCACCAACTTGTGACGGCCACCACTACTTCATACGGACTCCGATCTGGGCATTCAAGTACTTCCTGGAAAGATTATCAAGTCTACTTTCAAACGGATCTGGCCTCATGTCCATATATATTTGGAGTCAGTCGCAATAATTATTTTAATACCAAGACCTTTTCTATCCATGGTGCTGCATCATCAAAATTGGGCCCATGGCCCATGTATCGTTTGGAGTCCATTAGGGACTTGTGATTAGGGTTTCTCACGACCCTAGGGAGGTAATAAATAGTAGGCGCTGCCCTCATTAGCTGGTGGGTTTTGTTTATTCATAAGTTAGCTTCTGCTGCTTCCTTGTACACGCGCGTGTCGACTAGATCGCCCGTCTACTTGTATCCAGAACCCCACTTCAGATTGATTCAACTGATAAGTGTCTGTTCTTCTTGTTCTTGCGTGTCCTTCGATTGCTTGCAGGAACAAAGGCCCTCGTGGTCAGGTTGATTGTGCGCCAGCAAGATCAATACAACTTCAGAGTCGGTGTACCAATCGCTAAGGCACATCGTCTTGGGGACGGTGTAGTCGGATCGCCAACGTCTTTTCCTCCACAAATCGAACCTTCCTATTCTCATCGAAAGATCGGGAACCAAGATCCTATCATAAGCTTAGAGGGGACAACGATATTGTGTGCTCTTCTTGTAGACATGCTAAGATGGATGCAGGTTCACATCCTTCTCTCACAATGACCATGACAACTGAACCAAGACAGCTTTAGCACCTTGATATCATAGGTCCTTCACATGTTCAATCTTTTGGAGGTAAATGGTATGTGCTTGTAATTGTTGATTACTTTTCTAAATACTCTTGGGTTTACTTTATGGCATCTAAGAATGAAGCTTTTAGTCACTTTAGAACTTTATTTCTTAGATTGTCAATTGATCACCCAGGATCTTTAAAAGCAATTAGAAGTGAGAATGGAACTGAATTTTAAAACCAAACATTTAATCACTTTTGTGTTGAAAATGGAATAGATCATCAATTTTATTACCATAAGTACCTCAACAAAACAGTATTGTAGAGAGAAAGAACAGAACAATAGTTGAGATTGCTAGGACTATGCTTGATGAATATCAAACTCCTAGAAAATTTTTGGCTGATGCAATTGCAACCGCTTGTTATGTCTCAATTTGTGTTTTCTTGTGTGCTAAACTAGTAAAAAACACCTTATGAGCTTCAGTTTGGACATATGCCTAGTGTTACACATTTTAAGGTCTTTGGTTGCAAATGCTTTGTTAAGAAACATGGTAATCTTGATAAATTTGGAGCTAGACGTGTTGATGACATGTTTATTGGTTATCCATCTCGTACTAGAGGCTCTCGTGTGCTTTTACTTGACACTAACAAAATTGTGGAGACTTGTGAAATTTCATTTGATGAAGCTAGCCTAGGTACTAGCTCTAATACTGCAGGTCAAGATGCATATTAGCAGGGGAGAGTGTTTTCATTAAATATGAGGAAGGAGTGGAGCTACTGCCAAGTAAACAATGACATTCCAGTTCTTGATCTCACTCCACAACCAGCACGGACGACCACCATTGCTGGTCCAGATTATCCTCAAGTCACAAGCTCTTCAATTTTTTGTGAACGTGGAGAAGAAGAAGCTTGTGAAGTGTCTACTCTCCTCCGGATCCTCAAAAGTCATCCTTCGCAACAAATTATTGGAAGCTTGCATGAGCAGGTCACACGGTCTAGTTTTTTGGATCTAAACTCTCATGCTCATTCTGATTTTGTTGCTTCTTTTGAAACCAAAGATATATCACACACACTCACTAATGAATCTTGGATTATTGCCATGCAAGAAGAGTTAGAAAATTTTGAAAGAAAAAATGTTTGAAAACTTGTACCTCCACCACAAGATCACACATTAATTGGAACTAAATGGGTGTTTAAAAATAAACGAAGTGAGGATGGGGTTGTGGTTAGGAATAATGGTAGGTTGGTTGTTCAAGGTTTCACACAAGTTGAAGATCTACATTTTGATGTAACTTTTGCTCTCTTTGCTAGATTAGAAGCCATTACAATCATGTTAGCATTTGCTGCATCTAAAGGTTTCAAGTCATATCAAATGGATGTTAAAAATGCTTTTCTTAATATAGAAGGCTACATTGATGAGGGGGTTTATATCAAGCAACCACCGGGTTTTGAAAATCCAGATTTTCCTAATCATGTTTACAAACTATCCAAAGCCTTGTACGGTCTCAAACAAGCCCCTAGAGCATGGTATGATAGGTTAAAAACATTCTTACTTGAAAAGAAGTTTACCATGGGCAAGGTTGATAAAACCTTTATTGTACTTATGCATGGCAATGACTCACTATTTGTTCAAGTATATGTGGATTATATTATCTTTTGTTGTGCTTCTCATGATCTTGTGTCCATGTTTTCAACTATATGAGTTTGGAGTCTGAGATGAGTATGATGGGAGAACACACATACTTTCTGGGGCTAAAAATCAAGCAAACGAAGGAAGGAACTTTTGTGCATCAAACAAAATATACGAAAGACCTCCTTAAGAATTTCAACATGGACAAAAGAAAGCCTCTTCAGACACCAATGGGAACAGCAACAACACTTGAACTTGGTGAAGATGGTGAACTGTGGATCAAAATGAATATAGGAGTATGATCGGGTCACTTTTGTACCTCATGGCATCAAGACCGGACATACAATTCAGATTTTGTCTTTGTGCACGATTTCAAGCTTCCCCACGTGCTTCACATCGTCAAGCCGTCAAAAGGATTCTCAGGTACTTACATGGAACTAAAAAATTTAGCATTTTCTACCTTCTTCCTTAACCGTTACTTTGAAAGCTTTTTCGGATGCTGATTTTGGGGGTTGTAGGATTGATAGGAAAAATACTTTAGGTGCTTGTCATTTTCTTGGTAATTCACCCGTTGCTTGGTCTTCTAGAAAACAAAGTTCAGTTGCACAATCTGTGGCTGAATCAGAATATGTAGCTGCTACTAGCACTTGCTCACAAATTCTTTGGATTGTTCAAACACTTAAGGACTATGGGGTTGATCTAGATAGTGTTCCACTATTTTGTGATAACACTAGTGCCATATGCATTGCTAAAAACTCCGTGCAACATTCTAGAACAAAGCACATTGATATTAGGTAATACTTTCTTCGTGATAATTTTGAAAAAGGAAACAGTGTGCTTCACCATGTCGATACCGAACAACAATTGGCTGACATTCTTACAAAATCTTTGGATTTTAATCGTTTTTGTTTCATTCATAGTGAAATAGGGGTTATACATCTTCATGGCATAAATTGACGGGGAGTTTTTGAAACTCAGGAAATTTATGTGTGAATATGAATTAAAAATAATATGAGCATAAGTATTTCATACATATATAACTTTGTGATTCCTTTTACATGCTGAAACTTCTTACTACATTACTCATGTTATAAATTTTGTAGTTTTTGCCATGACTAGTAATTGGAATAATTACTTACAATGAATCATCATGATCAAACTTACTTGCTGTTTTGAACTTGTTGCATGCTCACAAGTGCTTTTAATAATGAAGAATTAATCAAGTAATCAACTCACATGTTGAGTTTTTATGTTTAAATGAAAAATTAAGAAAATATCAAGAGAATATGCATGCATAACACTTCTTCTTTTGAGATGGCTTATCTTGCACTTAGTTATGAACATGGAAGAAGTTGTGTATGACTAAAACCATGTCCTTAAGCAAAAGGAAACCACAGCTCGTGGCAATACGACTGTGGGGCTGTTCCTCTTGTGTTTTGATCAATAAAAGTCATAGTTTAGAGGAGCTTTTGTGCCTTGTTCATCTGACTTGTTTCACACATGTTTTTCTCGCCAAGTTTCTGGACCGACTGACGTTGCTTCGGTATTTCGATCATAGCTCGCGTTTTACAAATCCAATTGACGTGGTTCTTGTTGGGTTGTTGGCGAGTTCTCGAACACGACGCTCCAAGTCATCCTCACGGTGTTTGATGGCAAGCTCCGACTCCTGCACGGCTCGGCGCCTCTCCTCCAACATGATGGGGCTCCGGGAGACCTCTTCTTCCTGCACCACCAAGTCTCATTCCGCATCAGAAACGGCAACCTCGATAGACCAACTTGAGCCGCTTATCTTCGCACAGCTTCAGGCGGGCTTCGGCGACAGCATGGGCCTTCAGGGCCTTCGCCTCGAGCGCCTTATTCTTGGCGTTGACCAGCTTCACCAAGCGCCGCTCCTCAGCAAGTTGATCCCACTCTCGGGTGAAAGTAGCCTGCGTTTGGCACAAGGCGGACTAGGTCGCGGCAACAGCATCGAGAGGGGAATCGGCATGGCTGTCACCACAGATGGCTGCCCCTCTGCCTCCTCTGCTGACTCCGCGGTAGACACCAACGCCGGGGGAACAGATGGCTCCCCAGCTCTAGGAATTAGCGCATCGCTGCCCGGCGCTGAAGCACTCCCTCCTACCACAAAGGTATCGCCGGCCGCCGGTGGCGAGTCGCCATCTTCCACGCCAATAACATCGGGCGTCGGTGCAGTATCAGCGGTGGGCGGTTCCGCTCCACCAAGGGTAGTCGAGATGGTCAAGGTGGTCACGTCCTCGCCTGGCACCGCCTCAGCCCCATCTGCTCTGACAGACGGAGGAGCAGGAACATCGGTATCACTGGAAGACAGTGCACCTTCGGGCGTAGGATGCGGCGCAGCAGACCCCGTCCTAGTTATGGGAGGTGCAGGAGCTACCAAACCCACCGCAGGAAGCACCAAGGGCACTATGTCGATCGATGATGCCCTGAAAAGCTAAAACCAACTCCGTTAGAGTAAACAAACAACAAAAAAAGAAATGGCAGGGGAAGAAACTACGCTTACCAGCGGACTGGGTACTCCAGAGACCCTAGCCTTACAGCTCGCAGGGCAGATCAAGGCCCCCTTGACCTGACGGCAAGGCCGACGCCACAGCCTCTACCACCTGCTCCTGGACGACTTGGGTCAACTGGACAACAGGCGTGGACTCCTCCGTGCCACCTTCAAAACCAGATTCATCGCTAGAATCAGAGACCAGGTCGATGATGGAGGCTTCGACCACTTCAGCTCCCTCACAACGGGAGATTTGGGAACCAGCCCCCCGCATCAGCCTGTGCCTCTTCGAGACAGGGACGGTGACACCCGCAACAAGAGTGCGGAGACGCTTCCTCGATGCAGGAACTAGCGTCGGCTGGCTATCTTCCACCCTGTTGAAGGTTGTAGAGGGACCCCCCACCTCTGCCCTTTCTGAATGACACGGGGTAGGCCTCAACCATTGTTGCGCTGCAACACAGCACCGCTCTAGGACTGCCGAAACCCCAGTCGTATCTTCTGGGTGCAGCCAAGCAAGGCCAAACACATTGACCTTCGGCATCCGTCTCAACACTTCGCTCCTCAGGCTAGGGGTCATGAAGAGCGGCTCGTAGTCGTCCGAGATGGAGACGTGCTCATCATCGACCGTGTTGCACATCACCACCTTCAGCATTTTCTCGAGCATCTGGGGGTTGGATCGCTCTGATCTAGACATCACTGGTCGTACTCGCCGGTGTAGACCCAGCCCACGTACAGACGCATCTGGAGCGGGGCGATGCGGCGGCGCAAGAAGTCTGCCAGCACCATCAGGGAGGTCAAGCCCTTGTCCGCAAGGACCTGGATCCTCTTCAACAGCGGGGCGTACTCCTTCATTAGCTTTTGGTACTCTTCCTAGGTGGTGGGATCAGAGGTTGGGCCTTGTGAGGGCATCTTCCGTGAAGTGTGGGCCTCAGTCCGCATGATAGCCGAATTTGCCCTCCAGTCGCTCCACTTGCCCCCCTTGAGAGAAGAGATTTAGACCCGGGAAGTCTTCTCCTGGTGCCGGAAGTAGTAGGCACCCACTTGGCTCGTGACGCTCTTTCCGGTGGTCTTCATCACGAAGAAGAACCAGAACAGCTCCACCATTGGTGGGATGCTGTGACACCCGGTTCTGAAAATAAACCAAGTGAACGCATATGTGTGCCCATGATGTTCAACACACATACACGAGTGCATTCACAAAAGGATATACAGAAAATTACCATAGAACAAGATTAATTAAGCTCCTTTATTACACAAACCATATTATCCTCGAATACAAGCACTAATGAAAATTAATGACAAGTTTGAACTAATGTAGCGGAAATAAACTAAACTGAGCAAACTAAGCAAAAGGGATAGCGCAACTCCAACACTCCATAGGCAAAGCTAACGGTAGACACGGCCTAGAACTCCGCATTATCATAGTTTAAACTCCCAATCCTGACCTGCAACTGTTGGTGGGGGAATTGCAAGAGTGAGTACATATCGTACTCAGCAAGTGTGGAAAGTATGACATGTAGCTGATTCAAATGACGAATATAATAAAGGCTAAGTGCTGAAAAGTATATTAAAACATTTGAAAAGCAATGTATTGCATGTATGTGAAGTAAACCCATAATAAACCATAATTAATATAAGAGAACCAATCCATATTCCATATCCATCATCCATATACCAGATTTCTCCATTACCAATAACCATAATCAATATCATAATTTAATTCATAACCAACCATAACCACATTATTAACCATAACCATTACCAAACCATAAAAATCCCAAATTATCGATTTCCCCTAATCATGTGAGGGTCCAGGTTGCTCATAACTGGGAGCACGGCTATCATGATAGTTTTAAGACACACTCTACAGAGGTTGTACCACTTTACTCACGTGTTTGTGATTTCATCACCTTTCGATGACTAGAACCTCTATTATGCCATCTCACACTTTCGTCGGTGTGTGGCCAAAAGATCACAAAATAGCTTTTACAAAGGGATTACTATCCTATTTAGACCCAACTAAGGTTTCACTGGTGGCGATGCCTCCAACTGAGCATATCTTTAACCAAGGGCCCCATCTTGAGCCATTCGGATCCCAGGGTAGTCCCACCAATCATCAACAAACGCAATCCGACTACCCCTTCCCCGAGCATCCTTAATGGTCCAAATAGCACTCCCTAATTAATCAGCTACACTGCACCCATACTTGTCCTCATGGTGGCACTGTAAATCGCGGATGGTCGCTCGACGAACCGGTTATTAGATCTAAAGCAAGCGAAACCACCATAACATTCAACCCATCCACATACCATGCTTGCTTAGATCACCCATTACCATATCATATTAACCAGTTCATGTTAATCAAATCTCATAAATGCATAATTAAGTTATGTGGTGTAGTTGTCTTCCAATCCCAATTAATTAAGCGAAGCAAAAAAGGTAAAAAGTCCATCCCGACTCCGTACCATAAATTCCAGGTGACAAGGGCGGTTACACAACGTTAGTAAACTTCCTACCATAGGATTCCCATCAAATTGACACAAGCATGCAGTTTTGCAAATAAAACATTTATTTCAAAACAGGATCAGTATGCTTCAAGGACACTTGCCTTGCTCTTGGGCTTGATTGGGATCAAAGACTTCAAACTCTTGGTGCTGGAGATCCTCCGCGACACTCTCTAGTGCAAATCCGTCTAATCCGTACAATAATCATACAACAAGAAACACAATCAAAGAGTGCACAAATATTACTCAATATGACATGACATGCATGATTAACGCAAATGCGAGATAGAACGTGTTAATAAGTTATTAATTATGTTTACCAATCAATTACAAAGGTTTGGAGTTGTTCGATCTAATTTTGGAAGTAATTCAACACGATTTAACCAGGAAAATCGGACTAGTCCGCTCGGGACCGGACAAGTCTGCCCTTCGCAGAACTAGCAAACTAGGATTTTCTAGATCAATGTGAATTTGGGGAAACGGGGTTGAATTCATGTAAGGAAGAGAGAATAGAAGGTATACCAGGTGTCTAAGACTCTAAGGAATCAAGGATCTTGGAGGCAACACTTGGATTTTGAAAATCTAGGGTTGATGAAGAACTTGATGGTGGATTATTGACGAAGAACGCAAAGTTGATGGAGATCTTGATCCTCTTTCGTTTCCTCCTCTTCTTCTTCTTGCTCTAGATCTCTTTCTCCCTCCTTGGTGGCGGCTAATCACGAGCTAGGGTTTGTGAGGTGAAAAAGTGGCAAATAGATGTCAAGCCAAGGGGTGGGGTTGTTTATATAGAGGTGGAGGCTAGGGTTAGATGGATTTCGAGTTTGAGATGAGTAGAGGTCAGTTTGGAGTCCCTCATGGGCTCTAGAGGAGTTAGGCACGATCCCTAGGCCCACTTAATGTAAAACCCAAGAAACAAGTCGTGAAACAAAAGATCAATTCGAAATCACGATTTATTGGACAAGTACGAAAAGGGCCGGACTAGTCCGAAGTTAGACAGAGAAAAAATGGACAAGTCCGGACTAGACATCAGACAAGTCCGAACTTATCCAGAGGGGAAAAACATACAAGTTTGGCCTAAAATCAGACAAGCCTGACTTTAGTTAGAGGAAAAATAGACAAGTCCGCTGGAACACCGGACTAGTCCGGACAAGTGCAGTGACTCAGCGAAATTTCCAAGGAATTAGAACACTGGACTATTCCGCACAAGACCGGACAAGTCCGAAAGTGTCCAAAGGGAAAAATAGACTAGTCTGCAGCAAAACGGACAAGTCCATTTGAAGTCAGAGAGAAATCGGACTAGTGCGCACCAAAATCGTACTAGTCCGCACTTTCCGGAATTCTTAAGTGTGGTTTTGCTATCAATTCATTTTTAACTTGTTCCTTTTTATTTGGATTAATGTTAAACATATTTAATGATGGATGCAGGGCGTGATGCATGAAAATGAGGGTGTTACAAACCTACCCCGTCGATAGGGAAATTCCTTCTTGAGATCGTCCTCCAACTCCCATGTTGCTTCCGATCCTGTATGATGTTTCCATTGCCATTTACACCATCTAATAACCTTGTTCCTTGTGACTCTTTCCTTGATTTCCAAGATTTTGACCGGTTGCTCGGCATAAGTCAAATCTGCCTCTAATTCCAATTCTTCCATTGGCAATTGTTCTTCCGGTACCCTAAAGCACTTCTTGAGCTGGGAAACATGAAATACATCATGAACATCTGATAAGTGAGTTGACATCTCCAACTTATAGGCTACTTTCCCTCTTTTGTCCAAAATCTTGAATGGCCCAATGTATCGAGGTGCTAGCTTGCCTCTTATGTTAAACTTCTTATGGCCTCTCATTGGTGACACCTTGAGGTAAACAAAATCTCCTATTTTAAAGGTTAGTTTCCTTCTCCTATTATCTGCATAGCCTTTTTGCCTTGATTGAGCAGCCCTCAAGTTTTCACGGATTACCTGAACTTGTTTTTTAGCATCTTGCAACACATCCGGACCAAATACTTGAGTTTCCTCTGTCTCATTCCAAAACAAATGTGTCCTACACTTCCTTCCATATAGTGCTTCATAAGGTGACATTTTCAAGCTTGCTTGGTAACTATTGTTGTATGAAAATTTTGCATATGGCAAGCTCTTGTCCCAACTTTTCTCATGCTTCAAAACACAAGCTCTTAACGTGTCCTCTAAAATTTGATTGGTCCTCTCAGTTTGTCCATCCGTTTGAGGGTGATATGCTGAACTAAAATTTAACCTTGTTCCCAATGCTTCATGCAATTTCTGCCAAAACCTGGAGGTAAATTGAGAACCTCTATCTGAGACTATCTTCTTTGGGACTGCATGCAAATATACTATCCTTCCCAGATACAGTTCTGCTAACTTCTCTCCATTAAAGGTGGTCTTAACGGGAATAAAGTGAGCTAATTTTGTCAATCGATCCACAATTACCCATATTGAGTCATAACCAGACTGAGTACGTGGCAATCCAACTATAAAGTCCATACCGATCTCTTCCCACTTTCATTTTGGAATCTTTAATGGCTGTAATAATTCGGCTGGCCTTTGGTGTTCTGCCTCGACTCGTTGGTAGACATCACACAATGCTATATATTCAGCTATGTCCTTCTTCATGCTAGCCTACCAATAGCATGTCTTCAAGTCTTTGTACATCTTGGTACAATCGGGGTGAATCGAGTATGGCGAGTCATGTGCCTCCTTTAGTATTGTCTCCCGAATATGCTTCACATTAGGCACGAATCCTTTTACCATGCCATAGAGTACCATGTTCATCCTCATCAAATCTGAATTCTCTTCCCTCCTGGGTCCTTTCATTGATCTCCTGAATTTCCTCATCCTTTGTTTGACCCTCTCGAATTTCTTGCGCCAAAGTTGGGCTTAACTTCATCATCCCCATCTCATTGATGAATCCGAGATTCAACCGTTCAAACTCCTTGCATAACTCGGAAGGTAACTCTCGTACTACGGATTGATGACTTACTCCTTTCCTACTCAACGCATCGGCCACTACATTGGTCTTTCCTGGGTGATAGTTGATTCCAAAATCATAATCCTTGATGAGCTCCAACCATCTTTGTTGCCTTAAATTCGGGTCCGTTTGTGTGAATATATACTTAAGACTCTTGTGATCCATATAAATTTCACACCTATGTCCAAGGATGTAGTGTCTCCAAATCTTCAATGCATGTACCACGGCTGCAACTTCCAAATCATGTGTTGGATCATTCTGCTCATGTTTCTTCAATTGTCTGGATGCGTAGGCGACTACTTGACTGATGAGGACATCAACACCCTCGATACATCCTCACCAACTCAGCTACCGGTTTCTGGTCCGATCACTCGCGCTCGTGCACGTCAACTAAGCTATGAGGTGAACTCGTTCTTGGCCTTATGTCCATCTTATCTAGACCGTGGAACTACGTGCTTTCTTGTTTTGCTTAGGAACAATGGAGAGGAGCCAATGGGAAGGGAATTCGCGCGGACGGGATTTGGACAGCAGAACAGCACCAAGTTGTGACGGCCACCACCATTTCATACGGACTCCGATCTGGGCGTTCAAGTACTTCCTGGAAAGATTATCAAGTCTACTTTCGAACGGATCTGGCCTCATGTCCATATCTATTCTGAGTATGCCGCAATAGTTATTTTAATACCAAGACTTTTTTCTGTCCAGGGTGCTGCATCACCAAAATTGGGCCCATGGCCCATGTATCGTTTGGAGTCCATTAGGGACTCGTGATTAGGGTTTCTCACGACCCTAGGGAGGTAATAAATAGTAGCAGTCGCCCTCATTAGCTGGTGGGTTTTTGTTTATTCGTAAGTTAGCTTCTGCTGCTTCCTTGTACACGCGTGTGTCGACTAGATCGCCCGTCTACTTGTATCCAGAACCCCACTTTAGATTGATTCAACAGATAAGTGCTTGTTCTTCTTGTTCTTGCGTGTTCTTCAATTGCTTGCAGGAACAAAGGCCCTCGTGGTCAGGTTGATTGTGTGCCAGCAAGATCAATACAACTTCGGAGTCGGTGTACCGATCGCTAAGGCGCATCGTCTTGGGGACGGTGTAGTCGGATCGCCAACGTCTTCTCCTCCACAAATAGAACCCTCCTATTCTCATCGAAAGATCGGGAACCAAGATCCTATCAAGTGGTAATCAGAGCAAGGTTAATCGGTGAGAGTGCTACCATTACTTTTCTTTCCGCTGTTATCATCCTATAGTCCAGAAAAAGCCCAAAAAAAATACCAGATCTGTTTTTTCATTATTCCTGGACCATTGTGCCTTTTACTTTCTCCACTTAGTCAAGACTTGTTGAGTTCATGGTTGCTTCGACGAGTCAAGTTGCTGGTCTTTAGTTTTGCACCACTAGAGTTTCGAGTTCGTGTCACATTCGGTCACCTAGTTCGAGTCAGATTCGTAGTTCGAGTTTGAGTCGGATTACTAGTTTGAGTTTGAATCAGATTGCTACTTCATGTTTGAGTCGGATTACTAGTTCGAGTTTGAGTCGGATTACAAGTTCAAATCATATTTCTACTTTGAGTTTGACAACAAGAAAAAGGCAAGTGCAAAATCAAAAGCCGCACAAAAGCCACAAGCAATTAGAGAAAAAAAAGGCAAGTGCAAAATCAAAAGCCGCACAAAAGCCACAAGCAATTAGAGAATAAAAAAAAAGGCAAGTGCAAGATCAAAAGCCGCATGTGCAAATTTTGTTCTAGGGTCTCCTGATTCAATCTAGAGAGAGTTTGGGTGACCACCCCAACAAAAAAACGAAAAAAAAAGAAAAAAAATCAGATTGTTGTTTGGGGTGTTTTTGGTAACGACATTGGTGTCTCGGCTCGCGTCTCTAGTACGGTCTAGACTAAGATCAGCACAATACTGTCGTAGAATATTTATTCAGCTTGTTGTGATTAACGTGGTGAAAGTTTGCTCCTTGTACTAGTTCAGCCACCTAAAGCCATAGATTGACACCTGCTCTTGAAGTTGTTCATTACTTGCTGGTTGCCATCACCTTCTTGCTGAGCTTTGTAAGAACAGGTAAGAGCTTGATTGAATAGGTTGAGAGTGAGCGAGTTATCTCCACCAGCACCTTTGTAGCTAGGGATAACGTTACCCTTTCATATTGGATTTTTTTCTACTAACCATGGCAGGAGGAGCAAATACAAATGAAGACGTGCATTCACCTCGCACACGGGGAATTATACAACACTTCGAACGCAAAGTGTGGCTACACACAGAAGCGATTGATGAGGATTTTTGAGTTACCAGTGACCGCCTTGGTCAATTGGAAAATATGCAGATCGACACCAACACCAAAATCAGCACGTTGGAGAGTTCCATTCAAACATTGAACACCTCTATTGGAGCCATCCTGCAGCGCCTTGAGGAGAGGGATCGTGGACGCACCGCAGATGGACAGGTGAGCAATGCTCCTAGTATTGTACGTGACAATGAAGATGACTATTCTGCAGATACGGAGATTGGAGAAGATGAGGAAGCTAGGCCACGGCGCCGGCTACATCGCAACCGTCAAGGCATAGGTGGACATCGTCGGCGTGAGGTACGCAATCATGAAGATACTTTTAACAAGATCAAATTTAAGATACCTCATTTTGATGGTAAATATGACCCTGATGCATATATTACTTGGGAGATTTGTGTTGATCAAAAATTTGCATGTCATGAGTTTCCTGAAAACGCAAGAGTTAGAGCAGCCACTAGTGAGTTTACTGATTTTGCTTCTGTTTGGTGGATAGAACATGGCAAGAAAATCCTAATAACATACCACAAACTTGGGATGCTTTGAAACGGCTCATGCGGGCTATATTTGTTCCTTCTTACTATGCACGTGATCTGTTAAATAAGTTACAACAATTGAGACAGGGAGCTAAAAGTGTAGAAGAGTATTTTCAGGAATTACAAATGGGTATGTTGCGTTGTAATTTAGACGAGGATGAGGAACCAGCTATGGCTAGATTTTTGGGTGGTTTAAACCGTGAAATTTGGGACATACTTGCTTATAAAGATTACAATGATGTTACCCGTTTGTTTCATCTTGCTTGTAAAGCTGAAAGGGAAGTGTAGGGACGATGAGCTAGCTCTAGAACTAATATTTCTGCAGGAAAGACTAGCTCATGGCAACCACGCACGACTACTCCTTCGACTGGGCATGCTTCTCCGCCATCTTCTTCACAAAGTCGGGCAGCACCTTCTTCTTCCAGCAACAAGCCACGTGCTTCTTCCACTAACTCAGCAGTAAAGACCACCCAAAAGCCCACCGAGAGTGCTTCTTCCGTAGCATCTACCGGACGATCTAGAGACGTTCAATGTCTCAAGTGCAAGGGTTTTGACCATGTGCAGCGTGACTGCCCAAGCAAACGTGTTCTAATTGTTAAAGATGACGGTGAGTACTCATCTGCTAGCGATTTTGATGACGATACATGTGTTTTGCTTGCAGCTGACTATGCAGGTAGCGATGAACATCAAGAAGAGCATATTGGTGCAGAAGATGCGGCGCGCTATGATAGTCTCATTGTGCAGCGTGTGCTTAGTGCACAAATGGAGAAAGCGGAACAAAATCAAAGGCACACATTATTCCAAACAAGGTGTGTCGTCAAAGAGCGATCTTGCCGCATGATCATTGATGGAGGTAGCTGCAACAACTTGGCCAGCAGTGACATGGTGACCAAGCTGGCACTAAGCACCAAACCGCACCCACATCCCTATTACATTCAATGGTTAAACAACAGCGATAAGGCAAAGGTAACTAGACTTGTGCGAATCAATTTTACTATTGGATCATATAAGGATGTCGTTGAATGTGATGTTGAGCCTATGCAAGCTTGTAATATTCTGCTAGGAAGACCTTGGCAATTTGATAGAGATTCTATGCATCATGGTAGATCAAATCAGTATTCTTTTCTTTATCACGATAAAAAAATTGTGTTGCATCCTATGTCTTCTGAAGCTATTGTGCAAGATGATGTTGCTAGAGCTAGGAAAACTAAATATCAGGACCATGCTAACATTGAGAACAATAACAATGTCAAATCTGTGTTTGATAAGAAAAATGAGATATCTCTGAAGGGAAAATGCTTGTTTGCTACGAAATCTGATATTAATGAACTGATTTCTTCCACCTCTATTGCCTATGCTTTGGTATGCAAAGATGCTTTGATTTCCCTTTACGATGTGCAACATTCTTTGCCTCCTGCTGTTGCTAACATTTTGCAGGAATATTCTGATGTGTTTCCAAGTGAAATACCACCAGGACTACCACCACTTCGAGGTATTGAGCACCAGATTGACCTCATTCCCGGTGCTTCATTGCCCAACCGTGCACCATATAGGACAAATCCAGAAGAAACAAAGGAGATTCAGCGCCAAGTACAAGAACTACTTGACAAAGGTTATGTACGTGAGTCTCTTAGTCCTTGTGCTGTTCCAGTTATTCTAGTACCTAAAAAGGATGGATCATGGCGTATGTGTGTGGATTGTAGAGCAATCAACAATATAACCATTCGATATCGTCATCCTATTCCACGCTTAGATGATATGCTTGATGAATTGAGTGGTGCTGTTGTGTTCTCAAAAGTTGATTTGCGTAGTGGTTATCACCAAATTTGCATGAAACTAGGAGATGAATGGAAAACTGCTTTCAAAACTAAGTTCGGTTTATATGAGTGGTTAGTCATGCCTTTTGGGTTAACTAATGCACCTAGCACCTTCATGAGATTAATGAACGAGGTTTTGCGTGCATTCATTGGAAAATTTGTTGTTGTGTATTTTGATGATATATTGATTTATAGAAACATGGCAGCATTATTTGTGGCCCAAAGAATTTGTTATCCATTCTGATCATGAATCACTAAAGCATATTAGGAGTCAAGGGAAACTAAACCGTAGGCATGCTAAGTGGATGGAATTTATTGAGTCTTTTCCTTATGTCATTAAACACAAAAAGGGAAAGGATAATGTTATTGCTGATGCTTTATCTAGACGTTATACTCTTCTATCTCAACTTGACTTTAAAATTTTTGGATTAGAAACGATTAAAGATCAATATGAACATGATGCTGATTTCAAAGATGTATTGCTGAAATGTAAAGACGGAAAAACATTGAATAAATTTGTCCTCAATGATGGCTATGTGTTTAGAGCTAACAAGTTATGCATTCCAGCTAGCCCCGTTCGTTTGTTGTTGTTACAGGAAGCGCATGGAGGCAGGCTGATGGGGCACTTTGGAGTGAAAAAGACGGAGGACATACTTGTTGGTCATTTCTTTTGGCCAAGGATGAGGCGAGACGTGGAGCGCTTTGTTGCTCGCTGCACGACATGTCAAAAAGCTAAGTCACGACTTAATCCACATGGTTTGTACATGCCTCTTCCTGTTCCTAGCATGCCTTGGGAAGATATTTCTATGGACTTTGTTTTAGGACTGCCTAGAACAAAGAAGGGGAGGGATATCATCTTTGTTGTTGTGGATAGATTTTCTAAAATGGCACACTTCATACCTTGTCGTAAAAGTGATGATGCTACACATGTTGCTGATTTGTTTTTCCGAGATATTGTTAGATTGCATAGTGTGCCAAACACAATAGTTTCAGATCGTGATGCTAAGTTTCTTAGCCATTTTTGGAGAACGTTATGGGCAAAATTGGGGACTAAGCTTTTATTTTCAACTACTTGTCATCCCCAAACTGATGGTCAAACTGAGGTTGTGAACAGAAGTTTATCTACCATGCTTAGGGCTGTTTTAAAAAAAAGAATATAAAAATGTGGGAAGAGTGTTTGCCTCATGTTGAGTTTGCTTATAATCGTTCCCTACATTATAGTACTAAGAAATGCCCTTTTGAGATTGTTTATGGATTTGTACCCCGTGCTCCTATTGATTTATTACCTCTTCCTTCAATGGAACGAGTGAATTTTGATGCTAAACATCGTGCTGAATTGATCTTAAAATTGCATGAAACCACTAAGAAGAATATAGAGTGCATGAATGCCAAGTATAAACTTGCTGGTAGTAGGGGAAAGAAAACTATCACTTTTGAACCTGGTGATTTAGTTTGGTTACATTTGCGAAAGGATAGGTTTCCTGATTTGAGAAAGTCTAAATTGTTACCTCGAGCTGATGGTCCATTCAAAGTGTTAGAAAGAATTAATGATAATGCATATAAACTCGAGTTGCCTGCGAATTTTGGGGTTAGTCCCACATTTAACATTGCAGATTTGAAGCCATATTTGGGAGAAGAAGATGAGCTTGAGTCGCGGACGACTCAAATGCAAGAAGGGGAGGATGATGAGGACATCAACACCCTCGATACATCCACACCAACTCAGCTACCGGTTTCTGGTCCGATCACTCGCGCTCGTCCACGTCAACTAAACTATGAGGTGAACTCGTTCTTGGCCTTATGTCCATCTTATCTAGACCGTGGAACTACGTGCTTTCTTGTTTTGCTTAGGAACAATGGAGAGGAGCCAATGGGAAGGGAATTCGCGCGGACGGGATTTGGACAGCAGAACAGCACCAACTTGTGACGGCCACCACGATTTCATACGGACTCCGATCTGGGCGTTCAAGTACTTCATGGAAAGATTATCAAGTCTACTTTCGAACGGATCTAGCCTCATGTCCATATCTATTCTGAGTCGGCCGCAATAGTTATTTTAATACCAAGACCTTTTTCTGTCCAGGGTGCTGCATCACCAAAATTGGGCCCATGGCCCATGTATCGTTTGGAGTCCATTAGGGACTCGTGATTAGGGTTTCTCACGACCCTAGGGAGGTAATAAATAGTAGTAGCCGCCCTCATTAGCTGGTGGGTTTTTTTTTTATTCGTAAGTTAGCTTCTGCTGCTTCCTTGTACACGCGCGTGTCGACTAGATCGCCCGTCTACTTGTATCCAGAACCCCACTTTAGATTGATTCAACATATAAGTGCTTGTTCTTCTTGTTCTTGCGTGTTCTTCGATTGCTTGCAGGAACAAAGGCCCTCATGGTCAGGTTGATTGTGCGCCAGCAAGATCAATACAACTTCGGAGTCGGTGTACCGATCGCTAAGGCGCATCGTCTTGGGGACGGTGTAGTCGGATCGCCAACGTCTTCTCCTCCACAAATCGAACCCTCCTATTCTCATTGAAAGATCGGGAACCAAGATCCTATCATTGACCTTCTTGCATGAGCACACATCCCAGTCCTCGTCTCGATGCATCACAATATGTATCAAAACTCCTGCTTACGTCTGGAAATATCAAAATTGGGGCTGTTGTCAACCTTTTCTTCAACTCCTCAAAATTGACAAGCTTGGGTCCATTGAAATGCTTTCCCCTTCATTAGCAACTCCGTCATTGGCTTGGCTATCTTGGAAAAGTCCTTGATGAACCTACGGCAATATCCAGCCATCCCAAGAAAACGGCGGATCTCCTTTACATTCTGTGGTGGCTCCCATTTTAGCACATCTATTACTTTTCCGGGGTCAACCGATACTCCTCCTGAGACGATATGACCCAAAATGCACTTCTCCCAACCAAAACTGGCACTTGCAGAATTTAGCGTACAATTGATGCTCTCTCAATTTCTGCAACGTAAGCCTCAAGTGTTCCTCATGTTCCTTCTCAACCTTCGAGTAGATCATAATTTCATCAATAAACACCACGACAAACTTATCCAAGTGCTCTATGAAGACCTTATTCATGAGGTACATAAAGTATGCAGGTGCATTTGTCAATCCGAAGGACATCATGGTATACTCATAAGATCCATATCGTGTTTTAAAAGCTATCTTAGGTATGTCTGATGGTCTTATCTTCATTTGAAAATATCCCGACCTCAAATCAGTCCTAGAGAAGACATAAGCACCCTTCATCTGATCGAACAAATTCTCTATGCGGGACAAGGCATACTTGTTCTTGATGGTCACCTCATTAAGAGCTCAGTAATCCACACACATCCTTTGCGATCCATCCTTCTTGTCCACAAAAAACACGGGCGCTCCCCACGGTGAAGAACTTGGGCGAATAAAACCTTTCTCTAGTTGCTCTTGAATCTGCCTCTTGAGCTCCGCTAATTCCTTAGGAGGCATCCTATACGACCTCTTAGCTATAGGTGCAGTTTCAGGTATTAAATCAATAACAAACTCAATGTCTCGATCAGGTGGCATACCTGACAACTCATCCGAAAACACATCCAAAAATTCACACACCACCGGAATCTCCTCAATTGCGACACCGTTCATGTGATTCAACTCCAATTGCTTTGGTGCATGTTGAGATGCTTCAAATTCTATGGTGATCCCTTACTCATTGGTTAACTTCACAGTCTTCGTGGCACATTCAATGACTCCATTGTGCTTCCTCAACCAGTCCATACCAAGTATAATGTCCAATCCTTGAGAATCCAAAACAATGAGGTTGGCGGAGAAGTCTACCCCTCTTATTCCAAGGCTTACTTTTGGACATACTATATTTGTCCTCATCTCTCCTCTAGGAGACTTAACCAATAGAGTAAACTTCATATGAGAGATAGGCAAACTATACTTGGCAACATATTTTGATGCAATGAATGAATGCGATGCTCCATAATCAAATAACATAGTCGTCGGGTTGGAGTTTGCGAGAAACATACCAATCACCACATCATCCGTTTGTTGAGCATCCTCCGTAGAGACATGGTTCACGTTGCCACGAGCAAAATTCTGCTGTCCACGATTTCCTTGTGGCTGTCCTCCATTGGGTTTTGGGTTTTACCTCAGTGCATTGCTTCCTTGACCAAAGCCTGACTTAGGACATTGATGCGCAAAATGTCCAGCTTCTCCACAAGTATAACACTTCTTTACTCCACCAGAGTTATTGGGGCGAGCTTGATTTTGAACGTTTGCACCAGGAAAATTGGCACGAGGCGCATAAGGTATTGGAGGCCTAGGTGCTTGCATGACAGGGTGCTGCTGCATAAACTAAGTTGGACGCAGTGCATAACCAGGGCGATGAGCAGGCGCAGAAGAGCTGAAATAAAGCGCATTGAGTGGCGCAAAACGAGGGCGCATATTGCTTCCTTGTTGCTGTCCTTGATATGGCTCTCCTCTTGTTGTCTTGCTCCATCTCTCGGACCTTGTTCTCCACAACAATTGCTTTGTCCGCAAGCTTCTGGAAGTTGGCATAGTCACGATTCAGGAATTGCACTTGGATTCCATTGTTAAGGCCCCTCATAAACAGATATTGCTTCCGGCTATCCCGGCTCACATCCTCAGGCGCATACCTTGAAAGTTGAGTAAATTTATTAAGATACTCACCCACACTCGATCTTCCTTGCCTCAGGTTCTCAAATTCTTGCCTCTTCAAAGTCATAACTCCTTCCGGCACATAATGAGAACGAAAGCTCTCCTTGAATTCAGCCTAAGTAATCCTCTCTTGGTTTTTATGAGCATTGCATAAAGAATCCCACCAATCCGCAGCTGCTCCAATTAATTGATGAGAAGCAAATATAACCTTCTCCCGATCACTGCATTGGAAAATAGCTAGCTTCTTCTCCACGGACTTCAGCCAATCATCAGCATCCATAGGGTCGGCTTGAGCAAAGGTCGATGGCCTAGTCCTCATGAACTCTCCCAACCAGTTATGAGGCAGTGGGGGTGGCGGTGGAGGCATGTGGGGCTGATTGTTGATGTTACCAGCCTGCAGTTGTCCCATAGTTTGTATCATGGTCTGCATGAGCTGGTTCTGCATAGCCAATAGCTGCTCAATATTGATAGCTCCCTGAGCAGGTCCTTGTCCATTGTTGTTCTGAGGTGCTCTATTGATCTCCTCCTCATCATTGCCATCCCTCTGGTTGCGAGTCCTCACCATCTGAAGAAAAGCAAGAGATAAAAATTTAGAAACGTCTCAAACTATATGAATCAAGGGATATGAAACTAAGCAACTACCTATACTAGCCTACATGGATATGGCAATGCAAAAGCATCCCAGATGTCTAAGACTCCAAGGAATCAAGGATCTTGGAGGCAACACTTGGATCTTGACAATCTAGGGTTGATGAAGAACTTGATGGTGGATTGTTGACGAAGAACGCGAAGTTGATGGAGATCTTGATCCTCTTTCGTTTCCTCCTCTTCTTCTTCTTGCTCTAGATCTCTTTCTCCCTCCTTGGTGGCGGCTAATCACGAGCTAGGGTTTGGATGAGGTGAAAAAGTGACAAATAGATGTCAAGCCAAGGGGTGAGGTTGTTTATATAGATTTGGAGGCTAGGGTTAGATGGATTTCAAGTTTGAGATGAGTAGAGGTAGGTTTGGAGTCCCTCATGGGCTCTAAAGGAGTTAAGCACGACATCCCTAGGCCCACTTAACGTAAAACCCAAGAAACAAGTTGTGAAACAAAAGATCAATTCGGTGTCGCGTTTTATTGGACAAGTCCGAAAAGGGCCGGACTAGTCCGAAGTTAGACAGAGAAAAATCGGACAAGTCTGGACTGGACATCGGACAAGTTCGAACTTATCCAGATGGGAAAAACAGACAAGTCTAGCCTAAAATCGAACAAGTATGACTTTAGTCAGATGGAAAAAATGACAAGTCTGCTGGAACACCGGACTAGTCCGGAAAAGTCCAGGGACTTAGCTAAATTTCCAAGGAATTGGAACACCGGACTAGTCCGCACAGGACCGGACAAGTTTGAAAGTGTCCAGAGGGAAAAACAGACTAGTCCACAGCAAAACGGACAAGTATGTTTGAAGTCAGAGAGAAACCGGACTAGTCTGCACCAAAATTGAACTAGTCCGCACTTTCTAGAATTCTTAAGTGCGGTTTTGCTATCAATTCATTTTTAACTTGTTCCTTTTTATGTGGATTAATGTTAAACATATTTAATTATGGATGCAGGGCATGATGCATGAAAATGAGGGTGTTACAGATGCCTACAAATGCCTCACAAAAGTGGATGAACACAGCAACCACGGTGAAGGAGTTGGGCGACAGGTGGTGCAGCTGCAGCCCATATTCCCCTAGCAATGCGAGGAAGAACCTCGACAATGGGAGTCCAAACCCCACAGAGACATAAGCGACGAAGAGAACGGTATCGTCTTCACGCAGGTCTTGAAGATCGGGAGATACGCAGCGGATCATCCATCCTTGCTCTACCGCCGCCCAGCCAAGCAGATGCCTCATCGGCATCAGATCCTCGACCGTCTGGAAACGAGAAGGAGGCAGCGGGGAGGCCATCGAAGCAAACAAGAATACGAGCTTTAGTTGAGTAGTGAAGGCTTGGGCGCTCAAGGAAGAAGGAGAAGGCTCGAGCAGCAGGATGTGAGAAAGGAAGGAACTGTCCCCTCAAACAAAGGTTTCCTTTTTGATCACCCCCGCAACGCCTAAGCACTTCGTGCGAACTGCAAAGGCTCGACCCACACCACTCAACCCACAACATCAATGATAGTGGGGGCTAGGCCCCCTGACGGAAGTGCTGGCCCAAGCGATTAGCCACATGAGAAGACACTTGAAGCAGTTCCCATAAAGGCGGAGCAAACGTAAGTGCTATAGCTACATTGGGAACCATCGTGGTTAAAGGTGTCGCAGAAGATAGAGATACTACAGCAAGCAAAGATCTTGTCGCCATAGTCCCTCAACCAGGAGCGGACTTATGGCTACGTTGGCAGAAGCGCCCATCACTTCGACTGACCAAGACAAAATTCAAAGGGCAATGCGAGAAAACATAGAAATGGCTCCACCCTCGGGCTCATCACCACCCCCCCAAGGTGGATCCAGGGGCCACTATCAGTACCCCACATACGGGGTACCTTTGCACACAGGCTAAACGTGCCTAGGTACGTCCAGTGGCGCCATGTGTCCAGAAGGTGTTGGACCTTGACCTTCCTCAAGTGTGGGACTCAGCACTACCACGTCGACCTCAAAGATGGTACCTGACTCCTCCAGAGAGACAGGCTCCCAAGATGCCACGTGTTTGGGCTTTGGACCTCACCCTACTATAGGAGTGAGCTCCGGCACAGCCACGTGGCTCGAAGCACTAGGAAGGACGCCTCCCGCGGAGAAGGGCTCCGGAGCTGCCACGTGCCTCGCAGGGCTCCAGAGCTGGCTTGTGTCTCGAAGGGCTGCAAAGCTGCCACGTGCCTCGAAGGACCAGGCCTGGCCTCCCCGGCAGAGCCCAACCCCAAAGCTGCCACGTGTCCCGCAACTCACCCTAGGCGTTGGGGTGCAGGAGCTAAGGGATGGTGCGCCCCGTCTAAATCAAGCATTGAAGATAGGCACCCACCTCCGGCGAATAACGCGGAGCACGCCAACGATCAGAGACCGCTGCGCCCAATCACATCACAGTGAAGACGCTGCAGGCCTATCCTGCTCTTCCAAGTGGGTAGCTTACGATGACAAGAAAGACGAGACATCTCCTGACACCTTTAGCGACTACGCATGGGCCATTGGCGACTGAGGCGACAAGACGACAAGTCTTCAAGCCGCGGCCAGGAGAAGCTTTATGCTCGAAGTCATAGATCTTTAGGATAAGATCACTTCGGGACCACCTGTCAGACTTCAGACCCCACTTGTAAGGCGTTTGGCCTTGTCTATAAAAGAACCATACCGCCACTGTTGCAAAGAATCCCCAATCTACACATCCACACACACACACACACACACACACACACACACACACAAGCAATACAACCTCACCGTGGAGTAGGGTGTTACGCTCTTGCGGTCCGAACCACGTAAAAACAATAGTCTCACACTCTCATACGCACGATCACTCGATAGAGGACTGAATCCTGCCGATCAAAGGAACATCTGCGGGCTACTCCTTAACAGATCCAGGAGAAGTGTCACATTAACACTTCGATAGACACCTTCTCTTCACTTTGCTATAACAGCACCCATGTGCAGCACCAGTAAGAAGCCGTGAAAAGTTACTGCATATAAATTTTCATGGAACACTTATCAAACACAATATCATTCATGTTTAACCATATGGACCACAACAATGATGCTGCAGTCATAATCATCGTCTTATGCAAGGTTGAAACGATAACAGCCATGTATTAAGAAAGTGATGACTAGAAGCTCGAGTCGCCATATTAAATGTAATACTAACAACTCTCCGTATAAATCTAACACAGTGACAGTACGAAAAATGTTAAATTGATTCATCATGTATACAAAAGATTTTTTATCTTCGTTAGATTATCTTTTGTTAGTATTACTCTCGACTCCAAATAAAATCTTAATTTTTATTAGTAGTTTGGACACCCACAACTTGCTATTATTTCTTAAGATTCCATTAGATATCATGGCCCTATACATTGAGTTTGCTGAGATATGGCATTTTGATGAACGTCCCATCTAAAAACATCTTCATTATTATTTAGACCGTAGTGATGACGTTTTGTCATAACGCGGAGTCTCTACGGCTCCAATCAACAGCAGCGAGTGATGATAATTACACAACATCGATGAGGTATCCAAATCCATGCATCTGAAGTTTGATTCCCCCAACGTCTAAATATCATTTGCTACTACATTATACAAGAGAGAACAGAAAAAGGTGCCTCGAGTGGCACTTTTATTGTTTTAACGATCTCCAACACGCTGATCAGTTTCTCGTTGATACCATCCAACCGCAGACCGCACTTGTACCCGCAGCAGAATGCAAGCAGAACCAGTTAGTGTTGACCTGCAGTTTTGTGAAACCATGCCGACCGACTGGACGCCTAAGCAGCACCCAGGCGAACCAGGAAGGAGGGAGGACTAGGAGACTCAGACGGAACCAGAGAGAGGCAGGAAGGGGCCACCACGGGCCTGGGAGTCGGCCAGGCGGGGTCTGCCGCCCTTCTACCTTTGCCCTGTGCCCCCCACCCCCCACCCCCCTTTGCACCGCACCGTGCCGCCCCTCCCATTCATCTGTGCACCACACCTCCCTCCGTGCGCCGTGCCACCCCTCACCTGGGCGACGCCTCAACAAGACGTGTTTGTCTGGAAATAGTAGGAATACAGAGCAACCAATCTTACAAGTTACAGCAAGAATGTTGCATCAGCAACATGTTTAATTTACAATGTTGAAAAACTGTTTCGTTGTTTGAAGCCAGGCTTTACTGACAGCACTGAGGTGTGTACGAACAAGTAGGTAACACTTACTTCATATTACTGTTCCGCTAGGGATTAAAGCATCCTTAATCACGGTGACAATTCCACCTTTGATGAAGTACCCATCGGTCTCCCTTGCAGCTTCTTGAACATCGTGAACATTGATTATCTACAAAATTAACACGTGACATCAGGAAGATCTCACTAAAGGGCAATATCTGTCACAAAAGCATATATAATGCAATGTTCATGTTTCCCTTGCACCCTTCATGGAAGTTTTCATAACAGCAGCCTGAGAAATCTGGAAGCAACGCAATGAATTATTTTTTAGAGGAACACAACACTCTCACAATAGCTGGAAAACCAATCTTGCTCTCTAACTTGTACTACAGAGTAGCAGATTCCCCACTGAACTTTGGGACAGAACGATGACTTGGGTCTCCAGACTAAACTTCACTCTTAACTCAAAAGTGCCAGGTTTCTCCGACACTGACCATCAAAGTCTGTAATACAGAGCTACTTGTAAAATATCGCGTCTGTAACCAGATACGGTTACACTATCATATCATATTTAATACATAACACGGTTGGGACTTCCCCTACCGTCTTCCTTTCAAAAAAAAAGTTAAAATCTGTTTCGATGATTGAATCCTTCTAGTAATTAGAAGCTGAGTACAATCGTATGCAAAAGCAGATGTAAAAAAATATATTTTCAATAATTTGCAGCCAGCAGACAACTGGTTCTGGATGATTGCAGGTGTTTTTGGGTAGAATTTGAGGGCATATGGTTGCACTTATGCTTGTCTAAGGCATTTGGGCAGCAAAGCAAAGTACACACTCACACCAAGATCTACATTTTCAGTTGTTTTCAAACTTTGAAAGCACAAAGTGATACATGAATTATTGTTAGCCTTTTCTCATCAAAAAAGTTTCAAAATGATTACCCGATTAAATAGAAGTAAAAGGGAAAACTGAATATCAGATAAACAAAAGCTAAAAAAATGAAAGGTCATAATAGTCTATTCGTATTTCAAATCAATATTAAAAAATTGCAAAAAAAGAACTGACATGGAAAAAATGATACACAGTATTATGCAATTTTGTAGGTAATACCTTCACATTGTCTCCAATTCTAGCATTTTTGTCAATGATAGCTCTTTTGATGTGAGAATTCTTCCCAATACCAATGGGAATGCCACTTTTTTCAGCAAGGAGTTTCTTGTCAGCTTCAGTCTGGCAACAAAGAACACAGTACAAAGGATGAGTCCTCTTGTTTCTATGACAGTAGCTGTCGGTACCCTATGTACCGGGTACCCCACGATACCGCAAAAAAGTGCAAGAAAGTTCCACCCGTCAGAATCGAAGGCCCTTGCAGGTCCCACATGGCACGTTGCACCGGATCCGCTCCCCTCACATGACTGGCTCCTGGGTTAACACGTGTAAAATAAGACCGGAACAAAACTCCCAACGAAGGGCAGCTCCGGTGACTACACGTGTACAACAGTCTCGGACCTAGCCCCTGTCAGAGAGGAGCTCCGGTACCGACACGTGTACAGCAACCCCGGACCCACCCTCCCGCAAGGGAAAACTCCGGATCTGCCACGTGTGGAGCCTCCGGAGCTTCGTCACCAACAGAAATACAAGTCGATCATGACCATTACAGATATTCAAGGATGGTTAAAGCGACAGTTACAAGGTCTGATAATGTGTCATTAATGCCATATTAATGACACACAATCAGTGCACTGTTAATAGGGGTAACGCTACCATGAAGGCATGTTACCACACTATTAATTGTACTTAATACCCTTTAGATAGTGTATTAGGTCATTAAACACGCCAGGGCCACATTTCGGGTCAGGCCAGCTTTGTAACGGTCAGTCCTTAGAACTATAAAAGGGCTGCACCGCACGAATACGGGGAGATAGAGGCTGATTCGGCCTGGCCCTAGCGAACGCACTTGCTAAATACAATTACAAAAACCCCGTGGAGTAGGGTGTTACGCTCAGGCGGCCCGAACCACGTAAATCTCTGAGGTCACCATCTTGATATTGATCTCTGTGTGCCCCAACCACCAAAGAACCTCCGCAGGCTGCTTCTCAGCGGGTTCGGGGGAAGTGTCGTATCAAACACTTCGACATCTGGCGCGCCAGATAGGGGAACAATCCCGAGATCACAAGATGGTGAATTCAACAGCTAGATCATCCAACGGCGATCGTGCTGAACAACCTGCTGGTGGCAACCCCTCCAACGTTCAGCAGCCAGCAGGTGCCAATGCTCTGGCAGGCACTCTAGCACCATCTGTTCCGGCAAACAATGCCGATCAATGAGATGGGGCATCTGCGTCAATCACCGCATCGGCAAACAACAATCCTGAACTTGCCCATTGTTGCGCGAGCTCTTCTGCAACATCCACCACCCCCAGGTGAACCCCAGAGTGCTATGGAGCAGTGGAGGGATGTCGACCATCTGGTCACAGCCGCGGCTGCAGGCATCAGCAACCAAGGTCCTCCCCCTTCAGGGAGAGCACCTTCACAACGACGGACCCTGTCCGTCCGGCTTGGTCCACAAGCCTCTCAACAAAGGAGATGTGCTACCTCTCAGTAGGTGACTTCGTTGCCCCCTGGGGCGCGATGCACCAATACATCACCAGGATTCCGACTCATGACCTGCGGTCGGAACTGGATCGCCGTTACCGGCAACAGGACGGCCGAGTCCATATCGAGCGTGCTCGCTAAAGGCGAGAGGCTCGACACAACCCTGCTCCTCAAGGAGTAGGAATAGGTTGTTCTGCTCTGGTCATGTATTTACGCATGGTCAGATGGCCACAGAAGTTCCAACCTCATCTGCCGAAAAAATTCGACGGGACAGTCAACCCCGCGAATTTCTTCAAATCTACTCAACTGCCATACTGGCAGCAGGGAGTGATGAGGCTGTAATGACCAATTACTTCCCGGTGGATTTAATAGTTGGGTAGAACGATGCCAGCAATTCACTGCCAACTTCGGGAGCTCCTATACCCGGCCCAACACTGAATTGGACTTGTTTGCTGTAAAGCAAACGTCGAGGGAATCGCTATGGTCCTTCATCCAACGATTCTCTCAGGTACGAAATACCATTCCTTCAATCTCGAGCTCCTCTGTTATTGTTGCATTCAGACAGGGTGTTCGAGATAAGAATATGCTAGAGAAGCTGGCTATTAAAGAAGTTACCAGCGTCACGGAACTCTTCAGCCTAGCTGACAAATGCGCTAGAGCTGCAGAGGGCCGTGAAATGCACTCCAAGTCAGCTTCGGAGGCCAACTAGAAGTCCTCCAAGACTGAAGCCGCTACCTCCGGTAGTGGTAAGAAGAAGAAGAAGCCGAACAGCAAAAAGAAGTCGTCGGCAGGCGCTCCAGCTACTGCTGCTGCAGCCCCTGGAAGCCGGGGGCCACGCCCCGAGAGGCGACCTCGTCCTTCATCAAAGGACGACAACAGTTCCAAAGCATGGTGTCTGATTCACAAGATGAATAGACACAGTTTGGAAGAGTGTCGGGAGGTCCATAACCTTACCGAGCGCTGCAACAAGCGCCGGGAACAAGCTCCATTCTGTCAAAGGGAAGGAAAACAAAAAGTCGATGAAGCTCCGACTGAAGAGTAGCTAGGTTTCCAGGACCCTAAAAAGGTCTTGAAAGCCGTTTACAACACTACCAACGATGACTCCGACGCCTCTGACAACGAGTGTCGAAAGACCTTGAACACCATCTATGGTGGTTCTTGGGACATCACCTCTCGTCGCATCCTCGAGACAATGCAGCGGGACATGGCCATTGTAGCTCCTGCTGCTAAGGCAGAACCACATCAGAAGTGGATGGACACACTCATCATTTTCGATGCTTCAGACTGCCCCCGAAACATGATCGGGGCTGGTCAATTCCTGTTAATGGTGTCACCCACCATTAACAATATTCAAATCCACCATGTCATGGTGGATGGAGGTTCCAGGCTAAACCTCATAAGCTTCGAAGCTTTCGTTAAGCTTCAGCTCCGGCCTTCGGAACTTCGCTCATCCTTACCTTTCTGCAGAGTAGGTCAAAGAACCATTACTCCTCTTGGTTCCATTACACTCCCAGTGACCTTCGGGATCCAGGAGAACTACAGAACCGAGAAACTAGTTTTCGACGTTGCGCAGATCAGTCTGCCCTTCAATTTCATTTTGGGCAGGCCAGCTTTATACAAGTTTATGGCTTCTGCCCATTATGGTTATTTGGTGTTGAAGATGCCAACACCTACGGGCGTTCTCCAGATCTGTGGAGATCGTACCGCAGGAGTCATTGCACTGGAAAAACTCTATGCGCTTACCACAGCGCAAGAGGAAGCATCCGGTAAGGAGCCACCTATGAATCCTCCAAGCATTCGTCACAATGGTTCTACCTCCGCACCTCGTGTGCAACCAAGCGGCGACGACGACATTCTCGTCAAAGTTGTCCAAATTGGTTCCAATGCTGCTTAGACTACCGGTATATCGGGGGGTCTGAACAACAAATAGGAACTCACGCTCATCACTTTCCTCCGGGCTGATGTCGACGTGTTTGCCTGGCAACCGTCACAAATGCCTGGGATCCCTAGGGTGGTGATTGAGCACAATCTGAAGATTTACGTAGATGCATGGCCTGTACACCAGAAGCCCCGGAAGCAATCAATCGAGCGACAAAACTTCATCCGACAGGAAATCAAGAAGTTGCTCGAAGCTGGATTCATCCGGGAAGTCTTCCATCCAAAATGGTTGGCAAACCCAATTGTTTTACCCAAGGCCGGTAGGAAGCTTCAGATGTGTATCGACTACACCACCTTAAATAAGGCATGTCCAAAAGATATATTTCTACTATCTAGAATAGATCAGATAGTGGACTTCACCGCTGGGTGTGAACTACTGTGTTTCTTAGATGCATATTCTGGATATCATCAATTCCAAATGTCTGAGGAAGATGAAGAGCATACTGCCGTCAAAACAGTAGATGGATTGTATTGTTATACTGCCATGTCATTTGGTCTTAAAAATGCTGCTTCAACATTTGTGTGAGCCATCTACAAAACATTTGGAGAGATAATTAGAGACTTGGTGGAGGTGTATGTTGATGACATCGTCGTGAAGATAAAAAACAAGGAGTCACTATTTGACAACTTACAAGCCATCTTTGACAAGCTGCGCACTACGCGCACTAAGCTGAACCCGGACAAGTGTGTCTTCAGAGTTAGCTCCGGAAAGCTTCTGGGGTTCTTGGTGACTCATCGAGGAATCAAAGCAAATCCGGTGAAGAACAAGGCTATAGAAGAAATGTGGCCCCCAGCCCGCATTAAAGATGTCCAAAAATTGACTGGATGTCTAGCTGCGCTCAGCCGGTTTATATCAAGATTGGCAGAACGGGCGCTACCCTTCTTCAAACTCTTGAGGAAGTCCGGACCATTTCATTGGTCTGAAGAAGCAGGAAAGACGTTTCAAGAGCTGAAGCAGCTCCTCACCACACTACCAATCCTGGTAGCTCCGAACACTGGTGAGCCTTTACTGCTTTACATTTCGGCAACTACAGAGGTTGTCAGTATGGTTATGGTCGCTGAAACACCGGAGCCATCTCCAATTCAAGAGTCTAGACCCCTCCGGGAGGGTCCGGAGCTACCTAAAGGCAAGTCTGGGTATCAACCCTCAGGCACGAATTCTCAAGGCGAGATGTTAGAGGATCAACCTCCTTCAAACGAAGGAGTAACTGCTACTGAACAAGAAGATCCAAAACCCTCTCGGAGGGTCCGGGTCACTCCAGAAGAAGCTCCGGGTTCCTTCGGCTGGGACCAGGAAATTCCAGAAGAAGGTCCGGACCCCTCCGGGAGGGTCTAGGTAGATGAGGAGGAAGTTCCGGGCCCCTCTGGGAGGGCCCGGACAGTCCAACGCCTTGTGTATTTCATCAGTGAAGTACTCCACGACGCCAAGACAAGATACATTGAGGTGCATAAACTGCTTTACGCAGTTCTTATCGCCTCAAGAAAGCTTCGTCATTACTTCCTGTTAGTAGCTGAATTTTTACTCTCATTGAAGAGAGGATGACACTAGAGGGTTGGAGCAATTTTTCTTATCTATTCCTCACACAATGCCATACCCTCCAAGGGGTTGGGGATATATTATTTATAGGCTGCTATCCAGCCAAGGTGCTGCTGTCTTAGCTGCTCTAAAAACAGTCCAAGATGCCATGCAAACTGTTGTCCTAGAGATGCTAACAGCTGTCCTAAAAGCAGTCAAGATGCTGCTGTCCTAGATGCTGCCCTCTAGTCTAATAGCTGTCCTCTACCAAGGACTAAAGTACAACAAACTAAGGACAAGGGTACAAGGGAGTTGGGGACCAAAGACCAAAGGACCAAAGACAAAAGGACTACAAGACTTATTCCATCATTCCCCCCCTATGTCTTTTACGTCGTCTTCTGGGAGGGTTGGACCATCCCGATCCTAGAGCAAAGTTTCGTGTGCCATGAGCAAAGCTGGCTCCTCCTCCACCTATGCGACGTGGGCCTCCTCCTCCTCCACTTGTGCGACGTGGGCCTGGCCACGTCGTGGCTGTCGACACTCCCTGGCCCAATGACCAAGCTTGCCACAGTTGTGGCAGGTGTCGTCTCGTGCCCGCTTGTGGTTGCCGGTGGCATCGCCCTGGGCGCTTCCGCGGGCACGTCCTTGCGCCCCGTTCTGGGCACCTCCGCGCCCCTTGCATGGCTTGCCGCGCTTGCGGCCGCCTGTCGAGGAAGAGGACTCCCCCTTCTT
Source organism: Tuctoria greenei (assembly GCA_036927565.1). Taxonomy (NCBI): domain Eukaryota; kingdom Viridiplantae; phylum Streptophyta; class Magnoliopsida; order Poales; family Poaceae; genus Tuctoria; species Tuctoria greenei. The sequence continues at coordinate 136,920,429 of JAYESD010000008.1, read as the reverse complement.
CCGGTCACCCTGACCAGCCTCCCATTGCTCGCGAGTGATAAGAAGCTTCCCGCCAATGGTGATAGGCCCCGAGAAAGGTTGTGGTTCGTCGCTGTCAACGACCTTGAGGCGACCTATCACCTCTTCGATCGACATCGTGGAGAGGTCCAGCAGAGACTTGATCGATCGAGCGATCTGTTTGTACTTCTCGGGGATGCAACGAAAGAGCTTCTTGACAGCTCTCTCCTCGTCGTAGGTGTCGTCACCGAACTGCTCCAACTTCTGCAACAAAGTGTTGAGACAGAGAGCAAAGTCATCAACGTCCTCACCTGGCTTAAAGGCCAGGTTCTCCCACTCCTTGCAATGCTCCTGCAGTGTGGTCTTGCGGGCGCGGTCGCTGCCAATGCGTGCCGCAGCAATGGCGTCCCAAACCTCCTTAGCATTCTGCTTCTTAAAAAGTGAGAACTGCATCTCGGGCGGGACTGCAGCAATGAGGGCATCCAGCGCCCGTCGATCCTCATAGTAGTCAACGCACCGTACCGAACTGCTTCCCACATGTGTTGCACATGGAGCCGCACCCTTATCATCGCAGCCCACTCGACGTAGTTGGTCTTGGTGAGGGTAGGCCACCCACCGTCGGGATCGACGTCCCTGACAATGGCCTGGACACCGTGGTGTCCATGGTACCTATCCGGGGAGGGAGAACCACTGCCTGTAACGGCCGCGTTCTCCGTCGACTCCGCCGCCGCCACCGGGAGCGCCAACGGCGCGTCCGCGTCATTCTAGGCTGCGGCTGTCGCGCCCATGGGGACGTGTTGCTACTCGATGCATCTCCTGTGCTTGCGCCACTTTCCTCGCCAACCTGAGCTCATCGTCGACGCCGCCGTCGATAGAGCCGCTAGAGCTACTGCCGCACAGAGCCTCCAGCTCCGCCGTCGCTGCACGCGCTGCAGCCGCCGCCGCCGCTGCTTCCACTTCCGCCCTCGCTGTTGCCAGTTCTGCCACCGCCAACCTTGCCGCCAGTGTCACCTGCGCTCCTCTGCCGCGGCAACTTCCGTCTGCCGCGCACTCGAGGCGACCGAGCGCTAAGACTGTCCGTCGGACATCGCGCACTAGTGGGGAGCTCGTGTGTGGGGAAGAGGGATGAGCTGGGGCAGTCGGTGTTCCTGCTACCGGTTGCGGACAGGGAGAGTCGCGGGAAGGAGATGAGCAAGAGATGTTTAGGCTACAGGATAGAACGGCTCTAATACCAAGTGTTAGCAGCTGAATTTTTACTCTTATTGAAGAGAGGATGACACTAGAGGGTTGGGTCAATTTTTCTTGTCTATTCCCCACACAATACCATACCCTCCAAGGGGTTGGGGATACATTATTTATAGGCTGCTATCCAGCCAAGGTGCTGCTGTCCTAGCTGCTCTAAAAACAGTCCAAGATGCCATGCAAACTGCTGTCCTAGAGATGCTAACAGTTGTCCTAAAAGCAATCAAGATACTGCTGTCCTAAAGATGCTAACAGCTGTCCTAGATGCTGCCCTCTAGTCTAATATGTTGTCCTCTACCAAGGACTAAAGTACAACAAACTAAGGACAAGGGTACAAGGGAGTTGGGGACCAAAGACCAAAGGACTACAAGACTTATTCCATCACTTCCAAACCCACAAAATATCAGTGGTAACTTCTTTTCCACTACGTGCAATTTTGCAAAACCCTAATTATACTGGGAATATTGCAAAGTAGGCAGCGGAGCTGGCAGAATTCGATCTAGAATTCGTGTCAAGACAAGCAATTAAAAGTCAAGCATTGGCCGACTTTGTGGCAGAGTGGAGTCCCTCCCCATCAAACCCTGGGGGCCACAGTGAGCAAAAACCAAAGCTCAAAGTTCTAGTATTCACTAAGCCTCACTGGACCCTCTACTTCGATGGCTCCGTGCAGAAGCAGGGGGCCAGAGCTGGAATCCTTCTCTTAGCTCCAACAGGAGAGAAGGTCAAGTACATGGTACACCTTGATTTCAAGACAACCAACAATATGGCGGAGTATGAAGCCCTCATCTATGGATTCAAGGTGGCACTATCTTATGGTGTAAAACAGCTGTTGGTGAAGGGAGATTCACAACTCATCATCAAACAAGTGAAAGGTGAATGCTCCTGCAACACTTCTCAATTAGCTGCTTATCTCCTTGAAGTCCAGAGGCTTCAGAAGGACTTCGAAGTCCTGGATCTCCATCATGTTCAGCGCCTTCATAACTCCGAAGATGATGAACTCTCGACGAAAGCTTCAACTGGAGCTCCGACTCCTGACGGAATCTTCGTCCGGAGGTTGTCAAAACCAACAGCTCAGCCTGCCGAACTGAGCAAAGGGGGCGAGACCAGCACCTCAAAGCTGGCGGTCCCGGTGGCCCTATTACCATGGTGCCCACCAAGGATCATAGGTGCTATCAGAAGCTCCGAGCAACCCAGCACGCAAGACTCAGAAGCTCAAGTTAGCTCCGATGCATGGATCTCGGAGATCCGGAGCTACTTGAAAGACAATATCCTTCCTGAAGACAGTGTATTTGCTGACCGGATTGTCAGATTGGCTAAAAGATACATGTTGGTAGAAGGAGATATTTGCCGACGTGGTGCCAATGACATCCTAATGCGATGCATTGCAAGGGAAGAAGGTCGCGATCTCCTTGCGGAAATCCATGGAGGCGAGTGTGGGAACCATGCAGCTTCCCGCACATTGGTTGGTATGGCCTACAGCACTCCAAGATGCGGTTGAGCTAGTGAAGAAATGTGAAACATGTCAGTTCCATGCAAAACAGATTCACACACCGGCTCAATCACTACAAATGATACCTCCCACATGGGCATTCGCTGTGTGGGGCATGGATATCTTGGGACCTTTTCCAAAAGCCATCGGAGGTTACAAGTTCCTATATGTCACCATCGACAAGTTCACCAAGTGGCCAGAAGCAACTCCAGTAGTAACAATCAGCAATCAAGTTCTTGAAGTCCATTATATGCAGATTCGGAGTTCCAAACAAAGTCATAACTGACAATGGAACTCAATTCACAAGTGCTGCATTCCAAGAATATTGTGAAGACCTCGGCATTCAACTTAGCTACGCTTCAGTAGCTCATCCAGCAAGCAATGGTCAAGCCGAGAGAGCAAATGCAGAAATCTTAAAAGGACTCAAGACGCGCACATATGAGCGCTTGAAAAAGCACGGAGCTAAATGGATTGAAGAGCTTCCATCCACATTATGGGCGAATAAGACAACACCTAACTGGTCAACTGGGGAGACTCCATTCTTCCTGGTGTACGGAGCTAAAGCAGTCCTTCCTCCGGCGATCACCTTGGGGTCCCTCCGGGTCCGGACCTTCGACGAAGCCACGTAGGACCAGCTCCGGCGTGAAGACCTTGACCTCATCGATGAGGGAAGGGGCCAAGCAGCTGTTCGTAATGCACGTTATTGCTAAGCGCTCCAGCGCTATCATCAAAGGCATGTGCGTGATCGACAGCTTGAAGAAGGCGACCTGGTGCTCCGGAAGATACTAACTCGTGAAAGGATGAACAAACTTTCCCCCAGCTGGGAGGGTCCCTTCCGAATCATTAAAGTATCCCGACCAGGATGCGTTCGCTTGGCAACTGAGGATGGGATCCCACTTTCCAATCCTTGGAACATCGAGCACCTCCGTAAGTTTTATGCTTAGAATCACGGAGGTGAGTCTGTAATTACACACAATGCATGTTGTAGAGTCATTATACAGAGTCGAGCAAGTCCTCCGGGAGAACATCCGGACCCCTCCGGGAAGGTCCGGGAGGTTCAAGTAACACTTGACACAGTCACAGCACTAAAAGTGTAACTACTTGCTCTGGGCTAGTACAAGATGTATAGCACATTTAGCAGGGTCCAACACCCTAAGTGTGTCCTTGTCTCCCCTATAACTCGGACCTATAATGAAAGACATTGTTGTGTGAAAACAGACTCCACGTGCACTTACTTTATGTACAAGGCTCAATATATCAAATTATTTTTACCCCACTTGTCTATAATGAAGTTGTGCAAATCTTTTTGAGCTTTGTTGCAAGTAATTCACATGCATTACAAGCCTTATTTATAGTCTTTTTGGATCTTAACACTGCTACATAGTCTACTTGCCTGAACGCCAAGCCAACATAGGTCCGGAGTGCGCTATCGACTTAGCCTGGTCCTGCACCCTAAGTACGCCACTCTACCTACAGCCCGGCAGGCCTTAGTAAGGTGAGTACTAGTAAGGCAAGTAGATCTAGGGAGATTCTATCAAAACGCTTGTTATCCTGTTGAGTTTCTTCGGATCTAAATTCCAAATAAGAATAATAAGTCACAACCAATTTATAGAAAAGATGGCAAATTTTACTTTCTCTCTTGCCTTTAATGTGCAGGAAAAACAAAAATTCATAGCGATGGTGGACGATGCCAGAGCTACTAAGCTCCGACATCTTCCAAGATAGGTCCGCCGTCAACATCTAATATGTTGAGCCGGAGCTACCAAGCTCAGACCATTCCAGGGGGCCTATCTTCGACGCATAAAAATTGAAGACTTCGGACTTAAAATCTACAAGTGCGAAGAAACCAAGTCATCAACATACTGTCATAACCTTTGGTACATGTACACACCTCAACTGTAGACATGTACCAGGGGGCCAACAATACACGACACAGTATATTGAAGACAAAGTGAAATTCAAGGCAAAATGGTGGATTTCATTAATCAAAAGAACTGGATTACAAAATTGAGATTACAAGGGACAAAGAGAGAAAAGTCCTAGCTAATAGAGGATCTAGGTCCTGTGGAAAAATGAAGCAACCTTCTCAGCAGCTTCTTGGACACTAGCCCTGGTGACATCCTCCTCCTCCGTTATGATTCCTTCAAAGACCGGATCAAGGGAGAACTGGGGGTCTCGACTCTGATAACATGCCAAAACATACTCAGCGACGTTCTTGGCAAAGGATTTACCCTCCGTCTCCAGTTGATCGGCGATGACGTCACCCATCACGTCGAGTTTGCTGCTAGCAGAGCCAAGTGTCGCCAGCGTCTGGTCCAACTCCTGCGCCGGGTTCTCTGGGCGTACTGGACTGAAACCAAGAGGCACGAGGGCCCTGTCCGCACGCCCCAGGAAGTCCCAAACCGTAAAGGACTCAGTCGCCTTCGAGCTCCGCAGCTCCTCCAGTGACCTTCGGGCAACCGCAAGTTCTGAACCTTCACGGGCAAGCCGCTCGACCAACTTAGCATGCTGCTGCATGTTCTCAGCAACCTGCTTCTCCCGGTCGGCCAGCTCCATCTCCCGGAGGTGGGTGCGATTCCGCCTCTAAGCTAGGTCCTTTTCCCTGCCCTTCACTCTCTCCTCCCTAGCGGCAACGTCAGACTCTCTTTTCAAGAGCTCTTGCCCCACCTTCTAGTTCTTCTTCCTCTCTTCCTCCTTCCATAGATCCAACTTTTTGCTGCGATCCGCTAAATTTTTCTCACCCAGAGTCAATTTTTGGGTGACCTCCGCCTCTCTCCTCACCACATCCTCCTGCTGCCCCAGGAGTTTTTCCTCCCTCGCCTCCAGGTCTGCTCGATGCTTTAGGAGAGTCATTCAACTCTGCGAGCTTTTCGTAACGCTCGTCAACAGCATCACGTCTCTCCTTCGCTTGCTCCAGAATTCCCCTGGAGTTAGCATCGAGCGCCCGGATGATGACCTCCTTCTCCTCCATCAACTTATCCCAGTATTCTAACCGGACCTTCTCCCCTTTTATCCACTCCTTCTGGTCAGCCAACCTCGTCTGAGCAAGCATGGTCTCAAAATAGAGTCTGCTGCACCAACACCTCAAGGTGTTGCGCTCCTCCTCCATGGCTTTGCTCTCATGATCGAAGGCAAGCTGGACCTGCCGGAGGCTTCAACAGGCGTTGTCTATGGACAACGCCAGAGGGATAGGTTTTGGGCCTGCCGAGATCACGGGCTCAAACGGGTTCTCGGTCACAAAAATTGGGTCCCACTCTACAATAGTGGTCCCCTGTACTCCCGCGGCGCTAGGGCCGCTCTCCTGGAGCCCTTCAGCGGCAGGAAAAGAACCCGCTAGGGGAACTTCCACCTCCTGAGCAGTTGAAGGTGCCACTTCCAGGTCTTCAACCGACGGCCCCGAAGTCAGGGGACCTGTCACCCTCTCTTCGAGCTGCTCTGGATCCGGCCCATGTACCTCCGGGACCACCACTTCTGGAGCAGCAGCTGGAGCTTCAACTGGGGCTTCGACCGCCGTTGGCTCGGGCTCTGGTGCGGCGACCACCTCCGGCACAGTCGCCGGACCTTCAGCCACCTCCAGCACAGCCGCCGGACCACCAACCACCTCCGACTCAGCAGCCGTACCCTCTACCACTTCCGGCCCAGACGCCGGATCTTCAACCGTTTCCGGCACAAGGGCCGGAGCTTGGGTGATCTCTAGCTCAATAGCCGGGGCTTCAGCTACCTCTGGCTTAATAGCTAGGGCTTCGGCAACTTCCGGCTCAGAAGCCGGAACTTCTGGCGTCGCCGGTGCTGGAGCATCAGCCTCTGCCACCAGTGACACATCTTCAGCTTCCCTCCTGCGGTCTGGTGCTACCACAGGAGCTTCAGGTGAGGACTCCGAGCCCAAGCTCACGACAGCTGGCACCGGAGCTGCCGCGACTTCCGCCTCCGCTTGACGAGGAGGCTCAGCGATCGAAGCCGGAGCTTCGACAGGTGCAGCCCCAGCCGCTGCGACAGGCGTTGAAGCTCCGGGTCCTTTCTTCAACACCCTAGAAACAAAGGGAAGAGAAGATTAAAGACACATCCAAAAGCAAGATTAGCATTTTAGGGTGAGCAATCAATGCTTACCTCAGGATGCTACCACCCCACTCGCCTCGGAACCTCTTCTTCTATGGCCCGGAGCTAGAGCCCACCAAATCTGGTGAGACAACTGCTTCGGACCTCAGCTGAGGAACACTCGCAGCTGCTGGAGTTCCTTCAGCCGGAGCTTCCCTTCGTCGGGAAGAACTCCCGGACCTGGAGCTTCTAGCCGGCACTGCGGCCGGGGTCGCCTGCCCGGAGCTTACGCCTCTTGAAGACATTTGCACCGGAGGAGGAGTAGCTACAGAAGACCTCCCCCTCCAGGGAGAAGCAGCTGTTGTGGAAGGAGCAGGCCTGACGGACCTCCTGTCAGCGTGCTTCAGCTTCCACTTCAAGCTAGAAGGCTCAGCTAGCTCTTTTCCCTTGCCTTTGTCAACGTCTTCAGTCCTTCGGCTCGGGGCGGAGGCAGGACCACCTTCGGAAGCTTCGAGAATCGCCAATCCGGTGGTTGAACGCCTTTCTACCTCGCCAAGGTCGTCAAGCACTGGCATGCTCCTCCGGAGCTCCCTACTGAACTGCGCCTCCATGTTCAGGGGGAGGAAGGCAGCTGGCGGAGCCAAGTCATCACCGTTGACATTAATTCCATGCTGGAATTTCCTAAAATGAAACTCCAAGGACTCATCATTCAAGTTGGATTTCAGACCAATTTCAATCTGGTCTTCATCCATCACGCTGTTGAGGGCCCACACAAGTTTCTCTCTCTTCTTCAGCGGAGCCCACCTGTTGACTAGGAAGGTCTTGAAGGTTGTTTACACCTCCGTTGACGATGACTCCGATGTGTCCGACAATGAGCGCCGAAAGACCATGAACACCATCTTTGGTGGTTCGTGGGATATCACTTCCCGTCGCATGCTCAAGACAATGCGGCGAGACATGGCCTTGGTAGCTCCCACCACCAGGGCAGAGCCTCATCGGAAGTGGATGGATACTGCCATCACGTTTGATGATTCGGACTGCCCTCGGAACATGATCCGAGCTAGTCAATTTTCGCTGATGGTATCTTCGACCATCAATAACATCCAGCTCCACCATGTAATGGCAGACGGAGGTTCGGGGTTGAACCTCATAAGCTTTGAAGCTTTCGTCAATCTTCAGCTCCGACCTTCGGATCTTCGCCCCTCCCGACCTTTCTCTAGAGTAGGTCCGGAGGCCATAACCCCACTCGGTGCCATTACTCTCCCGGTGACCTTCGAAACTCGGGAGAATTACAGGACTGAGAAGTTGGTCTTCGATGTGGCACAGATCAACTTGCCATTCAACGCCATCTTGGGCAGGCCAACTTTGTACAAATTCATGGCTGCTGCTCATTATGGCTACATGGTGTTGAAGATGCCAACACCCTCAGGCGTTCTCCGGATTCGTGGAGATCACACCGCCAGAGTTACTGCTCTGGAAGAACTCCACGCGCTTGCTACAGCGCAGGAGGAAGAATCCGGAAAGGAGCAAGCTCCCAAGCCCCCGAGCATTCATCATCGAGGCTCAACCTCTGCACCTCGTGTGCAACCAAGCGGCGACACCGACATTCCCATCAAAGTCGTCCAAATTGGTTCCGACGTTGCTCAGACCACTCGTATATCGGGAGGTCTGAATGACAAATAGGAACTCGCGTTCATCACTTTCCCCTGGGCTAATGTCGACGTGTTTGCCTGGCAACCGTCACAAATGCCTGGGATCCCTAGGAAAGTGATCGAGCACAATCTGAAAATTTATCCCGACGCTCGGCCTGTACATCAGAAGCCTCATAAGCAATCAGTAGAGCGACAGAACTTCATACGTCAAGAAGTGAAGAAGTTGCTCGAAGCTGGATTCATCCGGGAAGTCTTCAACCCAAAATGGCTGGGAAATGCAGTCGTTGTACCCAAGGCCAGCGGGAAGCTTCGGATGTGCATCGACTACACAACACTGAATAAGGCATGTCCAAAGGATCCATTTCCACTATCTAGAATTGATCAGATAGTGGATTCCACCTTCGGGTGTGAATTACTGTGTTTCCTAGACGCATATTCTGGATATCATCAAATCAGAATGTCTAGAGAAGATGAAGAGCATATTGCCTTCATCACAGTAGAAGGGTTATATTGTTACAGTGCCATGTCATTCGGTCTCAAAAACGCTGCTTCAACATTTGTGCGAGCTATGTACAAAACTTTTGCAGAGCTCATCAGAGATGTAGTGGAAGTGTACGTCAATGACATTGTCGTCAAGATCAACAACAAGGAGTCATTTCTTGACACCTTGCAAGCTATCTTCGACAAGTTACGAATCACACGCACGAAACTGAACCCAGAAAAGTGTGTCTTTGGGGTTAGCTCCGGAAATCTTCTTCGATTCCTGGTGAACCACCAAGGAATAGAAGCAAATCCGGTAAAGATTAAAGCTATTGAAGACATGCAGCCACGAACTCGCATCAAGGATGTCTAGCTGCCCTCAGTCGGTTCATCTCAAGACTGGCGGAACGGGCGCTACCCTTCTTCAAATTATTGAGGAAGTCCAGACCATTCCAATGGTCTGAAGAAGCAGAAAAGGCTTTCCAAGTGCTAAAACAGCTCCTCACCACTCTACCAACTTTGGTAGCTCCGAATCTTGGTGAGCCACATCTGCTTTACATTTCAGCATCTGACGAAGTTGTTAGCATGGTCTTGGTTGCGAAAAGACCAGAACCATACCTAGTTCAGGAATCCGGACCCCTCCGGGAAGGTCCGAAGCTACCTGAAGGCGAGTCTGGGTCCCAGCCCCCAGACCCAGATCCTCGAGGCAAGACGCGAGAGGATCAACCTCCTTCAAATGAAGAAATTACAATTGCTGAACAAGAAGATTCGGACCCTTCCGGGAAGGTCCGGGTAACTTCAGAAGAAGCTCTAGGTTGCTCTAGCAAGAACCTAGAGGTCCCCGAAGAAGGTCCGGACCCCTCCAGGAGGGCCTGGTTGATGAGGAGGAAGCTCTGGGCCCCTCCGGGAGGGTTCGGACAGTCTAGCGCCCAGTGTACTTCATCAGCAAGGTACTCCATGATGCCAAGACTCGGTACATAGAGGTGCATAAGCTGCTCTACGCAGTTCTTGTTGCCTCTATGAAGCTTCGTCACTACTTCCAATCTCACAAGATTTCAGTGGTAACCTCTTATCCACTGCGTGCAATCTTGCACAACCCCAACTATACTGGGAACATTGCAAAGTGGGCAGCAGAATTGGCCGAGTTCGATCTTGAATTCGTCCCAAGACAAGCGATCAAAAGTCAAGCATTGGCAGACTTTGTGGCAGAATGGACCCCCTCTCCATCAAATCCTGGGGGCCCCAGTGAGCAGAAGCCTGAACCCACGGTTCCGATCTTCACTGAGCCTCACTAGATTCTCTACTTCGACGGCTCCATGCAAAAGCAGGGGGCCGGAGCTGGAATTCTTCTCCTCGCTCCGACCGGGGAGAAAGTCAAATACATGGTTCAGCTTGACTTCAAGGAGACCAACAACATGGCGGAGTATGAAGTATTAATCTATGGCTCAAGTTGGCGCTATCATATGGTGTCAAGCAGCTGTTGGTAAAGGGTGATTCGCAGCTCATAATAAAACAAGTCAAAGGTGAATGCTGCTGCAACAACCCTCAACTAGCTGCATATCTACTTGAAGTCCAGAAGCTCCAGAAGAATTTCGAAGCTTCAACCGGAGCTCCGGTTCCGGACGGAACCTTCGTCCGGAGATTGTCAAGACCAACAGCTCAGCCTGCCGAACTGAGCGAAGGGGGCGAGACCAACACCTCAAAGCTGGCGGTCCCGATGGCCCTATTACCATGGCGTCCATCAAGGGTCGTAGGTGCTGCAGAAAGCTCCGAGCAACCCAGCACGCAAGACTCAGAAGCTCAAGTTAGCTCCGATTCATAGATATCCGGAACTACTTGAAAGACAACATCCTTCCTGAAGACAATGTATCTGCTGATCGGATAGTCAGATTGACTAGAAGATACAGACTGGTAGAAGGGGATCTCTACTGGCGTGGTGCCAACGACGTCCTAATGTGGTGCATTACAAGGGAAGAAGGCCGCGAGCTCCTCGCGGAAATCCATGGAGGCGAGTGTGGGAACCATGCATCTTCTCGCACGTTGGTCGATAAAGCCTTCTAGCATGGTTTTTACTGGCCTACAACACTCCAGGATGCAACCGAGCTAGTGAAGAAATGTGAAGCATGCCAGTTTCATGCGAAGCAAATTCACACACTAGCTCAAGTGCTCAACCTCTAAAAATGATACCTCCGACATGGTCATTCCCCGTGTGGGGTATGGATATCTTGGGACCTATCCCAAGAGCCGTCGGAGGTTACAAGTTCCTGTATGTCGCCATCGACAAGTTCACTAAGTGGCCGAAAGCAACTCCAGTTGTGACAATAAACAAGCAATCAGCTATCAATTTCATGCAGTCCATAGTATGCAGATTTGGAGTCCCAAACAAGAGCATGACTGACAACGGGACCCAATTCACAAGTTCCACATTCGAAGGATATTGCAAAGACCTCGGCATTCAAGTCAGCTACGCTTCCGTAGCTCACCCGGCAAGCTGAGAGAGCAAATGCCGAAATCCTAAAAGGACTCAAGACACGCACATATGAGCGCCTGAAAAAACATGGAGCCAACTGGATTGAAGAGCTTCCGCCCACCTTGTGGGCAAACAGGACAACTCCAAACCGGTCAACTAGAGAGACACCCTTCTTCCTGGTGTACGGAGCTGAAACAGTCCTTCCTCTGGAAATCACCTTGGGGTCGCTCCGGGTCCGGACCTTCGACGAAGCCACATAGGACCAGCTCCGGCGTGAAGACCTTGACCTCGTTGAAGAGGGAAGGTGTCGAGCAGTTGATCAAAATGCACGATACTGCGAAGCGCTCCGGCGCTATCACCAAAGGCATGTGCATAACCGACAGCTCGAGGAAGGCGATCTGGTGCTACAGAGAATACAAACTCGAGAAGGGTTAAACAAACTTTCCCCCAGGTGGGAAGGACCCTTCCGAGTGATCAAAGTATCCCGTCCCGGATGCGTTCGCTTGGCAACCGAGGGTGGGACACCACTCCCTAATCCTTGGAACATTGAGCACCTCCGTAAGTTCTACGCTTAATATCACGGAGGTGAGTTTGTAATTACATATGATGTATGTTATAGCGTCATTGTACAAAGTCGTGTAGCTCCTCCGGAAGGACAGCTGGACCTTTCCCGGAAGGTCCGCAAAGTTCAAGCAACACTTGACACAGTCTCAGAACTAAAAGTGTAGCTAGTTACCTTGGGTCAAACAAGAAATGCAACACACTTAGCCTGGTTTCGTACTCTAAGAGTGTACTTGTTTCCCCTGTACCCCGGACCTATAATGAAAGAAATCATTATGTGAAAACAGACTCTACATGCATTTATTTTGTATAGGCTCATTCTTTTTTATTTTTCTCTTTCTTGTCTATAACAAAGTTGTGCAATTCTCAAAAACTTTAGCTTGAACAATTCATATATAATTCAAGTTGCATTGTTAATTCTTTCGGGTCTTAACATTGTTGAATGGCCTACTCGCCTGAACGACAAGCCAATCTAGGTCCGGAGTGTGCTATTGACTTAGTCTGGTCCTGCACCCTAAGTACGCCACTCTACCTACACCCCGACAGGCCTAAGTAAGGTGAGTCCAGAAAACGATCGGACTTGGAGAAAATAAACAAATGCACTTGATTGTATATAGAATTGCGATTGACCTAAAAATTTCTTTCGGGAATAGTAAGCCGCTAACGAGTTATAGATAAGAAATGGATTTTACTGTTTTTCTTGACTTTAGTGTGCAGGAAAAATAAAAACCTCATGATAATGGTGGATGATGCCGGAGCTATCAAAGCTTCGACATCCCCTAAGGTGGCCCACTGTCGATGTTTTGAATATTGATAGTAGGCGTCGCCGGAGCTATCAAGTTCCGACAAATCCAGAGAGCCAGCCGTCAACACCAGGAAGAAGGGTGTCTCTCCAGTTGACCGGTTTGGAGTTGTCCTGTTGGCCCACAGTGTGGGTGGAAGCTCTTCAATCCAGTTGGCTCCGTGTTTTTTCAAGCGCTCATATGTGCACGCCTTGAGTCCTTTTAGGATTTCTACATTTGCTCTCTCAGCTTGGCCATTCCTTACCGGGTGAGCTACAGAAGCGTAGCTGACCTGAATGCCCAGGTCTTCGCAATATCCTTAGAATGCAGAGCTTGTGAATTGGGTCCCGTTGTCAGTTATGATCTTGTTTGGGACTCCAAATCTGCATACTATAGACTGCAAGAAGTTGATAGTTGATTGCTTGTTTATTGTCACAACTGGAGTTGCTTCCGGCCACTTGGTGAACTTGTCGATGGTAACGTACAGGAACTTGTAACCTCCGATGGCTCTTGGGAAAGGTCCCAAGATATCCATCCCCCACACAGCGAATGACCATGTAGGAGGTATCATTTGTAGAGGTTGAGCTCGTGTGTGAATTTGTTTTGCATGGAACTGGCATGCTTCGCATTTCTTTACTAGCTCAGTTGCATCCTGGAGTACTGTAGGCCAGTAAAAACCATGCCAGAAGGCTTTACCAACCAGCGTGCGGGAAGACGCGTGGTTCCTACACTCGCCTCCTTGGATTTCTGCGAGGAGCTCGCGGCCTTCTTTCCTTGTAATGCACCACATTAGGACGTCATTGGCACCACGCCGGTAGAGATCCCCTTCTACCAGTGTGTATCTTTTAGCCAATCTGACTATCCGGTAAGCAGATACATAATCTTCAGGAAGGAAATTGTCTTTCAAGTAGCTCCGGATCTCCGAGATCCATGCATCGGAGCTAACTTGAGGATTTGAGTCTTGCGCGCTGGGTTGCTCGAAGCTTCCTGCAGCACCTACGACCCTTGATGGACGCCATGCTAACAGGGCCATCGGGACCGCTAGCTTCGAGGTGTTGGTCTCGCCCCCTTCGCTCAGTTCGGCAGGCTGAGCTGTTGGTCTTGACAATCTCCGGATGAAGGTTCCGTTGGGAGCTGGAGCTCCGGTTGAAGCTTTCGTCGAGAGTTCATCGGCTTCAGCGTTGTTGAGATGCTGGACATGGCAAAGAGCCAGGACTTCAAAGTCCTTCTGAAGCTTCTGGACTTCAAGTAGGTGTGCAGCTAGTTGAGGGTTGTTGCAGCAGCATTCACCTTTGACTTGCTTTATAACGAGCTGCAAATCACCCTTTACCAACAACTGTTTGACACCATATGACAGTGCCACCTTAAGCCCATAGATTAGTTCTTCATACTCCACCATGTTGTTGGTCGCCTTGAAGTCAAGGTGAACCATGTATTTGACCTTCTCATCGGTCGGAGCGAGGAGAAGGACTCCAGCTTCGGCCCCCTGCTTCTACATGGAGCCGTTGAAGTCGAGAGTCCAGTGAGGCTCGGTGAAGACCGAAACCTTGGGTTCCGGCCTCTGCTCACTGGGGCCCCCAGGATTTGATGGAGAAGGGGTTCATTCTGCAACGAAGTCCACCAGTGCTTGACTCTTGATCGCTTGTCTTGGGACAAATTCAAGATCGAACTCGGCCAGTTCCGCTGCCCACTTTGCAATGTTCCCAGTAGAGTTGGGGTTATGCAAGATTGCATGCAGTGGATAAGAAATTACCACTAAAATCTTGTGAACTTGGAAGTAGTGGCGAAGCTTCCTAGAGGCAATAAGAACTGTATAGAGCAGCTTATGCACCTCCAGGTACCGAGTCTTGGCGTCATGGAGTACTTCACTGATGAAGTACACTGGGCGTTGGACTGTCCGAACCCTCCCGGAGGGGTTCGGAGCTTCCTCCTCATCAACCCGGACCCTCCTGGAGGGGTCCAGACCTTCTTCGAGGACCTCCAAGTTTTTGCTTGAAGAAACCAGAGCTTCTTCTGAAGCGACCCGGACCTTCCCGGAGGGGTCCAGATCTCCTTGTTCAGCGAATTCCTCCACTTGAAGGAGGTTGATCCTCTGTCGTCTCACCTTGAGGATCCGAGTCTGGGACCCAAACTCGCATTCAGGTACCTCCGGACCCTCCCGGAGGGGTTTGGACTCCTGAAGTGGGTATGGTTCTGGTCTTTCCACAACCAGGATCATGCTGACAACTTCGTCAGTTGCCGAAATGTAAAGCAAAAGTGGTTCACCAGGATTTGGAGCTACCAAAGTTGGTAGAGTGGTGAGGAGCTGCTTTAGCTCTTGGAAAGCTTTTTCTGCTTCTTGAGACCATTGGAATGGTCCAGACTTCCTCAATAATTTGAAGAAGGGTAGCGCTCGTTCCGCCAGTCTTGAGATGAACCAGATGAGGGCAGCTAGACATCCAGTCAGCTTCTGGACGTCCTTGATGCAGGCTGGTGGACGCATGTCTTAATATAGCTTTAATCTTCGCCGGATTCACCTCTATTCCTTGGTGTTTTACCAAGAATCCAAGAAGCTTTCCGGAGCTAACCCTGAAGACACACTTGTCTGGGTTCAACTTTGTGCGTGTGATTCGCAACTTGTCGAAGACAGCTTGCAAGGTGTCAAGGAATGACTCCTTGTTCTTGATCTTGACGACGATGTCATCGACATACACTTCTACTACATCTCTGATGAGCTCTCCAAAAGTCTTGTACATAGCTCGTACAAACGTTGAAGCAACGTTTTTGGGACCGAATGACATGGCAGTGTAACAATATAATCCATCTACTGTGATGAGGGAAGTATGTTCTTCATCTTCCCTAGACATTCTGATTTGATGATATCCAGAATATGCGTCTAGGAAACACAGTAATTCACACAATCATCGGAAGACCGGCGCTCTACAGGTTCATGGTTGTAGCCCAATATGGCTACCTCGTCCTAAAGATGCCGACGCCTTCCGGCGTCCTCAGGGTCAGAGGGGACCTGGGCAGCAAATAGGAACTCGCGCTCGTCACCTTCCTCCGGGACAACATTGATGTGTTTGCATGGCAACCATCACAAATGCCCGGGATCCCCAGGGAGGTGATTGAGCACCATCTGAAGATCTACCCCGACGCCCGACCGGTGCAACAGAAGCCTAGGAAACAGTCCATCGAGCGGCAGAACTTCATCCGTGAAGAAATCAAGAAGCTGCTCGATGCTGGTTTCATCCGGGAGGTCCACCACCCACGGTGGTTGGCCAACCCTGTTGTCGTCCCCACGGCTGGCGGGAAACTCCGGATGTGCATCCAATACACCAACCTCAATAAGGCATGCCCAAAGGATCCATTCCCTCTTCCTAGGATAGATCAAATAGTAGACTCAACATCAGGCTGTGATCTTCTGTGTTTCCTAGATGCATATTCTGGTTTCCACCAAATACCAATGTCTAGGGAAGATGAGGAACACACTGCTTTCATAACAGTAGATGGCCTGTATTGTTATGTCTCCATGCCTTATGGACTTATGAATGCTCTCCCCACCTTTGTACGTGCAATGCATAAGACATTTAGGGACCTCATTAGAGATCTGGTAGAGGTGTATGTCGATGACATCGTGGTAAATATTAGAGCCCGCACATCCTTATTAGACAACCTAGCCCAAGTCTTCAGTAAGCAGCGCATGACACGCACGATGCTGAACCCTGACAAGTGCTTCTTTGGGGTTTCTGCAGGGAAGCTCCTTGGTTTCTTGGTCTCGCACCGAGGAATCGAAGCTAACCCAGAGAAGATTAAGGCAATAGAACTGATGCGGCCGCCCGCCCGCATCAAGGACGTGCAGAAGCTTGCAGGGTGTTTGGCAGCCCTCAGCCGGTTCATCTCAAGACTGGTTGAGCGAGCGCTGCCTTCCTTCAAGATTCTACGGAAGTCGGGTCCCTTTGTGTGGTCCGAGGAAGCGGAAGCGGCGTTCCAGGAGCTCAAGAAGCACCTAACGACGCTACCCATCATGGTGGCACAAGAACCCGGCGAACCACTCTTGTTGTACATCACCGCAACAACGGAGGTGGCCAGCATGGTCTTGGTTGCAGAGCGGCCGGAGCTACTGCCGCAGCAAGCACCCGAGGGAGCCCCAGAGGAGGAAGCTGAGCCTCAGGGCCCGGACCTAGCAGAGGACCCCCTCGCTATGTGCTCCAGTGACCAAGTGCCCTCCGGGTCCCAGCCCCCGGAGGTCTGACTAGATCTTGGGGGCCACATTCCCCAGGATGCGGACGAATTGCAAGGATCCCCGGACCCCCCATGGAGGGTTCGGACCTCCCAACGGCCAGTCTACTACATCAGTGAGGTCCTCCATGAAGCAAAAACAAGATATCTGGAGGTACACAAACTGTTGTATGCAGTGCTCATAGCATCGAGGAAGCTCCAACATTACTTCCAGGCCCATCGGGTTTCAGTGGTCACCTCTTTCCCACTAAAGACCGTACTCCACAGCCCAACCTCGACTGGCAACATCACCATGTGGGCAGCAGAACCGGGCAAAGGGGGCGAGCCTAGCACCTCGAAGCTGGCAGTCCCGGCAGCCCTGCTACCATGGAGTCTGCCAAGGATCGTATGCACCACCGGGGGCTCCGAGCTACTTGGCACCCAAGATCCAGAGGCTCAAGCAAGTCGCGATGCATGGATCTTGAAGGTTCGGGACTACTTGAAAGACAACATCCTTCCCGAAGAACATGCCCTGGCAGAAAGGATAGTCCGCATGGCTAAGAGGTACACGCTGGTGGAAGGGGATCTCTACCCGCGTGGCGCCAACGACATCCTGCTGCGATGCATTACCCGGGAGGAGGGCTGCGACTTGCTCGCAGAGATCCATGGGGGCGAGTGTGGGAACCACGCGTCATCCCGCACGTTGGTCGGTAAAGCCTTTCGGCATGGCTTTTACTGGCCGACAGCAGTCCAGGATGCCGCCGAGATGGTCAGGAGATGCAAGGCGTGCCAGTTCCATGCCAGGCAGATCCACACACCAGCTCAGGCGCTGCAGATGATCCCTCCCTCATGGCCATTCGCTGTATGGGGATTGGATATCCTGGGACCCTTTCCCAGAGCCGTCGCCATAGACAAGTTCACTAAGTGGCCGGAAGCCGCCCTAGTTGTCACCATCAACAAGCAGTCAGCAGTCAAATTCATCAAGTCGATCGTCTGCTAGTTCGGGGTCCCGAACAGAATCATCACTCATAACAGGACCTAGTTCACAAGTGCAGCGTTCCAGGAATACTGCGACGACCTTGGAATCCAAGTCTGCTATGCATCTGTTGCTCATCTAGAGAGCAATGGACAGGTCGAGAGGGCCAATGCAAAGATCCTCAAGGGCCTCAAGGCTCGCACATTCTCACACCTTAAGAAGCATGGTGCAAATTGGGTAGATGAGCTTCCATGTGCGCTGTGGGCCAGCCGAACATCAACCAGCCGGGCTACGGCGGAAACGACTTTCTTTGGTGTACGGGGCAGAGGCCGTTCTCCCCCCAGAAATTACCAGGGGCTCCCCCCGTGTCCGGGTGTACGACGAAGCCGCGCAGGACCAGCTCCGTCGTGAAGACGTGGACCTCGTCGACGAGGGACGAGTGAGAGTGGCTCTCCGAAATGCACGGTACAGGCAGGCACTCCGGCGCTACCACCAGAGGACCGTGCGGAGTAGGGAGCTAAAGGTAGATGACCTGGTACTGCATCGCATACTCTCCCAGGAAGGGGCTAACAAACTCCCCCCCAGATGGGAGGGCCCCTTCCGGGTTACGGAGGTATGCTGCCCAGGGTGCGTCCGCCTAGCTACGGAGGATGGAGAGCGACTGCCCAACCCCTGTAACATCGAGCACCTCCTTAAGTTCTACCCCTAGACCAGTGTTAGGACAATTTTCTTTCATTGTAAAAAGGTATATAGTGCCTAGAAACAGTACTTAGGGTAACTAAGGCTACGTAGATGGGGCTCTGAGTGCACATTTCGCTTAGCCTGGTCCAGAACCCTAAGTAGGTGCACTCAACTTCCTTTGTCGCCCGGGTCGGGTCGTTCCCCTTGTAAAGTCTGTCCCATCTTATGGGAAACCGCAATGAAAGAATGTTGTCCTGCCCTGTATAGGGTTTGTCATTCAAAAAATTATCTTTATTTTTTTATGATATTGCTGTAAGTTCGCCGTAGCTCGTGATCTATCATGGGCGCTGTCATTTTTTCCTGCTTTAGCAATAGTGGGAGCCTTGCTGTCTGGTTGCAGGTGGGGTTGCTTGAGGTACCTGCAATGTGCCTGGGGCCTCAGATGTTCCCATACTCGGGGGTCTGTGTCTCCAGACAGTCTCCCCTGGGAAAGGCTTACGCCGAGCGGGAGGTCCAGGGGCACAGCTTGCTTAGCCTGGTCCTGTACCCTAAGCCTGTGCGCCCTGCCTCTCCAGCGCTGTAGCTGAGTACTTGGGTCCAGATGGACCACCCCTAAGTAGTATGGATAGCAAGCCCTGCGTGTAGATGCACTGAATTACCCAAGCCCCATGAGTCAACCCAAGATCATAAGTCAAGCGACACTAAAAAAAGAGCAGGGAAGAAATGACCAGCGGACAGAATTACTTCTCTTATTTTTTATCTATATAGAGGTCTTCAAGGAGTTATCCTGGCGATAACCATCAGAGTACACCCGAAGATGGTGGGCACCGCCGGACTGAAGCTCTGGTGGCACCCCCAGGGGGCCCGCCGTCGGCCTTTCACCGGAGATGGTGGGCACCGCCGGACCGAAGCTCCGGCGGCACCCCTAGGGAGCCCGCCGTCGACGTTTCACCGAAGGTGGTGGGCACCGCCAGACTGAGGCTCCGGTGGCAACCCCCAAGGAGCCCGCCGTCGACCTTTCACCAGAGATGGTGGGCACCGCCGGACCGAAGATCCGGCGGCACCCCCAGGGGGCCCGCCGTCGATGTTTCACTGAAGATGGTGGGCACCGCCATACTGAGGCTCCGGTGGCACCCCCAGGGGGCCCACCGTCGACGTTTTACCAAAGATGGTGGGCACCGCCGGACCAAAGCTCCAGCGGCACCCCCAGAGGGACCGCCGTCGACGTTTCACCGAAGATGGTGGCCACCACCAGACTGAAGCTCCAGTGGCACCCCCAGGGGGCCCGCCGTCGACGTCCCTGCATACTCAGTTACAGCAATGCTACCTACACATCATAAGCTCCCCTACAACCGTCCGCCCTAAGTTCTAGGTATTTGACAGGTGTGCCCATAACAACTGGCCACACCTGCCAGGGGGCCACACTCTGGGGGACGGCAGGTCCTAGAAGCTAAGGAACAATAGGCAACTAGAAGATATTGCTGAAAAGTAAAACATGCTAAGTATGAGGGGCACTCCAAGCAGATTTTTTGTTCCAAAATAAAGGTCTGTCATCACAAACAACTACAAAGAAAAACTGAAAGAAACACAAGATACAAGCAGCGCGCATGGGGAGCCCTCAGCTGCTCTGCTGGAATCTCGAGGAGATGAGCGCCACAGCATCTAAGACTTCAGATTTGGTGGCCTCCTCCCTCTCGGCAATGGGCCCCTCGAGGACCGACTGAAGAGGGACATCAGGGTACCAACTCCAGTAGCAGGATAGGATGTGCGTCACCACCTCCTTCACCAGCATCTTCCCTTCCGCCTCCTGCTGGTTTTCGATGATGGCCCCCAGCGAACGCATCCTCGAGCTGGTGGAGTCAAGGGCTGGGAACACCTGACTCACCTCCTGCACTGGTTCCCCCACGCGCACCGGGCTGAAGCTAAGCGGCACCAGAGCTGAGTAGGCGCCGCCCAGGAACTCCCAGACCTTCCGGGCCTCAGCAGAAGGCGATGCCCGGAGCTCCTGCACCTCCTGCTGGGCCGCCGCCAGTGCCCAGGGGCCGCCATCTAGGAATCGCTCCTCCCTGGCTGCCAGGGTCCTCTCGCGCTCGCTAACCTCCCTCTCGCGGCGGCTCAAGTCACCCTCCTTGAGGGTGATGTTGAACTTGCGGTCCAGAAGAGCCTGGCGCTCAGCGAACTGGGCTTGCTCCACCTCAGCCAGGGCAGCATTCCAGCGGTCTAGCTCGACGGCATGGACTCTCACCCCTTCCTGCTGGAGGATGAGCCAGCGAGACGTCGCCTCCACCTCAGCCTGCTTCGCCGCCAACTCCTGCTCCCGTTCGGCAAGAGCAGCCTCCCGGTGAGATAACAGCTGCTGGAGCTCCTCGCAGGACTGGAGGCAGGAGCTGGCCTCAGCATGGATCGTCGCGGCGTCTGCCTTCAGCTTCTGGGTGACGACGTCCAGACGAGCGATAAGCTCGCGCTCCTGGTTGAGGATTTTCATCTCCTCCCGGACGACCGCCTCCCGCTCACACAGCTCTTCGCCAACCGGGTCCGGGCTTCCAGGGTCCTCGCCCATTCCCGAAGCCGGTCCTCCTCGTCCTCAAGCCTCCCCCTCTCCCGGTCGAGGGCCGCCCGAGCCTGCCCAAAACCGGAGTAGGCTACGGCCATGGCTTCAGACAGGGGGAGGGGCTCCACCGTAGCCGCGGGTCCCTGCCTCCCCACCTCTTCAATATCGTCCTCCATTTGGAGGACCACCGGGGAGACGGGGACCAGAGCTCCCCCAGTCAGAGAAGGCGGGGGGGGGACCACCCTAGAAGCAGGCGCGTCGTCTCCAGGGGCCCCCTCCCTAGCGGAGGCCCCAACACTGCTGCCGGTGGCTCCTAAGTCGGCTCCGGGAGCTCCACCCAGGGCGGTGGCACCAGCCGACGTAGCAGTGTCAGTCGGTGCGGTAGCATCGACCGGTGTGGAGTAGCCGGTGGATGCAGAGTAATTGGCGGGCGCGGCACCAGTCGTCGGCGCGCGCTGCGGACCCTCAGCAACTGCTGTAGGGGCCTCGGGCATGAAGGCCCGAGGCACCTCGGCGGTAGCAGCCCGGTGTGCCCAAGTAGGGTCTGAGGCTGCAGAGGAGCCCCGTGAGCTAGCTGGAGCAGCATGCCCACCAGGGAAAGGGCGCGCGGGCAGAGGAGTAGCCGCGGTTGCGCTGAAAACAGACAAACCCTAATCAAAAGGATATTACAGGGTGAGCACACAACAAAGAACATCCAAGATGAAATTTATGCAGACTTACCGGGGGACGTTGAAGCTCCACCGCTTCCCGAAAGGGTTGGGGGGATCCGGACCCCCCAGACCCGCTGCGGGGGCCGCTGCGTGTGCTGGGGGCCCCTAAGATGGAGGAGTCGGCGGCATCCCCGAAGTCTGACGGTCCTCCGAACGGCGAGGGAACGCTGGGGTCCCATCGTCATTGAGGAGCCTCCCCTTCTTGCACGTCGAGGACTCGGGCGGCAAAGTGGTGCCACTGGCACCCCCTGACACCGAGTACGGCGGCAACCGGACGCGCTTCTTGGGGGTTGGCTCCGACACCGGCACTGGTGCTTTCCCTTTCCCCATATCAGCAGAGGTGCTGACACCTCCCCACTGATAGAGCTGGAGCCCACTTGAGGGGTCATCACTCGAGGGATCTTCGTCGCTTGAGGGATCTCCGCCTCCCTCAGCGTTGTCGGCAATGTCGACCCCCTCGGCATCGTCGGCAATCTCGACCCCCCGAAACGGGTCTCCAATCTGGCGCTGCGCTGGCCCGGACTCGTCGAGCGTCGGCATCGCCTTCAGTAGCCACCTCTTCAACTCGGAGTCTGAACACAGGGGGCGGCAGGCCGCCGGAAGTGCCAGTCCCTCAGGGAAACGTCGTTGGGGCAGACCCGGACCAGCATATCGTGCAGCAGCTGCTCGTCCGGGTTGGAGTCGGAGCCGATCTCGAGCCAAGTGCAGTCCATTGGACCGGTGTACATCCATGCCGGGCGGATGCGGCGCTGGAGCGGAGCAATGCGTCGGGAAATGAAGTCCCTCAACACCATCGCAGACGTCAGCCCGTGGTCCGCCAGCATCTGGATCCTCTCCAACACTGGGTCGAACGCCCTCTCCAGCTTTGGGCGCTTCTACCAGAATGACCGCTCGACGTAGGGGCTCCCGGTGGGGAGGCACATCCGATCGTGAGCCTCGACCTTGACGATCATCCAATCTTCGCGCCATTGCTCCCATCGTGCAAAGCTGAAGGAAGCAATGTACCTAGATGGGACCTTGGTTCGGCGCTGGAAGTAGTAGGCGCCGAGCTGATCCTTCGAGCTTTTGCCGGTAGCCCTCAGTACAAAGAAGTACCTGAAGAGCTTTGCCGACGGCATCACCCCCATGAACATCTGGCAGAGGTGAGCAAAGACCGCCAGCAAGGCGATCGAGTTCGGCAGGAGGTGGTGGAGTTGGAGGCCGAAGGTCTCCAGAAGCATTACTAGGAAGGCGGATTCTGGTGGAACGAAGCCGGCCAGCACGTACGACGAGAACAGCACCATCTCCCCATCGGTGAGGTTCAGTGGGAGCTCCCCGCGACGCAGCCACTTCTCCTATTCAGGGGCTTGCCAACCGAGAAGCCAGCGCACGGGGGCCAGATCAGTAGACATGGACAGCCGGGACCTCGGTAGGATGCTCGCCATGAGGTTGAAGGAGGAGGCTCTGGAAGGGGAGATCGGGAGCTAGAGCGCAAGAACTGGGCTTGGGGCAAGAGGCACGAGCGCAAGGATGCAGAAGCAGAAGAAAGGACCCTTAGGGGGGAAGATCTCTTTTTATTCACCTCTGCAAGCTAGCAGACACGGCGTGTGAATCGCCACAGCCTCAGTAGAAGAGCAACAGACTCGCATAGGCAATGACATGAGGGCCCGAGTCGCTCGACAAAGAAGACGAGTTGGGTGGCCAACTATGCGGGAGGTAACTCGGCGGTTTCTGAAAGGCAAAAGCAGCGGAAGTGCAGGAGCCACCTTGGGAACCACCGCAGTTAAAGCACGATTGAAAGCAGAAGTCGTGTCGCGCGGTGCACGTCCCGTGCCTCCACTTACCAGAGGGAGACGTGTCGCCACGATGACTGGGATGTGCCGCCCGGGGAACTGCCCCGAATTGGAAACAAAAGAGTTGTGCGGGAAGATAAGGAAGAAGACCCCACCTGCGGTATCGACGACTCTCCCGAGGTGGGCTCGGGGGCCACTGTCGGTACCCCGCAGACCGGGTACCCCCGCGCACAAGGAGAAAACAACTAAGGACTCGACCTCTACTTGGAGGCAGAGTCCGAGGCTGCCACGTCATGGAGGGAAGGACCAGATCCTACCTCTCCGCCGGAGCGGGCCCCCAGGCTGCCACATGGCCGGCAGGACCGGACCCTTGCCTCCCCGCCGAGGCAGGCTCTGGGGCTGTCACGTGGCCGGCAAGACCGGACCCTCACCTCCCCGCTGAGGCGGGCTCCAGGGCTGCCACGTGGACGGCAGGACCGGACCCTCGCCTCCCTGTTGAGGCAGGCTCCGGGGCTACCACGTGGCAGGCAGAACCGGACTCTCGCCTCCCCGCTGAGGCGGGCTCCGGGGCTGCCACGTAGCCATTGGAACCCCTGGGACCAAGCCCGTCTCCCCGCAAGAAAGGGCTCCTGAACTACCACGTGGCCCGCAGGGCTGAGCCTCCACCCTTCCGCGGAGGTGGGATCCGAAGGCGCCACGTGGCGTGTACAGCCGGGTGCTCAACCACGTGGCGGAGGACCAACTCAATGCGGTAGGAGATTGCAATAAAGGAAAGAGTGCACTGCTCAGACAGGCATTAAGTACGCGCGCCTTCCCCAGGCGAAGCAGAGTCGCGCATGCAAAAGTCAAGGCTCCAGTGTCCTGTCTTGTCCAAATAGCCAATACAGACCCACTGCACAAGACGGACGAGTGAGCCGCGGGGACAAGACAGCAGGACATGCCCTGCCATCATCAACAACTATGTGTAGCCCTGTCGCATGACGCGGCGGGATGGCACATTGAAGCCCCTGACAAAGGGAAGTAGATAGCATTTAATCCTAGATCTTGTATAGGATTTGGCTCTTCCCGGGACCACTTGTCGGGCCCTGGGGCCCACCTTGTGACTGCAGAGTCCTTGGACTATAAAAGGACTCGGCAGGCGACCTTCACAAGGGATTGATCGAAACTCATACATGCTCAAGCAAGGCAATACACAAACACTCCCGTGGACATAGGGTGTTACGCTCCAGCGGCCCGAACCACGTAAACCCTATGTGTTCATCTTCTCGCTGCGCTGAATCTCCTGGGACTAGCCCTCGTGAATCCAAAGAACCTCCGCGGGCTGCTCTCTATGCAGGTCCGGGGGAAGTGTCGTTTAAGACCTTCGACAGGCGTCACCCACCATCGTCGCAGATTCGTCGACGGCAGGCCCCTTGGGTGGTGCTGAAGCTGGCTGCTCCGGCATTGCCCACCATCGTCGTAGATTCGTCGACGGCAGGTCCCTTGGGTGGTGTCGGGGTTGGCTGCTCCGGCGTCGTCCACCATCGTCATAGATTCGTCGGCGGCAGGCCCCCTGGAAGGTGCCGGAGCTGCCTGCTCCGATGTCGTCCACCATCCTCATAGAGACATCGACAACAGGCTCCTGATGTACAGGGTATCAGGCTATCACAAGAGATCCCTGTTAGCAACAAGATCGGGGCAAGAGAGTGTACTCACTTATCAGCGCTTGTTGTTGTCATCAACATGATGGGACATCGACGGTAGGCCCCTTGGGTAGTGCCTGAGCTGGATGCTCCGGCGTCGCCCACTATCATCGTAGATTCGTCGACGGCAGGCCGCCTGGGGGGTGCCGGAGCTGGATGATCTGACGTCGTCCACCATAGTCGCAGAGTAGTCGACGGCAAGCCTCCTCGGAGGTGCCGGAGCTGGCTGCTCCGACGTGGCCCACCATCGTCTTAGATTCGTCGATGACAGGCCCCTTGGGAGGTGTCGGGGTTGGATGCTCTAGCGTCGTCCATCATCGTCTCAAAGACGTCGACGGCAGGCCCCCTAGGAGGTGTCGGAGCTAGATGCTCCAACGTCGTTCACCATCATCATAGATTTGTCGACGGTAGGACCCCCTGGGAGGTGTCGAAGCTGGATGCTCCAGCGTCGTCCTCCATCGTCGCAGATTCGTCGACGGCAGGCCTCTGGTGTACAGGCTATCACAAGAGAACCCTGTTAGCAACAAGAGCAGGGCAGGAGAGTGTACTCACTTATCAGCGCTTGTTGCTCTCGTCAACATGATGGGACGTCGACGGTAGGCCCCTTGGGTGGTGCCGGAGCTGACTGCTCCGACGTCGCCCACCATCGTCGTAGATTCATCGACGGCAGGCCCCCTGGGAGGTGCCAGAGCTGGATGCTCCGGCGTCGTCCACCATCTTCGCAGAGATGCGACAGCAGGCCCCTGGTGTATAGGCTATCACAAGAGAACCTGTTAGTAACAAGAGCGGGGCAGGAGAGTGTACTCACTTCTCAGCGCTTGTTGTTGTTGTCAACATGCTGGGACGTCGACAGCAGGCCCCTTGGGTGGTGCCGGAGCTGACTGCTCTGGCGTCGCCCACCATCATCGTAGATTCGTCGACAGCAGACCCACTGGGAGGTGCCGGAGCTGGATGCTTCGGTTTCGTCCACCATCGTCGTAGAGACGTTGACAGCAGGCCCCTTTGTGTACAGGCAATTACAAGAGAACCTGTTAACAACAAGAGCGAGGTAGGAGAGTACTCACTTATCAGCGCTTGTTGTTGTCATCAACATGTTGGGACATCGACGGAAGGCCCCTTGGGTGGTGTCCGGGCTGACTGCTCCAGTGTCGCCCACCATCATCGTATATTCGTCGACGGCAGGCCCCTTGGGTGGTGCTGCAGATGGATGCTTCAGCATCACCCACCATCGTCGTAGATTCGTCGACGGCAAGCCCCCTAGGAGGTGCCGGAGCTGGATGCTCCAGCGTCGTCCACCATCGTCGCAGAGACGTCGACAGCACGCCCCTGGTGTACAGGCTATCACAAGTGAAACTGTTAGCAACAAGAGCGGGGTAGGAGAGTGTACTCACTTATCAACGCTTGTTGCTGTCGCCAGCATGCTGGGACGTCGACGGTAGGCCCCTTGGGTGGTGTCGGAGCTCGCTGTCCTGCACACGTTAAAGGATGCACTAGTTTGCTCGTCGGTTTTACCTGTCTCTCTTCCTTAGCTTTGTCATGTCTTAATGTCCTGAGTTGACACACGGGGCTTGAGTAATTCAATGCTTTAGTGCTTCGGGTCTCAGCTCCCACCATCCTTGGGGTGCGATCCTTTCGGCCCCCTGTACTCGGCCACGACGCTGAGAGGCAGGATGTGCGTGCTTAGGGTACAGGACCAGGCTAAGCAGTTCACACGCCCTGGACCTCCGGCTTGGCCTAGGCCTTTCCTAGGGGGCCATCCGGCTTCACAGAACTCCAAGGATGAGGGCAGCCGTGAGAGCCCTTCACACATCGCAGGTACCTCAAGCAAACCCGCTTGCAGTAGGATTGCACAACTCTAGCAAGGGTGAGAGATACAGTGTTCATCCATGTATATGAAAGGAATATACAGTAAACGAGTCTAGCATGGTTGATCATAAAATTAGCACGTAACTTAAATGAACATTGTTTAGGGAAACATGAAGTAAGACAGTGATTCTTTTATATCGGTATTCATAGGAAGAGACAGACTTTTACAAAAGAGGGCAATTGCTTGCTTCCGAATGCTAAGGGAGGTAGGTACACAGGCTTAGGGTTCGGGACCAAGCGAAGCTGACTGTGCACTCTGGACCTGATCCTCCCACAGCATGGCTGTCCTAAATGCTGCTCCTAGACACTATGAACACCTTTACACTATCCTATTAAGCTAATATATACAGGGTGCCCAAAGCTCCAATGGTAGTTGTGACAGTTGTCGGGCAACTTGTCATCGATGGCCACCGGTGGGGCATTGAGCAGGCGTCACTACTTTCTGCCTTGTCCCCCTGCCTTGCAAAGGGTCTGAGCAGAGCCGGAACTGATTTCGACATCTTGATGGGAGTGTCGGTGATGTCGGAAGGCTGCAGACGGGATGCTGCAGGCAAGCCACGCTGGCGCAAGCTCGGCGGAGGCTGACTCGGTCCAGCACCACCCTCGGCTGGTGTTGGGTTTGCTGTGAGGGCTTGGAGCTTCTACAAGGCTAACATCGCAGCAGTGTGGTCTCCGCAGATCCTAAGGATGCTGGAGGGGGTCGGCATCTTCAGGACAAGGTAGCCATAGTGGGCTACGGCCATAAATCAGTACATGGTTGGCCTACCGATGATGGCGTTGAAGGGGAGGCTGACGTCTGCGACGTCGAACAGGATGCTCTCTGTCCTGTAGTTGTCCGATGTCCCAAAGGTCACCCGGAGGTTGATGTTTCCGTACGAGATGATGTTCCCTGGCCCCACCCCCGAGAATGGCCTCGAGGGGGGGAGCTTCGACACCGGGATCTGCAACTGGTCGAAAGTCGTACGGCTGATGAGGTTGAGGTCGGCCCCGCCATCTATCAAGACGAAATGGAGTTTGACGTTGGCAATGGTGGGGGCGACCAGGAGAGGCAGGATCCCAGGTCATGCCATGTTTTTGGGGCAGTCAGAGGCGTCAAAGCTGATCGGCGTCTCCTTCCACTTGTGATGCAGTGCCAAAGCGGGAGCTGGGGCTATCAAAGTCATTGCTCGGCGCAGGGTCTTGGTCGCGTTTCAGGACGCGGGATCCCAAGACCCCCCCCCAGATGACGTGGAGAGTCTTGCGACGCTCGTGGTCGCTGCTTGCGTGAGAGTCCTCGTCTTGGTGGACCACCTTGACAACCCGCTCTTGCTTCTGGTACTCCATCTCCTCATCGTCGTCGACTTTGGGGTCGACCTTCTGCTTGCCCTCCCGCTGGCGGAAGAGGGCGCCTCAGAACGCTGTTGTTGCTGCGCCCGCTCTTGGTATCTTTTGGCGCATCTCTTAATCTCTCGGCACTCGCTCGCAGTGTGATCGCGAGTCTTGTGTACCGGGCAGGACTCGACATCATCGTCAGCCACCTGTGGCTGACGTGGGCGCTTGTCAGAGCGTGGGGGCCTTCCCCCTCCGGTTGCCGCTACTACGGCGATGGGAGACCGTGCAACGGCTTTTTCTGGTCACTGCCCTGGTTCTTGTCCTTCTTTTTGTCGCTACCCGGGGTAGCAGCACCTTAGCCGGTCTGGCCAACTCCGCCCACTCCGGAGGCGGCCTAGGTTTGCCAGTCACGGCCCTCCGCCTCCCGGGCGCACTGGTCGGCGATGGAGAAGAGCTCGGAGACATCTTGCACGTTGTGCATGACTAGCTTCTCGAGCATCGTCCGGTCACGCACTCCCTGGCGGAATGCTACTATGACAAAAGCATTCAGGATGTTGGGGATGGAGTTGCGTACCTGGGAGAAGCGTTGGATGAATGATCGGGAGAAGCGTTGGATGAATGATCGCAACATTTCCTTGGGTTGCTGGCGCACAACGTGGAGGTCGAGCTCGGTGCCGGGGCGCGTGTAGGAGTTGCCGAAGTTCGCCGTAAACTGTCAGCAGAGCTCATTCCAAGAGGTTATGGACCCCTCGAGCATGTTCATCAGCCATGACCGGGCTGAGCCGATCAGGGCGACGGGGAAGTAGTTCGCCAGGACAAGCTCATGCGCTCCTGCAGCAAGGAGTGTCGTGGTGTAGATCTACAGGAACTCGGTTGGGTTGACGCTCCCATCGAACCTCTCCGGCAGGTGTGGTCAGAACTTTTGCGGCCACGTCGTCAGTCGGAGGAATGGCGCCAAGGCCATGCACCCTTCGACGGGATTCGCCGGAGAGGCGTACGGGACAACATACGCTAGGGGGGTTTGTTGCGCCACATGTGGTTGTTGTGGAGCCTGCTTGTCGGTACCCTGCGTACCGGATACCTCTTGGAACTGCAAAAAGTACAAAGGAACTCCACCCATCTGAGTTGAAGACCTCCGAAGGCCCCACGTGTCACTCGGAACCGGACCTGCCTCCCTCCTATGGTTAGTCCCAGTGCCGCCACGTGTATCATAAAACCGGAGCTACATTCCATACATGGGAAAACTCCGGACTGGATACCTGTGTGGCACCCCCGGACCTAACCCCCGACAGAGGGAAGCTCCAGTACCGACACGTGTACAACAGCACCGGACCTACTCGTCCAAGACAATAAGTTCCGGAGCTACCACGCGTCCAACCGCCGGACCTTCAACCCGGACATCGAGATGGGGTGTCCACGTCGGTCACTGCATCGGCGAACAACAACCCCGAACACACGCTTAATGCAGCGCGTGATATTCTCCAATGTCCACCGCCTCCAGGAGCACCCCAGGGTGCGATGGAGCAGTGGAGAGCTGATGTGGATCATCTGGTTGCAGTAGCAGCCAATCGCATCAGCAATCAAGGTCCTCCCCCCTGGGGCGGGCCCCATCGCAGCGTCGGACCTTGTCGGGTAGACTCAGTCCGCAAGCTTCACAGCATGGGAGGCGTGTTGCATCTCAACAAGCGACGTCGCTACCTTCCGGGGCGCGACATACTCACACGATAACGAGGCTTTCGACTCATGACCTCTGGGTGGACCTCGATCGTCGTTACCGACAACAGGACGGTTGCGTCCACATCGAGCGTGCTCACGAGAGGCGAGAGGCTCGGGATAGCCCATCTCCTGAGGGAGTAGGAGGAGGTTGTTCTGCCTTGGCCATGCACCTACGCATGGTCAGATAGCCACAAAAGTTCTGGCCTCACCTGCCAGAGAAATTTGATGGGACTGTTAATCCCGTCGAATTTCTACAAATCTACTCCATCGCTATCCTTACGACTGGGGGCAATGAGGTCGTGATGGTCAATTATTTTCCTGTGGCTTTGACTGGAACCGTCAGGTCTTGGTTCATGAGCCTACCGCTTGACTCCATCAATAGTTGGGCGGAGTTGTGCCAACAGTTCACCGCCAATTTCAGAAGCTCATACACCCGACCAGGCACAGAACTGGATCTTTTTGCTGTCAAGCAAAAAGGGGGAGAGTCTTTGCAATCTTTCATCCAGAGGTTCTCCGAGGTACGAAATACCATTCCTTCTATCTCAAGCGCTTCTATTATTGTAGCATTCAGACAGGGCATTCGAGATAAGAAAATGCTGGAGAAGCTGGTGACCAAAGAAGTCACCAGCGTCACGGAACTCTTCAGCTTGGCAGACAAGTGTGCCAAAGCTACGGAGGGTCGTGAGATGCACTCCCAATCACCTCCGGAGGTCAACAAAAAATACTCCAAGGGTGAAGCCACTACCTCCGGGAGTGGCAAGAAGAAGAAAAAGTCCAACAGCAAGAAGAAGTCTTCGGTCGGCACACCTACTGCCGCTGCTCCGGGTGGCCGGAGGCCACGCCCCAAGAAACGACATCGGTCGTCGTCTGAAGACGGTGGTAGCTCCAAGATGTGGTGTCCCATACACAAGACGGACAGCCACAACCTGGAAAACGTCCGAGAGGTCTAGAACCTGGCCGAGCGCTACAACAAACGACGGTAAGAAGCTCCTTTCCGTCAAAGGGAAGGAAAACAAAAATTTGACGAAGCTCCGACTAAAGAGGAGTTAGGCTTTCAGGACCCCAAAAAAGGTCTTGAAGGCTGTTTACACCTCCGTTGATGATGACTCTGATGTCTTCAACAACGAGCATCGGAAGACCATGAACACCATCTTTGGTGGTTCGTGGGATATCACTTCTCGCCGCATCCTCAAGACAACGCCGCGAGACCTGGCCTCAGTAGCTCCCACCACCAGGCGGAGCCTCATCGGAAGCGGATGGATACTGCCATCACCTTCGATGCTTTAGACTGCCCTCGGAACATGATCGGAGCTGGTCAATTTCCGCTGATGGTATCTCCGACCATCAATAACATCCAGCTCCACCACGTAATAGGGGACGGAGGTTTGGGGTTGAACCTAATAAGCTTCGAAGCTTTCGTCAAGCTTCAGCTTCGACCTTCGGATCTTCGCCCCTCCCGACCTTTCTCCGGAGTAGGTCCAGGGGCCATAACCCCACTCGGTGCCATTACTCTCGCGGTGACCTTCAGAACTCGCGAGAATTACAGGACTGAGAAGTTGGTCTTCGACATGGCACAGATCAACTTGCCATTCAACGCCATCTTAGGCAGGCCAACTTTGTACAAATTCATGACTACTGCTCATTATGGCTACTTGGTGTTGAAGATGCCAACACCCTCAGGCGTTCTCTGGATTCGCGGAGATCGCACGGCTGGAGTTACTGCTCTAGAAGAACTCCACGCACTTGCTACAGTGCAGGAGGAAGAATCCGGAAAGGAGCAAGCTCCGAAGCCCCCGAGCATTTGTCATCGAGGCTCAACCTCTGCACCTCGTGTGCAACCAAGTGGCGACATCGACATTCCCGTCAAAGTCATCCAAATTGGTTCCGACGTTGCTCAGACCAATCATATATCGGGAGGTCTGAACAACAAATAGGAACTCGTGCTCATCACTTTCCTCTGGGCTAATGTCGACGTGTTTGCCTGGCAACCGTCACAAATGTCTAGGATCCCTAGGGAAGTGATCGAGCACAATCTGAACATTTATCCCGACGCTCGGCCTGTTCATCAGAAGCCTTGGAAGCAATCAGTAGAGAGACAGAACTTCATACGTCAAGAAGTGAGAAGTTGCTCGAAGCTGGATTCATCCGGGAAGTCTTCCATCCAAAATGGTTGGCAAACCCAGTCGTTGTACCCAAGGCTGGCAGGAAGCTTCGGATGTGTTCAACTACACAACACTGAATAAGGCATGTCCAAAGGATCCATTTCCACTACCTAGAATTGATCAGATAGTGGATTCCACCCCCAGATGTGAATTATTGTGTTTCCTAGACGCATATTTTGGATATCATCAAATCAGAATGTCTAGAGAAGATAAAGAGAAATTATGCCTTCATCACAGTAGATGGGTTATATTGTTACACTGCCATTGCCATTCGGTCTCAAAAATGCTGCTTCAACGTTTGTGCGAGCTATGTACAAAACTCCAGGCCCCTCCGGGAGGGTCCGCACAGTCCAACGCCCAGTGTACATCATCAGCAAGGTACTCCATGACACCAAGACTCGGTACTTAGAGGTGCATAAGCTGCTCTACACAGTTCTTATAGCCTCTAGGAAGCTTCGTCACTACTTCCAAGCTCACAAGATTTTAGTGGTAACCTCTTATCTACTGCGTGCAATCTTACACAACCCCAACTCTACTGGGAACATTGCAAAGTGGACAGCGGAATTGGCCGAGTTCGATCTTGAATTCGTCCCAAGACAAGCGATCAAGAGTCAAGCATTGGCAGACTTTGTGGCGGAATGAACCCCCTCTCCATCGAATCTGGGGCCCAAATCCTTGGGGGCCTAGTGAGCAGAAGTCGGAACCCAAGGTTCTGATCTTCACTGAGCCTCAGTGGATTCTCTACTTCGACAGCTCCGTGCAGAAGCAAGGCGCCGAAGCTGGAATTCTTCTCCTCGCTCCGACCGGGGAGAAGGTCAAATACATAGTTCACCTTGACTTCAAGGAGACCAACGACATGGCGGAGTATGAAACATTAATCTATGGGCTCAAGGTGGCACTATCATATGGTGTCAAGCAGCTGTTGGTAAAGAGTGATTCGCAGCTCATACTAAAACAAGTCAATGGTGAATGCTGCTGCAACAACCCTGAACTAGCTGCATATCTACTTGAAGTCTAGAAGCTTCAGAAGAATTTCGAAGTCCTGGATCTTTGCCATGTCCAGTGTCTCAACAACGCTGAAGTTGATGAACTCTTGACGAAAGCTTCAACCGGGGCTCCGGTTCCCGACGGAACCTTCATCCAAAGATTGTCAAGACCAACAGCTCAGCCTGCCGAATTGAGCGAAGGGGGCGAGACCAACACCTCAAAGCTGGTGGTCCCGATGGCCCTGTTACCATGGCGTCCATCAAGGGTTGTAGGTACTACAGGAAGCTCCGAGCAACCCAGCACGCAAGACTCAGAAGCTCAAGTTAGCTCCGATGCAAGGATCTCGGAGATCCGAAACTACTTGAAAGACAACATCCTTCCTGAAGACAATGTATCTACTGATCGGATAGTCAGATTGGCTAAAAGATACACACTGGTGGAAAGGGATGTCTACTGGCATGGTGCCAATGGCGTCCTAATGCTCGGTGCACTACAAGGGAAGAAGGCCGCGAGCTCCTCGCGGAAATCCATGGAGCGAGTGTGGGAACCACACATCTTCTCGCATGTTGGTC
Source organism: Tuctoria greenei (assembly GCA_036927565.1). Taxonomy (NCBI): domain Eukaryota; kingdom Viridiplantae; phylum Streptophyta; class Magnoliopsida; order Poales; family Poaceae; genus Tuctoria; species Tuctoria greenei. Next base: position 136,886,535 of record JAYESD010000008.1, on the reverse strand, counting down.
AGTAAAGCCTTCCGGCATGGTTTTTACTGACCTACAGCACTCCAGGATGCAACCGAGCTAGTGAAGAAATGTGAAGCATGCCAGTTTCATGCGAAGCAAATTCACACACTAGCTCAACCTCTACAAATGATATCTCTAACAAGGCCATTCGCCTTGTGGGGTATGGATATCTTGGGACTTTTCCCAAGAGCCGTCGGAGGTTACAAGTTCCTATGTGTCGCCATCGACAAGTTCACCAAGTGGTCGGAAGCAACTCCAGTTGTGACAATAAACAAGCAATCAGCTATCAATTTCTTACAGTCTGGTATGCAGATTTGGAGTCCCAAACAAGATCGTAACTGACAACGGGACCCAATTCACAAGTTCTGCATTCAAAGGATATTGCGAAGACCTCGGCATTCAAGTCAGCTACGCTTCTGTAGCTCACCCAGCAAGCAATGGCCAAGCTGAGAGAGCAAATGCAAAAATCCTAAAAGGAATCAAGACGCGCACATATGAGCGCCTGAAAAAACATGGAGCCAACTGGATTGAAGAGCATCCGCCCACCTTGTGGGCAAACAGGACAACTCCAAACCTATCAACTAGAGAGACACCCTTCTTCTCGGTGTACGGAGCTGAAGCAGTCCTTACTCCGGAAATCACCTTGGGATCGCTCTGGGTCTGGACCTTCGACGAAGCCACACAGGACCAGCTCCGGCGTAAAGACCTTGACCTCGTTGAAGAGGGAAGGTGTCGAGCAGCTGTTCGAAATGCACGATACATCCAAGCGCTCCGGCGCTATCACCAAAGGCATGTGCATAACCAACAGCTCGAGGAAGGCGATCTGGTGCTACGGAGAATACAAACTCGAGAAAGTTAAACAAACTTTCCCCCAGCTGGGAAGGACACTTCCGAGTGATCAAAGTATCACGTTCTGGATGCGTTCGCTTGGCAACTGAGGATGGGACACCACTTCCTAATCCTTGGAACATTGAGCACCTCCGTAAGTTCTACGCTTAATATCACGGAGGTGAGTCTGTAATTACATATGATGTATGTTATAGCGTCATTGTACAGAGTCAGGTAGCTCCTCCGGAAGGACAGTCGGACCTTTCCTCGAAGGTCCGCAAAGTTCAAGCAACCCTTGACACAGTCTCAGAACTAAAAGTGTAGCTAGTTACCTTGGGTCGAACAAGAAATGCAACACACTTAGCCTGGTTCCGTACCCTAAGAGTGTACTTGTTTCCCTTGTACCCCAAACCTATAATGAAAGACATCATTATGTGAAAACAGACTCCACATGCATTTATTTTGTACAGACTCATTCTTTTTTATTTTTCTCTTTCTTTTCTATAACAAAGTTGTGCAATTCTCAAGAAACTTTAGCTCAAACAATTCATATATAATTCAAGTTGCATTGTTAATTCTTTCGGATCTTAACATTGTTGAATGGCCCACTCGCCTTAACGTCAAGCCAATCTAGGTCCGGAGTGTGCTATCGACTTGGCGTAGTCCTGCATCCTAAGTACGCCACTCTACCTACACCCCGGCAGGCCTGAGTAAGGTGAGTCCAAAAAATGATCGGACCTGGAGAAAATAAACAAATGCACTTTATTGTATATATAATTGCGGTCGACCTAAAAATTTCTTTTGGGAATAGTAAGCCGCAAACGAGTTATAAATAAGAAATGGATTTTACTGTTTTTCTTGATTTTAGTGTGCAAGAAAAATAAAAACCTCATGATGATGGTGGATAATGCCAGAGCTATCAAAGCTTCAACATCCCCTAAGGTGGCCTGTTGTCTGCTGTCGACGCTCTACGTGTTGACAGTGGACGCTGTCAGAGCTACTAAGCTCCGACAACCCCAGAGGACCAACTGTCGACGCTCTACGTGTTAACAATGGACGCTGTCGGAGCTACTAAGCTCCGACAACCTCAGGGACCCCTGCTGTCGACAACTTCGGACCTATACTCTACAAGTTCGAAGCACACATTTCTTCAACAAAATGTTACATCCTTTTGGTACATGTTCACAATCAAATTATGTACTGTCGAAGGTCTTAAACGACACTTCCCCCGGACCTGCTTAGAGAGCAGTCTGCGGAGGTTCTTTGGATTCACGAGGGCTAGTCCCAGGAGATTGAGCGTAGCGAGATGATGAACACAGAGGGTTTACGAGGTTCGGGCCGCCGGAGCGTAACACCCTACGTCCACGGGAGTGTTTGTGTATTGCCTTGCTTGAGCGTGTATGAGCTTTGATTGTTCGATCCCCTGTGAAGATTGCATGTCGAGTCCTTTTATAGTCCAAGGACTCTGCAGTCACAAGGTGGGCCCCGGGCCCCGACAGGTGGTCCCGGGGAGAGCCAAATCCTATACAAGATCTAGGATTAAATGCTATCTACTTCCCTTTGTCAGGGGCTTCAATGTTCCATCCCACTGCGTCGTGAGCCAGGGCTACACATAGTTGTTGATGATGGTAGGGCACGTCCCGTCCGTCTTGTCCTCGCGGCTTACTCATTCGCCTTGCGTCGTGGGTCTGTACCGGCTACTTGGATAAGACAGGACACTGGAGTCTTGACTTGCGCATGCGCGACTCTGCTTTGCCTGGGGAAGGCGCACGTACTTAATGCCAGTCTGAGCAGCGCACTATATCCTTTACTGTAGCCTCCTACCGCATTGAGTTGGCCGTCCGCCACGTGGACGCGCCGGAGCCTGCCTCTGCGGAGAGTTGAGCGCCCGGTTGTACGGGTCATGTGGCGCCTCCGGAGCCCACCTCAGCGGAAGGGCAGAGGCTCATCTCTACGGGCCACGTGGTAGTTCAGAGCCCTTCCTTGCGGGGAGACGGGCCTGGTCCTGGGGGTTCTATTGGCTACGTGGCAGCCCCGGAGCCCGCCTCGGCGGGGAGGCGAGAGTCCGGTCCTGCCGGCCACGTGGCAGCCCCGGAGCCTGCCTCGACGGGGAGGCGAAGGTCCGGTCCTGCCGGCCACGTGGCAGCCTGGGAGCCCGCTCCGGCGGAGAGGTAGGATCTGGTCCTTCCCTCCACGACGTGGCAGCCTCAGACTCTGCCTCCAAGTAGAGGCCAAGTTCTTAGCCGTTTTCTCCTTGTGCGCGGGGGTACCCGGTCTGCGGGGTACCGACAGTGGCCCCCGAGCCCACCTCGGGAGAGTCGCCGATACCGCAGGTGGGGTCTTCTTCTTTATCTTCCCGTGCAACTCTTTCGATTCCAATTCGGGGCAGTTCCCTGGGCAGCACGTCCCTGCCATCGTGGCTAAGCGTCTCCTTCTGGTAAGCGGAGGCGCGGGACATGCATCGCGCGACATGAGTTCTGCTTTCAATCGTGCTTTAACTGCGGCGGTTCCCAAGGTGGCTCCTGCACTTCCGCTGCTTTTTCCTTTTCAGAAACCGCCGAGTTACCTCCCGCACAGTTGGCCACCTGGCTCGTCTTCCTTGTCGAGCGACCCGGGCCCCCATGTCATTGCCTATGCGGGTCTGTTGCTCTTCCACCGAGGCTGTGGCGATTCACACGCCGTGTCTGTTGGCTTGCAGGGGTGAATAAAAAGAATCCTTTCCCCTCAAGGGTCCTTTCTTCTGCTTCTGCATCCTTGCGCTCGTGCCTCTTGCCCCAAGCCTAGTTCTTGTGATCTAGCTCCCGATTTCCCCTTCCGGAGCCTCCTCCTTCAACCTCATGGTGAGCATCCTGCCCAGGTCCCGGCTGACCAGGTCTGCCGATCTGGCCCCCGTGCGCCGGCTTCTCGGCTGGCGAGCCCCCGAACAGGAGGAGTGGCTCCGTCGCGGGGAGCTCCCATTGAACCTCATCGACGGGGAGATGGTGCTGTTCTCATCGTACGTGCTGGCCGGATTCGTTCCGCCAGCATCCGCGTTCCTGGTAATGCTTCTGGAGACCTTCGGCCTCCAACTTCACCACCTTCCGCCGAACTCGATCGCCTTGCTGGCGGTCTTTGCTCAACTCTTCGAGATGCTCGTGGGGGTGATGCCGTCGGTGAAGCTCTTCAGGTACTTCTTTGTACTGAGGTACAATGACAAAAGCTCGAAGGATCAGCTCGGCGCCTACTACTTCCAGCGCCGAACCAAGGTCCCTTCTAGGTACATTGCTTCCTTCAGCTCTGCACGGCGGGAGCAATGGCGCGAAGATTGGATGATCGTCAAGGTCGAGGATCACGACCAGATGTGGCTCCCCACCAGGAGCCCCTACTCCGAGCGGTCATTCTGGGAGGAGCGCCCAGAGCTGGAGAGGGCGTTCGACCCGGTGTTGGAGAGGATCCAGATGCTGGCGGACCACAGGCTGACGTCTGCGATGGTGTTGAGGGACTTCATGTCTCGACCCATGGCTCCGCTCCAGCATCGCGTCTGCCTGGCATGGATGTACACCGGTCCAATGGACTGCACCTGGCTCGAGACCGGCTCCGACTCCAACCTGGACGAGCAGCTGCTGCACGATATGCTGATTCGGGTCTGCCCTGGCGACATTTACCCTGAGGGACTGGCCCTTCCGGTGGCCTGCCGCCCCCTATGCTCAGACTCCGAGCTGAAGAGGCGGCTGCTGAAGGCGATGCTGACGCTCGACGAGTCCGGGCTGGCGCAGCGCAAGATTGGAGACCCGTTCCGGGGGGTCGAGATTGTCGACGATGTTGAGGGGGTCGACATCGCCGACGGCGCTGAGGGAGGCGAAGATCCTCAAGTGACGAAGATCCCCTGAGTGATGACCCCTCACGCGGGTTCCAGCACCATCAGCAGGGAGGTGTCAGCACCTCTGCTGATATGGGGAAAGGGAAAGCACCTGTGCCGGTGTCAGACCTGACCCCCAAGAAGCGCGCTCGTTCGCCGCCGTCAGTCCCCTTCACCCCTCGTCAGGATGCCGGTGGTGCCACTTTGCCGCCCGAATCCTCGACGCGCAAGAGGGGGAGGCTCCTCAACGCGTATGGGACCCCAGCGTTCCCCCGCTGTTCAGAGGAGCACCAGACTTCGGGGGTGCCGCCAACTCCTCCATTTCAGGGACCCCCGGCTCATGCAGCGGCCCCCGCTGCGGGTTTGGGGGGTCTGAACCCCCCCAACCCTTCCGGGAAGCGGTGGAACTTCAACGTCCCCCGGTAAGTCTGCATATATTTCATCTTGGATATTCTCTGCCGTGTGCTTACCCTGTAACATCCTTATGATTTGGGTTTGTCTATTTTCAGCGCAACCGTGGCTACTCCTCTGCCCTCGCGCCCTTTCGCTGGTGGGCATGCTGCTCCAGCCAGCTCACGGGGCTCCTCTGCAGCCTCGGACCCTGCTCGAGCGCCCCAGGCTGCTGCTGTCGAGGTGCCCCGGGCCTTCGTGCCCGAGGCCCCTACAGCGGCTGCTGAGGGTCTGCAGGGCGCGCCGGCGTCTAGTGCCGCGCCCGCCAATGACTCCGCATCTACCGGCTACTCTGCACCGGACGATGCTACCGCACCGACTGACACTGCCACGTCGGCTGGCGCCACCGCCCCAGATGGAGCTCCCGGAGCCAGCTTAGGAGCCTTCGGCAGTAGTGTTAGAGCCTCCGCTGGGGAGGGGGCTCCTGGAGATGACGCGCCTGCTCCCAGGGGCGGTCCCCCCCCCCCCCCCCCCCCCCCGCCTTCTCTGACTCGGTGAGCTCTGGTCCCCGTATCCCCGATGGTCCTCCAAATGGAGGACGATATTGAAGAGGAGCCCGCGGCTACGGTGGAGCCCCTCCCCCTCTCTGAAACCATGGTTGTTGCCTACTTCGGCTTTCGGCAGGCTCAGGCGGCCCTCGACCGGGAGAGGGGGAGGCTTGAGGACGAGGAGGACCGGCTTCGGGAATGGGTGTGACCCTGGAAGCCCGGACCCGGTTGGCGAAGAGCCGGGTGGCGCAACGGGAGGCAGTCGTCCAGGAGGAGATGAAAATCCTCGACCAGGAGCGCGAGCTTATCGCTCGCCTGGACGCCGTCACCCAGAAGCTGAAGGCGGATGCCACGACGATCCATGCTGAGGCGAGCTCCCGCCTCCAGTCCTGCGAGGAGCTCCAACAGCTGCCATCTCACCAGGAGGCTTCTCTTGTTGAACGGGAGCAGGAGTTGGCGGCGAAGCAGGCTGAGGTGGAGGCGGCCTCTCACTAGCTCGTCCTCCAGCAGGAAGGGGCGAGAGTCCGCGCCGCCGAGCTAGACCGCCGGGATGCTTCCCTGGCTGAGGCGGAGCAAGCCCAGCTTGCCGAGCGCCAGGCTCTCCTGGACTGCGAGTTCAACGTCGCCCTCAAGGAGGGTGACTTGAGCCACCGCGAGAGGGAGGTCAGCGAGCACGAGAGGGCCCTGGCAGCCAAGGAGGAGCGGTTCCTGGACGGTGGCCCCCTGGCGCTGGTGGCAGCCCAGCAAGAGGTGCAGGAGCTCCGGGCGTCGCGTTCTGCTGAGGACCGGAAGGTCTGGGAGTTCCTGGGCGGCGCTGACTCAGCTCTGGTGCCGCTCGGCTTCAGCTCAGTGCGCGTGGGGGAACCAGCGCAGGAGGTGAGTCAGGTTTTCCCAGCCCTTGACTCCACCAGCTCGTGGATGCATTCGCTAGGGGCCATCATCGACAACCAGCTGGAGGCAGAAGGGAGGATGCTGGTGAAGGAGGTGGCAACACACATCCTGTCCTGCTAACGGAGCTGGTACCCTGATTTCCCTCTTCAGCCGGTCCTCGAAGGGCCCATCGCCGAGAGGGAGGAGGCCGCCAAGTCTGAAGTCTCAATGCCGTGGCACTCATCACCTCGAGGTTCCAGCGGAGCGGCTGAGGGCTCCCCATGTGCTGCTTGTATCTTGTGTTTCTTTCAGTTTTCCTTTGAAGTTGTTTGTGGTGACAGACTTTTATTTTGCAACAAAAAATCTGCTTGGAGTGCCCCCTCATACTTAGCATGCTTTACTTTTCAGCAATATCTTCTAGTTGCTTGTTGTTCCTTAGCTTCCAGGACCTGCCGTCCCCCGGAGTGCGGCCCCCTGGCAGGTGTGGCCAGTTGTTATGGGCACACCTGTCAGATACCAAGAAGTTAGGGCGGACGGTTGCAGGGGAGCTTAGGATGTGTAGGTAGCATTGTTGTAACTGAGTATGCAGGGACGTCGACGGCGGGCCCCCTGTGGGTGTTGCTGGAGCTTCGGTCCGGCGATGCCCGCCATCTTCCGTGAAACGTTGACGGCGGGCCCCCTGGGGGTGCCACCGGAGCCTTGGTCCGGCGGTGCCCACCATCTTCTGCGAAACGTCTATGGTGGGCCCCCTGGGGGTGCCACCGGAGCCTTGGTCCGGCGGTGCCCACCATCTTCGTGGGTACTCTGACGGTTGTCACCAGGATAACTCCTTGAAGACCTGCATATAGATCAAAAACAGGAGAAGTAATTCTGTCCGCTAGTCATTGCTTCCCTGCTCCTTTTTAGCGTCGCTTGACTTATGATCTTGGGCCGGCTCATGGGGCTTGGGTAATTCAGTGCGTCTGCACCTAGGACTCGCTATCCATACTACTTAAGGGTGGTCCATCTGGCCCCAGTACTCAGCTGTAGCGCTGGGGAGGCAGGGCGCACAGGCTTAGGGTACAGGACCAGGCTAAGCAGGTTGTGCCCCTGGACCTCCCGCTCGGCGTAAGCTTTTCCCGGGGGAGACCATCTGGAGACACAGACCCCCGAGTATGGGAACATCCGAGGCCCCAGGCACATTGCAGGTACCTCAAGCAACCCCACCTGCAACCAGACAGCAAGGCTCGCACTATTGCTAAAGCAGGGAAAAAATGACAGTGCCCATGATAGATCACGAGCTACGGCGAACATACAGCAATATCATAAAAAAATAAAGATAATTTTTTGAATGAGAAACCCTATACAGGGCAGGACAACATTCTTTCATTGCGGTTTCCCATAAGATGGGACAGGCTTTACAAGGGGAACGTCCCGGCTCGGGCGACAAAGGAAGTCGAGTGCACCTACTTATGGTTCTGGACCAGGCTAAGCGAAATGTGCACTCAGAGCCTCGTCTCCGTAGCCTTAGTTACCCTAAGTACTGTTCCTAGGCACCATGTACCTTTTACAATGAAAGAAAACTGTCCTAACACTGGTCTAGGAGTAGAACTTACGGAGGTGCTCGATGTTCCAGGGGTTGGACAGTCGCTCTCCATCCTCTGTAGCTAGGCGGATGCACCCTGGGCGGCATACCTCCGTAACCCGGAAGGGGCCCTCCCATCTGGGGAAGAGTTTGTTAGACCCTTCCCGGGAGAGTTTGCGACGCAGCACCAGGTCGTCTACCTTTAGCTCCCTACTTCGCACGGTCCTCTGGTGGTAGCGCTGGAGCATCTTCCTGTACCGTGCATTTCGGAGAGCTGCTCTCACTCGTCCCTCATCGACGAGGTACAGGTCTTCACCCCGGAGCTGGTCCTGCGTGGCTTCGTCGTACACTCGGACACGGGGGGAACCCCTGGTAATTTCTGGGGGGAGGACGACCTCTGCCCCGTACACCAGGAAGAAAGGCGTTTCCCCTGTGCCCCGGCTGGTTGATGTCCGGCTAGCCCACAGTGCACACGGAAGCTCATCTACCCAATTTGCACCATGCTTCTCAAGGTGTGAGAATGTGCGAGTCTTGAGGCCCTTGAAGATCTCTGCATTGGCCCTCTCGACCTGTCCATTGCTCTCTGGATGAGCAACAGATGCATAGCAGACTTGGATCCCAAGGTCCTCGCAGTATTCCTGGAACGCTGCACTTGTGAACTGGGTCCTGTTATCAGTGATGATTCTGTTTGGAACCCCGAACCGGCAGACGATCGACTTGATGAATTTGACTGTTGACTGCTTGTTGATGGTGACAATTGGGGCGGCTTCCGTCCACTTGGTGAACTTGTCTACGGCGACGTAGAGGTGCTGGAATCCTCCGAAAGCCCTGGGAAAGGGTCCCAGGATATCCAACCCCCATACAACGAATGGCCATGAGGGAGCGATCATCTGTAGCGCCTGAGCTGGTGTGTGGATCTGCTTGGCATGGAACTGGCGTGCCTTGCATCTCCTGACCATCTTGGCGGCATCCTGGAGTGCTGTCGGCCAGTAAAAGCCATGCCGAAAGGCTTTACCGACCAGCGTGCTGGATGATGCATGGTTCCCACACTCGCCTCCAAGGATCTCTGCGAGCAAGTCGCAGCCCTCCTCCCGGGTAATGCAACGCAGCAGGATGTCGTTGGCGCCACGCCTGTAGAGATCCCCTTCCACCAGCGTGTACCTCTTAGCCATGCGGACTATCCTTTCTGCCAGGGCATGTTCTTCGGGAAGGATGTTGTCTTTCAAGTAGTCTCGGACCTCCGAGATCCATGCATCAGGACTTGCCTGAGCCTCTGGATCTTGGGCGCCCGGTAGCTCGGTGCCCTAGGTGGCGCATACAATCCTTGGTGGGCTCCATGGTAGCAGGGCCGCCGGGACTGCCAGCTTCGAGGTGCTGGGCTCGCCCCCTTCGCCCGGTTCGGTTGCTCGGGCGGTTGGTCGTGGTAACGTCCTTGCAAAGACTCCTTCGGGCACTGGGGCACCTGTGAAGGTGTTCGTTGACAGGTCATCAGCGATTGAGTTGTCGGCTCGGGGTACATGGCACAGGTCCAAGACTTCAAAGTCCTTCTCCAGCTTCTGGACATGCAGCAAGTATGCTGCTAGCTGAGGGTCATTGCAGCTGCACTCCCCTTTGGCTTGCTTGATGATCAGCTGGGAATCATCTTTAGCCAGAAGCTGACGGACATTGAGGATCAGGGCAGTCTTTAGCCCAAAGATTAGGGCTTCGTATTCTGCCATGTTGTTAGTTGCCTTGAAGTCGAGGCGCACCACGTACTTGAATTGCTCCCCAGTCGGGGTGAGGAGCAGGACCCCGGCCCCGGCCCCCTGCTTCCGCGAGGAGCCGTCGAAGTAGAGTGTCCAGGGGGTTTCATTGAAAACTGGGGCCTTGGGCACCGTTTCTCTGTTGTTCGGGCCCCCTGGGTTGCTTGGCGATGGAGTCCATTCTGCCAAGAAGTCTGCCAGTGCTTGGCTCTTGACTGCGTGTCGAGGTAAGAACTCTAGCTCAAACTCCGCCAGCTCTGCTGCCCACTTGGCGACATTGCCAGTTGAGTTGGGGCTGTGGAGTACGGTCTTTAGTGGGAAGGAGGTGACCACTGAAACCCGGTGAGCCTGGAAGTAATGTCGGAGCTTCCTCGACGCTATGAGCACTGTTGTCGAAGGTCTTAAATGACACTTCCCCCCTGCTTAGAGAGCAGCCTGCGAAGGTTCTTTGGATTCACGAGGGCTAGTCCCAGGAGATTGAGCGCAGCGAGATGGTGAACACAGAGGGTTTACGTGGTTCGGACCGCCGAAGCGTAACACCCTACGTCCACGGGAGTGTTTGTGTATTGCCTTGCTTAAGAGTGTATGGGTTTCAATCGGTCTGATGCCGTCGGTTGTGAAGGTCGTCTGCAGAGTCCTTTTATAGTCCAAGGACTCTGCAGTCACAAGGTGGGCCCTAGGCCCCGACAGGTGGTCTCGGGGTGAGCCAAATCCTATACAAGATCTAGGATTAAATGCTATCTAATTCCCTTTGTTAGGATCTTCAATGTGCCGTCCCGCCGCGTCGTGCGCCAAGGCTACACATAGTTGTTGATGATGGTAGGGCCTGTCCCGTTCGTCTTGTCCTCGCGACTTACTCGTCCACCTTGCGTCGTGGGTTTGTACCAGCTACTTGGACAAGACATGACACTGCAGCCTTGACTTTCGCATGCGCGACTCCGCTTCGCCTAGGGAAGGTGTGCGTACTTAATGCTTGTCTGAGCGGCACACTCTTTCCTTTACTGCGGCCTCCTACCGCATTGAGTTGCCCATCGCCACGTGGTTGCACCGGAGCCTGCCCCTGCGGGGAGACGGGCTTGGTCCCGGGAGTCCCATTGGCTACGTGGCAGTCCTGGAGCCCGCCTCGGTGGGGAGGCGAGGGTCTCCTGCCGGCCACGTGGCAGCCCTGGAGCCTGCCTCGGCGGGGAGGCGAGGGTCCGGTCCTGCCGGCCACGTGGTAGCCCCAGAGCCTGCCTCGGCGGGGATGCGAGGGTCCGGTCCTGCCGGCCACGTGGCAGCCCTGGAGCCTGCCTCGGCGGGGAGGCGAGGGTCTGGTGCTGCTGGCCACATGGCAGCCCCAGATCCTGCCTCGGCGGGGAGGCGAGGGTCCGGTCCTGCCGGCCATGTGGCAGCTCGGGAGCCCGCCCCGGCGGGGAGGTAGGATCTGGTCCTTCCCTCCACGACGTGGCAGCCTCGGAGTCTGCCACCAAGTAGAGGCCAAGTCCTGAGCCATTTTCTCCTTGTGCGCGGGGATACCCGGTCTGCGGGGTACCGACAACTACATACAACAGTTTGTGTACCTCCACATACCTTGTTTTTGCTTCATGGAGGACCTCATTGATGTAGTAGACCGGCCGTTGGGAGGTCCGAACCCTCCCTGGGGGGTCCGGAGCTCCTTGCAATGTGTTTGCATCCTGGGGAATGTGGCCCCTAGGATCTAGTAGGACCTTTGGGGGCTGGGACCCGGAGGGCACTTGGTCACTGGAGCACACAGCGAGGGGGTCCTCTGCTGGGTTCGGGCCCTGAGGCTCAGCTTCCTCCTCTGGGGCTCCCTCGGGTGCTTGCTGGGGCAGTAGCTCCGGCCGCTCTGCAACCAAGACCATGCTGACCACCTCCGTTGTCGTGGTGATGTACAACAAGAATGGTTCGTCGGGTTCTGGTGCCACCATGATGGGTAGCACCGTCAGGTGCTTCTTGAGCTCCTGGAACGCCGCTTCTGCTTCCTCGGTCCACACAAAGGGACCCGACTTCCGTAGAATCTTGAAGAAGGGTAGTGCTCGCTCAGCCAGTCTTGAGATGAACCGGCTGAGGGCTGCCAAACACCCTACAAGCTTCTGCACCTCCTTGATGCGGGCCGGCGGCCGCATCAATTCTATTGCCTTAATCTTCTCTGGGTTAGCTTCGATTCCTCGGTGCGAGACCAAGAAACCAAGGAGCTTCCCTGCAGAAACCCCAAAGACGCACTTGTCGGGGTTAAACATCGTGCGTGTCGTGCGCAGCTTGCTGAAGACTTGGGCTAGGTTGTCTAATTGGGATGTGTGGGCTCTAATCTTTACCATGATGTCATCGACATACACCTCTACCAGATCTCTAATGAGGTCCCCAAATGTCTTATGCATTGCACGTACAAAGGTGGGGAGAGCATTCTTAAGTCCATAAGGCATGGAAACATAACAATACAGGCCATCTACTGTTATGAAAGTAGTGTGTTCTTTATCTTCCCTAGACATTGGTATTTGGTGGAAACCAGAATATGCATCTAGGAAACACAGAAGATCACAGCCTGATGTTGAGTCTACTATTTGATCTATCCTAGGAAGAGGGAATGGATCCTTTGGGCATGCCTTATTGAGGTTGGTGTATTCGATGCACATCCGGAGTTTCCCGCCAGCCTTGTGGACGACTACAGGGTTGGCCAACCACCATGGGTGGTGGACCTCCTGGATGAAACCAGCATCGAGCAACTTCTTGATTTCTTCACGGCTGAAGTTCTGCCGCTCGATGGACTTTTTCCTGGGCTTCTATTGCACCGGTCGGGCGTCGGGGTAGATCTTTAGATGGTGCTCAATCACCTTCCTAGGGATCCCGGGCATTTGTGATGGTTGCCATGCAAACACATCAATGTTGTCCCAGAGGAAGGTGACGAGTGCGAGTTCCTATTTTCTGTCCATGTTCCTCGCGATGCGGGTTGTCTAGGCAGTCTCGCAGCCAATCCCGACGACCTTTACCGGGACGTCGTCGTCGACTGGTCGCACGCGGGGTGCAGAAGTGGAGGCCCGCTGCATCGAACCCTGTTCTGATTGACTCTCTTCGCGCTCCCTGGGGCCGGAGCCCTCCCTGTTGCGAGTGCCTGGAGCTGCTCCAAGGCGGATACTGCAGCTGAGCGGTCCCCTCTGACCCTGAGGACACCGGAAGGCGTCGGCATCTTCAGGACGAGGTAGCCGTAGTGGGCTACGGCCATGAACCTGTAGAGCGCCAGTCTCCCGATGATTGCATTGAAGGTGAGGTCGACGTCCGACACATCGAAAAAAACGCTATCCGTACGGTAATTCTCCGGGGTCCCAAAGGTCACCAGGAGGTGAATGTTATCGTACAGGAGGATTTGCCTCGGTCCGACACCAGAGAACGGGCTCGAAGGTGTGAGCCGGGACATCGGCAGCTGCAGCTTCCGGAAGGCTGCCGTGGAGATGAGGTTGAGGCCTGCCCCACCATCAATCACACGTGAAAGACCTTCACGTTGACAATGGTCGGGGACACCAGCAGCGGGAGTACGCCTGCTCCCGCCATGTTCTTTTGGCAGTTAGAGGCGTCGAAGCTGATTGCCGTGCTCATACACTTGTGGTGGGGAGCCGGGCTTGGAGCGGGGGCCTCTGCGGCCACTGCCCGTCACAGAGTCTTCACTGTGTTTCGGGATGTGGGATCCGTGGCTCCCCCGTAGATGACGTGGAGAGTCTTGCGGCGCTCCTTATCGCTGCTGGAGTCGGAGTCGCCACCCTCGAAGACGGCCTTCACCGCCCTCTGGGGTTCCTGGAATCCCATCTTGCTGTCATACTCCTTTTCGGGATCGACCTTCTGTTTGCCCTCCCTCTGGCGGGAAGGTGCGCCCTCCTGGCGCTGCTGCTTCTGCCTTTGCTCGCGGAAGCACTCCGCAAACTTCTTCACTTCCCGGCACTCGCCAGCACTATGGCTATTTGTGCGGTGCACCAGACACTTGAAGTCAGGCTCCTCGGGCTCTGGTGACTGCCGAGGGCGCTTGTCTTGACACGACGCCCGGGCTCCGCCGGGTGCCGCGGCCGCCACCGCATGGGCTCTGGGCTTTGGCTTGTTCCTGCCATTGCCCTTCTTCTTCTTATTGCCCCTGCTCTTTGCAGAGGCTCCTTCCTCAGTCAGCGTGGCCTCCCTTGCCTCCGAGGAAGGTTGGGAGTGCCAGTTGCGTCCCTCAGCTGCCCTTGCACACCTGTCTATCAGGACGAACAGCTCGGAGACATCATGCACTTCATGTGTGGCTAGCTTCTTGAGCATTTTCTTGTCCCTCACACCCTGCCTGAACGCTACAATAACTGATGCGCTAGAGATATGAGGGATGGTGTTCCGTACCTGAGAGAACCGCTGGATGAATGATCGCAGCGACTCTCCAGCGTGCTGTCTGACGGCGTGGATGTCAAGCTCTGTGCCGGGGCGCTTGTAGGAACTGCCGAAGTTCGCCACGAACTGTCGGCACAGTTCATCCCAGGAGGTTATGGACCCCTGGGGCAGGTTCATGAGGCATGACCGGGCTAGGCCGATCAGGGCGACGGGGAAGTAGTTGGCCATGACGACCTCGTCGCCTCCTGCAGCCAGTATCGCAATGGAGTAGATCTGCAGGAACTCACTCGGGTTGATGCTCCCGTCGTACTTCTCCGGCATGTGTGGCCGAAACTTTTGTGGCCAGACCACGAAATGGAGGTGAGGTGCCAGAGCTGCACACCCTTGATTGGGACTGGCTGGCACCGAGCCCGGTACTCAGGTCTGTTGTCGAGATCCTGGTCGAGCGCGAGTCTGCCGTCCATCAGTCAACTGTTGGAGTCCGTGACAACGACACATGCATTGGCTGGGCATGTGTCTCCCTTGGTGGAGGTGTGTTGAGCGCAACCGTGACGAGGTGGTCGACATCGTTGATCCACTGCTGAGCTGATCCCCGAGGAGCATCTCCAGCAGGTGGATTGTGGAGTAGCGCGCGCGCTGCTGTGAGCGCACTCTCCGGGCTCGCTGCCGGTGGCGCCGTAGCTGCCGTCACGGCTGGAGTATACCGTGGTTTGGTGTGCCGACCTATAGCCAGCGAGGTGACAGCAGGGCGACGTGAAGGTCCCGACCTTGCTGCTCTACAGTGGAATCCCGCTCTAGAGCGAGATGATGCCTGGTCCTCAGCTACTGCCTGTCGCCGTGACTGCGGCCTGGATGTACCGGCGTTGGAATGGTCGTTCACCATTGCTGCTGGTGGAAATCTTCACGGGGAAAAAAAACCCCTACCTGGCGCGCCAAATGTCGAAGGTCTTAAATGACACTTCCCTGGACCTGCTTAGAGAGGAGTCCGCGGAGGTTCTTTGGATTCACGAAGGCTAGTCCCAGGAGATTGAGCGCAGCGAGATGATGAACACAGAGGGTTTACGTGGTTCGGGCCGCCGGAGCGTAACACCCTACGTCCACAGGAGTGTTTGTGTATTGCCTTGACGTTTATGAGATTTGATTGTTCGATCCCCTATGAAGGTCGCCTGCCGAGTCCTTTTATAGTCCAAGGACTCTACAGTCATAAGGTGGGCCCCGGGCCCCGATAGGTGGTCTCGGGAGAGCCAAATCCTATACAAGATCTAGGATTAAATGCTATCTACTTCCCTTTGTCAGTGGCTTTAATGTGTCGTCCAACCGCGTCGTGCGCCAGGGCTACACATAGTTGTTGATGATGGCAGGGCACGTCCCGTCCGTCTTGTCCTCGCGGCTTACTCGTTCGCCTTGCGTCGTGGGTCTGTACCGGCTACTTGAACAAGACAGGACACTGGAGCCTTGACTTGCGCATGCGCGACTCTGCTTTGCCTGGGGAAGGCACGCGTACTTAATGCCAGTCTGAGCAGCGCACTCTTTCCTTTACTGCGGCCTCCTACCGCATTGAGTTGGTCGTCCGCCACGTGGTCGCGCCGGAGCCTGCCTCTGCGGGAAGTTGAGCGCCCGACTGTACGGGTCACGTGGCGCCTCCGGAGCCCACCTCAGCGGAAGGGCGGAGGCTCATCTCTGTGGGGCCACGTTGTAGTTCAGGAGCCCTTCCTTGCGGGGAGACGGGCCTGGTCCCGGGGGTTCCATTGGCTACGTGGCAGCCCTGGAGCCCGCCTCGGCGGGGAGGCGAGAGTCCGGTCCTGCCGGTCACATGGCAGCCCCAGAGCCTGCCTCGACGGGGAGGCGAAGGTCCGGTCCTGCCGGCCACGTGGCAGCCCGGGAGCCCCCTCCGGCGGAGAGGTAGGATCTGGTCCTTCCCTCCACGACATGGCAGCCTCAGACTGTGCCTCCAAGTAGAGGCCAAGTCCTTAGCCGTTTTCTCCTTGTGCGCGGGGGTACCCGGTCTGCGGGGTACCGACATGTACATCTACCAGGGGCCAAGTGAGACAAAGGTTAAAGACAAAAAATGAAATTCATAAATTTCTTGGATTTCATTCATACAAGGACAAGAGATTACAAAATTGGAGAAAAGAAGAGAAGATACAAGTGGGACCTACAAGGAGAAAGTCATAAATCCTATGGAAGAACAAGGCAAACTTCTGGGCAACCTCCAACACGATGGCCTTGGCGGCATCTCCCTCTTTGTCGATGGGACCTTCAAGCACCGGATGTAGTGGGAAGTGAGGATCCCGACTTGTGTAGCATGTCAGCATGTACTCTGCAACGTTCTGCACAAGGGATTTTCCTTCAGTTTCCAACTGATCCGTAATGACATCGCCCATCTTGTCGAGTTTGTTGCCAGTCGAGCTCAACGCCTTCAACGCATGGTCCAGCTCCAGCTCCGGATCATCCGTACGCACGAGACTAAATCCCAGCGGCATCAGCGCGTCGTTGGCTTTGCCCAAGAAGTTCCATACTTGTTGGGACTCTGCAGCCGTTGAGCCTCGAATCTCTTCCAAAGACCTCTTGGCCGCCGCAAGCTCCGAACCCTCCCGGGCAAGGCGCTCGACCTCTTTGGCGTGCTGCTGAATCCTTTCAGCAACTTACTTTTCAAGGTTGGCAAGCTCCTCTTTCCGGACGTGGATCTTGTTCCGGCTGTCAACTAGGTCTTTCTCCCGGCCTCGCACCTTCTTCTCCCTGGCAGCGACTTCGTTCTCCCTTTAGGTAAGGTCCTGTCCCCGCTGCCAGACCTTCTTCTCCCGCTCCTCAAGAGCCTCTCGGCGCTTGACGAGGCTCTCATGGATGGTTATGAGCTTCTCCTGGCGATCATTCGTTGCTTCATTAGTAGCCACGGCTTGTTCGTGTATAGCCTGGGACTGATTGTCGAGGATCGCACCATGCTTTCCCTCTCATCCAGCAGCTGGCCCCAGTACTTCATCCGGGTCTTCTACCTCTTGACCCACTACTTGTCGTCGGCCAGCCTTGTTTGCGCCAGCTTGGTCTCGAATTGGAGCCGGTTGCGCCACCTCCTAAGGGTTTGGCGCTCCTCCTCGAGGGCCTTGCTGTCGTGATAAAAAGCAAGCTGGACCTAACGAAGGCTGGAGCAGGCGTTGTCGATGGATAACGATAGGGGGATCGGCTTCGGACCTGCCGGGGTCCTCTCCGTTGACTCCAGCGGGTTCTCCATAACAAAAATTGGGTCCCACTCTACAAGAGAGGTTCTCTGAGCTTCCACGGTGCTGGGGCCGCCCTCCAGGAGTGCCTCAGTCATCGCCGAGGAAGGTCCGAATGGGAGCTTCTACCTCCGGAGTCAGCTCCGAAGGTCCCGCCGCCAGGTCATCACCAACTGGTCTCTCTGGCAGAGGACCGGTCACTTCGTCCTGACACCCTGGTTCAGGCGCGGGTACCTCCAGAACTACCACCTCCGGGGCACGCATTGAAGACTCGGCCGGAGCTGAGGCTACCTCCGGCTCCGGTACTGGTGCCTCCTCCACTGTCGGCTCAAGCGCCAGCGCTTTGACCTCCACCGGTTCGGGAGCCGGCACCTCCACAACAACCGGCTCAGGTGCCAGAACTTCATGAACCACCGGCTCCGGCGCTAGGGCTTCAATAACATCCGGCTCTAAGGCCAGAACTGCAGCTACCTCCAGCTCTGAGGCCGGAGTGCCTGTCATCACAGCATCCAAGACCGGTGTTTCAACCTCCGGAGCTGGTGCCGCTGATACATCTTCATTTCCGTGGTCCTGCGCTACCACGAGAGCTTCGGGAGATGAGTCAAGAACAACGACAGCTGGTGCCGTCAGCTACCACCTGGGGCGGTGCCGGAATTGGAGCCGGAGCCTCCGCCTGTACAGCATCAGCCGCTGTCGTGGGAACCGGAGCTTCAACCCCTTTTTTGAAAACCTTGTGGATGAAGGACAAAGAAACTCAAAATATGATTACAACAAAAACAATCAACTATGGTAAAAAAACAAATTTACCTTGAGAGGCTGCCGCTCCAGCTAGTGCGGAACCTCTTCGTCGGACGCTCAAAACCCGACCCAGTCGCATTTGGGGTAGTAGCTCCAGAAGGCTCTTCAGAGCTTACTGCCGCCGTCAGCGACGTCTTGGTTGGGGCCTTCCTCGACTGGGAAGGACCCTCAGACCTAGAGCCCTTCGCTGGCTCCGGCGCCAGAGTCACCTGGGCAGAGCTGGCGTTTCAGGGAGACGCCGACGCTGGAGTTGTCGTCGCCGCTGAAGACCTCCCCCGCCAAGGAGAAGGAGCTGTTGTGGAAGGAGCAGGTCTAACGGGCCTCCCGTCAGAGTGCTTCAACTTCCTCTTTCGGTTGGAGGGCTCAGCCAACTCTTTGCCCTTGCCAATGACTTCAGCTCTCTGTCTCGGGGCGGGAGTAGGGCCACCCTCAGAAGCTCCGGGGATCACCAATCTGGTGGTCGAACGCCTCTCAACCTCACCGAGATCGTGAAGCACTGGCATCTTCCACCGGAGCTCCCCGCTGAACTCCGCCTCCATGTTCAAAGCGAGGAAAGCTGCCGAATGAGTTAAGTCATCGCCCTCGACGTTGATGCCATGCTGGAACTTCTTGAGATGAAGCTCCAAAGCAGCGCCTTATAAATTGAACTTCAAACCAGTTTCAATCCGGTCATCATCCATCACGCTGTTGAGGGCCCAGGCGGGCTTCTCCCTCTTCTTCAGCGGAGCCCACCTATTGACCAGGAAGTTGCAGAAGACCGTCTGGGGGGTCACCCCTCGTTCCACACATTGGAGGATCCTGGTCAAGGCAGGGTTGAAGGCCTCTGACAACACTGGAACTTCACTCCAGGCATCAGTGTCAACATTGGGAAGACCTTCAGGCAGCTCCAGCTTCTCGTGCTCCTCTGCCGTGACGACAATCCAATCCTTCTTCTAGTCGTCCCACTTGCCGAAAGGGAACGACCTCAAGTACTTGTAGGGGCATTTCTTGCGCTTCACAAAATAGTAGAAGCCAAGATACTCGTTACTCTTGCCGGTGGTGTGGATGGTGAAGAAGGTGCGGAAAAGCTCGACACAGGGGGGAATACCCACCCACATCTCGTAGAAGTGGACGAATGTTGACACAAGAAGAATGGAGTGGGGGCCAAGGTGGTACAACTGCAGACCATAGAAGTCTAAAAGCATCAAGAGGAAGGTTGAGAAAGGTGGGATCAGTCCCACCATAGCGTACACAGAAAAGTACACCATGTCGCCGCCGCGCTTCTTCTTGAATGGAAGCTCGCCGGCGCGGACCAAGTGGTTGAAGGAGTCGCTGGACCACCCCATGTAGGTTCGAACCTTCTTCAAATCATCGTCGGTCGTGATACGGCTCTTGCAGAGACCCAACTCCATCGCAGCACGGCGGGGCGAGAGAGAAAAAACAAGCGAAAGTTTGGAGGATTCAAGCATAAGTTCAAATGAAGGCATAAGGAATCCCCAACCGGTGCGCGCTTTCCTTCTTAAGTAAGTCCCCGCAACGATTGGATGGAAACCGTAAGAGGGCCAAAGATACAGTTCAAAAATTTCACCCTGCCAATGACAAGGTGGTCCGGGGCCACCCCGACGATCAAGTCGAGGTCCTTACCCCAGGCGAACAGTTGTCATGATGAGAGGCGGGAAACCCGAGGGCAGCGATCTCACCTGCCGCATCCTGAAGATGTCACGCGGCGATGGTTAAACCGTGAACCACCACCTCAACGGCACATCCAAAAACCCTTGAAGACATGGCCAGAAATCGAAAGATGGACCCACCTCCGGCAGGATGACTTAACCCAAAAGGTCTCTCCCAGAGGTGGGCCCAGGGGGCCACTGTCAGTACCCTGCGTACCGGATACCCCTTGGAACTCCAAAAAGTACAAAGGAACTCCACCTATCTGAGTTGAAGACCTCCAAAGGCCCCACGTGTCACTCGGAATCGGACCTGCCTCCCTTCTATGGTTAGTCCCAGTGCCGCCACGTGTATTATAAAACTGGAGCTACATTCCATACATGGGAAAGCTCCGGACTGGATACCTGTGTGGCACCCCCGGACCTAACCCCCGACAGAGGGAAGCTCCGGTACCGACACGTGTACAACAGCATCGGACCTACTCGTTTAAGACAATAAGCTCCGAAGCTACCACGCGTCCAACCGCCGGACCTTCAACCTCAACAGGCAGATTGGTGGACCTCCTATGGCTCGAACCTTCAAGGGACATTAAAGACTCCAAGACCTGATTATGTGTCATTAATGCTATCTTAATGACACAAGATCGGAGGATTATTAATACCAATAATGCCGCTATCAAGGCGCGTTACCACGCTGTTAAGGGGAATTAAGTACATTAACTGTGTATTAAGCATCAGTAACCGCTAGGGCCACAAGTCGGGTCAGGCTGATGATGTAACGGCCAGTCCTTTACTATAAAAGGACTGGTCGAACGATACACAGGGGGCACTTCTAGACTCTTTTGGGGGGAGCCTCTCTCACTCACAAGCGCTCAGACGCTCAATACAACAACAACACACACCCGTGGAGTAGGGTATTACGCTCAGGCGACCCGAACCACGTAAATCCTCATGTCAAATCGCCATCTTGTTCTGAATCTCCGCGCGCCCTAACCAAACTACAAAAATTCGCGAGCTACTAGCCGTAGTACCGGGAGAATTGCCGGAATCAGACTCCGACACTGCTGTTGTGGCAAATACTGTTGCGGCACTTGGTGTACAGAGCACTGCAGAGTGCAGTCGACCCAACGTAGTCCTGGTTTGATGGCAGGGGTGGAGGGTTTATCTGAGGTGCTCCACGGACGGAGGACTCCTCCTGCTCAGGCCCTTGAGGCCCGTACTCGACGTCAAGGTTGTGTCGTCTCTCCCGCTGCCGCTCAATGATGACGCGGCCATCTATCTGAGTTTGACGACGGTCAAGCTCAGTGCTCAGGTCCTCCATGGGGATCTTGCCAACACTAGTAGGTCTAGTAGATCTAGAGTCGACGGTGCGACGGTCGATGGACGGCGTGCGTGATAGAGACACGTGACGTCTCCCTCTGTTGGGAGAGTTGAGGGCTGCTACGACTAAGTGGTCGATGTCATGGACCCACTACTGGGCCAATCCCTAAGAAGCGTTCATCAACGGTGGGTGTTGAAGCAAGGCCATGGCTACTGCCAGAGCACTCTCTGGACTCACAGCCGGAGGCTGTGGGGGTGCTGACTGGGCCGGGACGTGCCCGGAGGCGCCACCCTGGCCAGCCACATCTGTGGAGGGGCGTGACAGACCAGAGTGCGCCGCTCGGGCGACGGATCTGGTCACCGGACGACGGCCTCGGGAACCGCCGTCTATAGGTTTGATGAACACCATGGTGGTGAAAACGCAACCACTTTTTTGAGGGAAAATCCCCTACCTGGGGCGCCAAATGTCAAACTATTAAAATGACACTTTCCCCAGATGTGCTAAGGAGCAGACCGCGAAGGTTCTTGATCGGCAAGGCTTAGTTCTCAATCTAGTGGTCGTGCGTATGAGAGTATGAGACGGTGGTTTTTACGTGGTTTGGGCCGCAAGAGCATAACACCCTACTCCACGGTGAGGTTGTATTGTTTGTGTGTGTGTGTGTATTGGGGTTTGGATGTTCGATTGTGAATCCCTTGTAACGGTGGTGGTTTGGTCCTTTTATAGTCAAGGTTAGACGCTTTACAAGTGGGGTCCGAGGCCTGACAGGTGGCCCCGGGCGACCTTATTCTAAAGATCTAAGGCTTCTCGTGTAAGCTTCCTCTGACCGCGACTTGAAGTCTTGCCGCCTCCGTCGCCAGTGGCCCATGCGTAGTCGTTGATGATGGCAGGAAATGTCCCATCCATAAGTCCCTGGCATCGCAAGCTACCCACTTGGCGGAGTGGGGTAGGCACGTTGCGCCTTCACTGCGATGCGATTGGGCGTAGCAGCACCTGACAGCAGGCGTGTGCCGCGTCACGCGCCTAGGGAAGACGCAAGCCTTCAATGCCTAATCTGGACAAGGTGCAACTCCCTCTTAAATACCGCTACCCACCGCCCAGGGCAAGTTGCGGGGTACGTGGCAGCTCGGGAGCTGACCTCTTCTGGGGAGGTCGGGTCCCAACCCGCTGACCACGCGGCAGCTTCGGAGCCTGCACCAGAGTAGAGCAGGGGCTCCAGGGCCGCTGGACATGTGGTAGAGCTGGAGCCCACCTCTTCGGGGGAGGTGGCTTGTATTGTTGTCTCGAGCCACGTAGCAGCTCTGGAGCCCACCCCCATGGGGGGAGTGGGATCCCGTCCTACTGGACACGTGGCCGCTTGGGAGCTTGTCGCTGAGGGGGAGAGTCCACCTCCTCCTTGAGGTTCATGTTGTTACTCTGGACCCTGCATCTGAGGTAGAGGGGTCCAGACCTTCTTGGACACATGGCGCCCTCGGACCCCACCTTGGCTGGTGACAGTGCACCTAGGCGGTTTTAGCCTGTGCGCGGGGGTACCCGGTATGTCGGGTATCGATAGTGACGAAGACACTGCGATTGATGTTGCGATCGACGTTATCATGGATCACCTAACCATACTGCAGAACGCCTTAGACAAGGTCATTGAGTAGCTGAAACGCAATAATGTCATACTTTCAGGCACTATGTAACTTGCGGACGAGGTTGATTCGATGGACAAACTCATGGAGGAAATTACAGAGACTGCCGCCGAAGCCGTAGAAACGTCGCTGGTCTCTAGATTCATGACCGCCCACGATGCTCTGCAAGAGATCAAGACCCAGGCGGAGGAGGGCAACCCTATCCCTAGCCCCATCTTCATCCAAAACGTAGCAGTCGGCGCTCCTGCCTGGCCAGAAGAATCGCGGTTGTTCCCTCCGCTCGCCTCCCTCACTCTGTCGTCGACGGTGGACATGCGAGCTTGAAAGTGCATCTAGGACTCCCTTGTGGGTTTTGGATGATTTATGACAAGCAATTGGGATCCTAACCTCTTTGTTGAGATGAGTGCAGGATTTTAATAGGAAAATGAGCAAAGTGCCAAAAAGAAGGAAGAATGAGGAGCAAAGTGGAAATGAGCTCAAGGAAGAAGAATAGTAGATCATTGTGTATGGAGTGTGTTAAGAAAACACATCCCAAGAGCTCAATCACAACTTAACACACACACATTGCACAAAGTTACACAGGACCGGACTAGTCCGACTAACACCGGACAAGTCCGATATCCTTTTTGACTAGAATCGGACTAGTCCTCCCCAGTGGGACTAGTCCTTAAAACACTTTACAAGTCACACAAAATCAGATAACTCCGATCACAACCGGACTAATCCGATATTCTTTCTGATCCAAATCGAACAAGTCCGATGTTTGCACGGACTAATCCGAAATACCCTTGGATCAGAATCGGACAAGTCCTCCAAGTGCGGACTTGTCATCCTATATACTTAGGGTTTCACATGTCCGGACAATCCGATGACTATCGGACTAGTCTGAAGATTTCAAGTAGCGAAATCGAACAAGTCCGTTCCTAGCTGGACTAGTCCGATATTTTGGAAAACTTAGGGTTTGCTACACACAGCACATTGGACTAGTCCGGTGACCACCACGGACTAGTCCGATCTTTCTGAACCCTAATGGTTACTTTTAGAAACCCATATAAATAGAGTTGTACGGCCATATTTTACACTCTCTCGAACCCTAGTGCCGTCACACCTCCCAAGAGCCTCAAAAACCA
Organism: Tuctoria greenei; assembly: GCA_036927565.1. Taxonomy (NCBI): domain Eukaryota; kingdom Viridiplantae; phylum Streptophyta; class Magnoliopsida; order Poales; family Poaceae; genus Tuctoria; species Tuctoria greenei. The sequence goes on along the minus strand of JAYESD010000008.1, from coordinate 136,862,670 downwards.
CATCTCTCCACGAAATTAAGTGCAACAAAGATCAATCCTTTGAGGATTCACTCTAGTTCATTGGAGAGACACATTCAACACCACATTGAGCTCTTGGTTTGATTCTCTAACACACTCATGCGTTTTAATTGTAATCTTTTGAGTGCGTTCTTGGTGGTATTTTGTGTTGTAATCCAAGAGAGCTCTCAACGTATGAGAAAGCCCCTTGAATTCCATTACTCACCCCTTTGAGATAAGTGAAAGAGGATTGGCCTTCGTGGCGATCCGACGAGGGTAGGGTTAGAGAAGACCCGGTCCTTTTGTGGGCTCCTCAACGTGGATATAGGTTGCCTTTGTGGGAACCGAACCACGGGATAAATCTCTTGTGCTCTCTGTTGTGTTCATTGTTCTTACTTCATATCAATCTAGGGTGACAAACTGATCTTGATTACTTTACGTTGAAATATCAAGTATAAGTTTGATTTGTGATATAACCTGATTCATAAACTTGTGACACTTTGTTTAATCGTATACTTCCGCTGCATATATTGAAGAACAAAGTTAATCGATCAAACCTAATCAATCTAGTCCGTATACACCGGACTAGTCCGCACTTTACCGAACTAGTCCGATTTCTCTGTTTTTGAACTGGTTGTTAAGTGTTGCAGGATCCGACAATTTTCAAAAAGGCCTATTCACCTCCCTCTAGGCCACATTCAATTGGTATCAGAGCAGGTTCTTCAAGAAAGAGACTAATCGCTTGAAGGAGATCATGTCGGACATGAAGGACACCCACAAGATCAACAACCAAGAGAAGGTTGATGATGAAAAGAACCTCAAGGAAAAGCTCCTCGAAGCCATTCAAGACTTCAAGGACGACAATAAGGAGACGCTGGAGCTTAAGGCGCTCCTAAGAAAGAAGACACTTTCCAAAGGGAAAGTAAAAGTGGAAGAGAAGAAGAAGGGGAGTAGTCACACCGACTACTCCCGGTTTCCTTTTAACTATGATCATCTCAATTCCAATAGCAATTATTATTTATCTATCCCACTTGGAAAAGCCCCACACTTCGATGGAAGTGATTACTCAATGTGGAGGCAAAATATGAAAATGCATATAATTTCCCTCAATCCAAGTTTGTGGCATATTGTGTGCACAGGGATAGATATTCCGGACGACGACGAAGAGCTCACCCCCAGCCAAGAGCAGGCAATTTACCGAAATGCTCAAGCCGCAGCCATAATTACCTCTTGACTCAGTCGCGACGAGTTCACCAAGGTGGATGGACTCGAAATTGCAAAGTAGATATGGGACACACTACAAACTGCGCATGAAGGTGACCGACATGTGCGTGAAGCAAAAATCGAGATAATTGAAGGCGAATTAGGAAGATTTGCAATTGAAGAGGACGAGTCACTCCAAGAAATGTACAATCGATTAAAGACACTCGTCAATAAGGTCAGATCATACGGAAGCAAGAAATGGAATGACCACGAAGTGGTAAAGCTCATCCTTAGAGCTTTTATGCCTCGCAACGTCACACTATGCTCCATGATTAGAGAAAGCCCCGGATACAAAAGGTTGACTCCGGATGAACTGCTTGGGAAGATCATCAACTTCGAGATGATGGAAAAACAAGCAAAACATATCAAGGAGATTGTCGACCTCACTTCAGCAAAGAAGAAAGGGGTTGCTTTGAAGTCCACTCTCAAGCCCCTATTCAAAGAAGCTGGAGAAGCACAACTAGAGGAAGATAGTGATGACGAAAGCAATGAATTGGATGAAGAAGACATGATATTGTTCATGAAGAAATTCAAGAGAATAATGAAAAAGAGACAAGGTGCAAAGTCAAGCGAAGGAAAGTACAAGGAAAGAACGAAGCCAAAGTTGAGGCGGGCATGCTATAATTGTAGTGAATACAACCACTTTATAGTTGACTACCCATATGAGGAGAACAAGAAGAAGACCAAAGAAACCAAGCCTCAACCCAAGAAATTCTTCAAGAAGAAGAAACAAGCCGAACAAGTGTACATCAGAAAGTAATGGGACTCAAATGACGAGTCCTCATCGTCCGAAGAAGAAGAGATGGCTAGCATAGCCATCGAGAAGACATCCAAGAAGTCTACCCTTTTCCCCACACTAGGCGCATGGAAGGGAGATGGCATTTGCCTTATTGCAAAGGAAGGTAAACGCAAGGTAACCATTAAACCCTCTTCCATGCATTCCTATTCTAGCGATGATGAAGTCAATAGTGATAATGAGGACATGCTTATTGGACTAGATAGGAAAACTGCTGCTAAAATGAAATTTTTGCTTGATCAACTTGTTGAGAAGGATAGATTAATACATCGTCAAGAGGACATGATCATCTCCCAAAAGGAGGAATATGTTGAACTTGACAAACTTCTAGAACTTGAAAAGGAACGAAGCAAATCACTAGAGCTTGAGTTAGCTTCGAGCAAGGAAACTTGCTTGGAGCTAACTGACTCAAATGCCACCATCAAGGACCAACTTGCTGACCTGATCAAGGTCAACAAGATCCTTGAAGTGCAGGTTGAGTCACTCAAGCTAAGTGAACCTTCCTCCTCTTCGAGTTCACCTTCTCAATTAACTAAAACTGATTTTGCTCATGCTTGCACATGTAAGAAAAGTGACACCAGTTTGAAGGATAAGCCAACTTCTACAAAGGAAAAACATCCTGCCCAAAGTGACATATTTGACAAGGAGAAGGTCAAATATGCACGTAGTGCATACTTGGTCAAAAGACCTCCAAATGTCAAATATGGCATTGGTTATTCTTATGGTGAAAAGCAACATGCTAAAAGCCATAAGAATAACAACAGAGGATTACTTTTGTGAAAGGAAGGCCCTCTCAAACTGGAAAGTCACAGATTAAGACTGTAACTGCACAGGAACACCGGACTAGTCTGGTCGGCAGACAAGTCCGGTCCTCCGGACAAGTCCGGCCCCCTAGACTAATCCTGTACAAAAACAACAACATCTATTGTTTAAAACTTTTGATGCCTCCTATGTGTTAATGAGAAATAACTTTGGCAAGGTTTATGCTCATTATGTTGGGCCACGCCATGGGAACACCAAGTCTCATGTGTGGGTGCCCACATGCATTGTAACTAACCTCCAAGGACCCAAGCAAGTTTGGGTACCTAAAACCAAGGCATGATTTGTTTTTGCAGGCCTAATCCTCTGGTGGATCTAAATGGGTGCTGACAGTGGATGCACTAATCATATGACTGGAGAAAGAAGAATGTTCGTGGAATATGAAGAGAATGAGGACCCAAACAAGGGCATCTACTTTGGAGATAATAGTCAAGGAAGGTGCTCGGTACCGGTAAAATTGCAATATCCTCCAAACACACACTTTCTCATGTTTTACATGTTGAATCTCTAGATTATAACCTACTGTCCATATCTCAATTATGCGACAAAGGTTATAATTGCTTGTTCACTAATGAGGGTGTGACCGTTTCTAGGAGGAGTGATGGTTCCGTTGCATTCAAGGGTATGTTAAAGGGAAAGCTCTATCTTGTTCACTTCAACAATGATAAAGCTGAACTTGAAACATGGTTGATTGCAAAGACCAACATGGGTTGGCTGTGGCATAGACGGCTAGCGCATGGTTGTATGAGGAACCTTCAAAAACTCCTCAAAGGCGATCACATCCGAGGTTTGAAGGATGTTGTATTTGAGAAAGACAGGCCCTGTAGCGCATGTCAAGCCGGGAAGCAAGTTGGAGCACCTCACCCCGCCAAAAACGTCATGACTACAACAAGACCACTCGAGCTTCTACACATGGATTTGTTTGGTCCAATAGCCTACATAAGCATCAGCGGTAACAAATATGGTTTAGTTGTCGTTGATGATTTTTTTCGCTTCACTTGGGTTTTCTTTTTGCATGATAAGACAGAGATACAAGGAACACTCAAGAAGTTCTTCAAGCGAGCTCAAAACGAATTCTCATTGACAATCAAAAATATTCAAAGCGACAACGGCACGGAGTTCAAGAACATGCAAGTGGAGGAGTACCTTGATGAAGAAGGCATAAAGCACGAATTTTCAGCGCCATACTCCCCACAACAAAACGGAGGTGTCGAAAGAAAGAATCGAACACTCATAGAAATGGCAAGAACAATGCTCGATGAGTACAAGACATCGGATCGATTTTGGGTGGAAGCGATTAACACCGCTTGCCACGCTGTAAATCGACTCTATCTTCATCGACTACTCAAGAAGACATTATATGAGCTACTCACCGGTAACAAACCAAATATTTCATATTTTCGTGTTTTCGGTTCTCCATGTTATATCTTGAACAAGAATCATAGGACTTCAAAGTTCACTTCGAAGTCCGATGAAGGTTTCTTGCTTGGTTATGATTCGAACACTTACGCCTTTTCAACAAGACCTCCGGACTTATTGAAGTAGCACGTGACGTAGTGTTTGATGAGACTAATGGCTCCCAAAAGGAGCAAGTTGATCCATGTGAACTAGGTAAAGAAGAACATCCTTGTCAAGCATTGAAAAGAATGGCTCTAGGTGAGGTTCGACCACAAGAGCCACCTCCACACGTACATGAGGAAGATGAACAACAAGAGGAGATCAACGATCAAGGGGGAGCTTCAACACAAGATCAACCACAAGGATACGAAGATAATCAACAAGTCAACAAAGGCAATGACTTAGGGGGAGAAGCAGATGATCATGAAGATACAACTCCTCAAGTGCCACACCCAAGAGTACACCAATGCCTCCAAAGGGATCACCCAATCGATACCATCATCGGTGACATCCAAAAGGGAGTAACCACTAGATCTCGCATAGCTAACTTTTGTGAACACTATTCGTTTGTATCCTTTTTGGAACCACGCAGGGTTGAAGATGCATTGAAAGATCCGGACTGGGTGGTGTCAATGCAAGAAGAATTGAACAACTTCAAGCGGAACGAAGTGTGGGAACTTGTGGCAATACCCAATGCAAACATCGTTGGCACCAAATGGGTCTTCCGCAACAAACAAGATGAACACGGGGTGGTGACAAGGAACAAGGCACGACTTGTGGCCAAAGGGTATTCACAAGTCGAAGGTTTGGATTTTGATGAGACTTTTGCTCCAGCAGCTAGGCTTGAATCTATTAGAATATTACTTGCGTATGCTACTCACCATGATTTCAAGATGTATCAAATGGATGTGAAAAGCGCCTTCCTCAACGGACCAATCAAGGAAGAGGTGTACGTGGAGCAACCACCTGGGTTTGAAGACGAAGAGTTCCCCGACCACATGTTTAAATTGCTAAAATCATGACAGACAGGACATACTCAAGAAGTTTGGCATGGACAAGGCGAAGCCCATAAAAACCCCCATGGCAACGAATAGACCTCAATGAAGATGGACCTAGTGTCGACCAAAAGGTATATCGCTCCATGATTGGATCTCTACTCTATTTATATGCATCTAGGCCAGATATTATGTTGAGTGTATGTTTGTGTGCAAGATTTCAAGCCAATCCTAAAGAATGTCACTTGACAGCCATAAAAAGGATCTTGAGATATTTAGTTCATACACCCAACCTTGGCCTTTGGTACCCAAAAGGCTCAAAATTCAATCTCATTGGTTACTCCGATGCAGATTATGCCGGGTGCAAAGTAGATAGAAAAGCACTTCCGGTACATGCCAATTCCTAGGGAGATCCTTAGTTTCTTGGTCCCCCAAGAAACAAAATTCCATTGCCTTATCCACAGCCAAAGCGGAGTATGTTGCAGCCGGGAGTTTTTGTGCTCAACTCCATTGGATGCGACAAACTCTAAGGGACTATGGTTACAATATGAACCATATTCCACTCCTTTGTGACAATGAGAGTACCATTAAAATTGATGTCGGTACCCTCCGTACCGGATACCCTTTGGGATTGCAAAGATCACAAGGAAACTCCATATACCAGATTTGAAGACCTCCAAAGGCCCCACATGTCAGGCGTAGCCGGACCTGCTCCCCCGACATGGTTAGTCCCGGGGCTGCCATGTGTATCACAAGACCGGAGCTATCACCCACACCTGCGAAGCTCCGGTCAGAATACCAATATGGCATCCCCGGACCTAACCCCAGACAGAGGAAAGCTCTGGTACTGACATGTGTCCAACAGCACCAGACCTACCCGTCCACGATGGTGAGCTCTAGAGCTGCCAAGTGGCAACCGCTGGACCTTCAACTTCAGCTATTAGGCCGGAGGACCCCCAACGGCTCCGGACCTTCAAGGATCAATCAAAGACTTCAAGACCCGATTAAGTGTCATTAATTCCATGTTAATGACACATGATCGGATGGCCCTAAATACTGGTAACGGCACTATTAAGGCCCGTTACCAGGCTATTAAGGGTAATTAACCCCATTTATTGTGTATCAAGCGTGTGTAACCGCCGGGGCCACCTGTCGGGTCAGGATGACGTTGTAATGACCAGCCCTTGTACTATAAAAGGACTAGTCGACGATACACAAGGGACGATTCCAGACCACCGCTGAACACTCTGAGCTAGACGAGCTTCTTCTTCTGGAGCTTCTTCTAGACTCCCGAGCTTAATACATCACCAACACACCCCGTGGAGTAGGGTATTACGCTCAGGCGGCCCGAACCACGTAAATCCCTATGTACATGTGCCTTTCATCTTCTTGAATCTCTGCGCGCCCATTACCGAACTACAACTCCTCGATCTATCAAAAGTAGTGTCTGGAGATCTGCCGGTTCCAAACACCGACAGTTGGCGCGCCAGGAAGGGGGCGCCTGAGATTTCGAGTATGGTGAACTCAGCTGCTGGATCATCCAACGGCAACCCTGCCGTTCAACCTGTTGGAGGCAATCCCTCCAACACGTAGCAACCAGCAGGTGCTATGGCTCCAGCAGGAGTCATGCCTTCACCACCACCGCCTGCACCACCACGTCAAGCTGAGCAACGTGACGGTGCATCGGCGTCAGTCACTGCATCAGTAAACAACAACAACCCTGAACACGCGCTTCATGCAACACGTGCTCTCCTCCAACGTCCACCACCTCCAGGTGCATCACAGGGTGCAATGGAGCAGTAGAGAGCTGATGTGGAACATCTGGTTGCAGCAGTAGCCGACTGCATCAGCAATCAAGGTCCTCCTCCTTCGGGGCGGCCCCATCGCAGCGCCGAACTGTGTCTGGCAGACTTGTTCTGCATGCTTCCCATAATAGGAGGCGTGTTGCATCACATCAAGTTACATCGCTACCCTCTAGGGTGCGACGTACTCATACGGTAACCAGGATGTCAACTCATGACCTCCGGGCGGAGCTTGATCGCCGTTACCGTCAACAGGATGGTCGTGTCCATATCGAGCGCACTCGCGAAAGGCGAGAAGCTCGAGACAGCCCTACTCCCGAGGGAGTAGGAGGAGGATGTTCTGCACTGGCCATGCACCTACGCATGGTCAGATGGCCACAAAAGTTCCGGCCACACCTGCTGGAGAAGTTTGACGGGACTGTTAACCCCGCCGAGTTTCTCCAAATTTACACCACCGCAATCCTTGCGGCCAGAGGTAACAAGGCTGTAATGGCCAACTACTTCCCAATAGCTTTGACTGGGACCGCCAGGTCCTGGTTCATGAGCCTTCCTCACAATTCTATCAATAGTTGGGAGGAATTGTGCCAACAGTTCACCGCCAATTTTGGGAGTTCATACACCCGACAAGGCACCGAACTGGACCTTTTTGCAGTGGTGCAAAAGGGGGGAGAATCCCTACGCACATTCATCCGGAGGTTCTCCCAGGTACGAAACACCATTTCTTCTATCTCTAGCGCTTCTATCATCGTGGCATTTAGACAGGGTGTGCGAGATAAGAAGATGCTGGAGAAGCTGACGGTCAAGGAGATCACCAGCGTCACGGAGCTCTTCAGCTTGGCAGACAAGTGTGCCAAAGTTGCGGAGGGCCATGAGATGCACTCCAAACCACCTCCAGAGGATGGTAAAAAATCCTCCAAAGGCAAAGCCACTACCCCCGGGAGTGGCAAAAAGAAGAAAAAGTCCAATGGCAAAAAGAAGCCGTCGGCCGGCACATCCACCGCTGCAGCTGCTGCAGCTCCGGATGGCCGAGGGCCACGCCCTGAGAAACGACCTTGGTCGTCCTCTAAAGAAGGTGGCAACTCCAAAATGTGGTGTCCTATCCACAAGTCGAACGGCCACAACTTGGAGGACTGACGGGAGGTCCAAAACCTTGCTGAGCGCTACCACAAGTGCCGGGAAGAAGTTCCTTTCCATCAGAGGGAAGGAAAGCAGAAAGTCGATGAAGCTCCGGCTGAAGAGGAGTTGGGCTTCCAGGACCCTAAAAAAGTCCTGAAGGCTGTGTACACCTCCGTCGACGACGACTCCGACGTCACCGACAATGAGCGTCGAAAGACCATGAACACCATCTTTGGTGGTTCATGGGACATCACCTCCCGCCGTATCCTCAAGACCATGCTGCGAGACATGGCCTCAGTAGCTCCTACAGCCAGGGCAGAACCTCATCGGAAGTGGATGGACACTACCATCACTTTTGATGCTTCGGACTGCCCTTGGAATATGATCGGAGCTGGCCAGCTACCTCTGATGGTATCACTTACCATAAACAACATTCAACTCCACCATGTAATAGTGGATGGAGGTTCGAGGCTGAACCTCATAAGCTTTGAGGCTTTTGTCAAGGTTCAGCTCCGACCTTCGGATCTTCGCCCTTCCCGACCTTTCTCCGGAGTAGGTCCGGGGGCCATAACACCGCTCAGTGCCATTACTCTCCCTGTGACCTTCAGGACTCGGGAGAATTATCGCACTGAGAAGTTGATCTTTGACGTCGCTCAGATCAACTTGCCCTTCAATGCCATTCTAGGCAGGCCTGCCTTGTACAAATTCATGGTTGCTGCTCATTATGGCTACCTGGTGTTGAAGATGCCAAGACCAGTTGGCGTTCTCCGGATCCGCAAAGATCGTATTGCCAGAGTGACTGCTCTGGAGGAACTCCATTCGGTTGCTACAGCACAGGAGGAAGAATCTAGGCAGGAGCAAGCTCCAAAACCCCCGAGCATTCATCAGCAAGGCTCAACCTCTGCACCTCGCGTGCAACCAAGCGGCGACGCCGACATCCCCGTCAAAGTCGTCCAAATCGGTTCCGATGCTGCTCAGACCACTCGTATATCGGGAGGTCTGAATGACAAATAGGAACTCGCGCTCATCACTTTCCTCCGGGCTAACGTCGACGTGTTTGCCTGGCAACCGTCACAAATGCCTGGGATCCCTAGGGAAGTGATCGAGCATAATCTGAAGATCTATCCCGACGCTCGGCCCGTTCATCAGAATCCTCGGAAACAATCTGTAGAGCGATAGAACTTCATACGACAAGAAGTGAAGAAGTTGCTCGAAGCTGGATTCATCCGAGAAGTCTTCCATCCAAAATGGCTGGCAAACCCAGTAGTTGTACCCAAGATTGGCGGGAAGCTTCGGATGTGTATCGGCTGTACAACACTAAATAAGGCATGCCCAAAAGATCTATTCCCACTACCTTGAATAGATCAGATAGTGGATTCCACCTCCGGGTGTGAATTACTGTGTTTCCTAGACGCATATTCTGGATACTATCAAATCAGAATGTCTAGGGAAGATGAAGAACATACTTCTTTTATCACAGTAGATGGATTGTACTGTTATACAGCAATGCCATTTGGTCTCAAGAATGTAGCTTCAACATTTGTACGAGCTATGTACAAAACATTTGGAGAGCTCATCAGAGACGTAGTGGAAGTGTATGTTGATGACATCGTAGTCAAGATCAAGGACAAGGAGTCACTCCTTGACACCTTGCAAGATGTCTTCAACAAGCTGCGGGTCACCCGCACGAAGCTGAACCCAGACAAGTGCGTCTTCGAAGTTAGCTCCGGAAAGCTTCTCGGTTTCCTGGTAAACCACCGGGGCATAGAGGCAAATCAGGCGAAGATTAAGGCTATAGAGAAGACGCGGCCACCAGTCCGCATCAAAGATGTCCAGAAACTGACTGGATGTCTAGTCGCCCTCAGTCGGTTCATCTCAAGACTGGCAGAACGGGCGCTACCCTTCTTCAAGCTATTGAGGAAGTCCGGACCATTTCAATGGTCTGAAGAAGCAGAAAAGGCGTTCTAAGAGCTAAAGCAGCTCCTCACCACTCTACCAATCCTGGTAGCTCCGAACCCTTGTGAGCCCTTACTGCATTACATTTCAGCAACCGACGAGGTTGTCAGCATGGTCCTGGTTGTGGAGAGACCAGAACCATCACAAGCTCAGGAATCCAGACCCCTCCGAGAGGGCCTGGAGGTTCTTGAAGGAGAGTCTGGGTCCCAGCCCCAGACTTTGATCAACAGGGAGTTATCCCAGAAGACTTGGACCCTTCCGGGAGGATCCAGTTCACTCCAACAGAAGTTCAGGTTCTTCTAGCAGGAACTCGGAGGTCCCCAAAGCAGGTCCAGACCCCTCCGGGAGGGTCCGGGTCGATGTGGAGGAAGCTCCGGGCCCCTCTGGGAGGGTCCGGACAGTCCAACGCCCAGTGTACTTCATCAGCGAAGTAATACATGATGCCAAGACTCGATACCTAGAGGTACACAAGCTGCTCTATGCAGTTCTCATCGCCTCCAGGAAGCTTCGCCACTACTTCCAAGCTCACAAGATATCAGTAGTGACCTCTTACCCACTGCGTGCGATCTGGCATAGTCCCAACTCTACTGGGAACATTGCAAAGTGGGCAGCGGAATTGGCTGAATTCGATCTTGAATTCGTCCAAAGGCAAGCGGTCAAGAGTCAAGCATTGACAGATTTTGTGGCGGAATGGACCCCCTCTCCATCAAACCCTGGGGGCCCTAGTAAGCAGAAGTCGGAACTTAAGGCTCCGGTCTTCACCAAACCTCATTGGACCCTCTACTTCGACGACTCCATGCAAAAGCAGGGGGCCAGAGTTGGAGTCCTTCTCCTCGCTCCAACCAGGGAGAAGGTAAAATACATGGTCCACCTTGACTTCAAGGCGACCAACAACATGGCAGAGTATGAAGCACTCATTTATGGATTAAAGGTGGCACTATCATACGGTGTCAAGCAGTTGTTGGTCAAGGAAGATTTGCAGCTCATCATTAAACAGGTGAAGGGTGAATACTCCTGTAACAATCCTCAATTAGCTGCTTATCTCCTTGAAGTCCAGAGGCTTCAGAAGGACTTTGAAGTCCTGGATCTCCACCATGTCCAGCGTGTCCATAATGCTGAAGCTGACGAACTCTCGACGAAAGCGTCAATTGGAGCTCCGGCTCCTGACGGAACCTTCGTTCGGAGGTTGTCAAAACCCACAGCTCAGCCTGCCGAACTGGATGAAGGGGGCGAGAACAGCATCCCGAAGCTAGCGGTCCCGATGGCCCTGTTACCATGGCAGCCATCAAGGGTCGTAGGTGCTGCAGGAAGCTCCGAGCAACCTAGCACGCAAGACTCAAATGCTCAAGCAAGCTCCGATGCATGGATCTCGGAGATCCGGAGCTACTTGAAAGACAATATCCTTCCTGACGATGATGTATCCGCTGACCGGATAGTCAAATTGGCTAAAAGATACACGTTGGTAGAAGGGGATCTCTACCGGCGCGATGCCAACGGCGTCCTAATGCGGTGCATCACAAGGGAAGAAGGCTGCGAACTCCTCGCAGAAATCCATGGAGGCGAGTGTGGGAACCACGCGTCTTCCCGCACACTGGTCGGTAAAGCCTTCCGGCATGGCTTCTACTGGCCTACAACGCTCCAGAATGCAACTGAGCTGGTGAAGAAATGCAAAGCATGCCAGTTCCATGCAAAGCAAATTCATACACCGGCTCAGCCTCTACAAATGATACCTCCTACATTGCCTTTCGCCGTGTGGGGGGTGGACATCTTGGGACCTTTCCCAAGAGCCGTCGGAGGTTACAAGTTCTTGTATGTCGCCATCGACAAGTTTACCTGGCCGGAAGCAACTCCAGTTGTGACAATAAACAAGCAATCAGCTATCAATTTCTTGTAATCCATAGTATGCAGATTTGGAGTCCCGAACAAAATCATAACAGATAATGGGACCCAATTCACAAGCTCTACTTTCCAAGGATACTGCAAAGACCTCGACATCCAAGTCAGCTACGCCTCTGTAGCTCATCCAGCAAGCAATGGCCAAGCCGAGAGGGCAAATGCAGAAATCCTGAAAGGACTCAAGACGCGCACATATGAGCGCCTGAAAAAGCATGGAGCCAACTGGATTGAAGAGCTTCCGCCCACTTTATGGGCCAACAGGACTACTCCAAACCGGTCAACTAGAGAGACACCCTTCTTCCTGGTGTACGGAGCTGAAGTAGTCCTTCCTCCAGAAATCACCTTGGGGTCGCTCTGGGTCCGGACCTCTGACGAAGCCACGCAGGACCAGCTCCAGCGTGAAGACCTTGACCTCCTTGAAGAGGGAAGGTGCCGAGCAGCTGTTCGGAATGCCCGATACCGCCAAGCTCTTCGGCGCTATCACCAATGGCATGTTCACAGCCGACAGCTCGAGGAAGGCGATCTGGTGCTACGGAGAATACAATCTAGAGAAGGGTTAAACAAACTCTCCCCCAGTTGGGAGGGACCCTTTCGAGTGATCAAAGTATCCTGTCTCGAATGCGTTCTCTTGGCAACCGAGGATGGGACACCTCTCTCAAATCCTTGGAACATTGAGCACCTCCGTAAGTTCTACGCTTAGTATCACGGAGGTGAGTCTATAATTACATATGGTGTATGTTATAGAGTCATTGTACAGAGTCGGGTAGCTGCTCCGGGAGGGCAGCCGGACCTACCCTGTTAGGTCCGCAACGCCCATGCAACACTTGTCACAGTCTCAGAACTAAAAGTGTAGCTAGCTACCTTGGGTCAAACGAGAAATGAAACACACTTAGCCTGGTTCTGTACCCTAAGAGTGTACTTGTTTCCCCTGTACCCCGAACCTATAATGAAAGACATCATTATATGAAAACAGACTCCACGTGCATTTACTTTGTAGAGGCTCAATATTTTTTATTTTTCTCTTTCTTATCTATAACAAAGTTGTGCAATTCTTAGGAAACTTTAGCTCGACCAGTTCATGTACAATTCGAGTTGCATTGTCTATCCTTCCGGGTTCAAACATTGTTGATGGCCTACTTGTCTGAATGCCGCCAAGCCAATCTAGGGTCGGAGTGTGCTATCGACTTAGCCTGGTCCTGCACCCTAAGTACGCCACTCTACTTACACCCCGGCAGGCCGAAGTAAGGCAAGTCCAGAAACAGTCGGACCCAAAGGGAGCAAGACGGTGCTCTTGATTGTATTTAGGATTGTGCTCGACCTAAAAATTTCTCGGGAACAGTAAGTCACAATGAAGTTGTAGATAGGAAATGGATTTTACTATTTTTCTTGACTTCAGTGTGCAGGAAAAATAAATAAGCTATGACACCCTCTAGGCGGTTTGTGGTCGATGTTCAAACATTGACATCGAGCATCTCTGGAGCTACTCAGTTCCGGTCGCTACCGAAGCTGCCAGAGCTCTGACACCCCGGAGGACTAACCATCAATGCTCCGGAACTACTAAGCTCCGGCGATGGTCAATGTCGGAGCCACTAAGCTCCGACAGCCTCAGGGGGCCTACACTATCGAAGACTTCGGACCTACATTCTACAAGTTGGAAGCATGCAAGTCTTCAACAACTGGTACATCTTCTTGGTACATGTTCACAATCAAATTGTGTACATCTACCAGGGGGCCAAGCGAGACAAAGGTGTTGAAGACAAAAAATGAAATTCGAATTCACAAAAATTTGGATTTCATTCATCTGGAGACAAGAGATTACAAAATTGGAGAGGAAGAAGAGAAATAACAAGCGGGAGCTACAGGGAAACGATCCTAGACCCTATGGAAGAACTGGGCGACCTTCTGAGCCACCTCTGACACGTTGGCTCAGGCGGCTTCACCCTCTCTTTCGATGGGACCTACAAGCACCTGGTCCAAAGGGAATTGAGGGTCCCGGCTGGTGTAGCACGTCAGCACATACTCTGCGACATTCTTCACGAGGGACTGACCCTCCGTTTCCAATTGGTTCGCGATGACATCGCCCACCTTGGACAGTTTGCTGCCTGCTGACCCCAACACCTCCAATGCCTGGTCCAGCTCCGGCTCCAGATCATCCGGACGCACGGGACTGAAGCCCATTGGCGTCAGCGCGTCGTTGGCCTTGCCCAGGAATTCCCAAACTTGTTGGGACTCCACAGCCCTTGCACCACGCATCTCCGCCAAGGATCTTTTGGCCGCCGCCAGCTTCGAGCTCTCCCGAGCAAGACGCTCCACCTCTTTGGCATTCTGCTGAATTGTTTCAGCAACTTGCCTTTCGAACTTGTTGAGCTCTTCCTCCCGGAGGTGGATCTTGTTCCGGCGTTTGACCAAATCTCTCTCCCGGCCCCACACTTTCTTCTCTCGGGCGGTGATGGCATTCTCCTGCTTGTAGAGTTCCTGCTGTAAGGATCGAATGCCCAAGAGGGGGGGTGAATTGTGCTTCATTTAAAAAATATAAGCAATAGAACTTAATTCCTAAAAGCCCAATTTCCCTACGCAAACTATCTATGCATTCAAGTAAATAGGAACTTTGCGGAATGTAAAATGCAAAAACGTAAGGGAAAGGAGGAGGATGCAAACTCCCAAGGAGACACGAGGATTTATCCCGTGGTTCGGCAAGATCGTCAAGATCTTCCTCTATCAACGTTGTGGCACCCACCAAAGGGTTTTGCCACACCCAAGTCACTGAGATGAGGGATCTTCACTATTCCTCTCCGTTTGACAACTTCGGCACGGTGGAGATCAAGCCTTGTACAACTTCGACCCTCTGGGCTTCCACAAACGCCTTGGCAAGCTCCAGAAGTCTCCTCACAGTTACAAACAACAAGGGCACTCCCTTGAGGCTCTCACTATCCTAGAGAGTCCACTCACACAGAATGGAGGCACACAAGCTCTCTCTCTAGCTAGTTCTAGCCTAACTCTTGGTGTATAGGTGATCAAAATGGTGTGGAAGTGATTGCTCTTGGTCTTGAACGCTTGTGGATGTGTTGATAGTGTCTGGTGATCAAGACTTGGCGAAATGACAGAATTAGGGGGTATTTATAGCCAGCCTCCCCGAAATAGCCTTTGGAAAAGTAGGCTGACAGAACTTTACTGTGAACACCGGATGATCCGATGTCTCCCCTTTAGTAATCATCGGTCAAGTTTACTTTAGCTGATGTCATTATGTCAGATATGACCATTGTTAGACCGATGTTGCTCCTGTCTTCTCATCGGATGATCCGGTGGCTCTTCCTCCAGAATTGACTCAAACTTGATGCTTACTGGAGTGATTGACCGATGTGTATATTTCTGTACATTAGATGATCCGGTGCTACACTTGGTCCAATGATATTGCAAACTGTACTGATGGACCGATGTAGATAAGCCATTCACATCAGATGATCCGGTGAGTGCTTTGTTCTGAGGTCTTCTTCTTCAGTTGAACCAACTCGACCGATGTGTTATTCTCAGAAATCATCGGTTGATCCGGTGAGTTGATTTTGTTTGCTTCGAGTTGTTTCTAAGTGATTCTTTTGTGTCTTGCTCGATTGACCTCTTAGACTTTTGTTGGAAATGTACTTCTGATGGTTGTCAAGCATTAAGTGTCATCAATTATGGTTGAATGACTTTGACATAAGAGCTTTCACTTCTTGTCTTCATATCATTAATTTGATCTCATAAAGTGATTGTATATGGGTCTCCAATGACATATATATTTCATTTGATTGAGTGATTATGGGGACCTTGCATTCACAAATTCATTAGTAAAATCCAATGGTTGTCATTAATCACCGAAACCGTACCTCATGGGGGCCTAGATGCTTTCAATCTCCCCCTTTTTGGTGATTGATGACAACACAACAATTTAAGCACAATAGTAATGAATTTGATAGTACGAAACTTAAGAGGATATGCAATGAATACAAGATTATTACACTTAAAATTTGAACGCTCAATCAATGAATAACTCAAGTGAATAAGTGATCATAAGATAGGCACCAAATAAGCTCAATCGATTAATAACACAAGAGTACTCAATAAACACCAAATGAGTAGCAAAAACACCAAATTACAAAAGATAAGCATCGAATTACAAAAGATAGAGAAACATACCCCCCCTGAGACTAAGCTATCCTCTAAGCAAACCTCCCCCTGACTCCTTAACTCTTCTCCCCCTTTGGCATCAAGACACCAAGAAGGTATCCGAGTGCCTAAGGACCCTGAGTACTAGGCGCGATGACGAACTGGTCACCGTCGGGGGTGCTGTCATCGGAGCTGCTGCCTGGAGTAGAGGTGGAAGGAGCTGTCGTCGGTGCTTGCTGGGTAGGAGCTGCTGGAACAGGGGCACTGACGACGGATACCAGCGTTTGCTGGAACAGAGTAGTGGCCGGCAGGGGAGAGTGAATCGGTGCGCCCGAAGCCAGCAGTGGAGACATGCTGATAGAAGGAATCGGCGTAGTCGACACCGGAGCGGCAGCTAGAGCGAGGACAGGTGGCGGTGGAGCAACTCCTGGCAGCTGCGACGGGAGGGCAATCCCGGTCTGGATGTAGAGGTTGGTGATCAACCCCAGGATACCCATAATCGCCTGCTGCGTCTGCTGCTACTGGTCGAGGGAGCGCTAGTGCATCTGGTCTATGAGCCCAGTCAGCCGGTCAGTGTCCTCACACCTCTCACGGGCGATCTGGCGCTGCATCTCCTGCTGCTGCTGCTGGAGCTCCAGAAGTCGTGCGGCCTGCTCCGCTCAGGCCTGCTCAGATGCAAGCCGGTCCAGGCGCTGCTGCTCAACCATCTGCTGGAGCAGCGAAGTGAGCTCAGACGGCTGAGAGACTTGTGCCTCTGAGACGGGAGGTGGAGTAGAGGGTGGTACTGTAGAGCCTCCATCCTCCGCGTCGTGCTGCCTGGGTGAGGGTGGAGGTGGGAAGTACTCCTCGACACTATCATCCGTGTCGCTCTCGGACCATATGTGCTGCAAGTCCTCACCCTGAGCCTCTGCCTCGGCCAACCTCTCATCCTCCTTCTCCAGATCAGACCAGTCCTCCTCGGATAGACGAGCACGAACCTAACGCTCGAATGGACAGCCAAGGCGGCGGTCTCCAGGAGCAGGAGCTCGGTAGTGGCTGAACCGTGTCACGCTCTCATCAGTGAGACGGTCACGCACGGCAGACTCCTCAGGAACCATCATAGAGAGCAGGTAGCTGATCCAGTGTCCATACACGAGCTGCCTCTTCATGCCAACTCCGTCAGTGATCACATCCTCCATCTCGCATATGAGGACGTCCACTATATCAAACTCCATCCCGTTCATGATGTAGAACAGGAGGGTCTGCTGCAGGCTGGTGAACCCCTCTAGATATCCTGACCTCGGCAAGAGTGTGCGGTGCAAGGCGAGGTGCATTGTCTGTGCAGCTGGAGTCAATAGAGTCGGTACCCTCGGCTGGTCTGGAGAGAAGGTCGGTCCAAACAAAGAGCGTATCTCCACCAGCTGGTGCCACTCCTCCAGTGAGCGGCCTCCTCGGCGCGTCTGCCTGACCATATAATCTCTCATGCATGCAGGTGTCGTGCAGGTCCACTCCTAGCAGTTGTACCAGTGTCTGCCTCGTCAAGTGATAGTGCTGGCCCATGAACATGAAGTCAATCGACCTGCGGCCCTCAGAGAAACATAGGGTAGCGTAGAACACGTGTACCCAATCCTCCACATAAGCACTCCTCTCATAGGACATCAGGTGCACCAACCCTCTGTACCTCTCAATGTAGGGGCGAATCTCTGTCTCTGCTGCTAGGCCAAGCTGATGCCAATCCAGAAAGTTGTGCTGGAATAGCTTGTGGCTGCGGCATCTGTAGGTCTCGTAGAGTGACGCCTGTGTCAAAGTCCAGAAACGACTGTCCACAAGAGCCTCTCTGGGCTGCGGGTACCACTCCTCAAGCAACACACTCCATCTGAGTCTTCGAAGTTGCTTGGCCTTCATCTTCCAGTAATCAACCAAACGGACACCTTCACCGACACGGACGATGGTGTCCATCTCGTAGATGGCTCTCTGGGCCTCCCTGTCCTCACGACGATCGGCAGCCATCGGTCCCGGGCGTGGTGCTACCGGGGATGCCCCCCACGGGTCCGGGCTGAGCGCCGGCGGACGAGTGGCTCTTCCGGCTCTTCTTCGACCTCGGACTCATCGATCACAGGAGGCTGCCTCGAACGAGCCTCACGGATCCTCAAAGATCCTCCTCGGCCACGCTCTCGCTCCTCGGCGGTGCGAGCGGCCATCAACGCCTTCTTCTCCTCCTTCGAGAGCTTCTGCTTCTTCACGGCCGGCTCCGCAATGGCCTTGCCCTTGTTCTTCTTGTCACGAGCCATTGCGATGCGCGAGAATGAGGTCGATGAAGTCAAGCGCATGGAACGACGGTCGACGCGGCCGGAAACCCTAACGGCGACGAGACGACGACCGTTGAGGGAGGCACCACGACGATGGTGGAGGGAGGCGGCAGTGGCGCTTCGGTGGAGCAGCGGCGGCGACTGGGTGGAGCGGCGGCGGCGGCTGCAGTGGAGGCGAGTGGCGGCGGCACTGCGGTGGGGGCGAGTGGTGGCGGCACTGCGGTGGAGGCGAGTGGTGGCGGCGCTGGAGAGTGGCGGCGGCGGCCGGAGGTGGGCGGCGGTGACCGGAGGGCGGCGGCGACGACCGGAGACGGCGGTGGCGTGACGGCGGCGGTGGAAGGTGAGGTGCAGGCGACGGGATCGGGGAGAGAGAAGACCGGGAGGCGAGACGGCATTTAAATAGTGGGTCCCAAACCCTAACCGGAATTTTAACACCGGATGGACTAATGTTGAATGATAGAAGCATCGGTCGAATGGCACAGTAAGGTTATTCAAAAAAGGTACCGTTGACATCGGATAGACCGACGTTGAAGAAAATATCATCAGTGGAATTTAGCACAGTTCCAGAAGTGTGAACATCGGATCGACCGATGTTTTGCTGAATGAACTCGTTGGATGATTTGAGATACTCACTGATCTGACTCTTTGATTTTGAACACCAACTGATCCGATGATGGTCTGACCTAAGCATCGGATAATCCGATGACTACTAAACAGCAACATCCCATATATGTCCTTTGACCAAATCAAACAAACAATAAGAAACACATGTCTTAGGAATTTTTGGGCAACCCCTTACCCCTCAAAGATACTAATATGCCAATAACTTGGCTAGGCCTTAAAGCAAATGGAACACCGAGAAAAATATGGAGGAAAATATCCAAATAAAATGTAAGGCCCATGCTTTGTGAGCTAGAGTATGAAGACTTCTATCTCTTTAAAGCATGTTCCTCTAGGCATTAACGCACCTAACATTTTGTTCTTTCCACCTCATATGAGTTGAGATATTGCATTTCAAACAAGTCTCTTTCTCATGAGGTGGGTTCCCCTTTGTGACAATCTACCGTATGCAATGCCAAACAAATTATAGTGCAAGAAATTTAAATATGAGTGCAAGTCTATATGGCAGACATCATGCAAGACATAAAGTAAATCTATCTTACCAAGTTCGAACCTTTCAAAGGCTTCTTCAGGGAGAGCCACTCTCCAAACCTTGGGAAAACCCAAAAGAACCTCCATCCCAAGCTAACCCTTGCTCACCCCTATCCTTTGAGAGTTATGCAAGACCTATATGAGATGCATTCTTACATGACGTTTGTTGCATCTAGCACATTTAAATCACTTCTTAGCCTAGAAAAAGTTTTCTCATCAAGTGGTTTAGTGAAGATATCCGCCAATTGTTCGTCGGACCTAACACCTCGCAATGAGATGTCTCCCTTAGCTTCATGGTCCCTTAAGAAATGATGGCGAATATCAATGTGCTTAGTGCGGGGGTGTTGAACAGGATTTTTAGCTATCTTAACCGCACTTTCATTGTCACAAAGGAGAGGCACACAATCAAGTTTAATACGAAAGTCCAAAAGGGTTTGCTTCATATAAAGAATTTGGGCACAACATGCACCGGCCACTATGTATTCCGCTTCCGCCGTGGACAAGGCGACGGAATTTTGCTTCTTGCTAGACCAAGAAACTAGGGAACGCCCAAGCAAGTGGCACCCACCGGAGGTACTCTTGCGATCCACGCGGCATCCGGCAAAGTCCGAATCCGAGTATCCCAAGAGGTGGAATTTTGCACCTTTAGGGTACCACAAGCCCACACTAGGGGTATGCTTAAGATACCTAAGTATCCTAAAGACCGCCTTCCGATGCGATTCTTTAGGTGCCGCTTGAAAGCGAGCACACAAGCATACACTAAACATGATATCGGGCCTAGATGCGGTAAGGTAAAGCAGTGAACCAATCATAGAACGGTAGTTGGATTAATCAATAGGTTTACCGTCCTTATCTGCGTCGAGATGACAATTTGTTGCCATTGGAGTGCTTCTTAAGCTACAATCTCCCATCTCAAATTTCTTCAAGAGGTCCTTAGTGTACTTCTCTTGATAGACGAAGGTCCCCTCTTGAAGTTGATTGATTTGAAATCCAAGGAAGAAGTTGAGCTCTCCAATCATTGACATCTCAAATTCCCTAGACATCATTTTGCCAAACTCATGGCTAAGAGCTTCGTTAGTTGAACCGAAGATAATATGATCAACATAAATTTGACAAATAAACAAATCTCCGTTGATGTCTTTGGTGAAGAGTGTAGTGTCCACCCTCCCGATCTTGAATCCTTGCATGATAAGGAAATCCCGTAGTCATTCATACCACGCCCTAGGTGCTTGCTTGAGCCCGTAGAGCACCTTGTGCAATCTATACACATGATTAGGATTCCTCGTATCTTCAAACCTGGGAGGTTGTTCAACATAAACAAGCTCGTTAATGTAACCATTAAGAAAGGCACTTTTCACATCCATTTGATAAAGTCTAATATTATGATGTGAAGCAAAAGCAAGGAGTATACGGATGGCTTCAAGCCGGGTGACTGGGGCAAATGTCTCCCCAAAGTCTAGTCCTTCAACTTGCAAGAACCCTTTGTCCACAAGTCTTGCCTTGTTGCGGACCACAACGCCATTCTCGTCTTGTTTGTTGCGGTACACCCACTTTGTTCCGATGACGTTCTTGTCCTTGGGTCGCTCCTCCAACACCCAAACTTCATTGCGGATGAAGTTGTTGTTCTTCTTGCATAGCCATCACCCAATTTGGGTCTTGGAGTGCTTCCTCAATATGAGTGGGTTCTACACATGAAACAAACGAGTAGTGCTCACAAAATGAAGCGAAACGGCGAGAACATGTACTTACACCCCTTGACGGACTTCCAATGATTTGGTCCATTGGATGCGCCTTGGAGATGCGTCCATGCCTCATAAGTGGTTGTGAAGCACTTGGCGAAGGTGATGCGTGTTGCTCCGCTTGTGGTTGGACTTGATCATGGACTTCTTCTTCTTCTTGATGTTGTTGTGCTTGTGAGTCTTGAGTCAGCAATGGATCATCCTTCTCTTCTTCATCAACTTGAGGCGCCATGGAGGTGTTGATGTTGGAACTTGAAGCTCCCCCTTGATCATGGCTCTTCTCAGCTTTAGGCTTGACGTCTGCAATGGTCATGTTCTTCATGGCTTCTCGTAGAGGCTCATCATCTATTTCATCATGACCAAAACTCTCCTCTTGGGAGCCATTAGATTCATCAAACTCAACATCACAACTTTCCTCAACTAAACTGGAGGTTTGGTTGAATACTCGATATGCTTTTGAGTTTGATGCATAACCAAGAAATATACCAACATCACATCTTCTTTCAACTTACCGAGCCTTTTCTTGCGGTAGATGTAGCACTTGCATCCAAGGACTCGAAAGTAGGAGATTTTGGGCTTTCTCCCAATGAGAAGCTCGTACGGGGTCTTTTGAAGTAGTCGATGGAGATAGACCCTATTTGTGGCATGGCACGCCGTGTTGATTGCTTCGGCCCAAAACTTCTCCGACGTGCCGTAGTCATCAAGCATTGCTCTCGCAAGAGTGGTGAGTGTCTTGTTCTTCCTTTCAACGACACCGTTTTGTTGAGGGGTGTATGTGGCCGAAAACTCATGCTTCACGCCTTCACGGTCACACCACTCCCCAATGTTTTAGTTCTTGAATTCGGTGTCGTTGTCACTCCGGACCTTGATGATGGGAAGTTGAAATTCCCTTTGAGCGCGGTTGGCGAAGGTCTTGAACACTTTCGGAGTTTCACTCTTGTCACCTAGAAATAGAGTCCAAGCATAGCGAGAGTAGTCATCAACTATAACAAGACAATAGAGGTTACCGCCAAGGCTTTGATATGTGGACGGTCCGAAGAGGTCCATGTGGAGTAGCTAAGTGGCTTGGAGGTTGACACCATTGTCTTCATCGGGTGGTGTGAAGCAACTTGCTTCCCGGCTTGACAAGCGCTACAAAGCTTGTTCTTCTCAAATGTAACATCCTTCACGCCGGTCACCATCCCAAGCTTGAATGACTTTTTGAGTTTGCTCATCCCAATGTGCGCTATGCGTCGGTGCCATAGCCATCCTAAACTTGTCTTAGTGAAAAGGCAAGTGGTCAAGCTAGCATTCTTGTTGGAGAAGTCTACTAGGTAGAGATGTCCATGCCGAAATCCTTTGAAGACTATGTCTTGGCTTGTTTCACTACTCACAACAACATCATTTTTGCTAAATGTGCACGTTAGTCCAAGATCACATAGTTGTGCAATAGAAAGTAAATTAAAACTAAGTGAATTAACGTACAAAACATTGGAAATGGATAAATCATTTGAAATAGCAATTTTACCTAACACAATTACCTTTCCCTTAGAGTTATCACTAAAGGTGACTTGTTCATCATTGTCGGTCATATGTTGAGTGCACCTGCTATCGAGTACCCAATGCTTTCCTCCGGCTTTGTAGTTCACCTACACACATGAATTCAATTTTGACTTTAGGCACCCAAGCCAACTTAGGTCCTTGTATGTGTGATACAAGTGTTTTTGGCACCCAAAGTTGCTTGGGGAGCTTCCCCTTCATGTCCTTCATGTCTTTGCCGATGAACCTAGCCTTCACCTTGCCATCTACTTTACTTAAGAGATAATAGCGATCATTGAAAGTAGATTTGTAATTAATAGGCAACTTTGGAGAACGTCGATTAGTAAGAGGACACTCCCTTGTGTGGTGACCGGTGACCTCACAATGATGGCAATAAGAACCAACTTCCTTGATGAAGCTTGTTCTAAGCTCCGGTGAGGGATCCTTTCCTTTGTTAGGCACCGGGAAGGATCCAAGTCCTCTCTTGTTGAAGGCCTTTGCTTGTTGGAAGAGAATTTCCTTGTGCTTGACTTATCCTTTTGAAAGTCTAGCCACACTAGTGCAGAGACTCTCAGTTTCTTCGAACAAGTCCTTCTCCCTAGAATTTGCTTTCAAAGGCAAAGACTTGTTCAAGGCATTAGTGACATGAGAAGTAATGGATATCCTATCATTAAGAGTTTGTTTCTTTGCATTTTTCAACTCTTGATCAAGCACGTCATGAGCAAGGTTAAGTGTTTGATGTTCTTGTATTAGCTTGTTGTGCTCTTCCAAGAGTGTTTGGTGTGCTAAGTTAAGCTCATGATTATCTAACTTGATCTTAGCATTTTCTTCCTCAATTTGCTTGACATGATATTTGAGCGTGTCATGCTCTTTGAGTATGCTTTCATACTTGTCAAGCAAATCGTGGTTAGCACTCTCAAGTCTAGCACGAGTTTCTTCAAGAGCTTTAACCTTACTCTTTTCCCTCTTAATGATAGCATGATATTCATTTATCAAAGAAGTTAAATCATCGGGGGAAAGCTCATCATCACTAGAGTCGTCACATACCTTGGTGTTACCTTTCGCCATCAGGCACATGGGCGGTGGATGAAGAGGTGAGTCATCATTGTTGGCAATGGCGAGGTCGGCCAAACTTTCTTCTTCCACTTCACTCTCTTCATCACTTGTTTCTTCGTCGGTGACTCATTCATTTGCCTCACACATGAACACCTTTTGTGGGCCATTTCTATTCTTTGGGAAGAGTCTTGCCTTCTTTCCCTTGTCATGTTTCTTCTTCCCAAAGGCTCTTGGTTTGGGTTTGGCCTCTTCTTCATCATCATCACTTTCTTCAAGCTTGCGATGCTTGCTCTTGTGGTTCTCTCTTCTTTTGTCCGGTTTTGGACAATCATATGAGATGTGGCCTTGATCACCACAATTGTAGCAAGTCTTGTGATCATCTCTCCTTGGTAGAAACGCTTTCTTATTGGAAGCAAATGTGTATCCCTTCTTAGTAATCTTGGAGTTCAAGCGTGAGAACTTTCTCATCATCAACGCAAGCTCATCATCATCATCTTCACTTGATGCTTGCTCTTCTTCACTTGAGCTAGGCTCAACCACCTTCTTTTTCTTGAGGCTTGTTTTCTTGGTGGAGGCCTTTAGAGCAATTGTTTTTGAAGATGATTGCTCCATCATCCCAAGTACACTCATCTCATGAGCGTGAATTTCTCCAATGAGCTCCGAAACTTCAATATGATCAAGAGACTCTTTTTGGAGCATGGAGTTGATGATGTTGTACTTTGTCTTGGGAAGGAGCATGAGAATCTTGTGGTTGATGAGTCCCTTGCCAAGAGAAGCAATGTCAAGAGCATTAATTTCTTCAATAAGTACATTCAAGTGAGAGAACATCTCATTGACATTTTCATGAGGTAGCATCCTAAATTCATCATATTTTTCTTTTAGCATGTGATATTTTAGTTCCTTGACTCGAGAAGAGCCCTCATGAATCTCTATTAAGAAAGCCCAAATTTCACAAGCTTTTTCTTTACTAGCAATCCTAGCAAACACATCTTGACTAATACATTCATAGATTGCATTCCTAGCTTTAGCATCCCATTTAATTTGATCACCAACATAGTTGTGTTCTCCAAACCCCGCGTGGGTCGCTTCCCATACTTCGGGAGCAATAGCCTCTAGATAAGCGCGCATGTGTGCTTTCCAATAGGCAAAGTTCTTGCCCTCGAAGATAGGAACCGAACCCCCAACCTTGGCCATTTTAGCTCTCTAGCGGTGAAGCTAGAATTGTAAGGATCGAATGCCCAATATGGGGGGTGAATTGGGCTTCTTTTAAAAAATCTAGCAATAAAACTTAATTCCTAAAAGCCCAATTCCCTACGCAAACTATCTATGCATTCAAGTAAATAGGAACTTTGCGGAATGTAAAATGCATAAACGTAAGGGAAAGGAGGAGGATGCAAACTCCCGAGGAGACACGAGGATTTATCCCATGGTTTGGAAAGATCATCAAGATCTTCCTACATCCACGCTGTGGCACCCACCAAAGGGTTTTGCCACACCCAAGTCACTGAGACGAGGAATCTTCACTATTCCTCTCTATTTGCCAACTTCGGCAAGGTGGAGCTCAAGCCTTGTACAACTTCGACCCTCCAGGCTTCCACAAATGCCTTGGCAAGCTCCGGAAGTCTCCTCACGGTTACAAACACCAAGGGAACTCCCTTGAGGCTCTCACTATCCTAGAGAGTCCACTCACCCAGAATGGAGGCACACAAGCTCTCTCTCTAGCTAGTTCTAGCCTAACTCTTGGTGTATAGGTGATCAAAATGGTGTGGAAGTGATTTCTCTTGGTCTTGAACGCTTGTGGATGTGTTGATAGTGTCTGGTGATCAAGACTTGGCGAAATGACAGGATTAGGGGGTATTTATAGCCAGCCTCTCCGAAATAGCCGTTGGAAAAGTAGGCTGACATAACTTTACTGTGAACACAGGATGATCCGATGTCTCCCCTTTAGTTATCATCGGTCAAGTTTACTTTAGCTGATGTCATTGTGTCAGATATGACCGTTGTTAGACCGATGTTGCTCCTGTCTTCTCATCGGATGATCCGGTGGCTCTTCCTCCAGAATTGACTCAAACTTGATGCTTACTGGAGTGATTGACCGATGTGTATATTTCTGTACATCGGATGATCCGGTGCTACACTTGGTCCAATGATATTGCAAACTGTACTGATGGACCGATGTAGATGAGCCATTCACATCGAATGATCCGGTGAGTGCTTTGTTCTGAGGTCTTCTTCTTCAGTTGAACCAACTCGACCGATGTGTTATTCTCAGAAATCATCGATTGATCCGGTGAGTTGATTTTGTTTGCTTCGAGTTGTTTCTAAGTGATTCTTTTGTGTCTTGCTCGATTGACCTCTTAGACTTTTGTTGGAAATGTACTTCTAATGGTTGTCAAGCATTAAGTGTCATCAATTATGGTTGAATGACTTTGACATAAGAGCTTTCACTTCTTGTCTTCATATCATTAATTTGATCTCATAAAGTGATTGTATATGGGTCTCCAATGACATATAGATTTCATTTGATTGAGTGATTATGGGGACCTTGCATTCACAAATTCATTAGTAAAATCCAATGGTTGTCATTAATCACCGAAACCGTACCTCATGGGGGCCTATATGCTTTCACCTGCCCTCGCTCCCAGGCTTTCTTCTCCTCCTCCTTGCAACGCTCATCCAATTTCTTGGTGCGTTCTTCAAGGCTCTTGTCAGCCATAGCTGTCTTTTGGACAAGCTCCTCCTCCATCTTTACGAGGTCGTCTCGCAGCTCCAGGAATTTCTGCTCTTCATCTTCGAGCCGTTTTTCCCGAGCTTCAAGAGCCTCTCGGCGCTTGACGAGACTATCGTGGATGACAGAGAGCCTTTCCTGGTGTTCATCAGGTGCACTATTGGCAGCCTTGGCATGATCATATATGGCCTAGGATTGGTTGTCGAGGGTCCGCGTCATGCTTTCCCTCTCATCCAAAAACTTACCCCAGTACTCCAGGCGGACTTTCTCCATTCGCACCTGTCGAAGGTCTTAAACGACACTTCCCCCGGACCTGCATAGAGAGCAGCCCGCGGAGGTTCTTTGGATTCACGAGGGCTAGTCCCAGGAGATTGAGCACAACAGGATGGTGAACACAGAGGGTTTTACGAGGTTCGGGCTGCCGGAGCGTAACACCCTACTTCCACGGGAGTGTTTGTGTATTGCCTTGCTAGAGCGTGTATGAGTCCTAGTCTAATTTTTCGATCCCTTCCCGAGGTTGTCTGCCGAGTCCTTTTATAGTTCAAGGACTCTACAGTCACAAGGTGGGCCCCGGGGCCCGACAGGAGGTCCCGGGGAGAGCCAAATCCTATACAAGATCTAGGATTAAATGCTATCTACTTCCCTTTGTTAGGGTCATCAATGTGCCGTCCCGCCGCATCGTGCGCCAGGGATACACATAGTTGGTGATGATGACGGTGCACGTCCCGCCCGTCTTGTACTTGCGGCTCATTCGTCCGTCTTGCGGCGCGGGTCTGTACCGGCTACTTGGACAAGACAGGACACTGGAGCCTTGACTTACGCATATGCGACTCCACTTCGCCTGGGGAAGGCGCGCGTACTTTAATGCCTGGCCGAGCAGCGCACATCTTCCTTTATTGTGGCCTCCTACCGCACTGAGTTGGCCGTCCGCCACGTGGTTGCGCTGGAGCCTGCCTCTGTGGGTAGTCGAGCACTTGATGGTATAGGCCACGTGGCACATCCGGAGCCCACCCCTGTGGAGGGGTGGAGGCTCAGCCCTGCGGGCTACGTGGTAGTTCCGGTGCCTTTCCCTGTGAGGAAGTGGGCCTGGCCCCGAGGTTCCGATTGGCCATGTGGCGGACAGCGAGGGTCCAGTTCTGTCGGCCACGCGGCAGCCCGGAAGCTTACCCGGTGGAGAGAAAGGATCTGGTTCTTCCCTCCACGACGTGGCAGCCTCGGATTCGTCCTCTCAAGTAGAGTCCAAGTCCTTAACCGTTTTCTCCTTGTGCGCGGGGGTACCCGGTCTGCGGGGTACCGACAGCACCCACTCCTTGTCGTCAGCCAGCCTCGACTGTGCCAGCTTGGTCTCAAAATGGAGTCGGTTGCGCCACCTCTAAGGGTTTGGCGCTCCTCCTCGAGGGCCTTGCTGTCGTGGTAGAAGGCCAGTTGAACCTGGCGAAGGCTGGAGCAGGCTTTGTCGATAGACAATGATAGGGGGATCGGGTCCGGACCTGCCGGAGTCATCTCCGCTGGCTCCAGTGGATCTTCAGCAACAAAAATTGGGTCCCACTCTACGAGAGCGGTACCCTGAGCTTCCACGGCACTAGGGCCGTCCTCCGAGATAGCCTTGGCCGCCGCCGAGAAAGTGCTTGCAGCAGAAGTACCGACCTCTGGAATTGGTTCCGAAGGCCCAGCCGCCAGGTCGTCAACAGTTGGTCCCTCCAGCAGGGGGCCAGCAGCTTCATCCCGGCACTCTGGCTCGGCAACGGGCACCTCCGGAATCACTGCTTCCGGAACGGGCATTGAAGGTTCGGCCAGAGCAGAAGCTACTTCTGGCTCCGGCACAGGTGCTTCCTCCGCCTCTGGTTCGAGTGCTGGCGCTTCAGCCATCATGGGCTCCGGCGCTGGCGCTTTGACCGCCATAGACTCAGGCGCCGTCGCCTCCGCAGCAATTGACTCGGACGTCGGAACCTCTTCAACAGCCGGCTCCACAGCCGGAACTCCTGCAGCAACCGGCTCTGCCACCGGAGCTTCCTCGACAACTGGCTCAAGTGCCGGAGCTTCATCAACACCCGGCTCTACTGTTGGGACCTCCTCAACCACCGGCTCGGCTGCCGGGGCTTCGACAACATCTGGCTCTAGGGCCGGAATCGCAACTTCCTCCGGGTCTGCGGCCGGAGCGTCCAACATCACAGCATCCAAGCCCGAAGCTTCAACCTCCGAGGCTGGCGCTGCTGGTACATCTTCAGTCCCGTGGTCCAGCGCTACCATGGGAGCTTCTGGGGATGAGTCGTCCAATATCACGACAGCCGGCGTCGGGGCTGCCGTAGCCTCTGCCACCTCTTGAGGCGTCGCTGGAATCAGAGCCGAAGCTTCAGCCTGCACAGCCTCAACTGCTGCTTCAGGGGCCAGAGCTTCAGCCCCTTTCTTGGGCACGCTGTGAATGAAAGACGAAGAGACTCAAAATACAGTTAACAATAAGACAACTGACTGAGGAAAAAAATCAGAAATTACCTCGGAAGGCTTCCGCACCAGTTCCCGCAGAACCTCTTCCCCAGACGCTCCGGACTGGCCCCAGCCGACACTGGCGTGGTAGTCTCGGAGGACCCCCCAGAGCTTGCTGCTACTGTCCGCGTTGCTCTGGTCGAGACCCCCCTTGACCAGGAAGGACCTCTGGACCTGAAGCCCTCAGCTGGCCCTGGGACCGGAGTCACTTGGCTAGAGATAGCACCCCGGGAAGATGCCGCAATTGGAGTAGACGTCGCCGTTGAAGACCTTCCCCTCCGGGGAGAAGGGGACGCTGCGGAAGAAGAATGCCTGGCCCTCCTGTCGGCATGCTTCCTCTTACGGCTTGAGGGCTCGGCCAATTCCTTGCCCTTGCCGACGACTTCGGTTCTTGGCTTAGGGGCAGGGACGGAGCCACCCTCCGGAGCTTTGGAGATTGCCAACCCGGTGGTCGAGCGCCTCTCAACGACACCAAGGTCGTCAAGCACCGGCATCGTCCGTCGGAGCTCTCTACTGAATGCTGCCTCCATGTTCAATGGGAGGAAAGCTGGTGGCGGAGCCAAATTGTCGCCCTCGACGTCGATGCCGTGCTGGAATTTATTCAGGTGGAACTCCAAAGTTGCACCCTCCATGTTGGACTTCAACCCGGTCACGATCCAGTCGTCATCCAGCATACTGTTGAGGGCCCAAGCCAAATTCTCCCTCCTCTTCAACGGAGCCCACCTGTTGGTCAGGAAGTTGCAAACACCGCCTGGGGAGTCACTCCTCTTTCCACACACACGCAGATCCTGGTCAGAGCAGGATCGAAGGCATCCGACAGCACCGGAGCTTCACTCCAAACTGCAGTGTCGATGTTGGGGAGGCCTTTTGGTAGCTCCAGCTTCTCGTGCTCCTCCACCCTGATTACAATCCAATCCTTCTTCCAGTCGTCCAATTTCCCAGAAGGGAACGACCGCAAGTACTTGTACGGGCACTTCTTGTGCTTCATAAAATAGTAGAAGACAAGGTACTCGTCGCTCTGACCTGTGGTTTGGACAGTGAAGAAGGTGCGGAAGAGTTCAATGCAGGGGGAATCCCCACCCACATCTCGCAGAAGTGGACAAATATGGACACCAGCAGAATGGAGTGGGGACCAAGGTGGTAAAGCTACAGACCATAGAAGTCTAGCAGCATCAAGAAGAAGGAGGAGAAAGGTGGGATCAGTCCCACCATGGTGTACACGGAGAAGTACACCATGTCGCCGGCGTGCTCCTTCTCGAACGGAAGCTTGCCGGCGTGGACCAGGTCGTTGAAGAAGTCAGGGGACCATCCCATGAGGGCCCGGACCTTCTTCAAATCATCATCAGTCTTCAGTCGGCTTTGGCGGAGACCCAACTCCATCGCAGCACAGCGAGGCAAGAGAGGAAAGGCAAGCAAAAGTTTTGAAGGTTTGAGCGCAAGATCTATTGAAAGGCGTAAAGAACCCCAAACGGTGCGTGATTTCCTTTTTAAGTAAGCCCTCGCAACGCCTGTATGGAAACTGCAGAGGAGCCGACGATACCAGTCAAAGATTTCACCCCGCCAGTGACAAGGGGGCCCGGGGCCACCCCGACAATCAAGTCGAGGTTCTTACCCCAGGCGAGCGGTTGTCATCATGAAAGGCGGGAAACCCGAAGTCGGCAACCTGACAGGGCGCGTGGAACCGATACGATTTTCGTATCGGGAACCAGTGACCTTCAATTGCGTGAGATCCGCACGCTAAGATCTCACCTGCCACCTTCTAGATACGCCACGCGGCGGAAGTTTAAATGTGAACTACCGCCAACGGCATAACCAAAGACCCTTGAAGACACGGTTTAGAAACCAAAGAATGGACCCACCTCCGGCGAAATGACTTCATACAAAAGGTCTCTCCCGGAGGTGAGTCCAGGGGGCCACTGTCGGTACCCTTCGTACCGGATACCATTTGGGATTGCAAAGATCACAAAGAAACTCCATATACCAGATTTGAAGACCTCCGAAGGCCCCACATGTCAGACGTAGCTGGACCTGCTCCCCTGACATGGTTAGTCCCGGGGCCGCCACGTGTATCACAAGACCGGAGCTATCACCCAAACCTGGGAAGCTCTGGTCAGAATACCAATATGGCACCCCCGGACCTAACCCCAGACAGAGGGAAGCTCCGGTACTAGCACGTGTCCAACAGCACCGGACCTACCCGTCCATGACAGTGAGCTCCAGAGCTGCCACGTGGCAACTGTCGGACCTTCAACTATCAGGCCGGAGGACCCCCAACGGCTCCGGACCTTCAAGGATCAATCAAAGACTTCAAGACCTGATTAAGTGTCATTAATGCCATATTAATGACACACGATCGGATGGCCCTAAATACTGGTAGCGATACTATTAAGGCCCGTTACCAGACTATTAAGGGTAATTAACCCCATTTATTGTGTATCAAGCGTGTGTAACCGTTGGGGCCACCTGTTGGGCCAGGATGACGTTGTAACGACCAGACCTTGTACTATAAAAGGATTGGTCGACGATACACAAGGGACGATTCCAGACCACTGCTGAACACTCTGAGCTAGACGAGCTTCTTATTCTGGAGCTTCTTCTAGACTCCCGAGCTTAATACATCACCAACATACCCCGTAGAGTAGGGTATTACGCTCAGGCGGCCCGAACCACGTAAATCACTGTGTACACGTGTCTTTCACCTTCCTGAATCTCTGCGCGCCCATTACCGAACTACAACTCCTCGATCTACCAAAAGTAGTGTCAGGAGATCTGCCGGTTCCAAACACCGACAATTGCCAACAACCCAGTTGAGCACTCCAGAACTAAACACATAGACATAAGACACCACTTTTTGAGAGATCATGCCATGAAAGGAGACATAGCCATTTCACATGTCAACACTCAAAAGCAATTGGTCGACATATTCACCAAGCCACTTGATGAAAAACGTTTTTGTGAATTCCGAAATGAACTAAATATCCTTGATGTTCGGAGTGTGGCTTGAAATGTTGCATACCTGTATGAATTCTTCAAATATGTTGATTGGATTGTGAAAATCATCTCTCTCATTTTTCTCCGAAAAACTATGTAAATTACTAGATCTTGGTGAATTATGATCATTGCTTGATTGTTGTATGCTTACTGATCATATTCATCAAGATTATTTGATGTGTTTTGCCTCTCTTTCCTCTAAATATGTACCTTCAAATATATATGAATGGGCTAAAAATTCTTGCCTGGTGACCACGGACTAGTCCGTGGTTGCCCGGACTAGTCCGCCCATGCAGACTAATCCGTAGAGTGCCGGTTAAGCCGGACTAGTCTTATAGACAACGGACTAGTCCGATATAGCCCCTGGAAAAGTTCGGACTAGTCCGGTCATCTCCGGACTTGTCCGATTTTTTGTGTCCATAACCCTAGCCGCCGCTAAACCCTAATTTCCTCACCTCCACTCTTGCCTCACGCGCTCTCTCTCTTCGTGCTCGAGCTCCCAAGGCAATTCCTTGCTCCCTCCACCAAAAAGCTTCACATTTGGGCGGAAATGAAGCTTGTCCACTTGAGGATTGAAGCTAGCGGACTTGTCCAGCCTTCAACAACCTCATCTCCAAGTTTCATGCAATTTTTCGGTAATTTTCACTCAAACCCTAGAAATCCCAAATTTCTTCATTGTTGATCAAATAGCCTAGCATTCCTCGCTATATACATGCTCTCTTGATGTATTACGTGTATGCTAAGGTCGTTGTGCATTAGAATTCACCATTTATCCAGTCTCTTAGGTTTTTGAGGATGAACACCGGACTAGTCCGGTCCATGCACGGACAAGTCCGGTCCCCCGGACTAGTCCGTGCTTGTGCACCGGACAAGTCCGATGTTTCTGAACTCAAAACCTAATTCTTCAATTCATTAATGCAATTCCTTGCTACCCTTTCACACCTATGCCTTGTGTCATTCATTATCATTCATACCACTCATTCTCAGGTCATGTCGAGCTCCGACAATGATGTCTCCGATTTTGAGGCCGAGATGGACCATGAGGTGGCACCTCAGACCTCGACGGGTCTTGGCAAGAAGCGCCAAGAAAGACCGTCCGAGTCAGCTCAGTCTCCTCCACAGGCTCGGAGGAAAGTGTTAGCTAAGAAGCCAGTCTCCAAGGCAGCTGCATCATCGAGTGGCCCTCGCCAAGCAAAGGGCAAGGGCAAAGGGATTGCTACGGGTCCGGTTGGCCCGTTAAAACTTCATGCTCCAAGGGAAGGGGTCCGGGACCCCAATGAAGAGAAGTTCAATGGGAAGGGCAATGACTCGGCGGCCAAGTTCAGAAGCGTCAATTGGTATGGCCGACCGAAGCAAACGGCTGATGGAAGATTCTGGTGCAACTTCCATGCTGATTTCTACAGATCGGTGTATCTCCCAATGAAGACACCAGTTGTGCGCAGTCAGTGGATTGACTGGGCACATTTTGAGAAGAAGGGCTGCTCACCATTCACTGATGTAGTGAGAGCCATTGAGAAGCATGGACTGAGAGATCTGTTTGCTTTCAGAAATAACTGGAATGATGAAGTGATTGCGCAGTTCTTTGCGACCTATCACTTCTCTAGTGAGGATGAGGAGAGTGTCACTTGGATGACCCATAGATCCAAGTACAGCATTACTGAAGAAGATTTTGCTAACCCACCTTGACACCACAAGATCTGATTGCTTGGTCATACACAACATTGGTGTCATTGACAAGGATAGGATGAAGTTCCTATATGAGCCAAACTCAAAGTTCAACCCTCCTTCCACCAAAAACATGAAGCCAATCTTTGTGGTACTGAACAGGGTTTTGAGGAAGACGATTGCTCCTAAGGATGGAGATGCTGGGAGTGTGCAAGGATACCTCCGGACTCTGATGAGGGTCATAAGCAAGGACCGCCCATTTGATGTGGCAGAATACATTTGGAATGATATAGTGAACATATCCTGCACTCCCAACAGATCTTGCGGATATGCTCCTTACCTAATGTTTGTGATTGAGAAAGTCACCGGCATTGAGTTTGTGAAAGATGTGGAGCATCTCCCGTTGAGGCCTCAAATGCCTCAAAAGCCGAGTGTGCAGGCTGCTTCCTCACCGGCCTCCCCGAGGCACCGACAAGGTCAAGTGAAGATGCTAGGGCTGCCCCTGCTTCTTGTGCAGCCCCTCGAAAAGGTTCAGCCAGTGGTATTCTCAAATACCTGGCTGCTATCTTTGCCTCCTGCAAGAAGGCCGAAGTGAAGGCCCATAAGCTCAACAAGAAAAGAAAGGAGGACATGAAGTATATCAAGGCAAATGTGAAGCAAATTTGCCAAAAGCTGGAGATTGAGCCAATTGGGTCTCCAACAATCTCTGAAGACTCAAATTCTGATTTCACCGAGCTCAGGCCCTTGACCCCCTCCGAGCTTGCCTACTTTGGCGTTGAGGGCTCGAGTACCTCCGCACCTCCTCCACCTCCTCCTCATCAAGCTGAAGATGAAGATGATGAAGACGACGATGAGAGGACCGACAGCGAAGAGTGAAGACCCTAGGACCCTCCTCTCCTTCTTTTTGGTGTCTTGATGCCAAAGGGGGAGAGATTGAGGGGGAGTCTTAGTCTTAGCTTAGCTGCAGTTTGCGAGGAGAGAGCTCTATGCTTTGTTTTTTAAGTCTTTTGTGGCTTGTAATGTTTTCACAATGATCTTATGTTAATTACGGTTCTGTGATGCAATGATTTGATCCTTTGAGTAGTGTTTATGAAAACTGTGATTTTGCTCTAGAATGACATATATGCTTGCTATTGGGTAATAAATGTCAATTATGTCATTCTTAATGTTTCAGTGCACTTAGTTATGCATCCCACCATAAAGAATGCACATATGGACTATGCTTTCTCTACTTGATGTATTTTGGACTCATATGTGCATGCTTTATGAAAATCTCAATTTTTATCATATTTTGTGAAATCTCAATTGCTTGTCATCAATCACCAGAAAGGGGGAGATTGAAAGTGCATCTAGGACTCCCTTGTGGTTTTTGGATGATTTATGACAAGCAATTGGGATCCTAACCTCTTTGTTGAGATGAGTGCAGGATTTTAATAAGAAAATGAGCAAAGTGCCAAAAAGAAGGAAGAATAAGGAGCAAAGTGAAAATGAGCTCAAGGAAGAAGAATAGTAGATCATTGTGTATGGAGTGTGTTAAGAAAACACATCCCAAGAGCTCAATCACAACTTAACACACACGTTGCACAAAGTTACACAGGACCGGACTAGTCCGACTAATACCAGACTAGTCCGATATCCTTTCTGACTAGAATCGGACTAGTCCTCCCCAGTGCGGACTAGTCCTCAAAACACTTCACAAGTCACACAAAATCAGACAAGTCCGATCACAACCGAACTAGTCCGATATTCTTTCTGATCCAAATCGGACAAGTCCGATGTTTGCACGGACTAGTCCGAAATACCCTCTGATCTGAATCGGACAAGTCCTCCAAGTGCGGACTTGTCATCCTATACATTTAGAGTTTCACATGTCTGGACAAGTCCGATGACTATCGGACTAGTCTGAAGATTTCCAGTAGCGAAATCGGAGAAGTCCGTTCCTAGCCGGACTAGTCCGATATTTCGAAAAACTTAGGGTTTGCTACACACAGCACACCAGACTAGTCCGGTGACCACGGACTAGTCCGATCTTTCTAAAACCTAACGGTTACTTTTAGAAACCCATATAAATAGAGTTGTACGGCCATATTTTACACTCTCTCGAACCCTAGCGCCGTCAAAAATCCCAAGAGCCTCAAAAACCACATCTCTCCACAAAATTAAGTGCAACAAAGATCAATCCTTTGAGGATTCACTCTAGTTCATTGGAGAGACACATTCAACACCACATTGAGCTCTTGGTTTGATTCTAACACACTCCTGCATTTTAATTGTAATCTTTTGAGTGTGTTCTTGGTGGTATTTTGTGTTGTAATCCTAGGGAGCTCTCAACGTGTGAGAAAACCTCTTGAATTCGGTTATTCACCCCTTTGAGATAAGTGGAAGAGGATTGGCCTTCGTGGCGATCCGACGAGGGTAGGGTTGGAGAAGACCCGGTCCTTTTGTAGGCTCCTCAACGTGGATGTAGATTGCCTTTGTGGGAACCGAACCACGGGATAAATCTCTTGTGTTCTCTGTTGTGTTCATTGTTCTTACTTCATATCAATCTAGGGTTACAAACTGATCTTGATTACTTTACGTTAAAATATCAAGTATAAGTTTGATTTGTGATATAACCTGATTCATAAACTTGTGACACTTTGTTTAATCGTATACTTCCGCTGCATATATTGAAGAACAAAGTTAATCGATCAAACCTAATCAATCTAGTCCGTA
Source organism: Tuctoria greenei (assembly GCA_036927565.1). Taxonomy (NCBI): domain Eukaryota; kingdom Viridiplantae; phylum Streptophyta; class Magnoliopsida; order Poales; family Poaceae; genus Tuctoria; species Tuctoria greenei. The sequence goes on along the minus strand of JAYESD010000008.1, from coordinate 136,826,153 downwards.
TACACCAGACTAGTTCGCACTTTACCGGACTAGTCCGATTTCTCTATTTTTGAACTGGTTGTTAAGTGTTGCAGGATCCGACAATTTTCAAAAAGGCCTATTCACCCCCCCTCTAGGCCACATTCAGAGCTTCAACTCGCTCTAACTAGCGACAGATTCCGCCACAACCGTGCATCCTCTCGTGGCCACATTCGGCGCCCTGCGCAGCCGACGTGACTCGTCGCCTGGGATTCCACCCACAGTCACGCCGCCGCCAATGCCTCCCTCTCCAATGACAACCGTGTCACCGCTGTCACTTGCGAGACTCAACTCTGTCACTATATTCACCGCCAGCACCGGACACGCTTTCAACAAGCACAGGCACTTCGATCCACCTTTGATTGGGGTGCTCGTGGCCGCCACCCTCAGATTTGTTGCTACTGTGTCCGCCGCTGGCGCTGTGCACACCGCATAATCACCTCCGGCAACCATGTCCACTGTCAGAACCATCTCCATGTCGGCGCTTAGATTTGTTCTCGCCGTCGGCGTCGCAGTTGCACCAGTCACCGTCCTCCACATCTTTGACGTCAAGTCCCGCGCGTCCACCCCACTCATCAGATCTACTGCTGCCACATCCTCCCCGACAGAGACCACGGTTTCGTCTCGCCCGGAGCGGGCCCTCCTCGACCACCAATTCTGTGGCCACGGAGGAATGTCTCCAGGAACTTGTGCACCAGGACCATGTCGTGCCGGCTGCAGGTCAGGTTTCCATACGTGGGAGGGCCGTGCAAGAACCATGCAGGCTGGCATGAGAGGCGGGCACGGAGCCATACGATGTGCGCTCGATGCTAAGCGGTGGATCTGTGCACCACGCTCGCACTGGGGGTGTGGGCGTCACCCGGGATAGGGTGTTGGGCTGCACATGTATACGTGCAGAGGATTCACTGTTTTGGACTAACACCAAGGTGATGGCAGCGGCCTAGTATGGATCATAGAAGCGATCACACGTCCTTGTGGGCTGCTTGTGAGGACACCACTATGGGCTTGGCTGTCAGATGCCTGGGTTGATGGGACTTGGTACATGGTGGATAATAGGACACGGGCAGAAACAGTTCGCGATAACAGTAGTAGTTGAGAACATCTCACGGAGAGAAGTGTACTCGAGATGAAGATGTGACCATCTCGAGTGAGTGATCGGAACGAAGATGAATACATTCCGAGGTAGAGTGCAGGTTGAAGATGTGGTCAACCTAAACACGTGAACAGGATGAAGATGAGCCCATCCTGGGGTTGCATGTGTGCCTAATCCAAATCCGTGTTGTGATGAAAGTGTCAATGCCTGGAGGTGTAGTTGTGTCCACTCCAGGGACAAAACCCAAATCCGTGCTCGGGTTGGATCTATCAATCTCAGGGGGTTTAGTTTGTTGGTGACCCTGAGCTGGGCCTGGTGCAGCTGAACAACCCCTGTCCTACTTGAAGTAGGACTGTAAAGAGGGGAGGCGCACACCAGGGGAGGGGCAGAGTCCTAGCCAAACTTAGCCCTGGTGCGGCAGCACCTGTAGGCTATCCAGGAAAGTTTCCTTTTAAATCGAAGTCCTAGTATTAGGTGAGTCCTAGAGTAGCTTATAGATATAGATGAGTCCAGGTTAAATTATGTACAGGTGCGGCAGCACCAGATAAGTCAAACTGCCTTAATTACTTAGAGATAAGAGTTAGAGGTAGGCTTGAGTTGGTCTCATATAATAAATAAGGACTCTAGGCAACCAGGCCTATATAAAGGAGCCCTGGCTTCCCTGTACCGATAAGATCAGAGAATAATACTATTCCACCAAATAGTTCGTGCGCTCCTGAGAAACTCACCAAAAACTACTCCCTGTGTCAGCCCTGTTCTCCTATTCTCTCCTTTGTGCTACTATTTTGTTCCTGTGCGCTACAGTATAGCAGATCACATTTGTTGTTCCCCATCAAAGTCTTTCACCCTGGTACAGCACCCCTGTACCCTCTGTTCTGCGCATCTGAGGTTGGCAACTTGCTGGGAAGGTTGCTGTTCCTCTTCTGTACCAGAACAGTAGCACTATTGGTGTCCAGGAACTTTCTACAAGGCTGCTGATCATCAGATCAGAACCTGTGAATTGTTCTGCACCAAGAACAGAGGAAGATTAAGGTGCTAAATCACCTGTTCAGGTCTGTTCACCCAAGAACAGATCTGATCAGTGGTGTTTTAGACACTGGATTTCCAACATTCGTGGCATCAGAGCCGGATTTGATCTTGGGTTGAATTCAGCAACATGTCGATGGATCCGAAGACCCCTCCAAGCAGTGGCAGCGTCACCGGTGGCAAGATTATTAGACAACCCATCCGGTGGTTCATGAGGTGAACACGAGAACCGGGTTCCCAATACTTACCAAGACCAACTACGCGGAGTGGGCTGTCATGATGAAGATCAAGCTGCGGGCGCGACTGCTTTGGGAGGCGGTGGAGAAAGGCAATGCAACCGAGCAGGAGGACATGATGGTGTTGGACATCCTCGTCAGCGCTGTTCCGTCGGAGATGATCACGACGATCGGGGAGAAAAAGACGGCGAAGGAGGCATGGGAAACGATTGCCCTCATGCGGGTCGGGGCCGACCACGTGAAGAAGACGACGGCGCAACAACTTCGGCGTGAGTTTGAGGCTGCCGCCTTCAAGTATGGTGAGGGGATCGAGGACTTCTCCCTCCGGCTGAGCGGCATGGTGTCGTGCCTTGCCTCGCTCGGAGAGCCACTGGAGGAGTCGGTGGTCGTGCAGAAGCTCTTGCGAAGCGTTCCCGAACGCTTCCAACAAATCGTGGTGGCGATCATGACTTTGCTGGACGTGTCGACCCTCACATTATCGGATGTGACGGGACAATTGAGGGCTGTCAAAAACGCCTTCGACACGACGCAGCGAAGTGGAGGAGTTCATGACGGCCAGCTGTACCTCACTTGGGAGGAGTGAGAGAAGCAGGTGGAGGAGGAGCAGGCTGCGGAGTCTTCAAAGAAGGGTGGCCGCAAGGGCGCGTCAAAGAAGAACAAGAAGGGTTTCGGGAAGGATATTCCGCGATACCAGTGCAGGAAGTGCGGGAAGAAGGGTCATTGGGCCAAGGAGTGTTGATCCAAGTCGGAGCAAGATGAGCTGCAGCAGCATGCTCTCATGGCTGAGGCAGAAGAGGAGGGCGTCTTGTTCAATGACAAGGACGGCCTCAGTACAGGTGGAGCCACCTGTACAGGAGCGTCCCACATGCCCACTGGAAATAGTGGAGGGACGAGTCTTCGCGCATCACAGCAATGACAACGACTCTGAAGGCGACACATGGTACCTCGACACGGGCGCGACCAACCACATGACCGGCTCGCGCGCCGTCTTCTCCGAGCTCGATGAGAATGTCGTTGGGACGATCAAGTTCGGCGACAACTCGATCGTGCGGATCCAGGGGAAGGGTACGATCATCTTCGCTGCCAAGACGGGTGAGCACAGGTGGCTCACCGGCGTCTGCTACATCCAGCGCCTCACCACCAACGTCATCAGTATCAGCCAACTAGATGAGGATGGCTACCACATCACAGTACATGGAGGACTGATGCAGATATGGGACGAGAAGAATCGTCTTCTCACGCGAGTGCAACGCGACGACAACAAGTTTTGTACTCCGTCAAGCTCAACATCATGCGTCCGGTTTGCCTGACCACGCAAACAAAAGAAGACTTCAGCACATTCTACATCGACGCCATGGGTCCAGCAGCTGCTGGACCAACTGTTCCAGGCCCTGGAACGGACCTACAAGGGCCAATAGGCCCTACACAGGGCTCCAGAGGTGCTAGAACGGCTCTGCATGGGGCAGGAGGCCCTGTACAGGGTGTCGGAATTGTTGGGAGATGTGCTGCAGCATCTGGGAGGAGCGTTGAAGGTATTGGGAGTCCTAAACAACACCCTAGGGGTGCCGGACAGCACCCAACAGGGGCAGCACAGGGCATCAGATGCCCTGAACGTGCTGCTGTCCCTACGAGGGAGCACGAGGTTGAAGACTGGAGCTCCCACAGGACTTCTGAGCGTCCTCCAAAACCCATCCAGTTGGTCACGCCGCCGACGAACATCGACATCTACATCAACGCCTGCCACGACAAGGATGCAGTTATCACCTCTCTAGGGCACGATCCACGAAGCTTAGAGGAGGGTGAGCTCAAGTTCATCACCACGGAGGGGCCAACGTCATTCATGGAGATCAAGTCCAGAAAAGAGGATGGGCCGTGGCACGGTGAGGTGGTGAAGCACAAGGAGCGCTTGATGATCAAGGGCAAAGATTATCAACAAGATGGAGACGAACGACATGACCAAGGTGCTTGGAAGATAGAAGTTTGTCGAGATGGGAAGAAGGACTGAGATCCTGGACTAGATGTGCTCCAGTGTCAAGATCAGGAGGAGATTGTTGGTGACCCTGAGTTGGGCCCGGTGCAGCTGAACAACCCCTGTCCTACTTGGAGTAGGACTGTAAAGAGGGGAGGCGCACACCAGGGGAGGGGCAGAGTCCTAGCCAAACTTAGCCCTGGTGCGGCAGCACCTGTAGGCTATCCAGGAAAGTTTCCTTTTAAATAGAAGTCCTAGTATTAGGTGAGTCCTAGAGTAACTTATAGATATAGATGAGTCCAGGTTAAATTATGTACAGGTGCGGCAGCACCAGATAAGTCAAACTGCCTTAATTACTTAGAGATAAGAGTTAGAGGTAGGCTTGAGTTGGTCTCATGTAATAAATAAGGACTCTAGGCAACCAAGCCTATATAAAGAAGCCCTGGCTTCCCTGTACCGATAAGATTAGAGAATAATACTATTCCACCAAATAGTTCGTGTGCTCCTGAGAATCTCACCAAAAACTACTCCCTGTGTCAGCCATGTTCTCCTATTCTCTCCTGTGTGCTATATTTTGTTCCTGTGCGCTACAGTATAGCAGATCACATCTGCTGTTCCCCATCAAAGTCTTTCACCCTGGTACAGCACCCCTGTACCCTCTGTTCTGCGCATCTGAGGTTGGCAACTTGCTGGGAAGGTTGATGTTCCTCTTCTGTACCAGAACAGTAGCACTATTGGTGTCCAGGAACTTTCTACAAGGCTGCTGATCATCAGATCAGAACCTGGGAATTGTTCTGCACCAAGAACAGAGGAAGATTAAGGTGTTGAATCACCTGTTCAGGCCTATTCACCCAAGACCAGATCTGATCAGTGGTGCTTTAGACACCGGATTTCCAACATAGTTGTTTCTACCCAGGGTGTATTTGTGTCCCCCCCCCCCCCCCCCCAATTTAGTGTCCGGGGTGTAGTTCCGTCCATCCCAGAGATTGAAGACGTGATCAGACCAAATTCGTCTTCAAGATGTAGTGACCATCCTGGGGCGTAGTGGCCACCCCAAATTGTATCCTAAACTAGTGAGTGTCCTAGAGAAACAAGATTAGGGGGTGATTGTTGAATATAATCTTGTCCTCTGGTATTAATAAATATTAGAAAAGTGTCAGAGATAGACTTTAGAGATAGAGTTAGAGTTTGAGTACAGAGTAGTAAGAGTCCTAGGTTATTTTGAGTCTAATTTATTTGTAATAGATCTATATATATATTAGAGATCCCAATGAATATATCAAGCAAAGAATTTCGAGATTATTATGTTCGGATTTTCAACAGATACTAAAGGGTTGCTTCAAAAGTAATAATGAAGAAAACAAACAGCTAAAGTTTCTGTGAACTTTGCATACCCTCATTCCTATGCTTGTTGCACCCGGAATAACCTCACTTCCAAAGTCATTGGCTCCAGGAAATTGGTCGCGGAGAAGCTTAAGCATTACATCTTTGCAAAAAACATAGATACCCATGCTAGCGATGTAGGGCATTTCCTTCGCCCTCTCATTATCAAGACCAAGTATGGTAGTGTCAACCTACATCAACCAGGCAGTGACATAATATAATGGTATTTTTAAGAAAATATATTTTTGGCATATTAGTTCATGACTGCATATCTCAAATGAGCTACAAAGGCAAGGTATTAGCGTACACTCATTGCTTTCAATTGCTCCCCTTTAGTTTTCTCTACAAACTCAATTATCCTCCTTCCTCGTCGATTTTCATTAGGCCAAATGCAGTTGCACGTATCTCATCTATTGGTAGGGCACCAACAGTAATATCAGCATCTGTTTCTCTATGGGTCTGGATAAACTTTTCATAGTCCATCCGATATAGGTGATCGCCAACAAGAATTAGAAACTCCATCACATTATGCTCTTCAAATAACCACAAGTATTGCCTTACAGCATCTGCTGTACCCTGATATGATATAAAATGTATCAGTAAGACCTTTCGCAAAAGTTCACTAATATAATTTATAAATATGTGTTAGATAACTGCTATTCATTAGCCATTTGGAATCACTTGTTTCTGTAGATCACAAATTTGAATGTAATACGAATTACAATGGATAAAAAAACCAACAGTAAAGGTTAGGCAACAAACAGGAGATATGTAACGCAGAAAAAAATTCGTAAACCTAGTCATATCAACTATGTCCCTGTACTATATGCTACGAAATTCACTGTGGTATGAATGAATGTGCATCATTCTCTTTCAATCTAAGAATTAAGTAGAACATTAGAGAATAAAAAGAAATGGAAGTCTCTAATAGTCCGTTTCTGATGTGCTTGAAATAGAAAAACTCAGAAAGCGCACAGCATTTGGATACCTGAAACCAGTTAGGGTTATCTGGGCTCTGCTGTGCTACAATTACTTTCACAAATCCCTCATTCTTATACCCACCAATGTTGTTCCCATAGTCTCTTGATAGGTGACGGTTGAGGGAAGCGGAGTTGAACTGTGTCAGCACATAAATCTTCGATATGTTGCTGTTCAAACAATTGCTGACAGGTATATCAATAAGCCTGTAGTTGGCACCCAATGGCACTGCCGGCTTGGCACGTTTCTTCGTCAGAGGATACAGCCTAGTTCCGGCACTACCTCCAAGGATAATTCCAAGAACACTCTGAACCAACAGACAAGGTGAATTAATTGTGTACGGCCGATGAAAAAAAATTGATACGTATAGACATTGATAATTCTGGCATTCCAATTCTTAAGAACTCGAGCATGGCCTAACAGCACATGAGAGCAAGTAATGATGAAACAAACATGAAACATTCAAGCATTACAGTAATTTCCGAATGAACGGAAGTAATAACAATGAAAAATGATTAAACTAGATGATCCATGACCATTTTGTGGTCGCACGAACACGGCATCATAACTTCATGATCAGTTTTGGCTCAAAATAAACCAAATCAACCACATGAGCGTTATAAGAACCTACAAATCAAATTCGAAAAGATAAACTAGCAACTTACAGTTGGCAAAATTTAATAAAGCATGGTACAAGTAAACAATCAGAAACAATTAAATTCACAAGATTCAATTTTCCCACGGAGAAAAATGAGGCGACATGGGAGCGTCCGTGGGAGCGTCCAATTCCGTCGTCTTCCTCGCTCCTGCCTTCCAACTCCTCAAGCGCGGTTGGCCCACCATCGAGGAATCGGCCCGTCAGTGATGCGGCGGCCCAGCCCGATCCATGGAGATGTGGTTGTTGTGGTGCGATTATCCCAAAAAGCCCCTCCTCAGAGGAGAAGCGGATGGAAGCCACATTGGGGAACAAGCAAATCAATGGCGGCAGAGTGGTGAAGAGCAGTGGAAGCAAGGGTAATCAAGGAATTGGGCGCAAGTCGGGCTCCAACCCTGCTATATCAAGTGCTAAAATCCTAGGGTTAGGGTTTCGAGACCCACTTCCACCGCCACCGCCGTTTATCCACAACGACACCCAACGCAGGTTGTTCCGCCACTTCTGGGGACAGAGGCGATCGTATGCTCAAGCCATAAGAAGCACACCAGCGCCGGTGATCATGGTGAATCCGTGGGAAGAGAACAAAAGAGGGCGTGGCAACAGGGGTTGGCGTGGCGGAGATTTCCGAGGCCGCCGTCCCTTTCATCGTGGAGCTCATGGGAGACACTCCTGGCACCGGGGGATTTCTTCACCTCAGGATGAAGACTCATCGGAGATTCAAGCATCCAAACCACCTACTTTGGCGAGCAAAGAGGACTTGGGTCACACCCAAGTGGATCCACCTGTGGACAACAAAGGCAAAGGCAAAATGGATGAAGAAAGTGTTGAACACATGAAATCGGATCTGGTGCTGAAATCTGGTCTAGAATACCACTCCATGCAGGTGAAGCGGAAATCGAAGTGGGATCCAAAGAGCAGCTTGGTGGAGCAAGGTAAGGATGAAGGTGTTGTGATGAACTTCGACCCTTGGAAGATAGGTGAGCAACCTCTACCGATGGATGTGGATAAGATCTGTTCTAACTGCGGGGCTAGGGATCATCACTTTTCTGCTTGCACAAGATACAAACCGTGTGATAGATGTGGGAAATATGGTCATGATGCTTTGAACGGTTTTACTAAGCTTCTTAGTGAATACATTGCTCCTATGTATGCCACGCAAGTTGAGGGGCAGAGCTTCTTCTTGATTCCTGATTTTTCGTATGATTATGGTACTAGAGATGATAATTCCAATAGTCCAGGTGATGAAAGGTAGTGTTACTGAGGCTCAGATTGAGCAAGAATTTCATGAATTCTTTGGTGGATATTGGAGATGGATTGCTAGGCAACTCGATGACACCAGTTTTACTGTGAGATTTCTAGTCAACAGAGTGGTCAGGGAAATTGAGATGAGAGTGAGGGACTCTGATGCTGTGATTGCCATTAAACCTTGGTCTCCCTCCATGGGGGGCAAAGGGGAAATCCAAATGGCTTGATTCAAGGTCCGTGGTATCCCTTATAAAAAAAGGCACTACAAAACCCTAGCCTATGTTTGCTCGCTGGTGGGGGCTACTGTTGAGATTGATGATAGAACACAACACCTTATTGATTAAGTTCGGATGAAGATTGCTGCTAGAGACATTTCTAAGGTTCCTAATGTGGCTGAGGGCACTATCCTACCCTTCTAATATGACGTTTATTATGAAAAGGAAATAGAAGAGAAGGGGAAGGATAATGGAAGTGCTGTTAAAGTGAGTACTGGCAAAGATATGGACCAGGACATGGCTGAATCTTCAAGGCAAACCTCTAGTAAAACTGGAGGCTTCAATGCTCTTCACATCTGGGGACAGGGCACTAAAAGTGACTCTGCTCCTCCGAAGGTGAATAGCAGACAGTGTGTTAAAGGCTAGCTGGTTAGTTTGAGGAAAGACAGACTGTTAAGGAAAACAAAGACAAAGAAAACATGAATGTGGAGTATAAACCTAAGGAAAATGTTGAAAACAATATTGCTTGGGACCCTGAAGAGGATGACTTGTTATCTGAGGATGGGGAAGATTCCAGCTCTATAAGAGCTAAAAAGTCCTGGAAAATGTCTAATTGTATTATCTCTCCTACTATTGCTGTAAAACAGCTGCAGAAAAACTATGGTGAGATAAAATCCTTGTTGTCTTCGAATGTTGCAGGTATTGTTTTCACTGGGAAAAATCAGAACATGCTACAGAGAAAAGGCATCTTGGAGGAGCAACTAATTCCAATCACTAGACAAAGTGAAAGGCTTCAGAAGCAACTTCTGAGCAAGCTTCAAGAATTGGAAAATCAGAACTCAAAGAAAAGACCCAATTTAAGTAAGTGCAAAAATTCTCAATCCTTTGTTGTTTTGAGCATGTAAGATATATCTGAGATTGCTGGTAAATTTAGAATTAATATAACTAAGAAAGATTTTGGTGTAGTAGATGTTATGAAAGATTTAGAGAATGCTAGAAGAAATTTATACGATATAAAGAAATTAAAAGATGAGAAAGATAAGAAAATTGACAGATTAGGTGAGGGTACTAGTACAAGTGGGGGATCATTGTTGCTGGAGTGGTATAAGGATAATGAAACAGATATTGATAAAAATACTTCTCATAGACAAAAAAGAGAAAAATAATAAAAAATGACACATATTCTCAGACTCCTAGAAGGAGTAAGAGAAAAGGTCCCTCGGTGTATAGACATGTAAGGGGGCAGGACAGCTCTGAAGGGCTGAAACACAAAAAATGAATAAATGGATGCACAAATAAAAGGTTTTTTTCTGGAATTACAGAGGGATCATAGGAAGAGGTAAAACCTCATACATCAAGGATTTAATGAATGAAGTGAAATGTGATTTTTTGTGTATTCAAGAGACTTTATTGAAAGATTTGAGAGATTCTTTTATAAGATTACTTGATAGAACGAATCTTATGTTTTGGCATGGGCTATCTGCTAGAGGTAGGTCTGGGGGTATTTTGGTTGGAATTAAAAAGGAAAGATTTGATGTGCTAAAGATTTTGGATGGAGAATTTAATTGTTTAGTGGAGTTACATGATTTACTGTTAAAACAAAACTGGTGCTTGATGGGGGTATATGGGGATGCTCAAGATGATAGAAAAGAAGATTTTCTGATCGAGTTAACCTGTTTCTATCATAAATTTTCCTTGCCTTTTTTGGTGGGAGGTGATTTTAATATAGTCAGAAAGGCCAAGAAGAAGAACAAAAATTTTAGACCCAATAGATTCTCTGATATATTCAATGCTATTATTGATTTGCATGAGTTGAGGGAAATTTCCTTGGCTGATTCTAGATTTACTTGGGCTAGCAGTCACTTTGAGCCATCTTGGAAAGTGTTGTTTCCTTTGGTTTCTGTATATAAGAAATCAAGAGGTCTTTCTGATCACAACCCCATTGTGATTCAAACTGAGAATAAAAAAGATCCTGATCCTTTTCCTTTTCACTTTGAATTATTTTGGTTCAAAAATAAGGATTTCCTTCCTTTTGTGGGAAAAAAACTGTGGAAAGAAGAAACTAAGGATAAATGTGCTTTAGACAGATTTCTCTTCAAAATTAAAAAATTCAAAAAGTATTTCAGGGGTTGGAGTTATAATGAGGCTGGGAATAATAAAAAACTTAAGCAAAACATTTTGAATAGTTTGAAAAAAATTGAAGATGAGGAGGAATGGAATGGTTTGGATGTGGAGTCTATGAAAGAGAAATCAGAATTAAATAAGTCACTTTTAAAGATCCTTGAAAGAGAAGAACTTTATTGGTATAAAAAAAATGTCATGTTAACTGGCTTTTAAAATGAGATATGAACACATATTATTATCATAAATGGCTAATGGTAGACAAAGAAAAAATAAGATATATAATTTACAATCTGATGAGGGTGAGATATGGGGAGATGAAGCCCTGCTGGATCACGCTACTAAAGTACTAAGTACTACAAATCTATCTTTGGGAAACCTGATAATGTACCTTTTAACATTGATGTGAACATGTGGGAGGAAACAGATAAGGTCCTTCGAGAAGAAAATGTTTGGTTAACTAAAAAATTTGAAGAAGAGGAAATTAAACACGCTCTTTTTATTGTGGAAAAGAACAAAGCACCTGGACCAGACTTGATTCCTATTGAATTTTACCAAAGTGTTGGAACATTGTTAAACGGTTAAACCAGAGATTATAGAAATGTTTGATGATTTTCATGGTAGACAACTCGATATATACAAACTTAATTTTGGGATTGTCAACTTGATTCTAAAGGTAAAAATGGATGAAAGGATCTAACAATTTAGGCCTATTTGCCTTCTTAATTATATATTGTTGTGGATGCTTTTGTGGGCCGCCGGTATGTTCGGCGGGCCCACAAAAGGACCCACCAGGGGCGCTAGCCAGAAGAAGAATAAAAAAAGATTAAGTTTGTTAGGTCAATAAAAAGATAAGGAGGTTTGTTAGCAGTCAGTTGCTAGATAGATGAGGTTTGTTAGCAGTCAGTTGCTAGAGGCAATCTATTAAGTGTCAGGTGCCTGGAACTCTATAAAGGCAGCCTTAGAGTGTATTAGGGATTTTCATCAAGAAATAAGTCTTCCCTGCAGGGCAACTGCTTGATCATCCTGGCTGGAACCTCTTCCAGCGCAGGAGAGCAGGCCTCCCAGTCACCCTGCAGATCTTCCTACACCTTGCGCTTTCATCCCCACTCTCACCTCCTGTTGCATTCTCCACTGCACACGCCTAGAAGGAAGAAACGTACCAATTTGGTATCAGATTCATTCGAGGCATCGACCATGTCCGGCCTCGACACCGATCTTGAGGCTCTATCCTTGGGCGCCCTTGACTCTAAGATGGGTGTCCTTGAATCCAAGATGGGCGACCTCTCCGCTACTATGGGCAACATCAACGACACACTGACCTGCATCATGGCGTAGCTGACTACTACCAATTCCAGACTTGAGAGACATGATCAGCGCCTTGCCAGATTGGAGAAGGAGAAAGGCCCTGAAACCAGAGGCTCTGCGCCGCTGATTTCCCCCTCTCCAAATGAGGAACAGGGGCCTGCGGGCACCTTTAATCAAGGACCAGGAACGGGGAGTGACAATCCTTGGGGCCATGGCCATTCCGATGATCTGGCCTCTCGCCGTCACAAGATCAGTTTCCCTAAATATGATGGGGAAACTGATCCGCTGTCTTGGATCAATAAGTGTGAGGCTTATTTTTGAGGCATGAGGACCCTGGCTGAGGAGAAGGTTTGGCTTGCATCCTTACATATGGAGGGGGTTGCGGCTGAATGGTATTTTGCCTTGGAGCCGGATTTTGGAATTGTTTTTTGGGCACGTTTTTCTGAATTTTGTGAATATGAGATTTGGACCACCTCTACGGTCCAATGACTTGGCTGAACTGAAAGACTTGCGCGGACAGGGACTGTTGAAGAATACCAGCGCCAATTCTTGGTGTTATTATATTATGCAGATGTGCAGACTTAACAGCTTTACAGCAAGTGAATTTATTCACTGCTGGCCTTGGTGAACCGTTCAGAACAGATGTTGAGCTCCAATTTCCTTCAAATCTGCAGACAGCGATGAGTCTTGCTAGGGCTTATGAGTGCCGCTTGTCTGTACCAGCTCCTGCAGGTGGCACCACTAAATCTGTACCTGCCATAGCTGCTAAGGAATCTGCAACCACTCGTTTGGATCGGTCCAGCACCAGCAAACCTAGGTTCAGGAGACTTTCTCCTGAGGAATTGGCTACTAAGAGGGCTAATGGAGAGTGCTACAATTGCTCCGAGAAATACACTCCTGATCACAAGTGTACCACCAAAGGAGTCTATCTGCTGGAGATGGATGAGTTGATAGAAGAAGAGGAGGCAACCACTGATCTAGGCATTTCTCTGCACGCCTTAACAGGGATTGATGTGGCCAATACTATGAAGTTGCGGGTTAACCTGGGTGGTCAGACGCTACTGGCATTAGTTGACACAGGTTCGACACACACATTTATCCGCGAATCAATCATCAGGAACCTGGGATTAAATGTTGAGGCGCGTCCTGGTTTGCTGGTCAAGTTCGCCAATGGTAACAGGATACCATGCAGTGGCAATGTTGAAATTAATCACATTCTCTAGAATAGGTTAGAGATTAATAGGTGTCCAAATCCGGACACAAGAATATTAGAGATAGAGTCCAAGGTAGAGATAGAGTCCAAGGCAAATTAGAGTCGGTTTTGAGATTGTAAGGGGCTCCTATATATAGCTGTTGTTTCCCCCGGCAAATAAAAATCAAGAAATTAAATCTCGGAATCCCAACATTTGGAATTAGAGCGAGATCGATCCAGGTCGAGCATACCTCGGCAGGTCGAAGAAGGCTCTGCTCGGTGCGGATCCAGACGGGGTAGCCAACCTCGTGCGGAGGTTGAATCCTGGCAACGGGCTGCGCAGGACGACCATCGATGAAGGAGCGTCGACGGCGCAGCTCGTGGCGGATCCGGCAAGTGGAGGTCGCAAAGCTTGGAGGCGGATCTGGCGAGTGGAGTTCCCAGAGCGGATCCGACGAGTTGGAGGTGGAGGAGAGGGACCCGAAGGCCGAAGACCCAGGCGCGCAGCATCACGACGGCAGCGCTCACCAGTAGCGCGCGTGAGAAGCGGGGTCGCGGGTGGCAGCGCTCGGGAGGACGCTGCATCGAGACGTCGGCTGGGCTAGGGTTGTGTGTATCGGTGGTTTTGGGCTGAAGCCAAGTGGACCTAGGCTGAATAAGCTGTTGAGCCCAACATTGGGCCGACGAGTCTGCTGGGCCGAATTCACCAGAGAGCAGTCCTTATTTATTTCCTAAACGTAAGCGATATGGAGGGAAAATCAATGGCACTACATTATCCCCTGTTAACAAAGATGAACTATACAGCGTGGGCCATCAAAATGAAGGTATTTTTGAAGGCGCAGTGGGTATGGGAAGCTGTGGAGACGACAACGAACAAAGTTGATCCAAAACAAGATCAGTTGGCTCTTGCGGCCATCTACCATGCCATTGATGAAGACACTCTCATGCGAATTTCTGAGCAAGAGACGGCGAAAGACGCTTGGGAGATGATCAAGACTAAATTCTTGGGTGAAGAACATGTGATGGAAGCAAGAATTCAAACTCTTCAAAATGAGCTGGATGTAATGCGTATGAAAAGAGGGAACTCCATTGACGACTTTGTCACAAGAATGATGATCATTGTCACAAAGATCCGTGGTCTTGGAGGTGAAGTTAAAGAAAATTATATCATGAGGAAATTGCTACGAGCTCTGCCTTCGAAATTCCTCCATATTGCATCTACCATTGAGCAATTTGTTGATTTGAAGACGATGACTGTGGAGGAGCTCATTGACAGACTCAACAGAAGTTGGTCAAAAGAAGAAGAAAGCTGACAAGACAAAGATTCAGTGCTACACTTGTCGGAAGTGTGGACACTTTGCCAGTGAGTGTCCTAGGAACAAGGAAGAAGAGAAGGCGCTTTTCGCATCGGAAGGAGAATTGTTTTGATCTTGCGTGGAAGAGTGCTCGAGATGATGTGTTCATCTTGGGAGTGGTGATGTGTTCGCCTCAAATTTGTGTTCGGGATGATGTGTCGTTCCAGTGGATGATGTGTTCATCTAGAGATGATGTGTTCATATCATAAGTGTCAGTATACGAGATGATGTGTTCGTCTCAGGGGGTGATGTGTTCGTCCCATGGTCATCCAAGATGATGTGTTCGTCTTGGGGGTGTAGTGCGTCTACATCCTAAATTAGTGAGTCCCAGAAAATGTGATTAAGGAGGTGTGTTGAAATTAATCACGTTCTCTAGAATAGGTTAGAGATTAATAGGTGTCCAAATCCGAACACGAGAATAATAGAGATAGAGTCCAACGTAGAGATAGAGTCCAAGGCAAATTAGAGTCGGTTTTGAGATTGTAAGGGACTCCTATATATAGCTATCGTTTCCCCCAGCAAATAAAAATCAAGAAATTAAATTTCAGAATCCCAACAGGCAGTTATTTGAAAGTACCACTGGATATCAGTGGGGAAATTTTCCAGACGACCTGCTATAGCTTGCCACTTGACGGATTTGATATTGTTCTTGGAGTGCAGTGGTTGCGCACAGTAGGGCCTATTATTTGGGATTTCAATGGCCTGACAATGAAGTTTTGGTGCCAAGGCAGACAGCTTCATTGGACCAGTGTGGGGGGTCCGGCTCCTCAATGTGCCCTCCTATCGTCTGAACAGGAGGTCTTCTATGCACTGCACGCCTCATTTCAGGACATTTTTGAGGAGCCCAGGGGACTGCCGCCTTCACGACGCCATGATCACAGAATTCGACTTCTGCCAGGTACATGCCCCATTGCTCCCCGGTCCTATCGCTACCCACAACTCTTAAAGGATGAAATCGAGCAACAATGTGAGGCTATGATGCAACAAGGAATTATTAGGGAATGTTCCTCCGCATTCTCCTCGCCGGTGTTGCTTGTCAAAAAGGCAGGTGGTACATGGCGTTTTTGCATTGACTATCGGGAACTGAATGCAAAGACTGTGAAGGATAAATTCCCCATTCCAGCCATTGATGAGTTATTGGATGAACTCCGTGGTGCTAAATTCTTCACCAAGTTGGACCTTCGCAGTGGGTATCATCAGGTGCTCATGCATCCGGATGACATTGAAAAGACAGCATTCAGGACACATCGAGGTCATTTCGAGTTCTTGGTTATGCCCTTCGGCCTCACTAATGCTCCATCTACATTTCAAGCCCTTATGAATGATATGTTGAATCCCTTTATTCGGCAATTTGCTCTGGTTTTCTTTGACAACATCCTGATTTTCACCAAGACGTGGTCTGAACATCTTCAGCATATAAAGCAAGTGTTTCAAGTCCTGCGCCAAAATAAACTAGCATTGAAGCAATCGAAATGTCTGTTTGGACAGGAATCAGTGTCCTATTTGGAGCATGTTATTTCAGCACAAAAAGTTTCCATGGATCCAGCCAAGGTAGATGATGTGGAAAAATGGCCCAAGCCTCGATCCCTCAAGGCACTAAGGGGATTCCTCGGTCTCACGGGATATTACAGGAAATTTATCGCCGGGTATGGAGTGGTGGCTGCCCCTCTAACAGCCCTCCTGAAGAAAGAGGCTTTTAAATGGACCGAAGAAGCTGACGAGGCTTTTGGACTGTTGAAACAGTCCCTGATGACTGCACCTTTATTGCAGATGCCAGATTTTACTAAAAGACTTATTGTGGATTGTGATACTTCTGGAGCTGGTTTTGGGGCTGTGCTACATCAAGGGGATGGCGCCATTGCATTTTTCAGCAGGCCTGTGGCACCACATCATCAAAAGCTTCCAGCATATGAACGAGAATTAATTGGGCTTGTCAAGGCAGTCAAGAATTGGAGACCATATTTGTGGGGCCGACCATTTATGGTGCGCACAGACCATTATAGTCTCAAATTCATCCTTGATCAGCGGCTTTCTACAATTCCGCAGCATGCTTGGATCAGCAAGTTGTTTGGGTATGACTTAGTGGTGGAGTACAAGCCTGGAAAACTAAATGGCGCAGTGGATGCCTTGTCCCGCCATGATGAGGAAAGTGCATCTCTACACAGTATTTCTTCTCTGACATTTCAGTTATTTGATACAATTCGGGCAGAAGCAGCACAAGATTCCCAAGTAGCAGCTTTGAAGGCTCAAGTTCAGGAAGGGACAGCCAAGGAAGGGTGGACCATTATCGATGATCTGCTCCTGTTTTGGGGTAAAGTATTTGTGCCAGATAATTCATCATTGTGGCCACAGCTGTGGCTGATGTGCATGAGGCCGGCCATGAAGGGGTGCAAAAAACTTTACACAGGTGGAGAGCTTCATTCTATAGTCCTATGGCGCTGCAGCGTGTCCGGGAGTTTGTGAGGGGTTGTGCTGTTTGTCAGAGGAACAAATCAGAACATTTGCACCCAGCAGGATTGCTTCAACCTTTACCCATACCATCTGCGGTCTGGAATGATATATCGATGGATTTTATAGAGGGATTTCCTAAGGCTGGTGGCAAATCGGTCATTTCACATGAGTTCAGCCTTTCACCCTCAAACGGATGGGCAATCAGAGGTGGTTAATAGGGTCATTACGATGTACCTGCATTGCTTTGCAGGGGACAGGCCTAAGTCCTGGTTACAATGGCTTCCATGGGCTGAGTTTTGCTATAACCCGTCCTATCAAACTGCACTCAAATGTTCCCCTTTCAAAGTTGTGTATGGTCGGGACCCACCCTCTATTTTGTCTTATCAACAAGAGGCAGCAAAAGTTGCAGCAGTGGATCAGCAGCTGAAAGATAGAGATGAGTTTTTTATCGGAGATTAAAGACCGCTTGATTCAAGCGCAAGTCACTATGACCAACCATCATGACAAGACACGGCGACAAGTGGACTATATGTTGGGTGATTGGGTCTGGTTGAAATTACAGCAGCGGTCTGTAGTTGGTGTCACTTCTGCAGCACCTTCCAAGTTGGGGCCAAAATACTATGGGCCTTACCAGATTATACAGCAAATTGGGAATGTCTCATACAAGCTGCAACTGCCCTCTAGGGCTCGTATTCATGATGTGTTTCATGTCTTATTGCTAAGAAGTTTGTGGGTCTCATACAAGCTGCAACTGCCCTCTAGGGCTCGTATTCATGATGTGTTTCATGTTTTATTGCTAAGAAGTTTGTGGGTCCCGACACCAACCAAGGTGGTGCCGCTTCCTCCATTGCTACATGGGCGTGTGGTGCCTGCACCAGAAGAAGTTCTCAAGGCTAGGCTGATCAGGGGTGTTTGGGAAGTTCTGATCAAGTGGGTTGGTCGAGATGCATCTGAAGCATCCTAGCAACCACTGGAAGATTTTAAAATACAGTACCCTGAAGTAAAGCTCGCGGACGACCTTTTTGCCGGAAGGAGGGAAGTGTTGTGGATGCTTTTGTGGGCCGCCAGTATGTTCAGCGGGCCCACAAAAGGACCCACCAGGGGCGCCAGCCAGGAGAAGAATAAAAAATAGATTAAGTTTGGTAGGTCAATAAAAAGATAAGGAGGTGTGTTAGCAGTCGGTTACTAGATAGATGAGGTTTGTTAGCACTCAGTTGCTAGAGGCAATCTGTTAAGTGTCAGGTGCCTGGAACTCTATAAAGGCAGCCTTAGAGTGTATTAGGGATTTTCATCAAGAAAGAAGTCTTCCCTGCAGGGCGACTGCTTGATCATCCTGGCTAGAAGACCTCTTCCAGCGCAGGAGAGCAGGCCTCCCAGTCACCCTGCAGATCTTCCTACATCCTGCACACTCATCCCCACTCTCACCTCCTGTTGCATTCTCCACTACACACGCCTAGAAGGAAGAAACGTACCATATATATAAACTTTCTAGTAAAATCTTGACACTTAGGTTGGAGCCCATTGCTAATAGAATCATTCATAGAGCTCAATCAGCTTTTATTCTCGGGAGAAACATTATGAATGGTATTTTAACTTTGCATGAAGTATTTCATAAAACTAAAGAAGAAAACAAGTGGGTATAGTTTTGAAGCTTGACTTTGAAAAAACCTATGATAAGTTTAACTGGTCCTTTTTATTGCAATGCCTTTCCTTGAGGGGTTTCAATCAGACCTGGTGTGATTGGATTCTTAAGATTGTTTCTAATGGTACTCTCAGTGTGAAACTGAATAATTCTGTTGGCTCTCATTTTGCTGGTTTTAAAGGGGTTAGGCAGAGGATCCTTTGTCTCCCCTACTTTTAATCTACCCTCAGATTGTTTAATTAGAATGGTTGTCAGGGTTCACCTGAATGGGTTAGTAATTGGGCTAGCTGATAATTTGGTTGACAGAGGTGTGGCTATTCTCCACTATGCCGATGACACTATTTTGTGCATAAAGCATGATGTTGAGATAGCCTGTAATTTGAAAATTTTGTTAGCAGTTTTTGAGCAGACTTCTGGCCTGAGAATTAATTTTGATAAAAGTGAGGTGTTAGTGACTGGTGGAGATGATGGGGAGGCTAAGGAGTTTGTTGATATTTTTAACTGTCAAATTGGTTCCTTTCCTTTGAAGTACCTGGGGGTTCCTATTAATGCTGGCAGGTTATTTTGTGCTGACTGGGATTATCTAGAAAAGAAAATGCTTAAAATTTTGATTTGTGGAAAGGCAAGTTTCTCTCTATGGCTGGTAGAACCATTTTGATAAATTCTTGTTTATCTAGTATCTCGGTGTATTTCATGTCTATGTTTTTTATTTCTAAGACAGTGGTTGACAGGTTGGATAGACAGAAGACTTTTTTTTTGGCAAGGGTGCCAAGAGAAGAATAAATATCATATGTTAAAGTGGGAAATTGTTTGTAAAAAAAGAAGGGGGGTTTAGGGGTTAAAGATATTCATAAAATGAATATTTGTTTGCTGGTGAAGTGGTGGTGGAAGTTGGAGTTGGAGAATGGGCTCTGGGAGGAAATAGTGTATAAAAAATATCTTGATGTTAAACCGGTGGGGATGGTTAGGCATAAAGTTTCTGATTCTGCCATTTGGGCTCATTTGACTAAGGTTAAGAATATATACTGTTGTGGAAGGAAGTTAAAAGTTGGAAAAAGTGTTGTCCAGACGTCGCCTAGGCGACGCCTAGGCGTCCAATCGCTCTGAGCCGGACGCCATGGTCGGTCGCCTCGCTTGTAAGGGGCGCCACCGCCGTTGCCGCCGCCGCCGTCGTCCGCCGCTGCTGCCGCCAGTCCGCCCGCCCCTCGCTGCGCCACCCCCTTTGAAGATCCGACGGTTGACATTAAATGGGCCGCCTTATGGCCCAACTCGCCAGCCACTAGACTTCCGGTCTCCCGCATCCCGATCTCCCTCCCCGACTCCCTCAT
The DNA here is from genome assembly GCA_036927565.1 of Tuctoria greenei. NCBI lineage: Eukaryota > Viridiplantae > Streptophyta > Magnoliopsida > Poales > Poaceae > Tuctoria > Tuctoria greenei. The sequence goes on along the minus strand of JAYESD010000008.1, from coordinate 136,805,938 downwards.
CCGCTCGGCTCCCTCCCGCTGCCCTCGCCATGGACCGCCACCGCCGCCGGCGGGCACCTAGCCGGATGCCTAGGCACCTAGGCGGCCGCCTGGGCATCCAGGCGCTTATTTACAACCTTGGTTGGAAATGAAAAGAAAACTTTGTTTTGGCGTGATATATGGATTGATGATAGACCCTTTGTGTGACTTATCCTTTACTGTTTGAATGGTGCACGAATACAAACTTGACTCTGGCTGAATGTGCAAACTGTAACTGGTGTGTTGGATTTAAAAGCTCATTTCCTGTTATTCTGCATGATTTGTGGTATTCTTTAGCAGAGAGGCTTAACAATTTTCAGCTCTCAAATGAAAAAGGTACCCCTGTTTGGCTTTGGTATGCTTCTGGTACGTTCTTGGTGAAGTCTGTATATAACAGACTTACTAGGTCTGAAAATTGTGGTTCTTTTGATCATATATGGAAAGCAAAAGTTCCTCCTAAGATTAAAACCTTCCTTTGGATGAACATGATACAGTGGTTACCAGAGAAAATATGTCTAAAATACATTGGGAGGGCGATCCTTCATGCTGTTATTGTTCCCACATTGAAAGTTCTGATCACCTGTTCTTTTCTTGTGATGTTAAGAAAGTAGTATGAGGTGTTGTGACAAGTAGTTTTGGAATTGCATCTAGACCCAATAATGTAAAACAGTATTGGATATGGATTAAAGATGCTTTATCGGGTCGGGACAGAGTGCATACTTTGGGAGTGGCTGCCATATGTTGGGCAGCGTGGAAGATGAGAAAAGACATTAGTTTGAAAGGAAAAGTGCTAAACATCCTTGTGATATTTTATGCTATGCAGTTGCACATATAAATTTTTGGACAGGTCCGTACTCTGATGAAATGCAGACCATCATCAAGACTAGTGTCGAGTCTCTTCTGCGAGCTGCCATCAAGGTGATGAAAAATTGAAGTACGTGCTGCTACCTCTACCTGGAGAGGAGGGTGACAACAATGGTCTTGACGATGGTGGTATGGCATGATGGTCGTGTGCGATTTCTCTATACGGACGTTGCTCCTTTCTGGGAAAAAACTCAGTTACTTCAAGCTCTGTTGGTTCTAGTAGGGTTATTGCAGGTTTATGTTTGGAGGTTAAACATGGACTCCTTTGCCGGCAGCCTGTTGCCGATGACACTTTGAGTTTTTTAGATGTAATAGTTTTGCCAGTAGTAACTACCGTAACTCGGTTTTGGATATTGACTGTGCGGTAGCTGTTAGCTTAAGAATAGTTAATACGGTGAAGTAGGGCTATAAACCGTGGATGGGTCTTTGAACTTGCTGTGTAAGGATCTCTGTTTTCTATATGGAAATAGAGGTGGAGAGGTTCTCCGGTAAAAAAAAATGAAATGCACAAGAGAAAACAGGACGGCAATCGCTGCCGCTGATTGCGCATCTAGATCAACAACGTGTCAGCAGTTTGAGGGGGAAAGAAAAAATATTTTGTGCACAGATCCCGACTTTCCGAAGACAAATGCGGCACCCAAGAAGACGCCGCATTTCCCGTGCCGGTGGCAGGCGTACCGTGCTGGCGTCAGGGTCGAGGCAGGTCTGGGAGCTCTTGGAGTAGGACACCGCACGTGGAGAGAAGAGGAACGTCTGTCGCCGAGCCGCCGCCGTCGTCGCCGTCGAGACGGATACCCCGCTGCCGCGCCGGCCGTGGCGCTGCGGCAGCGCGTGGAGGCCGAGTGAGTCGCCGGAGGTAGACGGGGAGACTGGGGCATTGTGGCGCACAGGGATCAGAGCTTTCGACGATGGGGAAGCCACGGCAGCCATCGCCATTGCGTGGCGAGGAAGTGGTGAGCGGCGGACGCGGCTCAGCTCACGGGCTCCCTGTGGCGACGACGACGAGAGTGGTGGATCGGAACTCAGTTGTGAGGCCTTCCACTCACTGACAGATGGTCTGACCTACCCGTGTGGCTGTGCGATTTTAACTGATCTTAAGTCTTTTTTTTTATTATTGTGATTTTACCTTTGGTTTAAAAGTCAATTCTGGTTTTACCCTTCAAATTGAGAGTTTGTGATTTTACCTCTCTTTTTTCAGAATGAAGCTGCCGTTTGCCCTCTTTTTTGACACCGTTAGTTTGATAGGATTAAATGATTTTTAAAAAATAGAATAAAACATTAGAAAATTGGAAAGGACTATAATGCCCTTTACTTTAGATGTATTGTTCATCTTCCTCTAGGTCACGTGCGTGGACCACATCACCGCCGTCTGATGGCAGCCGTAGCGGCCCGAGTGGATCCGCGCCTCGGCAGCGAACCAGCCGCTGCCGTCGGACCTGATCTACGAACCGATTGTTGCCGCCGACCATATCCAGGAGCGGATCGCCGCCGCCTCACGGGCAACCCCGCACGGTGCCTGTGGCCCGACCAAGTCCACATGTGAGAAGGTGCCTCCGTCTCCAGCAAGCCCCCACAGCGGCCGTCGCCTGAGCAGATTCACATGCAAGGAGTTGTCGCCACCTCCAGATCAGGCCCGCACACTGTCTACCGCGCCACGAAATCACATTTCCCTGCCCACACCAGTCCTCAATAGCTGTCTGTTGTTGTTCATCGTGTTTCCCTGCCTTCCGTTGTTTGATGATTTTCTTCTACTTTTAGGAATTATTAAGTAGCTAACTAATGTTGTTCACTTAGATTTTGAAAGATTGTTCACCGCTGAAATATTGTCGAAAGTATATTTTTTTGTTCACATCATGAATATGTTAATATGACTATATTAAAATAGGGGTAATATCACATATATAAATTAAAAATAGGGTAAATTACAAGGGTATTTTTGTCCTTTTTCTCATATTTAACATTATTAACAAGCACTAACAGAGTAGGGGTATACTATTTTTTAGTTTCGAAAAAAAGAGGGGTAAAATCACAAACACTCAATTTGAAAGGTAAAATCACGGTTAATCTCACAATAGCCCATTTTTTGTTATTATTACTTTTCCCGTATTTAGTGAGAGAGGGGATTGTCTGCATTGTTCACGTGGCTATATCAGGAACGACCATGGTGTCCTCCTCGAGGGAGCGTGTGGCAAACATGGCTTGGGTACAAGTGTGGGAAATATTAACCTGTTTGTAGAAAAGATTAGTAGATGGAGTGAGATTAACTATTGTGCAACAAAATGATTAAATCTGCACTAAACATACGTTGGCTGCTTTCACACTTTTTCATGAATACCACGTCACATGACTTTTTAAAAAGAAAATGGTAGGGAGATCCTACTATTTAAAGCTTGTATGAAGAAAGATATGAATGATACATTCAAATTATATCAGTTAATCACGAGGACTAACTTATTTAGAGGGGGAAGTTTCCTAAATAGCTCAATCAACTAAGCAATAAGAGTCATGAATGGAACCTATCTTTAGTCGTTTGTTTGAGTCTATAACTTTGCAATTTACATTTATCTAAGAAAAGCATTTTCCAATAAGAGAAGTTGGGAACCATGTTTTCAAAAATCTTGGCATTTCTTTGTCTCCAGATGGTCAAACAGGCTATTAAGAGAATCTCCATAAAGAAATTTTGCTAGAACTCCTCAGCTTTTGAATACCATGTCGAAGAACCCACCTGCAAATACGTACCAATGTACATCAAGCCAATGCAAATATTGGATACTATGATTACATTTGAAAAATAGGTGAAAATCTGTCTCTTAGTCCCGTTTTGTTTCGATTTTAGGCGGATTATGAATGAAAATAAACGATAATCCCACCCAAACACGATGCTTAAATCTTGCTTATCTTTTAAAGTGATTATTAAATAACCCTAAAAGCAACGTAAACCCTAATTTCTCGTAAAGCGATCAAGATCTCACATTTCTAATAAGCAAACTAATTTTCCTCCCATGCCCCCGCATCCTCCTCGATCTCGTGCCTCCCATTCGCCATCACCGACCAGCCATTCTGAAAGTGCATCTAGGAACTATGTGAGTTTTTTATGATTAATGATAAGCAATTAAAAATCTAATGAAAAAGATGAATTTTATTGTAGATTTAGATGGCAAAATAAGTTATGTGTCCCTCAAAAGAAAAAAGAGAAAAGGGAGTGAAGAAATGGTTAGAAAATTAGGAACATTTATATTTTTAGTATAAGATCGTCATACTATTAAGAGCGGCATGACACGCCACACCAAAGAAAAAAAACTCATTGCTGGCTCTCGGACATCTCCGAGCACGTCAGACGTATTCGACATAGCCAGACCCAAAACTTGTTGCTCGCTCTCGGACATATCTGACGTTGCCAGACCAAAAACTTTCTGCTAGCTCTCTGTTGACGGTTGGTATGTCACAGATAAAAATCCACAGACATATAGAAATCGATGTAGCACTTCATCTTGAGAGTATTGCCAAGGGTATTAAATCGTAAGAAACGTGTGTGCTAATTTTCTAACTAGTTCACCTAAGAACACAAAGCTTGGTAGTAGGCAAAGGGTAGAGAGGATTTCCTAAGAGAAGAGTTCCTAATTTTATGCGAGTCGATCAATAGGTACTTGTATTGGGCACGAGCTTATCGTGGTGTGCTAGGCAACTCCCGCTAAGAGCCTACTTTCTAGCGAATGTGGAGGATTAAAATGGATTCATAAGTTTGTTACCACCAACTGCCTACATTTACAACCCGTAGACTACGAGATAATCAAAGGTAACGTCAAGCTTAGACACAACGCCTATGCTAGCGATTAATTCAGTAACCTCTCTAGCCAAGACTAGAGCATCTAAATCAATACAGCGATGAACTAATAAGTAACATAAGGAAATAACTTGCTAGAACTGAAGGACTGAACTCAATTGATATGACAAAACTTACTTGAATAGAAAGCGCCCATCGAGGTACAAGGGTGGAGAGAGTTCGACAAGCCCGATCCCTGTCCTTAAGTGGAGGAAGTCCGACAAGCTAGAGCCTCCTTCTCCTCTTCTTAACTCTTTCTCTACTTTTTGTGAACCTCAAGCCTTTGGACGGTTCCCATGGCCGTCGACACTCCGAGGGCAGCCCGCTTACCAGATCTCGCGCTAGAGCACAATCTGGTCCATCTCACCCCATCGCAGATACAGTTGGTCACCGTGACGGTCGCCAGCGCATGTCGGCCCTGTCAGCACCCGTGGAGATGCCACCCGCAAGCCCGGAGAGCGCTCTGGCAGCGGTCAGAGCCCTTCTCAACAACCCACCATCCATGAACGCTTCCGAGGGAGCGGCTCGGCAGTGGGTCCACGACATCGACCACCTTGTCATCGCTGCCATCAACTCCCCGGCCAAGGGGACACGTCAAGTGTCGCTATCGCGCACGTCGACCATTGATGACTACTCTGCAGACTGGCACTCCTCCAGGGTCTCGTCGGCCAACCTCAGGGATGAGCTCGACCGGCGCCAGGCAAACAGGGACGCTCGCCTCAACATCGAGAGGCAGCGGGAGAGGCGTCGCAACCTTGAGGCCGAGTACGGCCCTCAAGGGCCTTAGCAGCAGGCATCCTCCTTCCGAGGTCCACAATAGGTAAACCCTCTACCACCTCCACAGCAAAGTCACGTTGGGTCAACTGCTCCCCCACACTATTCTGCGCAGCACGGACCCCAGCCGTATTCTGCGCAGCATGTCCCCATCCAGGTGCCTTAGCAGTAGGTGTTGCAACATCACACTCCGCAGCAATACATTGTGCAGCAGCCTTCAAAGCAGTCGTACGTCGTACAAGCTGCAGCTCCAAACTCTCCGTACGGTGTGCAGCAAGCACCTCCAGAGTGTGCTGCACCGTACTCTCCCACGACGAAGGCCATCGGAGGGTGCACAACCCTGTCCTAGCATCTCCGACGATGAGATCAAGCACATTATCATTGCACATACAAGCATGGCACAATATTCATTTGTTTAGGATCCTTGCTCAAGTGAATGTGCATGCTTAGATGATGGAGAACATCAAGATGGTGCACTATGTTGTACGCCACCTTGGCCTCCTCCTTTCATACATACAAGAGGATTTGATGGTGTTGCACATTTTTGGACCAACACGTGAAAGAAGTTGAACTTGAGTCGAGGACGACTCCAATTGAAGAAGGGGAGGATGATGAGGTCATCACTTCTATGGGTACAAATAACACTCTATTGAACATACAAGATGCAATCAATAGAGTTTACACACAAAATTAATTGCAGAGGTGAGCTCGTTCTTATATGTTTCTTTATACATTTCTGAGAATAGATTGCTACCTAATAATTTAAATATGATTAAGATACATGGAGTGATTCAAGGATTAATTGGAGGAAGGTTTAGGGGCGTGGAGGACCAGATAATACGTTCAATGAAGATGGAAACCGACCCCAACTCAAAATCGTGTCCAACTCGGAGTTCAGGAGTAGTTCACAATAAAACAGATGCCCAGAACGCATACAAACTCCGTTTAGGACGTTCTACATATGCACAAAAAGGGGAGAGGATAAACTTTCCAACGGAGTTGGTCCCATGTCAAAATTCCTACGGATGCGACAGTAATCGTCAAAACAAAATGGAGTTTAGAATTTGTAGGGTGTTGCGTCACCGTATTGGGCCATTGGGCCTTGTATCAAGTCTAAGTCCATTATTTTCGTGTGTTAGGGTTAGGTCACGACTCCAACACCCCCTTGGACGTCCTCCCACCTATATATACTCTATATTAGCTGCCATAAACAATTGGGTTTTGCTTAGATTAATCTGTTATACATAATTTCACTGTTCATCGATTTGTGAGACCCCAACTTAGCAATTCAGATTGCTTCTACCTTGTTCTTGCTTGTGTTCTCGGTTACACTTGCAGGGATTAGCCTTCTTGGTGAGGTCAAGTGTGTACAGCATGATTGATAACCAATGGAGCGGTGGTATAGTGATTGCAGGGTATTCGAGCTGCTCGAGTGCCGCGGATCATCAACGTTGAGTTCTTCACCTCAATCGACTTATCATTACCTTTCGGAAGATCGGGCCTAAACTTTCTTATCAATTAGTATCTTATTTCTAGATTGCCCTTTAGGTAATTCATCTATCCATTACATTAGTTTTGTTTTTCATACTTAGAGTTCACAAAGAAACACTTGCAGTTTAGTAAATCTGTTCATTACTTTGTCCAAACCACATTGAGCATTTGCAACTTTGTTATTCAGTTTGGTTTTATTGAGTTTGTGTCCGTGGTGGAGTCATATTGCTCGTTTTGAAGTGCTTTTGGTATTAGTTTGAGTTTTGCATTGTGTTGATCCATCCTTTTGAATCACTTCATCACGTCCACATTAGATTAATCTCTACCCAGTTCAGTATTATCATCATATCTCGCTCATACAAACTTAGGTTTTAGAGTTCTTGTACTTTATGTAAAGCTTAAGAAGTTCTCTACAACTTTTGTATTCATATGTTTCTCGGAAAAGGGAGTTATCATGGTCAAAAGTGCATTAGATCTGAATCTCTCGACCTAGAATTTCTGAACAGTATGTGTTTAGGGGCAATATCTCCTATTGTTCTTGTCCAAAATAGGTCTTCCATATATTGAAGTTAAATAGGAGAGATATATCTACAATCTTGGTTGTAAGTTTTTCTATTTTGAGTCTCTAAGTGTGCCTATTTGTCTTTGAAAGATTGAGCAGAAAATCTGTGACAGACTCACGAGATATCTTTTATTGCTTTTCATTGTGTTCTTCATTTGCAGCACATTCTGAAAAAATGAAGACAAAGAAAAAGGCAAGTGCTAAACAAGATACAAAAGCCGCACAAAAAAAGAGGAAGAAAAAACAACAAAAAAAATTCAGAAGTGCTTACATTCTTTGTGTCATCTAATTTTGTCTCATGTATTACTAGCTTGAACTACTAGGAACACATTTAGGCCAGCAACTTTGACAAGTACTTTGGATAGTTATTCAACTTTACTACCTGATTTTCATTGTTGCTAATCCTTGCTCCATATAGAGTGTCATCCAAGCTACACCTTACTCTTGAACTGAACTGATACACCTTTGTAATCATCCCACACTTCATTGGTTTGTTCATACCGTCCACCGTTTGCCACTTGCAGTGTCGGTAAGAACGCTTGTAAGAGTGTGGTAAGACGCTTGAGAGTGTGTGATTCCACTTCCACTTTGCCATTATCCTTTGTAGTTAATAGGGATAACATATTTTTGTTGTCTTTTGTTTGCTACTAACAATGTCAGGTAAAAGCAATAATCATGCATTATTTGCTGAGATGATTGACATAACAATAACGGTAATGGAGTTGCTCACTAAAAATAAAACATCAATCAAGGTTTCTCATGACATTCATACCACCTTTACAACACCTTCCAACCAAGTAATTACATTATCCCATCTCTTCCTTTTTATGATGGTTTTGCTTATGATGAATATATTGCTTGGGAAATAGAGTTGGATAAAATTTTTGGACAACGACATATGTGTGAGAGGAGAAAGATTAGAAATATTGCTAGTGCGTTAGTTGATTATGCATTAACTTGGTGGGACAACTTAAGCAATTTAGAAAAACCTCGAATATGGAAAGATATGAAAATTTGTATGCGAGAAACTTTTGCTAATGTATCTAATTGCAAAGATGAAATACATGAACTTGAGAAGAATTTTCTTGTTGTACCTCCTCCTTTGCCTAACTTTTTGCAGGAACATGAACAAATAAATGTAGATGCAAATGAGAGTGAGGTGTTGAACAACTCTTCTAATTTTTTTGATGAATCAACTCATAATGTATTTGAATTTCTTGTTGAAAATGAGAGTAATGTTAATGGACAATGCTCTACAGTTAACCAAGGTATGACATTTTCATATGTGCTGAATTTTGCCACCAATCATGCTATCGATGAGCAGCAACAAGATAAACCTTTTTATAATACACCTTTACCACTAATTGATTTTCCTACTGGTTCTTATGACAAAAATGAGTTGTGTGCTAATATTTATATTGTACCTATGGTAGAACAACGGAATGAGATTGATACTTTATCACCCACTTGTGCATATATTAATAATTCAATTCTAATTACTGCTGAAAATGAGGAGCTGAATTTGTTGTCTTCACTTACTTTGGGTTATATTGAATTTGACATTCTTTGTGATCTAGATTACCGCAGAGAAGAATATTTTTGAAAACAGAATTACCTTTGTTTACAAGAAATAGTTTTCATACTATAGGCAAATATGAACATGGTGGTATATTTATGGTGCATAAAGTTTACATATGTTCAAATGACAAAGCTTCTTTTGTGCTGCAACAACATGGTAAAGTAAATGGATGCGCTAATGCTAACGCTAATAATGTCTTGGCAAATTTTTCTAGTATTTTTTCTTGCAGCAGGGACAGCATATAAAAGAAGAGTATTGTTTGCTGCGGTTGTGCAATATGGACAACACTCATTCTACTGCCAAAGCAAGCCTCTTTGTTGGACATACGAGCAAGCCGAGGACAACTTGTCATGAAGAAGGGGGAAATGATGAGATCAAGCACATTGTCATTGCACATACAAGTATGGCATAATGATTATTTGTTTGGGATCCTGGCTCAAGTGAATGTGCATGCTCAGATGATGGAGAACATCGAGATGGTGCACTATGTTGTCCGCCACCTTGGCCTCCTCCTTTCATACATACAAGATGATTTGATGGCGTTGCACATTTTGACTAACACATGAAAGAAGTCGAACTTGAGTCTAGGACGACTCCAATTGAAGAAGGGGACGATGATGAGGACATCACTTCTGTGGGTACAAACAACACTCTACTGAACATACAAGATGCAATCAATAGAGTTCACACACAACAATTAATTCTAAAGGTGAGCTCGTTCTTATACATTTCCTTATATATTTTTGAGAATAGATTGCTACCTAATAATTTAATTGTGATTAAGATACATGGAGTGATTCAAGAAGTAATTGGAGGAAGGTTTAGGGGCGTGGAGGACCAGAGAATACGTTCAATGAAGATGGAAACCGACCCCAACTCAAAATCATGTCCAACTCAGAGTCCAGGAGTAGTTCGCACTAAAACGGATGCCCAGAACGCATACGAACTCCGTTTTGGACGTTCTACGCATGCACGGAAAGGGGAGAGGATAAAATTTCCAATGGCGCCAGTTCCATGTAAAATTCCTAAGGATGCAATGGTAATCATTGAAACAAAATTGAGTTCAGAATCTATCATGGTGTTGCATCATCGTATTGGGCCATTGGGCCTTGTATCAAGTCTAAGTCCATTATTTTCGTGTCTTAGGGTTAGGTCACGACCCAAACACCCTCTTGGATGTCCTCCCACCTATATATACTCTATAGTGGCCGCCATAAACAATTGGGTTTTGCTTAGATTAATCTGTTATACACAGTTTCACTGTTCATCGGTTTGTGAGACCCCAACTTAGCAATTCAGATTGCTTCTACCTTATTCTTGCTTGTGTTCTCGGTTGTACTTGCAGGGATTAGCCTTCTTGGCGAGGTCAAGCGTGTGCAGCACGATTGATAACCAAAGGAGTGGTGGTGTAGTGATTGCAGAGGTATTCAAGCTGCTTGAGTGTCGCAGATCATCAACGTCGAGATCTCCACCTCAATCGACTTATCATTACCTTTCGAAAGATCGAGGCTAAACTTTCTTATTAATTAGTATCAGATTTCCAGGTTGCCCATTAGGTAATTCATCTATCCATTAAATTTGTTTTGTTTTTCATACCTAGAGTCCACAAAAAACATGCAGTTTAGTAGATCTATTTATTACTTTGTCCAAACCACATTGAGCCTTTGCAACTTTGTTATTCAGTTTGGTTTTGTTGAGTTTGTGTCCGTGGTTGAGTCATATTGCTGGTTTAGAAGTGTTTTTGGTATTAGTTTGAGTTTTGCATTGTGTTGATTCATCCTTTTGAATCATGTCATCACGTCCACATTAGATTAATCTCTATCCAGTTCGGTATTATCATCATATCTTGCTCATACAAACTTGGATTTTAGAGTTATTGTACTTTATGGAAAGCTTAAGAAGTGCTCTACAACTTTTGTATTCATAGGTTTCCTAGAAAAGGGAGTTATAGTGGTCAAAAGTGCATTAGATCTGAATCTCTTGACCTAGAATTTCTGAACAGTCTGTGTTTCAGGTGCAATATCTCCTATTGTTCTTGTTCGAAATAGGTCTTCCAAATATTGAAATTAAAGAGGAGAGATATATCTACAATCTTGTTGTTGTAAGTTTTTCTATTTTGAGCCTCTAAGTGTGCCTATTTTATTTGGAAGATTGACTAGAAAATTTGTGACATACCCACGAAATATCTTTGATTGCTTTTCATTGTGTTCTTCATTTGCAGCACATTCTGAAAAAATGAAGACAAAAGAAAAAGGCAAGTCCAAAACAAGATACAAAAGCCACACAAAAAAAGAAGAAAAAAAACAACAACAAAAACAGAAGTGCTTGCATTTTTGTGTCATCTAGTTTTGTCTCATGTATTGCTAGTTTGAACTACTAAGAACACATTTAGGCCAGCAACTTTGACAAGTAGTTTGGACACTTATTCAACTTTACTATCTGATTTTCATTGTTGTTAATCCTTGCTAAATATAAAGTGTCATCCAAGCTACATCTTACTTTTGAGCAGAATTGATACACGTTTGCAATCATCCCACGCTTCATTGGTTTCTTCATACCGTCCACCGTGCCACCTGCAGTGTTGGTAAGAACACTTGTAAGAGTGTGGTAAGATGCTTGAGAGTGTGTGATTCCACTTCCACTTTGCCATTATCCTTTGTAGTTGATAGGAATAACATATTTTTTGTTGTTTTCTGTTTGCTACTACCAATGTGAGGTAAAAGCAAGAATCATGCATTATATGTTGAGACGATTACATAATGAAAACGACAATGAAGTTGCTCACTAAGGTTTCACATGACATTCAGACCACCTTTACAATACCTTCCACAAGAAGTAATTACATTCTCCCATCTCTTCCTTCTTATGATGGTTTTGGTTATGATAAATATATTGCTTGGGAAATAGAGTTGGATAAAATTTTTGGACAACGACATATGTGTAAGAGGAGAAAATATTGCTAGTGCGTTAGTTGATTGTGCATTAACTTGGTGGGACAACTTAAGCGATTTAGAAAAACCTCGAACATGGAAAGATATGAAAATTCTTATACGAGAAACTTTTGCTAATGTATCTAATTGCAAAGATGAAATACATGAACTTGAGAAGAATTTTCTTATTGTACCTCCTCCTTTGCCTAACCTTTTGCAGCAACATGAACAAATAAATGTAGATGCAAACGAGAGTGAGGTGTTTAACAACTCTTCTAATTTTTTTGATGAATCAATTCATAATGTATTTGAATTTCTTTCTGAAAATGAGAGTAATGTTAATAGACAATGCTCTACTCCTTTCATACATACAAGAGGATTTGATGGTGTTGCACATTTGGACCAACACATGAAAGAAGTTGAACTTCAGTCGAGGACGACTCCAATTGAAGAAGGGGAGGATGATGAGGACATCACTTCTATGGATACAAACAACACTCTATTGAACATACAAGATGCAAACAATAGAGTTCACATACAAAATTAATTCGAGAGGTGAGCTCGTTCTTATATGTTTCTTTATATATTTTTGAGAATAGATTGCTACCTAATAATTTAATTGTGATTAGGATACATGGAGTGATTCAAAAAGTAATTAGAGGAAGGTTTAGGGGCGTGGAGGACCAGAGAATACGTTCAATGAAGATTGAAACCGACCCCAACTCAAAATTATGCCCAACTCGGAGTCCAAGAGTAGTTCGCACTAAAACGGATGCCCATAACGCATACGAACTCCATTCTGGACGTTCTACATATGCACAGAAAGGGGAGAAGATAAACTTTCCAATGGCGCTGGTCCAATGTCAAAATTCCTTCGGATGCGACGGTAAGCGTCGAGACAAAATTGAGATCAGAATCTGTCAAGGTGTTGCGTCACAGTTTTGGGCTATTGGGCCTTGTATCAAGTCTAAGTCCATTGTTTTCCTGTATTAGGGTTAGGTCACGACCCCAACACCCCCTTGGACGTCCTCCCACCTATATATACTCTATAGTAGCCACCATAAACAATTGAGTTTTGCTTAGATTAATCTGTTATACACAGTTTCGCCGTTCATCGGTTTGTGAGACCCCAACTTAGCAATTCAGATTGTTTCTACCTTGTTCTTGCTTGTGTTCTCGATTACACTTGCAGGGATTAGCCTTCTTGGCAAGGTCAAGCGTGTGCAACATGATTGATAATCAACGGAGCGGTGGTGTAGTGATTGCAGGGGTATTCGAGCTGCTCGAGTGCCGCGAATCATCAATGTCGAGTTCTCCGCCTCAATTGACTTATCATTACCTTTGGGAAGATCGGGCCTAAACTTTCTTATCACATGAAATGGCCACTCAAGTTCCAACCACACCTGTCAGAGAAGTTTGACGGAAGCGTCAACCCCGCTGAGTTCCTGCAGATCTTCACCACGACGCTCCTCGCTATAGTAGTGGATGAGCTCATCCTGAGGAAATACTTCCCCATCGCCCTGACCGGCTCAGCACGGTCACAACTCATGAACCTATCCAAGGGGTCCATAACCTCTTGGGAAGAGCTTTGCCAGCAGTTCACAGCGAACTTCGACAGTTCCTACACGTGACCCGGCACCGAGCTCGACCTCCACGTCGTGCGCCAGCATCCGAGGAGATGTTGCGTTCATTCATCCAGCAGTTCTCCCAGTTACACTACTCCATTCCCAACATCCTGAATTCTTTTGTCGTAGTTGCATTCCGACAGGGAGTGGGGGACAGGAAGATGCTTGAGAAGTTAGCCACGCACAACATGCAAGACATCTCCGAGCTCTTCTCCATCACCGATTGGTGCGCCAGGGCGGTAGAGGGTCGTGATTGGCACTCACAGCCCGGCCCAGAGGCGGGTAAGGCCGGCCAAACCCGCGAAGGTGTCGCTACCCAGGGTAGCGATAGAAAGAAGAACAAGAACCGAGGTGGTGGTCATAGCAAGCCACTCCAGGGAACACCCATTGCTGCAGCAGCAGCGACTGGTGGGTCCAAGCCCCCGCGCCTTGACAAGCTTCCACGCCAGCCACCCGCTGCTGGCGATGACGTCCAACCCTGCCTGGTGCACCACACTCTCGACCACACAGCCAACAAATGTTGGGAGATCAAGAAGTTTGCCGAGCGGCAGGCGCAACAGCGCGCTGGAGGCGCACCCTCCCGCCAGCGGGAGGGCAAGCAGAACGTCGACCCCAAGGTCAAGATGGAGTACCAGAAGGTCGAACGGGCCGTCAAGGGGATCCATCAGGACGGGTACTTCGACGCCAACAGTGACCACAAGCGTTGCAAGGCACTCCATGTCATCTTCGAGGGGTCTTGGGATCTTGCGTCCCGGAACACGGTCAAGACCTTGCGCCGAGCAGCAGCCTCGGTAGCTCCTGCCCCCACTCCGGTGCTGCACCACAAATGGAAGGAGATGCCGATCAGCTTCGATGCCTTCGACTGCCCTAGGAACATGGCGGGTGCTGGGATCCTGCCACTCGTCCGCACCCCCACCATCACCACATCAAGCTTCACCATGTCTTGATTGATGGTGGGGCCGGCCTCAACATCGTCAGTCCTACGAAATTCGACCAGATGCAGATCCCCATTTCCAAGCTCACCCCCTCGAACCCATTCTCGGGGGTGGGACAGAGGAGCATCATCCCGTACGGTAACATCAACATCCGGGTGACCTTTGGGACACCCGAGAACTACAGAACTGAGAGCATTATGTTCGACGTCGCGGAGGTCAGCCTCCCCTTCAACGCCATCATCGGCAGGCCCGCCCTGTACCATTCATGGTCGTAGCCCACTATGGCTACCTCCTCTTGAAGATGCCAATCCCATTTTGTGTCCTCAAGATCCGCGGAGATCGCAATGCTGCAGTGTTAGCCTTGGAGAAGCTCCAAACACTCGCAACAGATCCAGGACCTCACCCGGACGGTGCTGGACCAAGTCAGCCTCCCCCAAGCTTGCGCCACCGCGAACCTTTTGTTTCTCCCCGTCTAGAGCCCTCCAACAGCACTGACGCTCCCGTCAAAGCTGTCAAGTTCAGCTCTGGATCTTCCCAGACCACTCGCAACGTGGGGGGCTGAGGCAGCAAGTAGGGACACCCGCTCATCGCCTCCTTAGTAGCTAGTGTCGACAAGTTGCCTAACAACTGTCACAGTTACCCTCAGAGCGTTGAGTACCCCTGTAAGTTATCCTTAGCTTAAATAGTAGGACAGTGTAAAGGTTTCATAGCATCTAGGAGCAGCACTTAGGACAACCAAGCTCCAGAAGGGTCAGGTCCAGAGTGCACAATCAGCTTAGCCTAGTCCCGAACCGTAAGCCTGTGCACCTTGCCTCCCTCGTCATCTAGATGCGGGTCATTGTTTTCTTTTGTAAAGCCTATCTCCCACTATGATGCCAATATAAAAGAATTATTGTCTTACTCCATGCTCGATATATGTTCATTCTATTACTTATGATCAACCAAGCTCTGCTCGGTATCGTATATTGTCTACATGTACATGGTTATTTTCTCCGTGTCTCACTCTTGGCGGAGTTGTGCAATCCTATTGTAGGTGGGCCGCTTGAGGTACCTGCAACGTGTTAAGGAGTCTCATAGAAGCCTCCTTCCTTGGGGTCATTGATAGGATCTTGGTTCCAGATCTTTCGATGAGAATAGGAGTTCGATTTGTGGAGGAGAAGACGTTGGCGATCCGACTAGACCGTCCCCAAGACGATGCACCTTAGCAATCGGTACACAGACTCTGAAGTTGTATTGATCTTGCTGGCGCACAATCAACCTGACCATGAGGGCCTTTGTTCCTACAAGCAATCGAAGAACACGCAAGAACAAGAAGAACAAGCACTTATCTGTTGAATCAATCTAAAGTGGGGTTCTGGATAAAAGTAGACGGGCGATCTAGTCGACACGCGCGTGTACAAGGAAGCAGCAGAAGCTAACTTATGAATAAAAGAACCCACCAGCTAATGAGGGCTGTGTCTACTATTTATTACCTCCCTAGGGTCGTGAGAAACCCTAATCACGAGTCCCTAATGGACTCCAAACAATACATGGGTCATGGGCCCAATTTTGGTGATGCAGCACCATGGACAAAAAAGGTATTGGTATTAAAATAACGATTGCGGCCGACTCTGAATAGATATGGACATGAGACCAGATCCATTTAAAAGTAGACTTGATAATCTTTCTAGGAAGTACTTGAACGCCCAGATCAGAGTCCGTATGATGTCGTGGTGGCCGTCACAAGTTGACGCTGTTCTGCTGTCCAAATCCCGTCCGCGCAAATTCCCTTCCCATTGGCTCCTCTCCATTGTTCCTAAGCAAAACAAGAAAGGACGTAGTTCCACGGTCTAGATAAGATGGACATAAGGCCAAGAACGAGTTCATCTCATAGTTTAGCTGATGTGCATGAGCGCGAGTGATCGGACCAGAAGCCGGTAGCTGAGTTGGTGTGGATGTATCGAGGGTGTTGATGTCCTCATCATCCTCCCCTTCTTACATTTGAGTCGTCCACAACTCAAGCTCATCTTCTTCTCCCAAATATAGCTTCAAATCTGCAATGTTAAATGTGGGACTAACCCCAAAATCCGCAGGCAACTCGAGTTTATATGCATTATCATTAATTCTTTCTAACACTTTGAATGGACCATCAGCTCGAGGTAACAATTTACACTTTCTCAAATCAGCAAACCTATCCTTTCGCAAATGTAACCAAACTAAATCACCAGGTTCAAAAGTGATAGGTTTCTTTCCCCTACTACCAACAAGTTTATACTTGACATTCATGCACTCTATATTCTTCTTAGTGGTTTCATGCAATTTTAAGATCAATTCAGCACAATGTTTAACATCAAAATTCACTCGTACTATTGAAGGAAGAGGTAATAAATCAATAGGAGCACGGGTACAAATCCATAAACAATCTCAAAAGGGCATTTCTTAGTACTAGAATGTAGGGAACGATTATAAGCAAACTCAACATGAGGCAAACACTCTTCCCACATTTTTATATTCTTTTTCAAAACAGCCCTAAGCATGGTAGATAAACTTCTATTCACAACCTCAGTTTGAGCTTCAGTTTGGGGATGACAAGTAGTTGAAAATAAAAGCTTAGTCCCCTATTTTTCCCATAACGTTCTCCAAAAATGGCTAAGAAACTTAACATCACGATCTGAAACTATTGTGTTTGGCACACCATGCAACCTAACTATCTCTCGGAAAAACAAATCAGCAACATGTGTAGCATCATCACTTGTACGACAAGGTATGAAGTGTGCCATTTTAGAAAATATATCCACGACAACAAATATGTTATCCCTCCCCTTCTTTATTCTAGGCAGTCCAAAAACAAAGTCCATAGAAATATCCTCCCAAGGCATGCTAGGAACAAGAAGAGGCATGTACAAACCATGTGGATTAAGTCGTGACTTAGCTTTTTGACATGTCGTGCATCGAGCAACGAAGCGCTCCACGTCTCGCCTCATCTTTGGCCAAAAGAAATGACAGCAAGTATGTCCTCCGTCGTTTTCACTCCAAAGTGCCCCATCAGCCCGTCTCCATGCACTTCCTGTAACAACAACAAACAAACGGAGCTAGCTGGAATGCATAACTTGTTAGCTCTAAACACATAGCCATCGTTGAGAACAAATTTATTCAATGTTTTTCCGTCTTTACATTTCAGCAATACATTTTTGAAATCAGCATCATGTTCATATTGATCTTTAATCATTTCTAATCCAAAAATTTTAAAGTCAAGTTGAGATAGAAGAGTATAACGTCTAGATAACGCATCAACAATAACATTATCCTTTCCCTTTTTGTGTTTAATGACATAAGGAAAAGACTCAATAAATTCCATCCACTTAGCATGTGTACGGTTCAGTTTCCTTTGACTCCTAATATGCTTTAGTGATTCATGATCAGAATGGATAACAAATTCTTTGGGCCACAAATAATGCTGCCATGTTTCTAAAGTTCGTACAAGAGCATATAATTCCTTATCATAGGTAGAATAATTCAGAACAGGCCCACTCATTTTCTCTCTAAAATATGCAACAGGTTTTCCTTCTTGTAACAAAACACCACCCAATCCAATCTCACTGGCATGACATTCAAGCTCAAAAGTCTTAGAAAAATCAGGAAGTTGGAGAAGAGGTGCATGCGTCAACTTATCTTTTAGTATGGTAAAGGCGTTATCTTGTGTGGTGCCCCAAGAAAAAGGCACTCCCTTCTTTGTAAGGTCATTCAATGGAGTAGCAATGGTGCTGAAATCCTTCACGAAGCGGCAATAGAACCCAGCCAGCCCTAGAAAGCTCTGCACCTGTGTGATGGTCTTTGGTACAAGCCACCCCTGAATAGCCTCTACCTTGGCTTGATCAACTTCAATTCCCTGTGTAGTAACAACATAGCCAAGGAAAGAGACTCAATCCGTGCAAAAGGTGCACTTCTCAAGATTACCAAATAATCGTGCCTTACATAAAGCATTAAAAACAGCACGTAAGTGATCAAGATGTTCATCCATGGATTTGCTATAAATCAATATATCATCAAAATACACAACAACAAATTTTCCAATGAATGCACGCAAAACCTCGTTCATTAATCTCATGAAAGTGCTAGGTGCATTAGTTAATCCAAAAGGCATGACTAACCACTCATATAAACCAAACTTAGTTTTGAAAGCAGTTTTCCATTCATCTCCTAGTTTCATGTGAATTTGGTGATAACCACTACGCAAATCAACTTTTGAGAACACAACAGCACCACTCAATTCATCAAGCATATCATCTAAGCGTGGAACAAGATGACGATATCGAATGGTGATATTGTTGATTGCTCTACAATCCACACACATACGCCAGGATCCATCCTTTTTAGGTACTAGAATAACTGAAACAGCACAAGGACTAAGAGACTCACGTACATAACCTTTGTCGAGTAGTTCTTGTACTTGGCGCTGAATCTCCTTTGTTTCTTCCGGATTTGTCCTGTATGGTGCACGGTTGGGCAATGAAGCACCGGGAATGAGGTCAATCTGGTGCTCAATCCCTTGAAGTGGTGGTAGTCCTGGTGGTATTTCACTTGAAAACACATCAGAATATTCCTGCAAAATGTTAGCAACAGCATGAGGCAAAGAATGTTGCATATCGTAAAGAGAAACCAAAGCATATTTGCATACCAAAGAATATTTGCATACCAAAGCATAGGCAACAGAGGTGGAAGCAATCAGTTCATTAATATTAGATTTCGTAGCAAACAAGCATTTTCCCTTTAGAGATATCTCATTTTTCTTATCAAACACATATTTGGCATTGTTATTGTTCTCAACGTTAGCATGGTCCTAAGATTTAGTTTTCCTAGCTCTAGCAATGTCATCTTGCACAACAGCTTCAAGAGACATAGGATGCAACACAATTTTTTATCGTGGTATAAAAAAGAATACTGATTTGATTTACCATGATGCATAGAATCTCTATCAAATTGCCAAGGTCTTCCTAGCAGAATATTACAAGCTTGCATAGGCACAACATCACATTCAACAACATCCTAATATGATCCAATAGCAAAATTGATTCGCACAAGTCTAGTTACCTTTGCCTTACCGCTGTTGTTTAACCATTGAATGTAATAGGGATGTGGGTGAGGTTTGGTGCTCAGTGCCAGCTTGGTCACCATGTCACTGCTGGCCAAGTTGTTGCAGCTACCTCCAACAATGATCATGCGGCAAGATCGCTCTTTGATGACACACTTTGTTTGGAATAATGTGTGCCTTTAATTTTGTTCCGCTTTCTCCATTTGTGCACTAAGCACACGCTGCACAATGAGACTATCATAGCGCACTGCATCTTCTGCACCCAGATGCTCTTCTTGATGTTCATCGCTACCTGCATAGTCACCTGCAAGCAAAACACATGTATCATCATCAAAATCGCTAGCAGATGAGTACTCACCGTCATCTTTAACAATTAGAACACTTTGCTTGGGCAGTCACGCTGCACATGGCCAAAACCCTTGCACTTGTGACATTGAACGTCTCTAGATCGTCCGGTAGATGCTACGGAAGAAGCACTCTCGGTGGGCTTTTGGGTGGTCTTTACTGCTGAGCTAGTGGAAGAAGCATGTGGCTTGTTGCCGGAGGAAGAAGGTGCTGCCCGACTTGGTGAAGAAGATGGCGGGGAAGCATGCCCAGTCGAAGGAGTAGTCGTGCATGGTTGCCATGAGCTAGTCTTTCCTGCAGAAATATTAGTTCTAGAGCTAGCTCGTCGTCCCTGCACTTCCCTTTCAGCTTTACAAGCAAGATGAAACAAACGGGTAACATTATTGTAATCTTTATAAGCAAGTATGTCCTGAATTTCACGGTTTAAACCACCCAAAAATCTACCCATGGCTGGTTCCTCATCCTCGTCTAAATTACAACGCAACATACCCATTTGTAATTCCTGAAAATAATCTTCTACACTTTTAGCTCCCTGTCTCAATTGTTGTAACTTATTTAACAGATCATGTGCATAGTAAGAAGGAACAAATCTAGCCCGCATGAGCCGTTTCAAAGCATCCCAAGTTTGTGGTATGTTATTAGGATTTTTCTTGCCATGTTCTATCCACCAAACAGAAGCAAAATCAGTAAACTCACTAGTGGCTGCTCTAACTCTTGCGTTTTCAGGAAACTCATGACATGCAAATTTTTTATCAACAGAAATCTCCCAAGTAATATATGCATCAGGGTCATATTTACCATCAAAATGAGGTATCTTAAATTTGATCTTGTTAAAAGTGATAGGATCTTGGTTCCCGATCTCGATGAGAATAGGAGGGTTCGATTTGTGGAGGAGAAGAGAAGACGTTAGCGATCCGACTACACCGTCCCCAAGACGATGTGCCTTATCGATCGGTACACCGACTCTGAAGTTGTATTAATCTTGCTGGCGCACAATCAACCTGACCACGAGGGCCTTTGTTCCTGCAAGCAATCGAAGAACATGCAAGAACTAGAAGAACAAGCACTTATCAGTTGAATCAATCTGAAGTGGGATTCTCGATACAAGTAGACGGGCGATCTAGTCGACACGCACGTGTACAAGGAAGCAGCAGAAGCTAACTTACAAATAAACAAAAACCACCATCTAATGAGGGCGGCGGCTACTATTTATTACCTCCTTAGGGTCGTGAGAAACCCTAATCATGAGTCCCTAATGGACTCCAAATGATACATGGGCCATGGGCCTAATTTTGGTGATGCAGCACCATGGACAGAAAAGGTCTTGGTATTAAAATAACAATTGTGACCGACTCCGAATAGATATGGACATGAGGCCAGATGCGGTTGAAAGTAGAATTGATAATCTTTCCAGTAAGTACTTGAACGCCCATACCGGAGTCCGTATGAAGTCGTGGTGACCGTCACAAGTTGGTATTGTTCTGCTGTCCAAATCCCATTCGCGCGAATCCGCTTCCCACTGGCTCAACTCCATTGTTCCTAAGCAAAACAAGAAATCACGTAGTTCCACGGTCTAGATAAGATGGACATAAGTCCAAGAACGAGTTCATCTCATAGTTTAGTTGACGTGCACGAGCGCGAGTGATCAGACCAGAAACCGGTAGCTGAGTTGGTGTGGATGTATCGAGGGTGTTGATGTCCTCATCAAAAAGTATCATCGATTGTGTACCTCACACCGACGATGTCCACCCATACCTTGACGGTTGCGTTGTAGCCAGCGCCGTGGCCTAGCTTCCTCATCTTCCCCAATCTCCGTATCTGCAGAATAGTCATCTTCATTGTCACGTACAATACTAGGAGCATTGCTCACCTGTCCATCTGCGGTGCGTCCACGATCCCTCTCCTCAAGGCGCTGCAGGATGGCTCCAATAGAAGTGTTCAATGTTTGAATGGAAATCTCCAACGTGCTGATTTTGGTATTGGTGTCGATCTGCATATTTTCCAATTGACCAAGGCGGTCACTGGTAACACGAAAATCTCATCAAGCGCTTCTGTGCGTAGCCACACTTGGCGTTCGAAGTGTTGTATAATTCCCCGTGTGCGAGGTGAATGCATGTCTTCGTTTGTATTTGCTCCTCCTGCCATGGTTAGTAGAAAAAAAGAACAATCCAATATGAAAGGGTAACGTTATCCCTAGCTACAAAGGTGCTGGTGGAGATAACTTGCTCACTCTCAAGCTGTTCAATCAAGCTCTTACCTGTTCTTACCAAGCTCAGCAAGAAGGTGATGGCAACCAGCAAGTAATGAACAACTTCAAGAGCAGGTGTCAATCTATGGCTTTAGGTGGCTGAACTAGCACAAGGAGCAAACTTCCCCCACGTTAATCACAACAAGCTGAATAAATATTCTATGACAGTACTGTGCTGATCTTAGTCTAGACCATACTAGAGACGCGAGCCGAGACACCAATGTTGTCACCAAAAACACCCCAAACAACAATCTGATTTTTTTTTCCTTTTTTTTGTTGGGGTGGTCACCCAAACTCTCTCTAGATGAAATCAGGAGACCCTACAACAAAATTTGCACATGCGGCTTTTGATCTTGCACTTGCCTTTTTTCTTCTCTAATTGCTTGTGGCTTTTATGCGGCTTTTGATTTTGCACTTGCCTTTTTCTTGTTGTCAAACTCAAATTACTAATCTGACTCAAACTCAAAGTAGCAATCTGATTCGAACTCGAACTAATAATCCGACTCAAACTTGAACTAGCAATCCGACTCAAACTCGAAGTAGCAATCTGTTTTGAACTCGTAATCCGACTCAAACTGCGAACTAGCAATCCGACTCAAACTCGAAGTAGCAATCTGATTCAAACTGAAACTAGTAATCCGACTCAAACTCGAACTATGAATCTGACTCGATCTAGGTGACCGAATGTGACACGAACTCAAAACTCTAGTGGTGCAAAACTAAAGACCAGCAACTTGACTCGTCGAAGCAACCATGAACTCAACAAGTCTTGACTAAGTAGAGAAGGTAAAAGGCACAATGGTCTAGGAATAATGGAAAAAATAGATCTGGTATTTTTTTGGGCTTTTTCTGGACTATAGGATGATAACAACGGAAAGAAAAGTAATGGTAGCACTCTCATCAATTAACCTTGCTCTGATACCACTTGATAGGATCTTGGTTCTCGATCTTTCGATGAGACTAGGAGGGTTCAATTTGTGGATGAGAAGACATTGGCGATCCGACTACACCGTCCCCAAGACGATGTGCCTTAGCGATCGGTACACCAACTCTGAAGTTGTATTAATCTTGCTGGCGCACAATCAACCTGACCACGAGGGCCTTTGTTCCTGCAAGCAATTGAAGAACATGCAAGAACCAGAAGAACAAGCACTTATCAGTTGAATCAATCTGAAGTGGGGTTCTTGATACAAGTAGACGGGCGATCTAGTCGACACGCGCGTGTACAAGGAAGCAGCAGAACCTAACTTACAAATAAACAAAACCCACCATCTAATGAGGGCGGCGGCTACTATTTATTACCTCCTTAGGGTCGTGAGAAACCCTAATCATGAGTCCCTAATGGACTCCAAATGATACATGGGCCATGGGCCCAATTTTAGTGATGCAACACCATGGACAGAAAAGGTCTTGGTATTAAAATAACGATTACGGCCTACTCCGAATATATATGGACATGAGGCCAGATCCGTTTGAAGTAGACTTGATAATCTTTCTAGGAAGTACTTGAACGCCCATATCAGAGTCCGTATGAAGTCGTGGTGGCCGTCACAAGTTGGTACTGTTCTGTTGTCCAAATCTCGTTCGCGCGAATTCCCTTCCCATTGGCTCCTCTCCATTGTTCCTAAGCAAAACAAGAAAGGGCGTAATTCTACGGTCTAGATAAGATGGACATAAGGCCAAGAACGAGTTCACCTCATAGTTTAGTTGACATGCATGAGCGCGAGTGATCGGACCAGAAACCGATAGCTGAGTTGGTGTGGATGTATCGAGGGTGTTGATGTCCTCATCAGTCAAGTGACTCCAGTTGGCCTCCCAGCTGGAAAGGTTTGTGCCAAGCCGGAGGTCCAGGGTGTGCAGCTTGCTTAGCCTGGTCTTGTACTCTAAGCGCGCACACCCTACCTTCCAGTGCTATGACTAAGTAATGGGGGTCGAAAGGCTCACATCCCAAGCAAGGTGGAATCTGGACCTAGAAACTCTATCACATCGAATTACCCAAGCTCCGCGTACCAGATCATAACCATAAGACATAATGAAACTAAAGAGAAAAGAGAGGTAACTGGCGAGTAAAATTGTCCCTCCTCTATCATGTGTGCAGGACACCCAACTCTGGCACCTCTATTGGCGGTCCTTAAGTGCCATATTTAGACCGTCAATTAACCTCATAATATGCACAAAAGAGAAACACAACATAGTGGTAGGGTTAAAAACTAACCAATTCCACAAGTGTTGATGTTTATTTGTATGCAGGTGAATTTAGACCCAAAGTACTAAGACATGCAGGGAGTAATCCATAAAATTGGATTTCAACGAATCACACAACACCACGTGTCATCAAATGGATCTAATGTCCCACAAACAGAAGTATCCGATGCCATCCAACGGTGTAGCACCCATATCAAAGGATGGGACCCACCTGACAGAGACCTGGAGAAAGCACAGCCCCAACAGAGTTGTGACCAGGTCGGTCGACCTCCCTAGTCGACCGACTAGGGAGTGGCGCCCAACCCGGTCAAATGCCACGTTGGCTCCTCCTGGTTTGAAGAAGTCAGTGGTAACTGATTGGCGCACATTTGATGGCGAGAACCGACACTTCTCCACTTATAAATAGCACCCCACACCTCACTTCACACACACACACCAAAAGTTGAGAATGGAATATCACTCCTAAGGTTTAGAGTAGTCCTAGAGGCTGCCAAGTAGAAGGAAAGTGTGGTGAGAGTTAGGAGAAGGAGGCTTGAGCTTGTCAAGTCCCTCTTCTACACTTGTACCCCTACAAATGTGTTATTCAAATCAAATAAACCCTTTGAATTCAATTCAAGCTTGATTCTCAATTCATAGTAGTTTGCACAATTATTTACTTGTGGGTTCATTGCTTTAATTTATTAGAGGCTCTAGTGGTACATTTGTGTTCGAAACAACTAGAGTTGTGATTTAGAATGTAAGTGTGGTGCTTAGGATCAAAATCACCAGTGAATATCTCGTAGACTGACAGATTGAAGGGGTTGGCAGTAGGTGGTGACAACCCTTTCTGTCCTTAGTAATCCTCCACGTTCGGCTATGCATAGACTCTTGGCAGGAGTCGTCCTAGTGTTGCTAGGGGTAAACCCGTGCCCAAAGCAAGCAATGCAAATTCCTTTGAATTAGAATCAATATTTTGAATTCCCCTCTCTTCTTTGCCTACCAAACAACTTTGTATCCTCGGGTGGATTAGTTCGCAAGATTAACACATACGTTCCTTGGATTCGATACCCTTGGGAATACTCCTTAAGCAGAAGTGCTACACAACAGTTTCCATGCACTTGCGGATTTTTATCTATAATGTAAGAAACGTCAACAAGCATTTCTGGTGCTGTTGCCGGGGAACGGTCGCTGTTAATCTTCGAACCTTGTTCACCCTCATATCTATCTTCTTATATTATCTTTCCTTTTCTTACCACCATCACATATATGGAGCAGCCCACCATTATTTCATATTCTGCCCCAAAGGACAAGTTCTATGAGCCACCGCCTTTGGCAGAACCCATCTATTCTACTAGCAATGAACTTTGCACTGACTTTATAGCCATGGTTCAGGAGCAATCCTTCTTAGGAGTGGATTTTGAAAACCCTCACCACCATCTACGGGAGTTTGAACAACTGTATTCATGCCTTCTAATCAAGGGTATGACACAAGAGACTCTTCAATGGAAGTTGTTTCTTTTTTCTCTTAAAGGAAAAAGCCAAACAATGGTACGACCACAACGTTGGGAAGACAAACGGAAATTGGAACGAATTACGAGACCAATTTTTCTTGCTTTCTTTCCAATTACCCGAATTGTTTCCTTGCAGAAGGAAGTACTATGCTTGTAGCAGATGGAGAAGGAATCCATAGGTGCAGCTTGGGATCGATTTTCTCTTTTGAAAAATTTTGGCCCAGATTTGTCCATCCCTAATCCGTCACTTTTGCAACACTTCTACATGGGATTGAACAAAGAGTATGCCCTACATCTTAACATCACGACTAGAGGATGTTTTCTCCATAAGACGCTGGAAGAAGGCAAGGATCTTCTAGACCAATTTCTAGAAAATTCATCCTTCATTGTGGGTCTTAATGAGCCTCCTCAAGAGGAAGTAGTGTCAATATCCGAGGATAAATCCATGGACAAGGAAGAACCTATCTCTTGTTTATCCCAAACCTTGTCGGAAGAATCCTCTCACGAACCAGAAACTACGAAGGCGGAAGAACTTCAACCTTTGGAGTTTCCCTTCTACTTCGAGGAAGAGATATTTGAAGATTTTAGAAATACCTCGAAGTACTATTGCGAAGGGGAGCCTTGGCGCAACGGTAAAGCTACATGCACCGGGCTGCCCCCCTCAAAGTACTATTGCCATAGGAAACCATCATTGCCCCTAACTCCATGTGACCCACCTGATGGAGTATTCGTCCAACAGACGGTCAAGGAGTTAACCTCTATTCAAAGCAGAGAATGGACTGCGGAAGTTGAGCAATCACCCGAAATCCTTTGGATGACCTCACCTTTGGCAACTATTCTATGCTTTGTTAGAAAAACACCAATGAAGGTCCTATACAACCCCATTGTTGGAGCAAATCTCATTCCAATTCTTGTGGGCGATGTGTCGTTGGCACCAACATGTAAATCCTTTCGTGATTCTTTCGGAAACATCCTTGAAGGATGCAGGGTTTTGCAACAGGTGTTATTAAGACACAAAGATATTGAGGCAATACTAGACTTCCATGTATTCGAAATCAAAGATTTCGATATTATGATTGAGATTTCTATTGAGAAATTTCTCATGGAAATTCCCTTGGAAGGAAACCTCAGAAAGTTCTCTATTCCCATCCTACATTCCAAGAACACATCCGCAGAATCTCCCATCCAAGATGAACCATTAGAGGAGGTTAGAACTCTTCAATTCTTAGCACCCCCTGAAATTGAAGGAGAAGAAGATTTCATCTAAGAGGAGGATGAATTCCAGGAGGCAACTGAATTGCCAAAAGAAGAGTTATTCCCAAAACCCCCCGTTGAGCTAAAAATTCTACCTCCAGGCCTGCGTTACGCCTTTCTAAATGGTGATTTGGAAGCCCCTGTCATCATAAGTGACAAGCTTTCAGATAATGAGACACTCAAACTCATTGCCATAGAAAAACATAAAGCTTTTTTTGGCTATTCACTAGAGGATCTCAAGGGGATTAGTCCAGCATTATGCACCCATCGTATTCCTATTGACCCCGAGAGTGTCCTCTCAAGGGAACCTCAAAGGCGATTGAATAATGTGATACAGGAAGTTGTCAAGAAGGAAGTCTTGAAACTTCTGCATGCCGAGATTATCTACCTTGTTCCTCATAGTGAATGGGTCAACCCAGTTCAAGTAGTGCCTAAGAAGGGAGTATGACAATCGTTTAAAATGAGAAGAATGAATTAATTCCTCAACGAATCATCATAGGTTGGAGGATGTGCATTGACTACTGGAAACTTAACAAGACTACAAGGAAGGATCATTTTCCACTACCCTTCATCGATGAGATGTTAGAGCGGTTGGCAAAACACTCCTACTTTTGTTTCCTTGATGGGTATTCGGGTTATCATCAAATCCTAATCCATCTCGACGATCAAAGTAAGACCACATTCACATGTCCTTACGGGACTTATGCCTACCGGCGTATGTCTTTTGGACTATGTAATGCTCCTACCTCTTTTCAGATATGCATGATGTCTATCTTTTCAGACATGATTGAGGAGATCATGGAAGTTTTCATAGACAATTTCTCGGTCTATGGGAAAATTTTTTGATCATTGTCTGGAAAACTTAGATAAGGTCTTACAAAGATGCCAAGAAAAGGACCTCGCACTTAATTGGGAAAAGTGCTATTTCATGGTGCGTGAAGGCATCATTCTTGGACACTTAGTGCTTGAGAAAGGGATAGGGGTGGACAAAGCAAAGATTGGAGTCATAGAAAAACTTCCACCTCCTATCAACGTTAAGGGAATCCGCAGCTTTTTTGGTCATATGCAGGGTTCTATCGGTGAGTCATCAAAGATTTCTCAAAAGTCGCTAGGCCCCTCACCCCTTTGATTTCGATAATAAATGTCTTAAATCATTTGATACACACAAAAAGGCCCTTATCTCAGCTCCAATCATTCAACCTCACGATTGGACGCTTCTATTCGAAATCATGTGTGATGCTAGTGATTTTGCTATTGGTGCGGTCCTAGTCCAAACCAAAGATAAAAAAACATCATGCAATAGCCTACGCTAGCAAGACTCTAACAGGAGCTCAACTCAATTATGCCATAACTGAAAAGAAGCTCTTGGCTGTAGTTTTTGCGATTGATAAGTTTAGGTCCTATCTGGTTGGAGCCAAGGTCCTAGTCTATATAGACTATGCTGCCTTGAAGTATTTGCTCATCAAAAAGGATGCTAAACCAAGGCTAATCTGATGGATTCTCCTACTCCAAGAGTTTGACTTAGAAATCAAGGATAAGAAAGGAGTAGAGATTTCTGTGGCAGATCATCTCTCGCGTATGGAAGTCACTCAAACCAAGGATATTCCTATCAATGACTTCCTACGAGATGATATACTTCTCAAGGTGACCGACTCTCACCTTTGGTATGCGAATATCGTGAACTTCATGGTCACGAGATACGTACCATCAAGGGAAACCAAAAAGAAACTCATCTATGAGACTCGAAGACACCTTTGGGATGACCCATATCTCTATTGAGTTTGTGCTGAGGCCTTCTTAGAAGGTCCCATCAATCGAAGGAAACAAGATTATTGAGAAATTCCATGCTAGCCCCTATGGTGGCCATTACAGTGTTCACCGTACCCAGACAAAGATCTGGCAGAGTGGATTCTATTCGCCTTCTATGTATGAAGACAAAAAAGAATTCATTCTCAAATGTTGGAAATGCCAGAAGCATGGAGGAATTTATGCTCGCAATGCGATGCCCCTAACATATAATCTCCAAGTGGAATTATTTGATGTGTGTGGTATTGATTTCATGGGGCCTTTCCCTTGGTTCTATGATTGCGAGTATATCCTGGTGGCTGTAGATTATGTGTCAAAATGGGTTGAAGCTTTGCCATGCAAAAATGCTAATTCCGATCAAGCTAGAAAAATGTTCCATGAGCTCATTTTCCCACGCTTTGGCACTCCTTGTATGATCATAAGTGATGGAGGGTCTCATTTCATAGATAAGACATTCCGAAACTTTTTGAAGGAGCTTGGTGTCCAACATAATATTGCCACTCCATAACACCCATAAGCAAGTGGTCAAGCAGAAACATCTAATAAGCAAATTAAGAATATTTTGCAAGAGACCGTCTTGGAAATGCGAACGGGATGGAAGCATAAGCTACCCGATGCATTGTGGGCATACCGTACTGCCTACAAAACCCCCATCGGCATGTCTCCTTTCAAACTTGTCTATGAGAAGACTTGTCATCTCCCTATAGAGTTGGAATATAGAGCCTATTGGACCATCAAGCGGTGGAACATGGACCTTCACGAAGCTGGAAAACACCAACTGGGACAAATTTCTGAGTTGTAAGAGTGGAGAGATAAGATGTACCACAATGCCAAAATCTACAAGGAAAGAACCAAAAGATGGCATGATAAGAGGATTACGCCTAAAGAGTTCAAACCTAGAGATAAAGTTCTACTCTTCGGGTTAAGTTTTTGGACATGAGAAGCTTAGAAGTAAATGGGAAGGATCCTTCACTGTAGTAGAAACCTAATCCCATGGAGCAATCACACTCCAAGGTGATGATTATCAGCTCCTTAAAGTGAATGGGCACCGACTCAAATTATTTCTTGAATCCGAGGAGGAGGAGGCAGAAAAAGAAATTGACGTGATAAATCTTATTGATTTTCATGCCGTTTCTTTAAATTATGTCTAAATTCTCCGCGTCCAATTAATGGGCCCATCCAATTAATCATCCATGGGGCCCATTAAGCCAACCCACGAAAACCTAGCCCGAACAGCGCCAGGAAGGGTTCGGCCAAACCCTAGGGTCGACCGACCCCTCCCTTGCGCCGTCGTCATTCTATTTTCTCATGCGGACTCTCCCGACGTATCCCAACAAGACTCTCGGTGCTATCGTACTTTGTCCGCTTATTTATTGACGGGAACAGAGAGGAGAACCTTGCACCATCCAAAAAAATCCATCTCCTGTTCCTCCCATACAAGTCATGGCCGACAAGAAAATTGTGCCTCATGCCTCCTCTAGCTCAACCTTCAACCTGAGCGGAGACATCGTGCCGGCCAATGACAAGTCCACCCTCGCTTTGGAGTCCATCATGGCACTAGATGTCGTACCTCTCGCCATGATCCCACCACCTATGACGACTCCGCGTGGGCGCAGCACCACGCCTCTTGGTGCTGCACGGTTACTCTCCCCTCGGAGGACACCCATGAAGTCGACAACACTTGCACATCATCCGACTACGGCTGGCGTTAAGTGAGCCAAGACCCATCTTTTTCATGAAAAAGACGAGTCTCTCACAAAGTTGCAGCCCGACGAGGTGTTCATATACACTCTGAAGACCACAGAAGTTGACACAGTGAGCCACCACTACAAGTCACCTACACGTACCTTGCCTGAGCATGTAGGAGATTGCCTCATTATCCACGGGGTGCGCAAGCCTGAAGGAGGCTATGCAAAAGGATTTTTCAAGCAAGTGGATAATTTGGTGATGGAGGAATCGACGGGCTCGTCACCCTCCAAGATTAGGTGTCACCTCTCGCCACCTGCCATCAGGGGGCCACCTGGCCAATTTGAGGACAGCAGCGCAAAATCTCCTCGTGCCCCTAAAATAGCACAACTTTCTAAGAAGTTAGCTTCTCTCCATTTGGAGAACAAGAAGCTATCAGACTTAGTGGCTGAACGGCGCATAGAGAGGGCGGAACTGAAGGATGAGCTCATATCCCTCAAGGAGGAGATTGATGGTGTTCGCCGTGGCATGAGCGCCAAGCTGCGGCACGTGTGCAATGCTGTCGGGAAGCCCGACAACTACAATGCTCCATAGTTTAGATGTCCCGACCGCATAGGATGCTTACTAGTTTAGTTTAGTTTTATTCCAATTTTTTATTCATTAATTTTAGATTGAATAATGTAAGCATCTCCAATATTTTGAGTTCAATAAAGTGAACTTACCGGTTCATCTAACCCAACAAAGTTCCATCTTTAGTCTATTTTTGTTGAATAAAGAATTCAGGGAACAAGTGTGAGGGAGGCACCCCAAATTCGCAAAATCCACGTGCAAAAATAGTGTTGCATCTCAAAACACATCACAACCGAATATATGACTCGACACATCAAATAGAGCAACAGAGAGGCCAGAAGGGGGTCGGCTGAATCCCCTGGTCAGCCGACCTAGTGTGGGCCCCCCACAGCTCCGTTTTGCTCCACAAATTCGTTCTGGATTTCCCACCCTTGAATATGCATGCTACGTTACTATTTGAGTTGATTTAGTATTTAATACTGAATATTTGAAAGCAATTCAACTCAACAATTAAAATTTAAAACTTGGTAGTCAAAATTTGCTTGAGATGAAAATTTGAATACTTTATATTTTGATTTATTGCATTGTTTATGATTCCCACAAATAAAATAGGGAAAACACGTCATCTAAGTATTTGACTAGTGTGATATCATAAATGAGTTATCCGAGGAGATATCTCCTTGCTTGAAATAGATTTTGATGTTTGCGCAATTTGGAGTCTTGAACTTTGCCTGATTCTTTCATTAGAAATTTAAATACCCACCACGGCTATATGATACAAATTCTTGAAAACCACATGTATATGACACTTTATTTTTCATTGAACTTTGCAAACTCGTGACCCAATTGAGTGACATGCATGAACTTTTTGGCTTAGAAATTCTTGTGCACCCCATTCATGCAAAATATCTCACATTGAGAATTTGCATTCATCATCCATCCATCCATCCAATAAATAAACTCATACATTATGGTTATCAAAATCTCTCTAGAAAAATAAAAAGGAGTATAAGACATGGCTACGAAAAAAAGAGCAAAGCATCTACTCTTCAAAAAAAAAGAGGAAGTATGCCAAAAAAAGAGAGAAAAAGAGAAAGGTAGCCATGTTTCATCCTTAAAGAGAGAAAATCCATGGAGTCCACAAATATCCATTCCATTCACGTGCACAAGAATTTTCGTTGTCAAATTGTTTGTTGCATAAGTCTCTCATAGGATCAAGTTTTTGACTTAGTAATATATGAATTGCGGTGTGTGCCACATTTATCCCTGTCAAGCTCCGGAAATAGCCATATTTAATATAGGGATAAAATTGGCAAAAACATGCCAAGGTGAGGATCAAAACACTTTGAGAGATTCAAATATTCTAAATTGGAGATAAGGGCAATTGTTTCTTTGACTTTCCGAATATAGCAAATCGTCAAATCATTTGGGCAGGGGAAGATCCAAGAAACTACATTCCAATCATTTCACTCTTCAAACACCCAATATTGATGTGGTGGTTGCATTCCACAGAGGGAATTCATGAATTGAAGTATTACTTGAAATATCTAGTATCCTCATTTTCCAACTTATAGCAAATTTATGACAACGACTTAGTTCTTCTTGCCTTCACTCGAGGACGAGCAAAGGACTAAGTGTGGGGGAGTTTGTTGATGGTCCTTAAGTACCATATTTAGACCGTCAATTCATGTCATAATGTGCATAAAAGAGAAACACAACGTAGCGGTAGGGTTAAAAACTAACCAATTCCAGAAGTGTTGGTTTTTATTTGTATGCAAGTGAATTTATACCCAAAATACAAAGACATGCAGGGAGTAATCCATTAAATTGGATTTTGACGAATCAGGTGACGCTACGTGTCATCACATGGATCAAATGGCCCACAAACAGAAGTATCCGAGACCATCCAATGGTGTACACCCAATATCAAAGAGGGGGACCCACTTGTAGAGACCTGGAGAAAGCACAACTCCAACAGAGCTATGACCAGGTTGGCCGACCTCCCTAGTTGGCCGACTTGTTAGTGGCGCCAAATATAGTCAAATGCCACGTGTTGGCTCCTCTCGGCTTGAAGAAGTCAGTAATGACTGATTCACGCGCATTTGGTGGTGGGAAGCGACCCTTTTCCCGTCTATAAATAGAACCACACACCTCACATCACACACACACACACACACCAAAAGTTAAGAATAGAATACCACTCCTAAGGTTTGGAGTAGTCCTAGAGGCTTCCATGTAAAAGGAGAGTGTGGTGAAGAGTCTAGGAGGAGGCTTGGACTTGTCAAGTCCCTCTTCTACACTTGTACCCCTACAAAGGTATTATTCAAATCAAGTAAGCCTTTGTGAATTCATTTAAAGTTTGGTTCTCAATTCATAGTAGTTTGCACAAGTAGTTACTTGTGGGTTCATTGCTTTAATTTATTAAAGGCTCTCGTTGTAGCTTTGTGTTCGAAACAACTAGAGTAGTGATTTAGAACGTAAGCGTGGTAGGCAGTAGGTGGTGACAGCCCTATTTGTCCTTGTAACCCTCCATGTTCCGCTATGCCATATGCTCTTGGAGGCAGTCATCCTAGTGTTGCTAGGGGTAAACCCGTGCCCGAAGCAAGCAGCTACCACAAACATCCTTGAATTAGAATCAACACTTTGAATTCCTCTCTCTTCCTTGCCTAGAAAACAATTTTGTGTCATTAGGTGACTAGTTCATAAGATTACACATACGTTCCTTGGATTCGATACCCATGGGAATACTCTTTAAAGGGAAGTGTTATACGACAGTTTTCATGCGCTTGCGAATTTTCATCTATTACGTAAGAAACGTCAACAACCGCTATTCAAGACCTTCTTCACCCTCCGGGCAACTGGAAAAAGTTCTAGCCTCATCGGAGCTTATTACTTCTTGAGGCGTAGGAACTCTCCATACAAGTACATTCGATCTTTCTCCTATGGGAAGTGGGAGACCAGGAAGAGTGACTGGGTGATAGTCCAGACAGACCGCATGACCACTTGGAGTTGCCGGCCGGACTTCCAACCACAGACATCGACTTCTGGGATCACATCCTGGACCTGTCAGCAGAGTACAACCCGATGCTCACAAGGATTCGGCACCTGGCTGAAAGAGGATTAACATCACTGATGGTACTCAACGATTTCTTGTCTTGACGCCTGTTGACGGCTGTTATATACCAATTTAATCCGTCAATATAACTCAATTATGTGAAGGAAATACCATTTCTTGCACACATCATCTTTCTATTTAACCTATATCCACTTGTCCTTAGAGAAATAGTGCATGCGGGCATTTTATGCAGAAAATTAGGTAAAAGAGGGGGAACAATCCTATAAAATATCATCTCAGCCAATCAAGCGCTGATATGTGGCATCACATGGATCAAATGGCCCACAAATAGAAGTATCAGAGGCCATCCAACGGTGTATCACCTATATCAGTAGAAGTGATATGCACACGCCTAGGCAACACGTGTAGCAAGTTGTTATGGCCTGATCTTCTCATAGGATCTGCGAACTTGATAAATTGTTGCTGCGTGACCTGGTGAAGAGGCAGCACACCGCGACGCTGTCCATGCGATGAACTACCGAGACAATCACCCTTCCACGTATTGACAAAACAGCCCACACAATCATGCCCTATAGACGTGAAGGCACGCACTGGGTGAACCGCAATTCGGCGTTCTACAACTCCCTCAGGAATCGAAAGAACAAGTATTGTAAGCCTCTCAAGACTCACGCATAAACAAAACTCCTCGAGTTTGTATATTCTGAATTCAATAAAAAGAAGCTCTCCCTCTTTGCATTGTCTAGTACAAGATATCTATAGAGATAGGGACGTTCAACTTTGAGTAAATGGCTGCATGCGCATGCTCTAGTGGATTTCATGGCTGGTTCGCGCGTCTTTTCAGTTTCTGGCAGCAGTTACTAAAATGATCATAACTCCTTATTAAAACATCCAAATAATGAACCGTTTGATGGGCTGGAAAGTAGACTTGAAAACGCTTCCATCCACTTATAGATCACCGTGTAACTCCTTGTATTCTGTCTGCAGTGATGCTTGGAATTTGTACCATATGTCAGTCATCTAGCTCCTGGTTGCATTCACATGTTAAGGTGATGAACCACCATTTTATTCACGCACACCATAGGCTTCTTGGTTCAGATGTCCAGAGGCTTGAATCCATCTTGATTGCATGCTGGTTCATACACTCCATCATTCCTAAGGACATTGAAACAAGAACTCAAAAGTATAGGCTCATTCAATATAGACTGATTATTAAACATAAGGTTAGCGTTCACCTGAGAATGAATTTCCTTCTGCAATTGTTTAGCTCTACTCCTTGTAATTGGACTAGCTATATCAAGTTGATTTTCATTTAAAGATGAGTGAATGCTAGGCATGTCCTCATTAGCCTCCCCCTCTTGAGAAGGAGTTGTCCTCGACTCAGGCTCACCAACAAATGGAAGCAAGTCTTTGACATTAAATGTTGTACTCACATTGGAATATTCAGGTGACAGCTCGATTTTGTAAGCATTATCATTTATCTTTTGGAGAACCTTGAACGGACCATCACCCCGAGGAGATAACTTACTCTTACGCTGTTGGGGAAAGCGATCCTTTCGTAGATGCAACCATACAAGATCTCCTGGCTGAAATGTAACCTTCTTCTTACCTTTGTTTGCTTGCTTTGCATATTGTGCTGATTTCTTCTCAATATTCTTTCTTGTCTCCGCATGTATGATAAAATCTGATCTTTTTGTGGCATCCAAGTTAACTTGTTCCTGTAATAGTAAAGGCAAAATATCCATGGGAGAATGCGGTTTAAACCCATAAACTATTTCAAATGGACAAGAGTTTGTTGTGGAATGGACTGGACTGCTCTGTTATAAGCAAATTCAACATGTGGAAGACAGTCTTCCCAGAGCTTCAAATTCTTTTTCAACACAGCACGCAAAATGGTTGACAAGGTACGGTTGACAACTTCAGATCGGCCATCCATTTGTGGATGACAAGTGGTTGAAAATAACAACTTTGTGCCAAGCTTAGCCCACAATGTCTTCCAAAAGTAGCTGAGAAATTTAGTATCCCGGTCTGAAACAATAGTCTTTGGAACTCCATGTAAACGAACAATCTCGCTAAAAAACAAATCAGCAACGTGTGAAGCATCATCGCTCTTATGACAGGGGATAAAATGTGCCATTTTAGAAAAGCGATCTACAACAACAAAAATAGAATCCCTCCCCCTCTGAGACCGAGGTAACCCCAAAACAAAGTCCATAGATATATCTTCCCAAGGTACATGTGGAATAGGTAATGGAGTATATAAACCATGGGGATTGAGGCGGGACTTAGCTTTCAAGCAAACAATGCAGCACCCAACGTGCCGCTGGACATCACGTCGCATATGTGGCCAAAAGAAATGATCAGAGAGCATGTCCAATGTCTTTTTGACACCAAAATGACCAGCTAGTCCACCGTCATGTGCTTCCTACAAAAGAACTTGACGAATCGAGCAAGCTGGAATGCATATTTTGTTAGTCCGAAACAAAAAGGCATCATGCGTATAATATTTATCCCAACCTTTTCCATCAATGCAACGAGAGAAAGGTTCTTTAAAATCAGCATCAGCAGCATAAAGTGTTTTAATGGATTCCAGACCAAGCACTTTTGTATCTAGTTGTGTATCAACGCACATCTTCTAGACAAGGCATCGGCAACAATGTTATCTTTACCACGCTTATGTTTGACAACATAGGGAAAAGTTTCAATGAACTCAATCCATTTAGCATGTCGACGGTTCAGCTTGCCTTGACTTTTAAGATATTTCAAAGCTTCATGATCAGAATGAATTACAAATTCTTTAAGTAACAAGTAATGTTGCCAAACTTCCAAAACGCGAACTAACGCATAAAGCTCCTTGTCATAAACTGAGTAATTCAGATGTGGACCATTTAGCTTTTCAGAAAAGTAGGCAACAGGTTTACCTTCTTGTAGCAGTACACCTCCTATGCCAATACCACTTGCATCACATTCGATCTCAAATGTCTTACCAAAATCAGGAAGCTGCAGCAGCGGTGCTTCACAAAGCTTTGTTTTCAGCATTTGAAATGCTTGGTCTTCGTCATGTCCCCATTTGAATAGAATATCCTTCTTTGTGAGATTGTTAAGTGGTGCAGCGAGAGTGCTGAAATCTTTGACAAAACGCCTATTGAAACTTGCAAGACCATGAAAGCTTCAGACTTGGCTCACATTTACCGGTGTAGGCCAATCCTTTATTGATTTAACCTTCTCTTCATCAACCTGATTACCATTTGCGGAAAACAAAAAAGCCAAGGAAAACAACACAATCTGTGCAAAAGGTGCACTTAGCAATGTTGCCATACAATTTCTCTTCCCTCAAAACAGCAAGTACTTGACGGATATGATCAAGATGTTCATCAAATGATTTGCTGTAGATCATAATATCATCAAAATAAATAACTACAAACTTGCCAATAAAAGCTCGTAAAACATGATTCATTAAGCGCATAAAAGTTGAAGGAGCATTTATCAAGACAAATGGCATCACAAGCCATTCATAGAGACCAAATTTAGTTTTAAACGCTGTTTTCCATTCATTACCAAGTTTCATGCGGATTTGATGATAACCACTACACAAATCTATATTGGTGAAAATGATAGAACTACTTAATTCATCTAACACGTCATCAAGTCGTGGAATGGGATGGCGATATCGAACAGTTATAGCATTGATAGTATGACAATCAACACACATGCGCCAAGAGCCATCTTTCTTTGGGACTAAAAGAACGGGAACTGCACATGGTGATAAGGATTCACGAACATACCCTTTGTCCAAAAGGTCTTTTACCTGTCGCTGAATTTCCTTTGTTTCTTCAGGATTGGTGCGGTAGGTTGGACAATTTGGAAGTGAAGCACCTGGTACCAAATCAATTTGATGCTCAATTCCACGGAGTGGAGGAAGTCTAGCTCATATCTCATCGGGAAAAACATCTTCGAAGTCCTGTAAGAGATCAAGAACAACACTAGGCAGCGATGAAGGTAAATCGTGAGTTGAAAGTAGGATCTCCTTGTGCAAGAGCACAAAGAATGGGGTTGTGGTGTCTCTCACTTCTCTCAAATCACTCTTGCTCACAAAGAGACATTCAGTGTGGCGTGGCTGTTTAGGATTGGCATGAGGCTTTATGTGGCTGGATGGGTTAGAACTCTCTCCCTTACTTGGGTTGAGGGTCTCGCTCAATTTTCTTTTGTCTGATTCCTCTCTTTTCTTGCGAGCCATATCTGAAGTATGTATCTCCTCTGGAGATAATAGAACAAGAACCACCTTCTTGTCATTGTGAAAAGTGTATTTGTCAGACCGTCCAAAATGCACCGAGTCCACATCAAATTGCCAGGGCCGACCAAGCAACAAATGGCATGCTTGCATGGGGACAATATCACAATCCACCTCTCCATGATAACCGGAAAATGACAAACGAATCATGGCTGAAACCTTAACTGTCCTGAAATTATTCAGCCATTGCATATGGTACAGATGTGGATGGCGACGTGGCTGCAAACCAAGCTTCTCAACTAGCAAAGCACTAACAATATTATTGCAGCTCCCACCATCTATGATGAAACGGCACACTTGGCCTTGCACTTTGCATCAGGACTGAAATAAATTATGGCGTTGTCCTTGTTCAGCAGCAACAAACTGAGTGGAAAGAACTCTCCTAACCACCAAAGAAGGAGATGGTGTATTCATTGTAGAAAGCTCGAAAGCAAGGAAATCAGCAAGCAACTCATCAAAATCAGCACTAGTAATCTCATCAGAAGATGGAGAAATAACATCTTGTAACATGTCATTGGGAGCAAAAGTTGGAATAGGTTGAATAGCTAAACAATTCAGACCTAGCTCAAATGTACCATCTTCTTCTGAATACTCACAAGTGTCAAGATTAAAATCCGCAAATACATTGGTAAACTCGTCCTCCTCTTCACTTTGTGAATCATAAGAACCATCAGCAAGGGCAATAATAGTACGACGATTGGGACATTCAGCTTGTTTATGCCCATGACCACCACACTTAAAACACTCAATCTTGCTTGTCTTGCGTTGGGTGGCTCCAGTAGAAGAAGTAGGCTGATTTGAACTCACAACTTTACCTTTTGCATCCAATTGTTTGGAAAAAGGTGGAATGGATCTATTTGTTCCACGAGATGAAGATTTGGGCATTGCAGCTCCTTGCTGTTGGAATTGAGGAGTGACATCCCCTTGCTGTTGGGAATGACGCCATGAAGCATTGTATTTGTAAGACGTAGCAACCTGCCGTTCAGCCCTCTTTGTAAAATGAACCAACTCAGTGAGACAAGTGTAATTTGTCATATCCACTTTATCAGCAATGGATTTATTGAGGCCAACCATAAACAGGGCCACTGTGGATTCCTCATCTTTAGTTATCCCTGTACGAAGTAAACACATTTCCAATTCTCGAAAATATTCATCAACAGTACGAGTACCTTGCACAAGACGTTTCAGCTTCAAATGTAGGTCACGAGAATAATATGCAGGAACAAAACGACATCGCATTTCCCTCTTCATGTATTCCCGAGTTATATGAACATGCCCAACTCTTTGATATTCAGTACGGACCTGATTCTACCAAGTTATGGCATAGCCTTTGTTAGGATCTTGGTTCCCGATCTTTCGATGAGAATAGGAGGGTTCGATTTGTGGAGGAGAAGACGTTGGCGATCCGACTACACCGTCCCCAAGACGGTGCGCCTTAGCAATCGGTACACCGACTCTGAAGTTGTATTGATCTTGCTGGCGCACAATCAACCTGACCACGAGGGCCTTTGTTCCTGCAAGCAATCGAAGAACATGCAAGAACAAGAAGAATAAGCACTTATCAGTTGAATCAATCTGAAGTGGGGTTCTAGATACAAGTAGATGGGCGATCTAGTCGACACGCGTGTGTACAAGGAAGCAGCAGAAGCTAACTTACAAATAAACAAAACCCACCATCTAATGAGGGCGGCGGCTACTATTTATTACCTCCCTAGGGTCATGAGAAACGCTAATCACGAGTCCCTAATGGACTCCAAACGATACATGGGCCATGGGCCCAATTTTGGTGATGCAGCACCATGGACAGAAAAGGTCTTTGTATTAAAATAACGATTGCGGCCGACTATCAAGTCTACTTTCAAACGGATCTGGCCTCATGTCCATATCTATTTGGATTCGGTCACAATATTTATTTTAATACCAAGACCTTTTCTGTCCATGGTGCTGCATCACCAAAATTGGGCCCATGGCCCATGTATCATTTGGAGTCCATTAGGGACTCGTGATTAGGATTTCTCACGACCCTAGGGAGGTAATAAATAGTATCCGCCGCCCTCATTAGCTGGTGGGTTTTGTTTATTCGTAAGTTAGCTTCTGCTGCTTCCTTGTACACGCGCGTGTCGACTAGATCGCCCGTCTACTTTTATCCAGAACCCCACTTCAGATTGATTCAACTCATAAGTGATTGTTCTTCTTGTTCTTGCGTGTTCTTCAATTGCTTGCAGGAACAAAGACCCTCGTGGTCAGGTTGATTGTGCGCCAGCAAGATCAATACAACTTTGGAGTCGGTGTACCGATCGCTAAGGCACATCGTCTTGGGGACGGTGTAGTCAGATCGCCAACGTCTTCTCCTCCATAAATCGAACACTCCTATTCTCATCGAAAGATCGGGAACCAAGATCCTATCAGGCCCTGACCATCGCCAATGTGAAGCTCCATTATGTGCTGATCGACGGCGGTGCAGGCCTCAACCTCATCTCATCTGCTGCCTTCCAGAAGCTGCAAATACCCATGTCCAGGCTCACACCTTTGAGCCCATTCTCAGGTGTGGGCCCAGGGCAAATCATGCCCAGCGGTAGCCTCCACCTCCCGGTAACCTTCGGTACTCCGGAGAACTACCGCATGGAGAGCGTCCTATTCGATGTGGCGGACGTCGAGCTTCCCTTCAACGCCATCATCGGAAGGCCAATGTTGTACCAGTTCATGGCCATAGCCCACTACGGCTATCTAATCCTAAAGATGCCGACGCCATCTGGAGTCCTCAAGGGGAGATCGCACTATCGCGGTGTCAGCCTTGGAGCAGCTCCAAGCACTCGCAGCAGAGCAGGCCCCAAGCCTTGACGGCACAAGGGAAAGCCGACCAAGCCAAGGCCCGCTCCAACGGACCTCCGCCGCAGCTCCGCGTGTGCTGCTCGCCGAAGACGACGTCCCAGTAAAGGTCGTCAAAATTGGCTCCGAGGCTGCCCAGACGACCCGCATAGCGGGTAACCTGGACAGCAAATAGGATCTCACGCTCGTCACTTTCCTCCAGGACAATGTCGATGTGTCTGCCTGACAACCATCGCAGATGCCTGGTATCCCTAGGGAGGTGATCAAGTACCATCTGAAGATCTACCCCGACGCCTGCCCAGTACAACAGAAGCCCCGAAAGCAGTCCATTGAGTGCTAAAACCTCATCCGAGAGGAGATTAAGAAGTTGCTTGATGCAGGCTTTACCCGGGTGGTCCACCATCCGCGGTGGCCGGCTAACCCTGTTGTCATCCCCAAGGCTGGCGGGAAGCTCCGGATGTGCATTGACTACACCAACCTAAATAAGGCATGTCCAAAGGATCCATTCCCACTCTCTAGGATAGATCAAATTGTAGACTCTACATCGGACTGTGATCTGCTGTGTTTCCTAGACGCATATTCCGATTTCCACTAATTACCTATGTCTAGAGATGATGAAGAAAACACTGCTTTTGTAACAGTAGATGGCTTGTATTGTTATGTCTCCATGCCTTATGGTCTTAAGAATGCTCTCCCTACTTTTGTACGTGCAATTCATAAAACATTTGGGGACCTCATTAGAGACCTGGTAGAAGTGTATGTCGATGACATTGTGGTAAAAATCAGAAACCACGAATCATTGCTGGACAACCTAGCGCAAGTCTTCAGCAGGCTGCGCGCACATCACGTGCACGATGCCGAACCCTGAAAAGTGTGGTCTCTTCTGGGAAGCTGCTTGGTTTCCTGGTCTCACACCGTGGAATCAAAGCTAAAACCGAGAAGATTAAGGCGATAGAGCTGATGCAGCCTCCGGCTCGCATTAAGGATGTGCAGAAGCTCGCAGGGTGCCTAGCAGCCCTCATCCGGTTTATCTCGAGACTGGCAGAGCGAGCGCTCCCCTTCTTCAAGATTCGGAGGAAGGTAGGTCCCTTTGCGTGGACCGATGAGGCGGAAGCGGCGTTCCAGGAGCTCAAAAAGCACCTGACGTCCCTGCCCGTTATGGTGGTGTCGGAGCCCGGCGAGCCCTTGCTGCTATATATCACCGCGACAACCGAAGTGGTCAGCATGATCCTGGTCGCAGAGCAGTCAGAGCCGCAACAGCAGCAGGCACGAGAAGGAACTCACGACACAAGCGTTGAGCCTCAGAGCTTGGACCTGTCCATGGACCTCTCCCTCGGGAGCTCCGAAAACCAGGGAACCCCCAGGTACTAAACCCCAGAAGTTGACTCGAATCCTGGGAACCAGGAGCCTCAGGACCTGGACCTGCTGCGAGGAGCACCGGACCTCTCAGACAGGGTTCAGACCACTCAACGGCCAGTCTACTACATCATCGAAGTCCTTCATGAAGCAAAAACAAGGTACCTAGAGGTACACAAGCTGTTGTATGCCGTGTTGATAGCATCGAGGAAGTTTTGACACTATTTCCAGAGCCACAAGGTCTCGGTGGTCACCTCCTTTCCACTGAGGACCGTGCTC
This sequence comes from Tuctoria greenei, assembly GCA_036927565.1. Taxonomy (NCBI): domain Eukaryota; kingdom Viridiplantae; phylum Streptophyta; class Magnoliopsida; order Poales; family Poaceae; genus Tuctoria; species Tuctoria greenei. The sequence goes on along the minus strand of JAYESD010000008.1, from coordinate 136,762,834 downwards.
CACAACCCTAATGTGACTGGCAATATCGCCAAGTGGGCAGCGGAGCTGGCAGAGTTTGAGCTCGAGTTCCTCCCTCGGCATGGAGTCAAGAGTCAGGCACTGGATGATTTCTTGGCTAAGTGGACTCCATCACTTAGCAACCCAGAGGGCCCGAATAGCGGAGAAACAGTGCCCAGAGCACCAATCTTCACCGAGACCCCCTCGACACTTTACTACGATGGTTCTGCGCGGAAGCAGGGGGCCGGAGCTGGGGTACTACTCATCACCCCGACCGGGGAGCAGTTCAAGTATATGGTGCATCTTGACTTCAAGGCCACCAACAACATGACAGAGTATGAAGCCCTTATCTTTGGACTGAAGACAACGTTGACCCTCAATGTCCGACAGCTCCTGTCCAAAGGTGATTCCCAACTAATTATCAAGCAGGTCAAGGGGGAGTGCAGCTGCAATGACACTCAACTAGCAACATATTTGCTGCACGTCAGGAAGCTGGAGAAAGACCTTGGAGTCTTGGATTTGTGCCATGTGCCCCGACCTGACAACTCAGTAGTAGACAACCTATCAACAAAGGCCTCCACAGAGGCCCTTGTGCCCGAGGGAGTCTTTGCAAGGACGTTATCGTGACCAACCGCCCGAGCTGCTGAACCGGGTGAAGGGGGTGAAGCTAGCACCTCGAAGCTGGCAATCCCAGCGGCCTTGCAACCATGGTGCCCGCCAAGGTTCTTATGCGCCACCGGCAACTCCGGCGGCCGGGCGCCCAAGACCCAAAAGCTCAAGAAGGTCCCGATGATGGATCTTGGAGGTCCGGGACTACTTGAAAGACAATTTCCTTCCCGAAGAACATGCCCTGGCAGAACGGATTGTGCATATGGCTAAGAGATACACGCTGGTGGAGGGGGATCTCTACCAACGTGGCGCCAATGACATCCTACTGCGATGCATTACCAGGGAGGAAGGCTGCAACTTGCTCACAGAGATCCATGGAGGTGAGTGCAGGAACCACGCATCGTCCCGCACGCTGGTCGACAAAGCCTTTCGACACGGCTTCTACTGGCCAACAACACTCCAGGATGCTGCTGAGATGGTCAAGAGATGCAAGGCGTGCCAGTTCCATGCCAAGCAGATCCACACACCAGCTTAAGCACTGCAGATGATCCCCCCTTGTGGCCATTCGCCGTGTGGGGGTTGGACATCTTGGGACCTTTCCCTAGAGCAATTGGAGGATTCCGATACCTCTACATCGTTGTAGACAAGTTCACCAAGTGGCCAGAAGCCACCCCAGTTGTCACTATTGACAAGCAGTCTGCAGTGAAGTTCATCAAGTCGATCGTCTACAGGTTCAGAGTCCCGAATAGGATCATCACTAATAACGGAACCTAGTTCATGAGTGCAGCGTTCCAAGAATACTGTGAAGACCATGGGATCCAAATTTGTTATGCCTCTTTTGCTCACCCTGAGAGCAACGGATAGGTAGAGAGGGCAAACGCGGAGATTCTCAAGGGCCTCAAGACTCGTACATACTCAAGCCTTGAGAGGCATGGTGCAAATTGGGTGGATGAGCTACCATATGCATTGTGGGCTAGCCGGACATCAACCAGCCGGGCTACGAGAGAAACGCCCTACTTCTTGGTGTTTGGGGCGGAGGTCGTCCTTCCCCCAGAGATCACCATGGGCTCCCCCCGTGTCTGGATGTACGACGAAGCCATGCAGGACCAGTTCAGGCATGAAGATATTGACCTCGTCGATGAGGGATGGATACGATCAGCCCTCCGAAATGCACGATACAGGCAAGCGCTCCGGCGCTACCATCAGCAGACCGTGCGCAGTAGGGAGCTGAAGGTAAACGACCTGGTGCTGCGACGTATACTCTCCTGTGAAGGAGCGAATAAGCTCTCCCCCGGCTGGGAGGGCCCCTTCCAGGTAACAGAAGTTTGTTGCCCCGGGTGCATTCGCCTAGCTACAGAGGATGGAGAACGAGTGCCCAACCCATGGAATATCGAACACCTCCATAAGTTTTATCTGTAGTCCAGCAGTAGGACATTTTTTCTTTCATTATAAAGGAAGCATAGTGTCTAGAGACAACACTTGGGTTAACCAAGCCAGGGAGATGAGCTCCGAGTGTACGCCTTACTTGGCATGGTCTAGTACCCTGAGTAGGTACACTCAGCTCCCTATCACCCAGGTCGGGTCATTCTTCTTGTAAAGTCTGTTCTCTCCTATGAAAGCTATAATGAAAGAATGTTTGCCCTACCCTGAAGTGTTTTATTCATTTGAAATTACCTTTTGTTCTTATGAATATCGGCATGCATTCACCTTAGCTCATCACCTAGTGTGGGTGCAGTCAGATTTTCCCTCGTCTCTGCAAATAGTGGGAGTTTTGCTGTCCGATTGCAGGTGGGGTTACTTGAGGTACTTGCTATGTATCTGGAGCCTTCAAACCCACTCCCTGCCCATGGTGGGTATCGAGTTCTGGGTGTGGAGGCACTGAGATACTCAACTTCCCCACGTCAGCATAGGATTATAAGACAAACGACATTAATAGAGTGTGGGAGAAGAGTGACTGGAGAGCGGAATTACTTTTTACATGTCATGTGTGCAGGCTGCTAAGGTTGTGACGCTAGTAAAGCCACTCGCGTACTACTGTTGATGGACAGTTGCCTCATCGTAGGTAGGCTCGGGGGCCCGATATTGATGTCCTAAGTTGGCAATGGGTGTCGCCGAAGCTCCTGAGCTCCGACAACCCCCGGGGGCCCAACATCGACGTCTGCTACATTGAAAATAGGTGTCGCCGGAGCTCCTAAGCTCCAAAAACCACAGGGGGGCCGACGTCGACGTCCTCTATGTTGACAATGGGTGTCGCCAGAGCTCCTAGGCTCCAACAACCCCAGGGTGCCCGGTGTCGACGTTCTACGTTGACAATGGGCGTCGCCGAAGCTCCTAAGCTCCAACAACACCAGGGGGCCCAGCGTTGACATCTTCTACATGGACAATGGGTGTCGCCAGAGCTCCTAAGCTCCTAAGCTCTGCCAGGGGGCCCGACGTCGACGTCCTCGAAACAAGTGTTAGTTCTACTTGGTACATGTACACAATAAAAATTATGTATATCTACCCGGGGGCAAAACACAAAATATCAAAGACAAAAAACAGGAGGACCTGATTCATTGAAAGATCATATTACAAAGTTGGAGGATTTCGTTACAAAATTGGAAATGTACAGGCGGGAGCAAGAAAGGAAAGGCCTAGGTCCTACGGATAGCTGAGGCGACGGCTTGAGCAGCCTCCTGAACACTTGCCCTAGCGGCATCCAACCCTTCCTCGACTGGCCCTCAATCGCCGGGCCCATGGGAAAGTGGGGGTCCCGGCTCCAATAACACGCCAGCACGTACTCGGCGACGGTCTTGGCCAAGGACCTCCCCTCTGTTTCCAGCTGTTCCGCGATGACGTCACCCATCACGTCGAGCTTGCCAGCAGTGGATCTAAGAGCCGCCAATGCTTCATCCAGCTCTGGCACTTGGTTAGTCAGACGTATTGGGTTGAAGCCAAGCGGTGCTAGTGCTCCATCGGCTTGTCCCAGGAAGTCCCACACCCACTGGGACTCAGCCGCTCTCGAGCTCTGCAACTCCTCCGGTGACCTCTTGGTGGTCGCGAGCTCCGCACCCTCCTTGGCAAGGCGCTCATCCTCTTTGCCACTGAATGCTCTTGGCTAATTACCGTTCGCGATCAGCAAGATCTGACTCCTTAAGGTGATGCAGTTCCACCGCTCTGCCAGGTCTTCCTCCCGGCCCCGCACCTTGTCCTCCCTGGTGGAGACGTCGACCTCTCTCTTGCTGAGGTCTTGTCCCATTTGCCAGAGTCTGTCTTCCTCGAGCCGGCACCACACTTCAAATTTCTTATAGCAGTCTGCCAAGCTCTGTTCACACAGGGATAGCTTCCGGGAGAGCTCCTCCTCCTTACGGTCCAAACCCTTTTGCATCTCGGAGAGTTCGACCTCCCTCTCGTCAAGATCCCGACGATGCTTCTAGAGAGTCTCATGCCAGGCAGACAGACCTTCTTGGCGCTTGTCTGCATCCCTGTGGCTTTCCACAACATCCTCATATATCTCCTGAATTTTGTATCAACAGCCTTGAGAGTGGCCTCCCTCTCGCTGAGCAGTTCACCCTGCTCGATCAGTCGGGCTTTCTCCCTCTCGATCCAGTCCTTGCATCGACAGAGCCTTGACTGCGTCTGCTTAGTTTGGTTGTAAAGCCTATCGCGCCAACGTCCAAGGGCGATATGCTCTTCTTCCAAGGCCTTGCGATCGTGGTCAAAGGAAAGTGCGACCTACTGCAAACTAGAATAGGCGTTGTCGATGGACAACACCAGGGGAATGGGCGCCACACCTAATGGGGGTACCTCCTCCTCCATCTCCTCCAGAATGTCTGCCGTCATCAGGAAGGGGTTCCACTCCGCAAGCGGGGGCCCTGCGGGCTTGAGACGCCTGGGGTGTCCTCTAGAAGCTCTGCAGCCCTGACGGCGCCTAGAGGAGGTTCAGCCAGAATAGCACCAATTCCCGCTGGGCCCTCCGGTGCGGCCATGGATGCCTACGGACTAGTCTCGCTGGGGAAGAGGCAGGATGCTCAACTAGAGCCTCCACGACTTGCGGCCCGGACGCAGGCGCGTTAGACACCACTGGCTGAGGTACCGGGGCCTCAACCACCTCCGGCGCCGGGGCAAAAACTTCAACAACCACCGGACTGGCCACCGAAGCCTCCACTGTAACTGGTGTGAGGACCGATTCTTCAACTACTTCCGGCTCGTGAGCCGAAATCTCTCCCGCATCCGGTGTGGGGGCCGACCCCTCAGTTACGTCCGGTTGGGGTACCAGAACCTTTTATGAAGACGATATAGGGGTTGACCCTTTGATGGCTCCCGACGTGGAGGGTAGAGTCTCCGTCGATGCCGACGCACACACTGGAACTGCATTGGCACCTGGCATCTCTACCGAAGCCTCAGTGGCTACTGGCTCTGGCATTGGAACTCCGACAATCTCTATGCCAGGGACTGGGGTCCTGGTTGCTGGTGCAGCCGTATCTGTAGTTGACGCCGTCCTCGCTCCGCTCAAAGCCTCTAGGTTCACCTGAGCAGGTGTAGGGGCCAAAGCTGAAGCATCTGCCTACTCAGCCCCCTGCACTACCGCGGAAGTAGCAGCCTCCCCCCCTTTCTTGGAGCCACTGTACACCAGAGATAGAAACATTCGAAGATTGATCTTAACCCAAAGAGATATCGAGGTAAGAGCATAGTCGTTTACCTTAGGAAGCTCCAGGTACCGTGGAAGCAAAGCCGCTTTGGAGCGGGACCAGAGCCGGAGCCCGATGGAGTCGATGTCGCCGGGGATCCCGACCCCTCAAGGGCCTGAGTCGGAGTCTTCTCGACTGAAGCGTCCCTCGATTGGGAGGGACCTCCGGAGTTTGGCTCCGCGCCTGGCACCAAGGTGGGAGGTGGCCCCCCGGAGCTGGCACCCTTTGGAGGTTCCTGAGCCACGGGTGGTCTTTTCGTCGGGGACCTGACAAGGCTTCCGTTGCTCCACACCAGTTTCCTCTTCTAGCTGGAGGGCTTTGCCAGCGCCTTGCCCTTGCCGCATCTTCGCCCCTGGCTTGGAGCAACAGGGGCTGGCTCCCCAATGACCCCCAAAACTGTGATCGCGGAGGCAACTCGCTTTTTCGTGACCCCAATCTCGTCTAGCGTTGGCATTTTCTTCCGGAGCTCCCGGCAGAACCGGGGAACCAGGTTCAAAGGTTGGAAGGCCTCTAGGGGCGTCAGGGAGTTGAGGGGGATGGATTTGCTCTGGAATTTCTTCAGCAGGGTCTTTAGAGCTTCGTCCCTCAACAGGAAATCGACATCACGTTGTGTGAACGTCCAAGCAGGTCGTTCCCCGAACTTCAGTGGAGCCCATCAGTTCCTCAAGAAGTTCCCAAAGATCATCTGAGGGGTCACTCCACCGGCGACGCAACTCTCAATCCTCGCCACAATAGGCTTGTATGCCTCTGGCAGCTCCAGGAGCTCGTTCCAGACATCAATGTCCACATTGGGTAGGTTCCTTGGCAGTTCCATCTTCTCGTGCTTTATCTACGGTGATGATCACCCACTCCTTTTTCTAGTCATCCCATTTGTCGAAGGGAAATGCATCCAACTACTTGAAGGGGGACCTCTTCTGCTTCACAAAGTAGTACATTCTGATCATCTCGTTCCCCTTACCAGTGGTCTGCAGGGTGAAGATAGACCGAAAGAGTTCTAGGCTGGGCCGCACCCCCACCCACATCTCGTAGAAGTGGACAAAGGTGGCTACCAGCAAAAGGGACTGGGGGTCGAGGAATTGCACCTGGATGCTATAGAACTCCAGTAGTGTCATAAGGAAACACGAGAAAGGTGGAAGCAAGCTGACCATGGCATATCCTTGGAAGTAAACCATCTCTCCGGCATTCCTCTTCACGAAGGGAAGCTCGCCTAGGTGAATGCTTCCATTGAAGGAGTCATGGGAACACCCCATGTAGGCACGGACCTTCTTCAACTCCTTCTCGCCCTTGATCTTGCTGGTGGGGAGGCCCAACTCCATTGTAACAAAATGGGCAGGGGAAAAATGGTTGTGCAAAGGTTAAGGCGCAAGGTCAGATGATGCAAGGAAGCAGTAAGGTCTTGAGCACGAGTGCGAATGGGGGCGTAAAGAGCCCCCGACTTGTGCTAACCCCCCTTCTTAAGTATGCGACTGTGACGTTTGGGTGGAAACCACAGTCACTGCAATGACAGAGCTACCCACACGATGACTGGTGGGCCCAGGTCTGTTCTAGCGGGAAAGCCGAAGTTACCGCCTTGGGGCAACCGCTCCCATGGGGGAAGTTCAAAACCCGGGGGTGGTGACATAATGGGCGCGCGAAACTGAAACGAAATTCGTATCGGGAACTGACACCTGTTGATGGCTTGATATCTACAGACAAAGATTTTATCTGCCGCATTGAGGGGAAGCCCTTAAAGTCGCCGCACAGGGATTCAAAATGGCCCCACGTTAGGTGTAACCACTTAACCAAAGAAATTCCTCCCCAAGATGGGCCCGGGGGCCACTGTCAGCGCCTAGCGGACCGGGTACCCATAGATACAAAGAAGAGGACACGGTGGGCCCCGCCTCCCATGGAGGCAGGTTCCGGTGTAACTCCAGGATGCCACGTGACGCGCAGCTCCTGGACCAACCTCCCCGCTGAGGGCAGGTCTAGCGCCGCCACGTGCCCCGCAACTTCGGCCCTTGTCACCCTGCTGAGGGTAGGACCGGCGCCGCCACGTGTCCCGTAGCTCTGGGCCTGCAGCTCCAGACTTGCCACCTCACGGAGGGGAGGTATGGCGCTGCCACATGTCTTGTAGCTCCGGACCCGCCTCCCCACGGAGGGGAGGTCCAGCGCTGCCACGTGTCATGCAACTTCGGACCCGTCTCCCCGTAGAGGGGAGGTCCGGCGCTGCCACGTGTCCTGCAGCTCCGTACCTACCTCCCCGCTGAGGGGAGGTCCAGCGCAGCCATGTGTCCCGCAGCTCCGGGCCCGGCCTTCCCCGCTGAGGGTAGGACCGGAGCAACCACGTGCCCAGCAGCACCGGACCTAGGCCTTCCTGCGAAAGCGGGCCCCGACACAACCACTTGGTTAACTGCTACTGGGGGTGGAAGGAGGGTGCAGTAAAGAAAGATGTGCTTAGTGTGTCCAAGCAGTAAGTACGCGCGCCTTCCCTAGGTAAGCAGAGGTGCGCACTCATAAGTCAAGGGGCCAGTGTCCAGTCTTGTTATGACTGGCCGGTGCCAAACTGCTACGTACGGCGGGCAAATGGGCAGCCGCAACAAGATAGACGGGATGTGTCCAACCATCATGAGAGGCTATGTATAGCCCTGCTGCAGGGCATGGCCAGGCGGCACATTGAAGCCATTGTCAGGAGATAGCATTTACTCTCAGATCTTAGATAGGATTTGATACCTCTCGGGACCACTTGTCGAGCCCTGGGGCCCACCTTGTAACTGCCCGGGCCTTGGACTATAAAAGGAACGGGCGGGCAACCGACCTCGAGGACAGACCCAGAGAGACTCGACACCTATAGGGGGGCGGTGAATAGGCCTTCTTGAAATTTGGTCGAAACCTACAACACTTAACAAATTGATCAAATCCCGAGATATCGGACTAGTCTGGTACAAAGTGGACTAGTCTGGTGCGTGCGGACTAAATTGATCAAGTTCGATCAATGACCTCAATACAAACACAGTACGCAGTGGAATATAGTATGTAACTTGCAAGTATTGAGTCAACGCAACCAAGTATAATGCAAGCCAAATCTTGTTTCAAAGTTTTAACATAGGTTATGCAAGATTGACAAAACCCTAGAATACACTATGAAAATTAAGAACAAGTTTGACATAAGATTTTATCCCGTGGTTCGGTTTCCACAGAGGTAACATACATCCACGTTGAGGAGCCCACGAAAGGATCGGGTCTTCACTGACCCTAACCTCATCGAATCGCCACGAAGGCCAATTCTTCTTCCACTATCACAAATGGGCAAATCACCAAGTTCAAGGGGCCTTCTCACAAGTTGAGGGCTCCCCAAGATTACAATTCAAACACCACCAAGAACAAACTCGTAAGATCAATAATGAAACCACATGAGTGTGTTAGAGATCAAACCCAAGAGCTCAAACGTGTGGAATCATGTCTCTCCTTTTATCCAAAGTGAATCCTCAAGGGATTGATCTTTCTTGCGTTGGATTGCGTGGAGAGATGTGTTTTTTAGGCTCTTGGAGGGTGTGACGGCACAGGGGGTCAAGTGAGTTGATAGTTGGGCCGTGCACATCTATTTATAATAGGGTTTTCAAAAGTTACCGTTAGAGTTTTGAGGGTCCGGACTAGTCCGTGGTGGAGTCCGGACTAGTCTGGTGTGCAGCTGATGAGGACATCAACACCCTCGATACATCCACACCAACTCAGCTACCGGTTTCTGGTCCCATCACTCGCGCTCGTGCACGTCAACTAAACTATGAGGTGAACTCGTTCTTAGCCTTATGTACATCTTATCTAGACCGTGGAACTACGTGCTTTCTTGTTTTGCTTCGGAACAATGGAGAGGAGCCAATGGGAAGGGAATTCGCGCGGACGGGATTTGGACAGCGGAACAGCACCAAATTATGACAGCCACCACTACTTCATACGGGCTCTGATCTGGTCATTCAAGTACTTCCTGGAAAGATTATCAAGTCTACTTTCAAACGAATCTGGCCTCATGTCCATATCTATTCGGAGTCGGCTGCAATCGTTATTTTAATACCAAGACCTTTTCTGTCCATGGTGCTGCATCACCAAAATTGGGCCCATGGCCCATGTATCGTTTGGAGTCCATTAGGGACTCGTGATTAGGGTTTCTCACGACCCTAGGGAGGTAATAAAAGTAGCCGCCGCCCTCATTAGCTGGTGGGTTTTGTTTATTCGTATCGCCCGTCTACTTGTATCCAGAACCCCACTTCAGATTGATTCAACTAATAAGTGCTTGTTCTTCTTGTTCTTGCGTGTTCTTCAATTGCTTGCAGGAACAAAGACCCTCGTGGTCAGGTTGATTGTGCTCCAGCAAGATCAATACAACATTTGAGTCAGTGTACCGATTGCTCAAGCGCATCGTCTTGGGGACGGTGTAGTCAGATCGCCAACGTCTTCTCCTCCACAAATCGAACCCTCCTATTTTCATCAAAAGATTGGGAACCAAGATCCTATCAGCAGCGTGCAGGAAACCCTAAGTGTCCAGAAATATCGGACTTGTCCGGCTAAGAGCGGACTTGTCCGATTTTAGTCAGAAAGGTTTGCGGACTTGTCCGTGCTGATATCAGACTTGTCTGGTGTGGTGATGCCCTTAGTGAATATAGGACAAGTCCGCACTTGGAGGACTTGTTCGATTTTAGTTAGAGGCATTATCGGACTAGTCCGGACAATATCGGACTAGTCCGGTGCGGACAAGTCCGCATTGGCTGAACTTGTCCAAACCTGTCCAGAGAGGATATCGGACAAGTCCGGTGTATATTGGACTGTTCTGTTTTTCCTGTGAAATGTGAAGTGTGTGAGGATTTTTGTGCTTGATCTCTTTGGATGTGTTACACCAACACACTCCCTACACAATGTTGTATTCTATTCCGCTCTTGAGCTCTTTTCCGAATTGATCCTCATTCTCCTTTCTTTTTGGCACTTTCTTCTTTCTTTCGTTAAAACATGCACTCATATCAATAATGTGGTTATGATCTCATTTGTTTGTCATAAATCGACCAAAACCCACAAGGGATGCCTAGCTGCACTTTCAATCTCCCCCTTTTTGGTGATTGATGACAACCAATTGAGATTTCACAAAATATGATAAAAATGCAGAATTTTCATAAAGTGTGCACATATGAGCTTGAAGCTTATTTAGCAATGACAGCATAAGACATATGTGCACTCTTTATGGTGGGATGCAAAACTAAATGAGTGAGAGCAGTAAACATGATGACAGTGAAATAATTGTCATCAATATATCAACAACAAGCATATATGTCAATTACAGAGCAAAATCACAGATTTCATGAATATGATCATAAATCATTCATAGCATTTCATCACAGGATCAAAAGTACTAAAAAGTATAATATAAAATCTTACAACCCAAAAGAGACAAAAAGATAGATAAGTGAAGCTCTCATCTCTCAACCTAAAGCTAAGACCTAGTGACCCCCCTCAATCTCCCCCCTTTTGGCATCAAGACACCAAAAAGGAGAGGAGGGATCTAAGAACTTCAGTCTTTGCTGTTAGTCCTCTCATCATCTTCATCTTTATTCTTGGGCTGAGGAGGAGGAGGAGGAGCGGATCCACTCGAGTCCCCAATGCCAAAATAAGCAAACTCGGAGGGAGTCAAGGGCCCGAGCTCAGTGAAATCTGAGGCTGAATCATCAGAAATGACTGGAGATCCAATGGGCTCGATCTCTAGCTTTTGGCAAATGTTCTTCACATTTTCTTTGACGTATCGCATATCCGCCTTTCTTGCCTTGTTCAGCTTGTGCGTGTTCACTTCGGCCTTCTTGCAAGAGGCAAAAATAGTTGCCAAGTACTTCAAGGTGCCACTAGGGGACCCTTTTTGGGTAGGGGCCCTAGTGGTGGGATTAGCCCTTGCATCACCTCTAGCTCTCCTTGGTGCCTTTTCACTAGACACCGGAGAAGGAGCAGCTTGGATTGTTGCTTGAGGTGGCTTTTGTGGCCTCAATGGAGTGTGCTCCACATCCTTCACAAATTCTATTCCTGTGACCATCTCAATCATGAACATCAAGTAAGGTGCATAGCCACAGGACATGTTAGGAGTGCAGGAGATGTTTACCATGTCATTCCATATGTAATCAAATACATCGAATTTCCTGTCTTTGCTAATCACTTTCATCAGTGTCCTTAGATAGCCTTGGACACTTCCTGCATCCCCATCCTTTGGGGCGATAGCCTTCCTCAGAACCCTGTTGAGGATCACAAAGAATGGCTTCATATTCTTGGTGGAAGGGGGGTTGAGAGTTGAACGGGTGTCACAAAGAAACTTCATCTTGTCCTTCTCAAGGACACCAATGTTGTGAATGATCAAGTTGTCATTGCTGGAGCTATCAAGATGCAAGAATCTAGCAAATTTGTCATAGGTAATGGTGTATTGGGATCCCTGAGTCATCCAAGTCACCCGCTCTTCCTCATCACTTGCAAAGTGGCATGTAGCGTAGAACTGAGCAATGACTTTGTCGTTCCAGTTGTTCCGGAAGGCAAAAAGATCCTTCCAGCCATGCGTTTCAACTGCTTGAACTACTTCATCAAAGGTCGAGCAGCTCTTCCTTTCAAAGTGCGCCCAATCAAATTATTGACTATGCACCACTGGAGTCTTCATCGTGAGGTAGACGGACTTATATAAGTCTGCATGGAAATTTCTCTAGAACCTTCCATCAACTGCTTGCTTGGGCCGGCTGTAGAAGTCCACATTTCTAAACTTGGAAGCAGTGTCGCTTCCCTTGCCATTGAACCTCTACTCGGAGGGATCCCGGGTCCCTTGCCTTGGAGCTATCATCTTGAGGGGGCCAATTGGGCCCGAGGGAATCCCTTTGCCCTTGCCCTTAGCTTAGCGAGCAGTTGCCGAGCTGGGGCCACCACCTGCTAAAGCCTTAGAGGCAGGCTTCTTGGTGAGCACCTTTCGTCGAGCCTGAGGTGGAGAGGGTGCTGACTCGGATGGGCGCTCTTGGCACTTCTTGCCTCGGCCCATCAAGGACCGAAGCTATGCTTCTTGGTCCATCTCGGCCTCGAAGTCAGAGATTTTGTCGTTGGTGCTCGACATTGTCCTAAGAATGGGTTACATAAGGTATGAATGAGAATAGATGGCAAGGAATTGCATTGAGGAATGAGTAATTAGGGTTGAGTTCAGAAAAAATCGGACTTGTCCGGTGTACAGGTACGGACTAGTCCGGGTGACCGAACTTGTCCGTACATGGACCGGACTAGTCCGGTGTTCATCACCCTAAACTCTAACTAGACGGCCAATGGTGTTGTTCAATGCAAGAATAGCTCAATATCAATGTAATACAACAAGGAAGCATGTATTTGGTGAAAGAAACTAAGCTATTTGATCAACATCGAAGGAAATCGCGATTTCTAGGGTTGAGGAGGAAAATTTACCGAGATTGCTCAATTCTTGGAGATGGTGGGGTTGAAGGTGCAGACAAGTCCGTGGTCTTCAATCCCTGAGCAATGGAGGTCGTTTTTCATCAAAACACGAAGAGATTTGATGGAGGATGAAGAAAATCGCCATGGGGAGCTCGAGCTAGGAGAGATAACGTGAGGCAAGTTGTGAGGATGAACAAGATTAGGGTTTGGCGGTGGCTAGGGTTATGGAGTCGAAAAATCGGACTTGTCCGAAAATAATCGGACTAGTCCGAACTTTTCCAAAGCCTAAATCAGACTAGTCCGTGGTCGGCCAGACTAGTCCCGACTAACAGTCACTCTGCGGACTAGTCTGCAGGGGTGGACTAGTCCGGGTAACCACGGACTAGTCCGTGGTCACAAGAAAAGAAGTGCTTAGCCCATTCGTATATATTTGAAGGTACTTATTAAGAAAATAGGGGGCAAGGCAAATCAAATAATCTTGATGAATATGATCAGTAAGCATACAACAATCAAGCAATGACTATAATTCATCAAGATCAAGTAGTTGAAATAGTTTTTTTTTTGAGAAAATTGAGAAAGATGATTTTCGCAACTCAACCAATATGCAAGTTTTCAAGCCACATTCCGAACATCAAGGATATTGAGTTCATTTCGAAGCTTGCAAAAATTGTTTTCATCTAGTGGCTTGGTAAATATATCGGCTAGTTGCTTTTCGGTGTTGACATGGGAAATGGTTATGTCTCCTTTCATTGAATGGTCTCTCAAAAAGTGATGTCGGATGTCTATATGTTTGGTTCTAGAGTGTTCAACTGGATTATGAGCAATTTTAATGGCACTCTCATTATCACAAAGGAGTAGAATACGGCTCATATTGTAACCGTAATCCCTTAGAGTTTGTCGCATCCAAAGGAGTTGTGCATAACAACTCCCAGCTGCAACATACTCTGCTTCGACCATGGATAAGGCAATGGAATTTTGTTTCTTGGAGGACCAAGAAACTAGGGATCTACCTAGGAATTGGCAGGTGCCGGAGGTACTTTTTATATCTACTTTGCATCCGACATAATATGCATCGGAGTATCCAATGAGATTGAACTTGGAACCTTTGGGGTACCAAAGGCCTAGGTTGGGTGTATGAACTAAATATCTCAAGATCCTTTTAATGGCTGTCAAATGACACTCCTTAGGATTGGCTTGAAATCTCGCACACCAACATACACTCAACATAATATCAGGCCTAGATGCACACAGGTAGAGTAAGTATCCAATCATGGAGCAGTATACCTTTTGATCCACGCTTGGTCCATCTTCATTGAGATCCAAGTGTCCATTAGTTGCCATGGTTTGGCTTATGATAGGCTTCGCTTTGTCCATCCCAAACTTCTTGAGTATGTCTTGTGTGTACATGGTTTGGCTTATGAATGTCCCTTCCTTTTGTTGTCTCACTTGGAACTCCAAGAAGTACTTTAGCTCTCCCATCATAGATATCTCAAACCTATCTGTCATGATCTTACTAAATTCATCACAAAAGGATTTGTTAGTGAATCAAAGATAATGTCATCAACATATATTTGATAGATAAACAGATCATTGTCGAAGTGTTTCGTAATAGTGTATAATTTGCTTTTCCAATCTTGTAACCATTTTAATTAAGAAATCTCTAAGACACTCATACCAAGCTCTAGGGGCTTGTTTGAGGCCGTAGAGAGCCTTACGCAGTTTAAATACATGGTCGAGGAACTCTTTGTCTTCAAATCTGGGCAGTTGCTCCACATACACCTCCTCCTTGATTGGACCGTTGAGGAAGGCGCTTTTTACATCCATTTGGTAGAGCTTGAAATCATGGTGAGTAGCATATGCAAGTAATATTCTAATTGATTCAAGTCTAGCTACGGGAGCAAAGGTTTCATCGAAATCCAAACCTTTGACTTGTGAATACCCTTTGGCCACAAGTCGTGCCTTGTTCCTTGTCACCACTCCGTGTTCGTCTTGTTTGTTGCGGAAGACCCATTTGGTGCCAACGACGTTTGCGTTAGGTCTTTCGACGAGTTCCCACACCTCGTTTCATTTGAAGTTGTTCAATTCTTCTTGCATCGCCACTACCCAGTCTGGATCTCTCAATGCATCCTCAATCCTGCGTGGTTCCAAAAAGGACACAAACGAGTAATGCTCACAAAAGTTGGCTATGCAAGATCTAGTTGTTACTCCCTTTTGGATGTCACTGATGTTGTTGTCGATTGGGTGATCTCTTTGGACGCATTGGTATACTCTCGGGTGTGGCACTTGTGGTCTTGTATCTTCATGATCTTCTTCTCCTCCCCCTAGATGGTTGCCCTCATTGACTTGTTGATCATTTTCGTCTTCTTGATGTTGATCTTGTATGGAAGCTCCCCCTTGATCATTGGCCTCCACTTGTGGTTCATCTTCCTCATGCACATGTAGAGGTGGCTCTTACGGTCGAACTTCGCCCAATGCCATTCTTCTCAGTGCTTGACAAGAAGCTTCTTCTCTATCTAGCACACATGGATCAACTTGCTCCTTTTGGGAGCCGTTAGTTTCATCGAACACTACGTCACGTGCTACTTCAACAAGTCTAGAGACTTCGTTGAAGACACGATAGGCGTACGTGTTGGAATCATAACCAAGCATGAAACCTTCATCGGACTTCAAAGCGAACTTTGAAGTCCTAGGATTCTTGTTTAAAATATAGCATTTAGAACAGAAAACTCGAAAATAAGAAATATTTGGCCTGTTACCGGTGAGTAGCTCATAGGATGTCTTCTTGAGTAGTCGATGAAGATAAAGTTGATTTATGACGTGGCAAGCGGTGTTAACCGCTTCCGCCCAAAATCAATTCAGGGTATTGTATTCATCGAGCATTGTTCTCGCCATCTCTTTGAGGGTTCGGTTCTTCCTTTCGGTAACTCCGTTTTGTTGAGGAGAGTAAGGTGCTGAAAACTCATGCTTTATGCCTTCTTTGTCTAGGTACTCCTCAACTTGAGTGTTCTTGAATTCCGTGCCGTTGTCGCTTCGTATGTTCTTGACTTTCAATTAGAACTCATTTTGGGCACGCTTGAGAAACTTCTTGAGGGTTCCTTGAGTTTTTGTCTTATCATGCAAAAGGAAAACCCAAGTGAAGCGCGAAAAGTCATCAACAATTACTAAGCCATATTTGTTACCGTCGATGCTTATGTAAGCAAGTGGACCAAATAAGTCCATGTGAAGCAGCTCGAGCGGTCTTGTTGTAGTCATGACGTTCTTCGCGAGATGAGGTGCTCCAACTTGCTTCCCGGCTTGGCACGCGCTACAAGGTCTGTCTTTCCAAAAAACTGCATCCTTCAAACCTCAGATGTGATCGCCCTTGAGGAGTTTTTGAAGATTCCTCATACCAACATGCGCTAGCCGTCTATGCCACAGCCAACCCATGTTGGTCTTTGCAATCAAACATGTGTCAAGTTCGACTTTATCTTTGTTGAAGTCAACAAGGTAAAGCTTGTGCGAGGTCGACTACGCCAACGACTCATGGCCCTCTCGCGTCGCCCTCCCGCTCGCTTCGCGCTCAGCCCGCTCCCTCTCGCCACCAACTCAATCTTCGACCTCTCCCCCGCAGCAACTGCGTCCCAGCCAGCCTCCTCACGGGGCCGCCGGTGATCTCTAAGCTTCTAGCGTTACGAGGTCCACGCAGATGGCGTGCGACCGTCCTTTGGCCGTAGGGTCCGACTGGGACCTTAGGCCGGGAAGGAGGTTTCAAGCTGAGGTATGGGCGAGATTTCGTTCATCGGTGCTTCACCGGAGCCCGTCGGCACAAGGTTCGTTCTTCTTGATAGCCGTATTCAGGCGGCACACGTTCAAGCTGAACGAACTGGATGTTGGCCGGGCGCTACATTCCGTGCTCGGAGGTCACGCGGAAGGATTCCATGTGATGCAGCTAAGTGAACGAACCTTCAGATTCTCAGTCGCCTCCAAGGATGTGGGCATGCTGGCATACTCCATCAGGCGGGTTATCGCTACTTCCTTCGACGTCTACTTCCACCTATGGCGCTCGGGAGGACCGGATTGGGTCACGGAGTTCAGAAAATGGGAAGAGGAGGAGGAGGACTCTTGGACTTTGATCCGCCGAAGGAAGAGTATCAACAACAATACAAGGAAGGTAACATTTGCCTCGCCCATCAGTTCATCTGCAACATATCTTAAGCAATCCAAAACGGGTGGGGTCAGGATTGGGAGCATTATCTGTCCCATGCCAACGTCTCGCGATCCTAGCGATCAACGGACAAGGTACGGGGGGATAGGGTTTGTCTCGAGGCGCACGCCGGCGACCTCGCCGGCGGTGGAAATCAGTAAGGAGGGGAACCTTAGCCTCGTCGGAGTTAACCGGGATAATTTAAATTCAAAATTCAGTGTCACATATTCTGCCACGTTGAAAGGGGTGGAAGTGAATCGTGGACCTACCCATAACCAAGCGGATTTAAAAGGCAAAACTCCTGGTGACGTGGAAGCCGGTGGCCCGCTATGGGTCCCGGAGCGCGACGTGGCAGAGTCCTCCAACAAACGGAACACTCGAGGCGGGAAGGCCCAATTTAAGTCACCCGTCACACCTGGTCGGCAGCCACATAGCAGGCCACTCGAGTGCAGCTACAGTGACCAGAGTAAATTCTCAGGCCTTGGGAAAAGGAATATGGACGGCCCAGCAAGCAGCCGTCTGTGCTACAATTGTCTCAGTCCAACCCATCTAAAATTCCATTGTCGCAATCAAGTCCGGTGCAAACATTGCTACAGATATGGTCACATACAGTGGGACTGCTTTGTTAAAAAAAGATCTGTCAAGGTCTGGAAGAAAAAAGGGGAACATCCGGTTCATCTTCGCGCTCTACAAATAAATGCCTCAGGGACTCGCTCAGAAGTCCCATCGTCTTCTTCAACCTCACTACCTTTGGTTCTCCTTCCGCAAAAACGCCCTGCCAGCGACACTTCCAAAGCCCTCATCACCCGAACCCCTCTCACTGTAGCCATGGCAAACTTCCACGTTAACCCAGCCAGATTCTTGCCCTTTCCCAACATGGAGGTGATGGATGGAGGTCCGGAGCGACTATCAAGATCGGTGGTGAATCTGCCGGGGATTCATCATCCGCTGCATGAGGAATACGTCATTGCTGTGGACCTAGATGGGGCGCTGGAGGAGGAGCAGTACGACTTTTTCAGGCAGATGTTGCGAGTGCATCTCACAGAAGAGCTAAACATCCCGGTGAGAATGTCCTGCTTAACCCCACTAGGCATTGGCTTGTTCGCAATAGAAACATGCTTCCTCAGGGATTATCTCATATTCAGTGAGCCGATAGTGTTGGTGGATGTACGGATTGGCTTCAATAGGCATGATTTCGGAATCAACAGGCGCTCCTGGCACTTCACCCGCATGGGTTGGTTCCTCATCCTAGGATACCCGTTAGACTACAGGACACCGGAGGCGATCGACCTCGCGGTAGCCTCCTTTGGAAAGTTGCTGCACTGGCACAACAGCCCGCGGGCGCTTGGGTATGTCCTGGTGAAGTGCATGTACAATGAAACTAGGGACATCCCGAGAAGCCTGGTACTGAGGCAGGGTTCGCGAGATGGACATGGGTGGTCATGGACATGCCCAGTCATCATTCTCAGCTGGATGGAGCCAGATGGACACATACAGATTGAAGACTTCCCTCCGGAGGATGGCAACCCGCACCCTGCTGGGCCGGTGCATCTGCCGGAGCAGCAGGGTATACAACAGCAAAATGAAGATCAGGTAGTGCCTCAGGAGGAGGAGGGACATGGTGATCCTTTATGGGAAGCGGCCATGCATCAGCTAGCAAACCATGTAAATCATCAGGGACAGAACTGGGCCAACTGGGGGCATTGGCCACAGCATGAAGTTCAACTTGGATCGCAGGGATCGGTGCAGCCAGCACAGCCCAACTCGAGCCATGAGAACATCCCCCTCAGTGGGCAAGGACAGGGCAGCAACAACATCCTTCATGGCACGCCAGTGATGCAACTGGCCACAGAGGGGGACAACACAGTACAACCAGGCTGGATGCAGCCGTTTGACTCACAAGGGCTGAGGAACTTGCTACAGGCAACTTTTCCACAGGCACGCAACGCTTGGTGGAATGCAGGCACTGGACAGCCGGTCACTCAAGACAGAGCAACACAAGGGCTGGTGGGGGGCAGCAGGCCCAATCTCAAGAAGCACAATGTCAGGATAGAGGAAATACAGTCCTCTCAGGACAGCTCAAAGGAAGGAAACTCAGTGTGTAACAACAACAACAGATTTGGGCAGGTATATAACAGAAAGTCAGGGCAGTCGACTGGAGAGCAGGGGTCTCAAGAGGGCTCGGATGCAGCTGCTGACCCATTGCCAGAGACTTCAAGCAGGAAGAGAGGGAAAGGGAAGGCGCCCATTGACTGGGACTCTCTCAGGAGAAGCCCCAGGATCAAGTGTATCTTGGAGGGTCACAGGACCAGAGACTCAAGAAACAAGGAGCTGGAAACAAAAGGAGTAGAGGAAGAAAACACTGCACCGACCAATGCTTCGGGTAATGTTTATCAGGGGTTTCCTGGCCCAGTCAAATTTCCCTCTCTCATTGACTTAACTGAAACGAACCCTTACCCTGAGCTCCTTGCTATCACGTTGCAGAACGTGGCGGTGATGGAATGTGGCGTGCAGCCTGAGGTGGCCCGCGAGAAGCTCCAGTCCGGACCGAAGGCGCGCATGGCATATAAGAGGACGGGGAGCCAGGCAGTAGACAAGGTTTAATAATGAAGATAACTAGGATAGTTAGCTCGGGGAAGGGTCTTTTGGGCAACGAAGAGTTGCCAGAACTTGAGTCTCATTTTGTTGTACACAGAACTGCTTCACTGTGTGTTCGCAAGGGTGTTTGGCTGTGGTGTGCACAGCATAGCAGGAGGGACAAACATTCTACCTTTATCACAACGTACTTTACTGTGATGTTTTACTTGACAATGGTTACTACTAGACCTTACCGCAGTTTGCTGTCAATGCCCCTAAATGGGAACGGATGTTTATTCGTTAGTGAGCAAATCAAGCTCCGAAATGGGGAGCCGCATCAGGTAACTCAGAATATGGGCGAATGCAGGGAATCAATCTCCATGACTATGCAAATGGTATTCAACTGGAGGGAGGCTGCAATATATATCAGCTTTATATCTCTAATTGGGATTGGGACTATCGGAATCAGTAGGCATTTTTTATACCATGCAAACTGGATTGCTAACACACATGTAAGCTCGGTTGTTGCCCCTGCTGTGCGGGGAGCAAGAGTTCCAAAATTTTTCAGGTTACATAATGGATCAACACGCAACAAGGAAATGGAACATTCTTAACTGGAACATTCGGGGGATGAATGATATAACCAAACACATAGCACTGCGATATAAAATTGAGGAACTGCCAGATTGCAATATTATCTGTATACAGGAAACCAAGAAGGATCTCATCGATATGGCCTTCATCAAAAAGATTGCACCTAGAAGATTCAACAAATATGCATTCTCTCCCTCCAGGGGTGCATCAGGGGGAATACTAATGATCTGGAATGGAAACACTCTGCAGGGAGAGGTCATTCAGATTTTGGAATTTGCAATAATGGTAAAATTCATATCACTGCAAAATGGGGAAACGTGGAATCTCATCACAGTGTATGGGCCAACTCATGGCCCCCAAAGAAGTGCATTTACAACATGGTTAGGGGATCTAAATATACAACCTCAAGACATGTGGATGATACTGGGAGACTTCAATTTCTATAGATGCACTGAAGACAGGAACAGAGCAGGAGCAAACATTGGGGATATGCTAATTTTCAACAACATCATACATCATCTAGGTCTTACAGAGATTCCCCTTAAAGGAAGAAACTTTACATGGAGCAACATGCAGCAGGACCCATTGCTGGTCCAACTAGACTGGTGTTTTACTTCAATACAATGGGGCATAAATTTTCCAAACACCACTTGGTTACCACTACCCAGGGATACCTCGGATCATACACCCTGTGTGGTCAAGATCCACACCACCATACCCAAAGCAAAATACTTCAGGTTTGAAAACTACTGGATAAGTCACCCTGACTTCCTACAGGTAGTCAAGGGATCCTGGGATCAGCCAATCAGAGCAATGAACAGCGCCAGAAAAATCTCTGCAAAATTTAAAAGGCTTAGATACACACTGAAATACTGGAGCAAGAACATAGGAGGAATTACAATGCTGCTTAGAAAATGCAATGAGAAATTATTGATAATAGATAAACTGGAGGAGCAGAGAGGACTATTTCAACAAGAAAATGAATTCAGAGAACTCATCAAGGCACAAATTAGCAACCTACTGCACAACAAAAATCAATACTGGAGACAAAGATACACTGCTAGATGGAGCAAGTTGGGGGATGAGCCAACTAAGTTCTTCTTAGCAGCAGCAACAGAGAGATATAGAAGGAATAGCATCACAGTCCTATATGACAATGAGGGGACAGAGGTGTTGGATCACAATGAAAAAGCTACACTACTATGGAAGGAGTTCAGTCTAAGATTGGGGCAGACACAGGACGCAGACCAATGGGATATCTGGAATCAATTGATCCAACATCCACAAAATCTGGAACTAAGCCACTTGGGGGACATGGTCACAATTGCAGAGATAGATCAGGCTATAAAAACAATGCCAGGGGAAAAATCGCCAGGGCCGGATGGATTTAACCCAAATTTCTATAAGGTATGCTGGGAGATAATCAAATCAGATATCTATACACTATGTCAGGACTTCTTCAGCAATAGAGTCAGTCTGTTGCCCTTAAATAACTCCCACATCATTTTATTACCAAAGACAGGCAACCCGAGTGTTGTCAATGACTATAGACCCATCTCACTGATAAACTCCACAGTGAAGATAATAACCAAGATACTCTCTATAAGACTGCAAGGCACAATAATCAAGCTCATACATCAAAATCAATATGGATTCATTAAGACCAGATCAATACAAGATTGTATGGCCTGGGCATATGAGTACATACATCAGTGCAAGAGATCAAGACAAAGCATAGTTATCCTCAAATTGGACTTTGAAAAAGCTTTTGACATGATGGACCATAAATATCTAATGGCTGTACTAAGGGTTATGGGGTTCCCAAACAAGTGGCTCCTTTGGATTCAAGATATCCTAGCAACAGCATCAACATCAGTATTACTGAATGGGGTACCAGGAAAAAACATAGCTTGTAGAAGAGGAGTCAGGCAAGGGGACCCCTTATCCCCTCTGTTGTTTGTGTTGGGAGCTGAGTTGCTACAGCTTGCCATTAACAGAGCAGCAGAACAGGGACTTCTGACAATACCGATACAACAGCCTCAATCCATGCAATTTCCAATAGTGCAGTATGCCGATGACACTATTATGGCCTTAAAAGCTTCACAGAGGGAACTGTTCTTCCTAAAAAACCTGCTGCATGCAATTGGAGGGGCAACGGGGTTGAAAGTAAATTGGGGAAAGTCTGCTATCATGGCAATCAATATGGAAGAAACAGAGGCTACCATCATGGCAGGCACGCTAGGATGTCAGTTAGGGACCTTTCCCTTCACATATCTAGGACTGCCTATGGGAACAACAAGGCCGAAAGCAGAAGACTTCGCACAAATCATCACAAAGGTGGAACGGAGATTCACAACATCGGCATGCTGGCTATCAATGGCCGGAAGATGTACCTTGGTCAATAGCGTAATATCGGCAATCCCTATCTATGCCCTTTGCACACTCAAAGTAAATGGCAGGGTCATACAAGCAATAGACAAGTTCAGGAAAATATGCCTCTGGAGGGGTTCCGACGTAGCAGGAAAAGGTGCCCCATTAGTTGCATGGGACAAAGTAACAACGCCCATTGACAAAGGAGGTCTCCGCATAAAAAGCTTGAAACAGATGAACAGAGCTCTTCTAGGAAAATTCTTATTCAAGATATATAATAATGAAGATATACCATGGGTGCACCTGGTAAGGTCAACATGTTGTGTCAATGGGAGGCCACCACATGGTGCGAGATCAAAAGGATCCTTCTGGTGGAGAGATGTAATCAGCACATGGGATGACTTCAGGAAACTGGTTGCAGTTAGGGTGGGCACAGGGGACACAATACAGCTGTGGCAAGATGAATGGGAAGGTCACCTGCTGAAAAGAGACCTGCCCAGACTGTACACCTTTGCCTCTAAACAGAACATATCAATGGCTCAGTACAGACAGCTGGGGGATCAGCAAGCATTCTTCATACCATTATCACAGGAGGCAACAGAGGAACTACAGCAACTAAATGTTATGCTTCAGGAGATTGAGGAAAGGGGACAGGCAAATGATATTTGGTCAGGAATCTCTACGCCAATTTACTCCTCGAAACAAGGATATCTAGCACACTTCAACAATATCATTCAGCCTCCACCATTCAAATGGCTATGGAAATCAAAGGTCCAGAGGAAGATTAAAATTTTCATATGGCTTTTATTCAGGGACCGGATCAACTCAAGGAACATCTTAAAGAGGAAAAACATGACCATTGAGGGAGATGACTACTCCTGTGTCCTCTGTGACACAAACACAGAAGAATACTCTTATCACCTATTCTTCCTATGCCCCTTCAGCGTGGCTTGCTGGGACATCATCGGGATTACATGGAGACACGAACTTCCATTCTTTGACACCATCAGCGAGGCTAGAAATGCTTGGACAGGACCCTGCTTTATGGAAATATTCTCAACCGCTGCATGGGAAATATGGAAGAAAAGAAATGACAAAATCTTCAGGGGCATTGCACCAATAATAATGGACTGGAAGACCTGCTTCACTAACTCAGTGAGCGCGCAATTAGAACGGTTCAGACTAAGAGACAGGGAAAGGGTGCGGGAGTTCCTGGAGATTCTTTAAGTAATTACGGCTCGGTTGTTTGTAACCGTACATAACAAAACAGTGGCTACTATACTGTAATTAGCGTTCTCGCTTAATATTTACTTAATATATGCACTGCGGGGGTGTTCCCCGGCAGTTTTCCGTCAAAAAAAAAAAACAAGGTAAAGCTTTCCCTTTAACATACCCTTGAATGCAATGGAACCATCACCTCTTCTAGAGACGGTCACACCCTCATTAGTAAACAAGCAATTATAACCTTTGTCACATAATTGAGATATGGACAGCATGTTATAATCTAGGGAATCGACATGTAACACATGAGAAAGAGTATGTTGAGACGATATAGCGACTTTACCGGTACCGAGCTATTGCCTCCAAAATAGATGCCCTCGCTTAGATCCTCATTTTCTTCATACTCAACGGACATCCTTCTTTCTTCGGTCATATGGTTGGTGCAACCACTGTCTAGCACCCATTTTGATCCACCAGAGGAATAGGCCTACAAAAACAAATCATGCCTTAGTTTTAGGTACCCAAGCTTGCTTGGGTCCTTGGAGGTTAGTTACAAGAAATCTGGGTACCCACATGAGACTTAGTGTTCCCATGGCGTGGCCCAACATAATGAGCATAAACTTTACCAAAAGTACTTCTCATTAGAACATAGGATGCATCAAAAGTCCTGAATAATAGTTGTTGTTGTTTATAGACAGAACTAGTATGGGAAATTGTACTTGTCCGAAGGACCGGACTTGTCTGGGTAAGGACCGGACTAGTCCGATTGTTGTATGTGTTAACTATCTTGGACTTATTAGCATTATTGGTCTTTCTAGCTTGAGAGGGGTTTCCCTTCACAAAGGCAATGCTCTCCTTGTTATTTTTATGGCTTCTAGCATATTGCTTTTCACCATAAGAATAACCAATGCCATATTTGACATTAGGAGGTCTTGTGACCAAGTATGCACTACGTGCATATTTGATCTTCTCGTTGTCAAATATGCCACTTTGGGAAGGATGCTTGTCCTGAGTAGAGGTTGACTTTTCCTTCAAGCTAGTGTCAATTTTAGCACATGAACAAATAATAGCAGCTTCAGTTTTAAGTGGTTGAGAAGGTGAGCTTGAAGAGGATGAGGAGTCACTTTGTTTGAGTGACTCAACTTGTACCTCAAGGATTTTGTTAACCTTGGATAGGTTAGCAAGTTCATCCTTGATGGTGGTGTTTGAGTCGCTTAACTTCAAGCAAGCTTCCTTGCTTGAGGCTAACTTAAGTTCCAGTGACTTGCCCCACTCCTTTTCAAGTTCGAGAAGCTTGTCAAGTTCGAGATATTCCTCCTTTTGGGAGATAATCATATCTTCTTGACAGTTGATCAACTTCTTCTTCTCAAGAAGCCGATCAAGTAGAAATTTCATTTTTGTTGCTATTTTCTTATCTAAGCCAGTGAGCATGTCTTCATTATCACTAGCAACTTCACTATCACTAGAATAGGAATGCAAGGAAGAGGGTTTGGTTGTTACCTTTCGTTTACCTTCCTTTGCCATGAGGCAAGTGTTGTTGCCCTTCCATGCGCCTAGAGTTGGGAAGAGGGTAGACTTCTTGGATGTCTTCTCGATGGTTATGCTAGCCATCTCCTCTTCCTCTTCGGATGAGGACTCGTCATTTGAGTCCTACTCCTTTCCTAGATGTGCTTGTCCAGCCTGCTTCTTTTTCTTGAAGAATTTCTTGGGATGAGACTTTGTTTCCTTGGTCTTCTTCTTGTTTTCCTCGTATGGGCAATCAACTATAAAGTGGTCATATTCACCACAGTTATAGCATGCCCGCCTCAACTTTGGTCTTGACTTCTCTTTATATTTTACTTCACTTGATTTTCCCCCTTGTCTCTTCTTCATCATTTTCTTGAATCTCTTCACAAAGAGGATCATGTCCTCTTCGTCGATGTCGCTGCTCTCATCATCGCTGTCCTCTTATTGTTAAGCTTCTCGAGCTTCTTTGGACAAGGGCTTGCAAGTGGATTTTAAAGCGACCCCTTTCTTCTTTGCCGAGGTGAGGTCGGCAATCTCCTTGACATGCTTTGCCTGCTTTTCTATTATCTCGAAATTGATGATTTTTCCAAGTAGCTCATCCGGGGTCATTTTCTTGTACCCGAGGCTTTCTCTAATAATCGAGCACAAGGTGACGTTGCGAGGCATGAAAGCTCTAAGGATGAGCTTCACCACCTCGTGATCGTTCCACTTATTGCTTCCGTATACTCGAAACTTGTTGATGAGCGTCTTTAAGCGGTTGTACATGTCTTGCGGCAACTCGGCTTCTTCAATGGCGAATTTTCCCAATTTGCCTTCGATCATCTCGATCTTCGCCTCTCGTACATGATGATCGCCTTCATGTGCAGTTTGCAACGTGTCCCATATTTCTTTTGCAATCTCGAGTCCATCCACCTTGGTGAACTCGTCCCGACTTAGTGATGAGGTGATGACTACTGCAGCTTGGGCATTTTGATAGATTGCTTGCTCTTGGCTAGGCGTTAGCTCCTCATCATCATCGGAGATATCTATTCATGTAACCACAATGTGCCACAAGCTTGGATTGAGTGAGATCAAGTGCATTTTCATGTTTTGCCTCCACATTGAGTAGGCATTGCCATCAAAGTGTGGGGCTTTTCCAAGGGGAATAGATAGGTAGTGATTATTGTTAGAATTTAAACGATCATAATTAAAAGGATATCGGGAGTAGTCAGTGTGACTACCCCCTTCTTCTTTTTCTCGTCTTCGACCTTCACTTTCCCTTTCGAGAGAGCTTTCTTCCTTACGAGCGTCTTGAGTTCAAACGTCTCCTCATCATCATTCTTGAAGTCCTGGATAGCATCAAGGAGCTTTTCCAATTTTTGAGCCTTTTCGTCTTCAACCTTCTCTTGGTTAAGACTCTTGTGCGCATCCTTCATGTCTGACATGTTTTATTCAAGCGATTAGTCTCTTGCAAAGAAACTAGCTCTGATAACAATTGAATGTGGCCTAGAGGGGGGGTGAATAGGCCTTTTTGAAATTTGGTCAGAACCTGCAATACTTAACAAACTGATCAAATCCCGAGATATCGGACTAGTCTAGTACAGAGCGGACTAGTCTGGTGTGTGCAGACTAAATTGATCAAGTTCGATCAATGATCTCAATACAAACACAGTACGCATCGGAATATAGTATGTAACTTGCAAGTATTGAGTCAACGCAACCAAGTATAATGCAAGCCAATTCTTATTTCAAAGTTTTAACGTAGGTTATGCAAGATTGACAAAACCCTAGAATACAATATGAAAATTAAGAACAAGTTTGACACAAGATTTTATCCCGTGGTTCAGTTCTCACAGAGGCAACCTACATCCACGTTGAGGAGCCCACGAAAGGATTGGTTCTTCACTGACCCTAACCTCGTCGAATCGCCACGAAGGCCAATTCTTCTTCCACTATCGCAAAGGGGCAAATCACCAAGTTCAAGGGGCCTTCTCACAAGTTGAGGGCTCCTCAAGATTACAATTCAAACACGACCAAGAACACACTCGTAAGATCAATAATGAAACCACAGGAGTGTGTTAGAGATCAAACCCAAGAGCTCAAACGTATGGAATCGTGTCTCTCCTTTTTATCCAAAGTGAGTCCTCAAGGGATTGATCTTTCTTGCGTTGGATTGCGTGGAGAGATGTGTTTTCTAGGCTCTTGGAGGGTGTGACGGCGCAGGAGGTCGAGTGAATTGATAGTTGAGCTGTGCACATCTATTTATATTAGGGTTTTCAAAAGTTACCGTTAGGGTTTCGAGGGTCCGGACTAGTCCGTGGTGGAGTCCGGACTAGTCCGGTGTGCGGCATGTAGGAAACCCTAAGTGTCGAGAAATATCGGACTTGTCTGGCTAAGAGCGGGCTTGTCCGATTTTAGTCATAAAGGTTTTTGGACTTGTCCGTGGTGATATCGGACTTGTCCGGTGTGGTGATGCCTTTAGTGAATATTGGACAAGTCCGCACTTGGAGGACTTGTCCGATTTTAGTCAGAGGCATTATCGGACTAGTCCGTACATTATTGGACTAGTCCGATGCGGACAAGTCCACATTGGCTGAACTTGTCTGAACCTATCCAGAGAGGATATCGGACTAGTCCGGTGTATATCGGACTAGTCCGTTTTTTCTGTGAAATGTGAAGTGTGTGAGGATTTTTGTGCTTGAGCTCTTGGGATGTGTTACACCAACACACTCCCTACACAATGATGTATTCTATTAAGCTCTTGAGCTTTTTTCCGAATTGATCCTCATTCTCCTTTCTTTTTAGCACTTTCATCTTTCTTTCATTAAAACATGCGCTCATCTCAATAATGTGGTTAGGATCTCATTTGTTTGTCATAAATCAACCAAAACCCACAAGAGATGCCTAGATGCACTTTCAACAACACATACAAACCACTGTGGAGTAGGATATTACGCCCCGGCGGCCCGAACCACATAAATCCCTTGCGTTCATCATCCGCTGCGTTCGATCTTACTAGGACTAGCCCCCGAAAATACATCGAACCTCTGCGGGCTGCTTCCGAGCAGGTCCGGAGGAGGTGTCATCTAGACACCTCGACAAAATACATTGGGCCTTTATTCCTTAGTATCGTCACTTTACAAACTAATGTACATCAGTACAAGCAGCGGAAAGATAATATACAACTTGCGCCCTATAACCTACTCTAAGCAAGAGTGAAGTCATCCGACCCTCGAAAGCTTCACAGTAGCAACACCCAACTTTCATGACGGCGTGCAGGGTTTCCAGTGAGCTTCGCACTCCTCATCGGGTGCTGCCTCACTAGGCTCGCCCTCATCTACGTTACCTGCAAAACAGCGGATCAAAAAACCATGAGCTTATGCTCAGCAAGACTTACCTGCCTCACTACTCATACATGCAGGGGATTACTATTAAGAGTAAAGCTATTCATAGCACTAGTATAGCAGTGGATCCTTATATTCACTTTTAAGCATCAAGTTAAGTATTAGAATCATAACTTTAGTTCGCTGCTCAACTACTTCACCCAAGTTGCTTATCCAACCAGCAAGTTCCATCCAGTTCCAGTTGTTACTACGTCACAGCGTAGTGAACAAGCATGCTCCCTTCCGCGAGCGACAGTGATTCGAATCATGATAACACTCAGCTTGCACGTCACATACACCTGTCTAGAGAAGCCTTATGGTCCTCTTCCAAAACGACATAAGTGAAAATCTTTCACGAGACACTCAAACATTTAGCCGGTCCTACCATCCCGGAAAAGACTCACATGACGACCTATACCGCAGTGGCCTCTGCTCTCCTCATGGCCTGCGTGGTGTCTAGGAGGGTGGGGTATGCCTCAACATCCAAGTTAACAAGTTACATTAGTTTGTTGGGTCCATTAGAGCTAGTATGCATTTGGTACAAGTTCAAACTTGTCCAGCGGGGCCGCACACAATACAGTCCTCAATCGACAAAGGCAAGGCTATGCATACAAATCTCCACTCTGTTGCTTCCTACCTTCCTGTCTGGTCTAAATTATCTATTTAGTGGTCAATGTCCATCATCCCAATTGATCCCACTACTACCAGTGCACGAGCAGGAAAAAGTCATACTCGAGTTATACTAGTTAATCCAATTCAGTGCTATCAGCACAGCATTACTAAGCAGCAAATAAGATGAATATAAAACATAGACTCCAAGGATTTCTAGTCATGCAGGTAGAGTATCAATCAATCCAAGACGTAATGCAATACCATATAGACATAGACATAGTGATAAAGATAAACTTTTTAACTTAAATGCAAACTGGGGCTTGCCTTGATGTTGGTCAAAAGAGTAATCAAACTCCGGTGGAAAATAGTTAGTGGACTCTGGCTGCTCCTCGAGAGTTCCTTCTATTCGATATGAATATAAGCATGAAATTAGTGAAATGTACATTATATGAATTTAATGAATATTGG
The DNA here is from genome assembly GCA_036927565.1 of Tuctoria greenei. Classification (NCBI taxonomy): domain Eukaryota; kingdom Viridiplantae; phylum Streptophyta; class Magnoliopsida; order Poales; family Poaceae; genus Tuctoria; species Tuctoria greenei. Next base: position 136,733,246 of record JAYESD010000008.1, on the reverse strand, counting down.
TAAGAAATGCTTAAGCAATTAATTGACACTGTTCCTGAGAGTGTTTATGGAGATTCCAGCTGATCATAGAGGTTTTTGGGCAACAAGGTGCAGCTGGTTGCAAGAAAAGAATAGGTATTTAAGAAGTGAGAAAGATCCTTATTGAGATCTTTTCCACATAAATTGAACAAGGCTGATCAGGTCAATTGAGTTGACAATCAGGTAGAAAAGATCATAAAGGTGAGAGGATTTTTTTTATAATTTTCTGATCAATATAATGTTCACTATTCAATTTTGAAGTTGGAATGAATTTTGGGGTATTTTCTCTGGTATTTTCTAAAAATTTCAGCACAGCTGAGACAAACTTCTTGATTTACATAAGCAAATCAACTTAAATAGGTGTGGGGATTTTCTTGGTGAATAATTAAGACATGAAGTAATTTCTGGCAAAATTTGAGAATTTATCAAGGTGCAGGCTTCCCAGAATAAATGCACAAAGCTTTTGAAAGAATGAATTATACAGGATGATATACTGACTTTCATGCAATGAACCTTAACTTTTGGAAAAGTACACACTGAGGGAATTCCATCAAAATTTGTTTGGTAAATTTTGAAGTTGTCTACAGGGAGATATGGAATTTCAATGATCGCAAGTTTTTTCCGAAATTTTCTTCAAAAGGAAAACTGATCTAGGGCTGACAATGGGGCCCACTCGAATTTGAATCCCACCAGGCAATTGCTTCTGACTGACACTGGGACCCACTGTATTCTCTCTGTCTCTCCCTTTAAAACTGAACTATGGGACCAGCTGCACTCTTTCCCTTCACTCTATGACAGTTGGGGCCCACTCACTAGCTTCATCTTCAACCTCTGGTCATGGCCTCGAGGCCACTGGACAGGGATGATGGCGCCCCACCTTTCGCTCACCGGAGTAGCATCCCAGAGTGTGGGAATTGGGGCAAAACGACGTTAGCACGATGGCACACCTGCTGGACAACTCAATGGGGCTGGACCTAGCCTGCACAGGGAGCTCAACGGTCATGGGCGGTGACCACCATGGCTGCTGCTATGAACATCCCTCTCTAAACCCTAATTCGTGATGCCACAAGGCCTAGGAGTACCAGGTGAGCATGGAACACGAGGAATTGCAGTCCAATTGGAAGGAAAATGATGGAAATCAAGAATACAGTGATGACCTAGGGTTTGGGGTCAGCGGCCACAAAATCTCGAAGAAATCCTTAACCAGACCACGACTGTCCTTGTCTAATGCCTCAATGAATGCGCACCGAGTAGGGCTTCCTAATCTTTCATGGAATCGAAGCACGAATGAACCTAGAAACCAAATTTCTCAGTTCTTTCCTCGCAGTTTTGCCACCCAACGCCATGAACTCGATGGCACCCGGCCAAACCAAGGTGGGAAATGATGGAACAAGATGTCAAACATAATGAGCAAGTGATGGCGAACCTTGTGGAGTGATCGGAGACGAGGGAAAGAGCTTAGGTCATTGGAAAGGGAAGTCGTCCACAGTGGCACCGGGAACGGCCGGCGGCGAAACCTCAAAACAGCCCACGATAAAGCTCAAATTCGACGAGACAAACTGATTAACAGGTAGAGGAAAAGCTTACGATGATTCTTGGTATTGGGAGCAAGGCGAAATGACGGACGGAATGGCGACGCCGGCGTCGAGCAGAGGCACAACGGTAGAGCGCTGGAAACGTTGAACAAAGAAGCAAAACAGAGGTTTGATTCACTGGATTGTAGAATGAGGAGGTAAGAAGGATATAGATGAATTGAAGGCTGTGTTGGTGGGAGTCCAAGACGGTAAACAGCCGCTCAGCGGGCGCGCTGCGGCCGTGGCGCACGCCGAGAGGAGGAAATTAGCTGGGCACGTGCTGTGGGGTCCCCTGACAGGTGGGGCCCACATGTCATACTCCCTCCCTCACAGATACTTTAAAAATCAATTTGAAAATGGAAAACGGCTCCAAAAATTCTCAAACTTGGTAGACCCCCTAATTTGGACATGAGGAATCCAATGGCAAAATCAGAATTCATGTTTGAGCACTGCAAAATATTGAAATTCAGAACAGTAGCACTCTTTGATTTAAGCTACAAAAATTCCAAACTGAGTCTTAACCCCTTTTCTCCCATTTATTTGCTTCACATTCACTTTTCTATGATCTTAAGAACTTCAAATCATTCATGTTTGTTACTTGCCTCATGTGAGAATTGAAAAGGTAGAGTTAAAATTGAAAACCCGAGAACTGGGTTTTCACAACCCTCCCCCCTTAAAAGAATCTTGTCTCGAGATTAGACTGAAAATGGGATGGTATAAGAAGGTTACTGCTGATATGACGATAACAAATCCAGATAATTGGTTCAAAGGAAATCCCATTCCCATGTTGCTTCATCGGCGGTGTGATTACTCCATAATACTTTGTAAAACCGCAACGACCGATTTCTTGTCTCACAAGTATTTTCATCAATGATTTGAATTGGTGGTTCAACATAGGTCAGAGCTGGTTGCAATGCTTCTATGCTTTCTGTTCTTCAGACATTTCCTCAACTGAGAGACATAAAAGATGTCATGAATCCCTGTCAATGATGTTGGTAGCTCCAAACGACAGGCGACGGGTCCACAACCCTCAGTAGTAGTAAACAGGCCAATGAAACGAGGTGCCAGTTTTCCCTTGACTCCGAATCGATGAATTCGTTTCATCGGAGAAACACGGAGATACACTTGATCACCGACTTCAAAGTACAAAGGACGACGTCGCATGTATGCATAGCTCTTCTGACGAGATTGAGCATCTTTGAGATTGGTTTGAATGAGTCTGACTCGCTCTCCTGCTTCTTTAACTAGATCAACTCCGAAAATAACTCTAACGCCAGACTCACACCAGTTAAGTGGTGTGCGGCACTTACGCCAATAAAGTGCTTCATAAGGTGTCATCTTGATACTTTACTGGTAACTATTTTTGTAAGAGAATTCCGCTAATGGTAAGTGGTCATCCCAATTCTTTCCATGACTAATGGCACAGGCTCTCAACATATCTTCTAAGATTTGATTTACTGTTTTATTTTGTCCATCCATCTGAGGATGATATGCAGAGCTTCTGATTAACTTAGTTCCTAGAGACTCATGTAGTTGCTCCCAGAAACGAGAAACAAATAATAAGCCCCGATCAGAAATGATAGTTCGAGGAACTCCATATAAACACACAATCCTTGACATATACAACTTTGCATACTTCTTGGCCTTGTATCTTGTACAAACTGGAATAAAATGAGCTGTCTTAGTGAGTTGATCCACGATCACCCATATGGAATCATGTTGACATGACATGAACGGTAAGCGACAATAAAGTCCATGTTGATGTCTTCCCACTTCCATGCCGAAACACTTAAAGGTTGTAGCGTCCCCGCTTTCTTAATATGATCGGCCTTGACCCTTCCGCATGTATCACACTCAGATACGTACTTAGCAATATCCATTTAAATTCTTGTCCACCAAAACTTTGATTTAAGATCCTGATACATCTTATTGCTGCCTAGATGTATCGAATACTTGGATAGGTGCACTTCATCCAATATCTTCTTCTGTTAGTTCTTATGCTGAGGTACCACAATGCGGTTCTTGAACCATACAATACCCTCGTCATCCATTCGGAAGCATAACACTTCTCCTTGTTTAATCCTTCTCTGGATGTGGGACATCACAATTTCTCGCTTCTGAGCCTTTATGATCTCCTCTTGAAGTGTAGGTATAAGAGCAAGATTATACAGTGCTCCATATGGAACCACGCCTAAGCTAGGTTCTTCCTCGTCCTCCGATATCAGTGATATGTTATTAACTTGGGATTTGCGATTGAGCGCATCAGTCACCACATTAGCCTTTCCCGGATGTAATGGATTTCAAGATCGTAATCCTTGATCAGTTCCAATCCTCTCCGTTGCCTCATATTGAGTTCCTTCTGAGTAAAGATGTATTTGAGGCTCTTATGACCAGTGTATAGGTGCACTAGGTTTCCAAGTAGATAGTGTCTCCACATCTTCAACGCCAATACCACAACAGCAAGTTCTAAATCATGAGTAGGGTAGTGCTGCTCGTGGTTGCAGAGTTGGCGTGATCCATATGCTATTACATGCCTACCTTGCATCAAAACACATCCAAGTATCGTGCCTGATGCATCACAGTATACGTCAAAAGGCTTAGTTGTATACGGGCTAGCTTGTAAGATGGTCTCTCAAGGTTTGGAATGCTTCCTCACATTCTTTAGTCCATACATACTTCTTGCATTTCTTCAATAGTCCAGTCATTGGCTTAGCAATCTTGGAAAAGTTGCGAACAAATCTTCGATAATAACCAACTAGTCCCAAGAAGCTACGGACCTGATGGGCTGACTTTGGAGATTGCCATTTAAGCACTTGTACAACCTTAGTTGCGTCCATTGCCACACCTTCTGCTGAAATAATATGACCAAGAAAAGGTACTTTGTTGATCCAAAACTCACATTTACTAAACTTAGCATATAGCTTATGCTCTCTTAGTCGTTGTAGTACAGTATGAAGATGTTCAACATGCTCTTCTTCTGATTTGGAGTATACTAGTATGTCATCAACAAAGACCACGATGAACCGGTCCAACTCTGACATGAAAATCGAGTTCATAAGGTACATGAAGTGTGCTGGTGCATTGGTTAGACCGAACGACATGACTAGATATTCATGATATTCATACAGTCTATATCTGGTTGAAAATGCGGTCTTCAGAATATCTTTTGCTCGAATCTTAATTTGTTGATACCCCAATCTTAGATCCATCTTTGAGAATAACTTTGCACCAACTAGTTGATCGAACAAGATATTAATCCGTGGTAGTGGGTACTTGTTCTTAATCGTCACCGCATTTAGCGAACGATAGTCCACACACAGCCATAGTGACTCATCCTTCTTCTTCACAAATAGAGTTGAGCAGCCCCATGGTGATGAGCTAGGTCTACTAAATCCTTTGTTTAGCAATTCTTTTAGGTGCTCCTTCAATTCCGCTAGTTCATTTGGAGCCATCCGATATGGTCTACGAGATATCGGTGTAGTTACGTGTGCTAGCTCAATCTTTAATTCTATGTCACGCTCTGGTGGCATACCTGGAAGATCATCTGGGAATACGTTGGGATATTCACAGACCACTGGAATGTCCTCAAGTTTCGTGGTTTCCGTGTGATAAGTAGTTGGATTTTTAGAGTTTAGATCTTCAAGAATGAGAGTATGAAGACCATGGATTTGAGAGTCTAACTGAATAATACGAGGATTGATGTCAAGAACAGCACCATGGTACTTCAACCATGCCATTCCCAGGATAACATCAATCAGTTGTCCTTCTAAGACAATGAGTGTGGTAGGATATATCTTTCCTCCTAAGTACAACGGTGCTTTGACTACTATTTCACTTGCGGCTATACTTCCTCCAGGTGAGCTGATGAGGTAGTGAGTATTGGTGGTAGTAGTAGCTAATTCAGCATTGCACACAAATGATGTACTGATGAAATTATGTGTAGCTCCAGAATCAAATAGAACATATAGGGGTAGTTCATTGAGAGTGAACGTATCTGCAAGAACATGTTCTCTTTCGGCTATATTCTCCAAAGTAGTATTATGGACATTGCCTCCTTTTGGTGCTGGCCTCTTAGGTGGAGTGTGCGGTTGATCCGCACCTCGCACCGTTGCTTTTCCACCACCCAGTTGAGTTTGTGGGCAGTCCTTGGCTAAATGACCAGTACGGCCACAGGTGTAACAGGTATACCTTGGCGGTCCCACTCCAGCCGGAGGATGATAACTGGGTGCGTTCGGCTGAGGAACAAACGGGCGTGGAGCAATATGTTGCTGCTGCGGCTGCTATATGTACCCTGATTGCTGGAATGGGCGACTCTGATATTGTTGTGGTCGCATAGGCGGTTGGACTTGTTGACCAGAGGGTGTCCGGTACACCAGTCGATAGTTCGGTGGAGCGGGATTCCCACCACCCGGGGGTGCATTCCTCTTCCGGCCCTCCGCTTGAGTTTGGCAGTTTGCATCTTCAAGCTTTATTGCAGTATTGAAGAGTGTGGTGAAGTTTCTGCGTTCTACCAACAGAAGTTGTTCCCTCAGCCATGGAAGAAACGGTCGCATTTCTGCGCCTCCGTGCTTACATGATCAGGTGCATACTGAGACAGGTGATTGAACGCCTTAACATAATCATGGTCGCTCCTCCCTCCTTGTTTTAAGTCCAAGAACTCCTGAAGCTTCCTATCCATGATCCCAGATGGGATATGATAAGCACGGAACACGTCACGGAATTCAGCCCATGTAACCTTATGTCTAGCGGGCATGGAGGCAAGGTGAGTTGCCCACCATGCACCGACAAAACCTTGAAGTTGCTGCACCACGAATAGCACCTTTTGATGTTCGGTGCACTGCAGCAGCCCGAACTTTGATTCGATAGTGCCTAGCCAGCTATTCGCCTCAAAAGGTTCATCAGCCTCCATGAAGACCAGTGGGTGTGTCCCCAGAAAGTCTAAATAAGTTGCTTGGGGAGGTTGATTGTTTCCTCCATCTCAACGCTCCCTGGGTTGGGACATATTCTGCATAATAGTTCGCAGGATGTCTGTCTGCTCATCTCGCAAACCCACCAGGGCGGCCACAACGTCCTCTAGAGTAAGTGGAGGTGGAGGTGGTGGCTGATGTCGCAGGGTCTGCTGCTCCGCGCGTGGAGATTCAACACCACCCTGGGCACTACCGCTGCCCACCTCGAAAGTGGATTGAGTACGCACCATTCTACAATGCAATAAGTTCATCATCAGTTCCCATATCATCACTTCATTCCATAATATGTGGTATGGCAACTGATAATGAAATCATAAGTAGATACTTGATGACAATGACATGTCACTTATCCAATACGATGCTCAATACAGGAGATAAACTGCTAACATGAATTGTAAGCACACTTTCATTAATAAAGTCACAACTGTATACAAGCACTAGTACTAAATCAAGTATACATCAGTCTGTGCCAAAATTGATGTACTCCTCTGCAAGAGTCCATCACGATCCTACTTGGTTACCAAAAGATCGTTCGACCATGTTCTTATTACATACCCACTAGTTTGTACAACAAAACCCACATATGGTCCATACTACCAACTAGTGCTCACTGCTGCCTACTCGTTGCCCTGCTTAGGCAAGGTGCTGCAACTGGTGCTAGTGACTCCTCAACTGCCTCCGGCTCTGGTTCAACCTCCTCCGGGTCCTCTTCATCGACCTCCTCTGGATCCTCTTCATCGGCCTCCTCTGCATCCTCTTCTTCCTCTGTCTCACCCATCTCCTCTGGTTGTTCTTCTAGATCCTCCTCAGCAGCTGCTATTGGTGAGGCTAACTCTGGGATCCACTCCATGTTAGAATCAGAGTCCACATGCTCAAGGGGCGGGAGGTGTGGACCTTCATCATCCTCTTGTATAGGCTCAAGTTCCACTTGAACTCCCTAAACAAGTGGAACCTCATCTGCTGGAGGGTACTGAGGGGTAGGAGGGTATTGAACTTGATACTCCTCTAGATTATCAATGGTCTGTATCATATCCTGCTCAAAATTCTCCGCTTGCTCTCAAGCTTCATCACGCTCAGCAGTTACTTCTTGTACTAATTCCTCACTGGCTTCCAAGGCTGTCTGCTTTTGATTCAATTGCAACTACAGCTGTTCAATTTCTTGGCCACGTTCAGCTATAATGTTTGCCTTAGCATCACTTGCATCTCGATGCATGTTTCCATGCTCTCTAGCTATCCTCAAGGTGCTGTGGTGCTGCCTGATAGTGCTGTACTGAACCACTTGCACCCCAAACGATGAAGCGGCGTATGCCCCTAGGCAGGACACAGTAGCGTCCGAAGAGAATTGAGACACAGTCAACAGACGCTGCTGAGCTTCAATTGTATGCTGACCAGTGATAGGAAAAAGTGAGTATGGTGTCCCTAAAATTTCTGCATAATGATCACGACGGAACGCCGTGATAGCTTCACAAGCCACTCTGTCCAAAGCATCATCCCGCTGGATATGACACCCTACCACTGTGAATGGTAGCCATCTACACCATGCTGGTCTGGATGGTATCTTGACATACACCATGCAGGAATAAAGTCCATTATCCTTTGATTCTTTAGTCCAATACACTGCTTGCTCGGTGTATCCAAAGTCTTGAAGCATTTGAGTCAACATTGAGGTGAACCCCGGTCGGTTCACCGAGGCAAAGCAATACCAACCATTTTCCATTTGGACAAAGGGTAAATTCATCTTTGGAAATAGAATTGAGCAAATAAAATTCATGTTCCAAACAGTAGAAAATACATCAAATTCATTGGCATAGTTATTCCCTTCAAGTTACAACATCAATACTCATGTTTCTCCAAATCTGGTTGCACTCAATCAAGACAGACCAGTCCTCACAAACTTTAAATTTTGACTATACAAACGACATATTAATGATATGAGCTCTATAACAAAGTTGTAGCTAACTCTCCCAACTTACCAGAGGTTACACACATGCCCCCATTGCATCAAGGGTTAGAGAGATATGATGGTTTAAACCTGACAGTTTTCTGGAACAATTTTGACAGAAGCTCCCCTAAAATGTGTGTTTTTTGCCACAGTTTGAATATGTGATACAATGAAAATATTCATCAATTCAACTTTACAACATTGTATTATAACATGTCAGCTTCCCAGAAATGTAGACATCATTAGCTTAAATCATCCAAACATGCGCATTATCGACAAAGTTCCAAACTATGTACACAAGGTCCAGAATCAGTACAGCCAGGACATGTTCGACGAAAATTCAAATTTTGACCAGTTACAACCAGATTCAGCTGTTGAGTTGAATACAAAGTTGATAGTATACTCACTAAGATTTCCATAAATGTATATTTATGCCTATTTCATAACTATATAGTGAGACATATGGCTCTTCAAAGTTCACAGAAAATCTGGTACAGTCTGGCCACCTCACTGCAAGTGAACCATTTTGATCTCCAAATCACAAGACTTTCTGTGCTGAATTAGGAACAAATTTGAATTACAATTTGTAGAACATCTCCTCCCCTTTCCAGAATTGTATCACAATACTCCAAAATATGAACCTAAAAGGATATATTGCAAAGATGCATAAACTGGTTCAAAAACCCAAGAAACTGAAGCAGTTTTTGAAATTTGAACATTTGAGCAACCTTGAGTGTGTTACTGTCCTGGAGTCATATATAAAAGTTTTATAAAACTCTACAAATTTCCAGAACTTCTTCACACACTCCCATGGATCAAAAATTTACTGAGATACACCTTGTGCAATTTCAGCCTTGAAACTGCCCAAAACAGGGGATCCACCTATGGTTGCTATACTACTTCTCTCCATCCATACTTAACCCAATTAAGTTTTTCACACGACATTTGACATGATTTCATGTATTTTTACAGAAAATTCAGGTATTAGGAGAATAGAGATGTATATGCATTATTTCTAACCATGCCGGTACTATGTGCCTCACAAATAGAAAATCCTAACTGGATTATCTCCGGCTCATACATCACATAGGTGGCGCTAAAATCGAGCACTCACAAATGTTTACTACTCGCAATACATCTAATGCGATTAGTGTACCTGCATAAGACACACAATTTACAAACACTCATTATGGCAACGTACGGCACAGCCCACACGGGCGATCATTATATGTAGTCACAAGAATATAAATAAAAGTAAGAACATCCATTCCGTATCATTCCATACGGTCACCCCAAGCTGAGCCACGTCTCGAGGTACATGACCGGGTTTTCTACTACCCGACGGGGGTCCCACATCTTTGCCTAATGCTACACCAGTAGGAGGCGCTTTCGCGTGTTTCTTAAAGAACACACCACATGCTTTTCAACCGCACGATAGTTGGCCACGTCATTTATCTCTTGCGCTAGAGATCAGCACTTCGTATGGCCCTTTGAACATTGAAAGTTCAAGATTTGCATACTTCGTGTTTTTGACCACATCATGGGTTATCCACACATTTGCCTGAAGCACGTCGGGGAGCAGCGTTTGCATATGCTCTCAAAACCATGGAGAGGTTAAGAGACTCATATTAACTCTCATGCCAAGCCACAAGGAACAATCATCGTTCTACCTCTCGTACAGAGAGCTTACCGCAATTGATCCGCTTGCGGTGGCATACCTTACCTTTTACCTGATGTCGGAGTATCATTACAAAATATAATAACAAATAGGTTAGCTTTACCACCTTAAATAACTATGCTAATAGTAATCCTTATGTGGGCCTTGTACCGAATTCTCACTCATAGACATAAGTTTTTCAAAATACGTGTGATTCCTGGTGTGCTATTCCCAATGCGGTTCTGATACAAGCCTGCGAGGACCCCAATCTCGACATTCCAGGAATCACATTGGGTGGTGTCGTACAATGCAACACCTAACAACACTGCACACAGAACACACATTTACAATACATTGGGCCTTTATTCCATAGTATTGTCAGTTTACAAACTAATGTACATCAGTACAAGCAGCGGAAAGATAGCATACAACTCGCGCCCTATAGCCTACTCTAAGCAAGAGTGAAGTCATTCGGTCCTCGAAAGCTTCACAGTAGCAACACCCAACTTTCACGGCAGTGTGCAGGGTTTCCAATGAGCTTCGCACCACTCATCGAGTGCTGCCTCACTAGGGTCGCTCTCATCTATAACGTTACCTGCAAAATAGTGGATCAACAAACCATGAGCTTATGCTTAGCAAGACTTACCCGTCTCACTACTCATACATGCAAGATATTACTATTAAGAGTAAAGGTGTTCATAGCACTAGTATAGTAGTGGATCCTTATATTCACTTTTAAGCATCAAGCTAAGTATTAGAATCATAACTTTAGTTCGCTGCTCAACTACTTCACCCAAGTTGCTTATCCAACCAGCAAGTTCTATCCAGTTCCAATTGTTACTACGTCACAGGGCAATGAACAAGCATGCTCACTTCCGCGAGCGACGGTGATTCGAATCATGAAAACACCCGGCTTGCACGTCATATACACCTGTCTAGAGAAGGATTATGGTCGTCCTCTATAATGCCATAAGTGACAACCTTTCACGAGACACTCAAACATTGAGCTGGTCCTACCATCCCGGAAGCAAGACTCACATGACGACCTATGCCACAGTGGCCTCTGCTCTCCTCATGATGTGTGTGGTGTCTAGGAGGGTGGGGTATGTGATAGGATCTTGGTTCCCGATCTTTCGATGAGAATAGGAGGGTTCGATTTGTGGAGGAGAAGAAGTTGGTGATCCGACTACACTGTCCCGAAGACGATGCGCCTTAGCGATCGGTACACCGACTCCGAAGTTGTATTGATCTTGCTGGCGCACAATTAACCTGACCACGAGGGCCTTTGTTCCTGCAAGCAATTTAAGAACACGCAAGAACAAGAAGAACAAGCACTTATCAGTTGAATCAATCTGAAGTGGGGTTTTGAATACAAGTAGACGGGCGATCTAGTCGACACACACGTGTACAAGGAAGCAGCATAAGCTAACTTACGAATAAACAAAACCCACCAGCTAATGAGGGTGGCGTATACTATTGATTACCTCCCTAGGGTCGGGAGAAACCCTAATCACGAGTCCCTAATGGACTCCAAACGATACATGGGTCATGGGCCCAATTTTGGTGATGCAGCATCATGGACAGAAAAGGTCTTGGTATTAAAATAACGATAGCGGCTGACTCCGAATAGATATGGACATGAGGCCAGATCAGTTTTAATGTAGACTTGATAATCTTTCCAGGAAGTACTTGAACGTCCAGATCGGAGTCTGTATGAAGTCGTGGTGGCCGTCACAAGTTGGTGCTGTTCTGCTGTCCAAATCCCGTCCACGCGAATTCTCTTCCCATTGGCTCCTCTATATTGTTCCTAAGCAAAACAAGAAAGCACGTAGTTCCACGGTCTAGATAATATGGACATAAGGCCAAGAATGAGTTCACCTCATAGTTTAGTTGACGTGCACGAGCACGAGTGATCGGACCAGAAATCGGTAGTTGAGTTGGTGTGGATGTATCGAGGGTGTTGATGTCCTCATCATCCTCCCCTTCTTGCATTTGAGTCGTCGGCGACTCAAGCTCATATTCTTCTCCCAAATATGGCTTCAAATCTGCAATGTTAAATGTAGGTCTGACCCCAAAATCTGCAGGCAACTCGAGTTTATATGCATTATCATTAATCCTTTCTAACACTTTGAATGGACCATCAGCTCGAGGTAACAATTTAGACTTTCTCAAATCAGGAAACCTATCCTTTCACAAATGTAACAATACTAAATCACCAGGTTCAAAAGTGATAGGTTTCTTTCCCCTACTACCAGCAAGTTTATACTTGGCATTCATGCACTCTATATTCTTCTTAGTGGTTTCATGCAATTTTAAGATCAATTCAGCATGATGTTTAGCATCAAAATTCACTCGTTCCATTGAAGGAAGAGGTAATAAATCAATAGGAGCACGGGGTACAAATCCATAAACAATCTCAAAAGGGCGTTTCTTAGTACTACAATGTAGGGAACGATTATAAGCGAACTCAACATGAGGCAAACACTCTTCCCACATTTTTATATTCTTTTTCAAAACAGCCCTAAGCATGATAGATAAACTTCTATTCACAAACTCAGTTTGACCATCAGTTTGGGGATGACAAGTAGTTGAAAATAAAAGCTTAGTCCCCAATTTTGCCCATAACATTCTCCAAAAATGGCTAAAAAACTTAGCATCACGATCTGAAACTACTATGTTTGTCACACCATGCAACCTAACAATACCTCGGAAAAACAAATCAGCAACATGTGTAGCATCATCACTTTTACGACAAGGTATGAAGTGTGCCATTTTAGAAAATATATCCACGACAACAAAGATGATATCCCTCCCCTTCTTTGTTCTAGGCAGTCCTAAAACAAAGTCCATAGAAATATCATCGCAAGGCATGCTAGGAACAGGAAGAGGCATGTACAAACCATGTGGATTAAGTCGTGACTTAGCTTTTTGACATGTCGTACAGCGAGCAACGAAGCGCTCCACGTCTCGCCTCATCCTTGGCCAAAAGAAATGACCAGCAATTATGTCCTCTGTCTTTTTCACTCCAAAGTGCCCCATTAGCCCGCCTCCATGTGCTTCCTGTAACAACAACAAACGAACGGAGCTAGCTAGAATGCATAACTTGTTAGCTATAAACACATAACCATCGTTGAGGACAAATTTATTCAATGTTTTTCCATCTTTACATTTCAGCAATTCATCTTTGAAATCGGCATCATGTTCATATTGATCTTTAATCATTTCTAATCCAAAAAATTTAAAGTCAAGTTGAGATAGAAGAGTATAACATCTAGATAAAGCATCAGCAATAACATTATCCTTTCCCTTTCTGTGTTTAATGACATAAGGAAAAGACTCAATAAACCCTTGCACTTGTGACATTGAACATCTCTAGATCGTCCGGTAGATGCTACGGAAGAAGCACTCTCGATGGGCTTTTGGGTGGTCTTTACTGCTGAGCTAGTGGAAGAAGCAGGTGGCTTTTTACAGGAGGAAGAAGGTACTGCCCGACTTGGTGAAGAAGATGGCGAGGAAGTACACCCAGTCCAAGGAGTAGTCGTGTGTGGTTGCCATGAGGTAGTCTTTCCTGCAGAAATATTAGTTCTAGAGCAAGCTCGTCGTCCCTGCACTTCCCTTTCAGCTTTACAAGCAAGATGAAACAAACAGGAAACATTATTGTTATCTTTATAAGCAAGTATGTCCTGAATTTCACGGTTGAAACCACCCAAAAATCAAGCCAAAGCTGGTTCCTCATCCTCGTCTAAATTTCAACGCAACATACCCATTTGTAGTTCCTAGAAATACTCTTCTACACTTTTAGCTACCTGTCTCAATTGTTGTAACTTATTTAACAGATCACGTGCATAGTAAGAAGGAACAAATCTAGCCCGCATGAGCCGTTTCAAAGCATCCCAAATTTGTGGTATGTTATTAGGATTTTTCTTGCCATATTTTATCCACCAAACAGAAGCAAAATTAGTAAACTCACTAGTGGCTGCTCTAACTCCTGCGTTTTCAGGAAACTCATGACATGCAAATTTTTTATCAACAGAAATCTCCCAAGTAATATATGCATCAGGGTCATATTTACCATCAAAATGAGGTATCTTAAATTTGATCTTGTTAAAAGTTTCATCATGATTGCGTACCTCACGCCGACGATGTCCACCCATACCTTGACGGTTGCGTTGTAGCCGGTGCCGTGGCCTAGCTTCTTCATCTTCCCCAATCTCCGTATCTGCAGAATAGTCATCTTCATTGTCACGTACAACACTAGGAGCATTGCTCACCTGTCCATCCGCGATGCGTCCACGATCCCTCTCCTCAAGGCACTGCAGGATGGCTCCAATAGAGGTGTTCAATGTTTGAATGGAAATCTCCAACGTGCTGATTTTGGTGTTGGTGTCGATCTGCATATTTTCCAATTGACCAAGGAGGTCATTGGTAACACAAAAATCCTCATCAAGCGCTTCCGCGCGTAGCCGCACTTGGCGTTCAAAGTGTTGTATAATTCCCTATGTGCGAGGTGAATGCACATCTTCGTTTGTATTTGCTCCTCCTGCCATGGTTAGTAGAAAAAAAGAACAATCCAATATGAAAGGATAATGTTATCCCTAGCTACAAAGGTGCTGGTGGAGATAACTCGCTCACTCTCAACCTGTTTAACAAAGCTCTTACCTGTTCTTACCAAGCTCAGCAAGAAGGTGATGGCAACCAGCAAGTAATGAACAACTTCAAGAGCAGGTGTCAATCTATGGCTTTAGGTGGCTGAACTAGCACAAGGAGCAAACTTTCACCACGTTAATCACAACAAGCTGAATAAATGTTCTACGACAGTACTATGATGATCTTAGTCTAGACCGTACTAGAGACGCGAGCCGAGACACCAATGTCGTCACCAAAAACACCCCAAACAACAATATGATTTTTTTTCTTTTTTTTTTCGTTTTTTTTGTTGGGGTGGTCACCCAAACTCTCTCTAGATGGAATCAGGAGACCCTAGAACAAAATTTGCACATGCGGCTCTTGATCTTGCACTTGCCTTTTTTTCTTCTCTAATTGCTTGTGGCTTTTGTGCGGCTTTGGATTTTGCACTTGCCTTTTTCTTGTTGTCAAACTCAAATTACTAATCTAACTCAAACTCAAAGTAGCAATCTGATTCGAACTCGAACTAGTAATCCGACTCAAACTCGAACTAGCAATCCGACTCAAACTCGAAGTAGCAATCTGATTTGAACTCGTAATCCAACTCAAACTCGAACTAGCAATCCGACTCAAACTCGAAGTAGCAACCAATTCAAACTCAAACTAGTAATCCGACTCAAACTCGAACTATGAATCTGACTCAAACTAGGTGACTGAATGTGACACGAACTCGAAACTCTAGTGGTGCAAAACTAAAGACCAGCAACTTGACTCGTCGAAGCAACCATGAACTCAACAAGTCTTGACTAAGTAGAGAAAGTAAAAGGCACAATGGTCTAGGAATAATGGAAAAAACAGATCTGGTATTTTTTGGCTTTTTCTGGACTATAGGATGATAACAGCGGAAAGAAAAGTAATGGTAGCACTCTCACCGATTAACCTTGCTCTGATTACCACTTGACAGGATCTTGGTTCCCGATCTTTCAACGAGAATAAGAGGGTTCGATTTGTGGAGGAGAAGACGTTGGTGATCCGACTACACTGTCCCCAAGACGATGTGCCTTAGTGATCGGTACACCGACTCCGAAGTTGTATTGATCTTGCTGGCGCACAATCAACCTGACCAAGAGGGCCTTTGTTCCTGCAAGCAATCAAAGAACACGCAAGAACAAGAAGAACAAGCACTTATCAGTTGAATCAATCTGAAGTGGGGTTCTAGATACAAGTAGACGGGCGATCTAGTCGACACGCGCGTGTACAAGGAAGCAACAGAAGCTAACTTACGAATAAACAAAACCCACCAGCTAATGAGGGCGGCGGCTACTATTTATTACCTCCCTAGGGTCGTTAGAAACCCTGATCACGAGTCCCTAATGGACTCCAAATGATACATGGGCCATGCGCCCAATTTTGGTGATGCAGCACCATGGACAGAAAAAGGTCTTGGTAATAAAATAACAATTGCGGCCGACTCCAAATAGATATGTACATGAGGCCAGATCCTTTGAAAGTAGACTTGATAATCTTTCCAGGAAGTACTTGAACGCCCAGATCGGAGTCCGTATGAAGTAGTGGTAGCCGTCACAAGTTGGTGCTGTTCTGCTGTCCAAATCCCGTCCGCGCAAATTCCCTTCCCATTGGCTCCTCTCCATTATTCCTAAGCAAAACAAGAAAGCACGTAGTTCCACGGTCTAGATAAGATGGACATAAGGCCAAGAATGAGTTCACCTCATAGTTTAGTTGACTTGCACGAGCGCGAGTGATCGGACCAGAAACCGGTAGCTGAGTTGGTGTGGATGTATCGAGGGTGTTGATGTCCTCATCAATATGACTCAACATCCAAGTTAACAAGTTACATCAGTTTCCTGGGACAATTAGAGCCAGTATGCATTCGGTACAAGTTCAAACTTGTCCAGCGGGGCCTCACATGATACAGTCCTCAATCAAAACAGGCAGGACTGTGCATACAGATCTCCACTCTGCTGCTTCCTACCTTCCTGCCTGATAGGATACTGGTTCCCGATCTTTCGATGAGAATAGGAGGGTTCGATTTGTGGAGAAGAAGATGTTGGCGATCCGACTACACCGCCCCCAAGACGATGCGCCTTAGCGATCGGTATACGACTCCAAAGTTGTATTTATCTTGCTGGTGCACAATCAACCTGACCACGAGGGCCTTTGTTCCTGCAAGCAATCGTAGAACACGCAAGAACAAGAAAAACAAGCACTTATCAGTTGAATCAATATGAAATGGGGTTCTGGATACAAGTAGACGGGCGATCTAGTCGACACGCGCGTGTACAAGGAAGCAGCAGAAGCTAACTTATGAATAAACAAAACCCACCAGCTAATGAGGCCGGCGAATATTATTTATTACCTCCCTAGGGTCGTGAGAAATCCTAATCACGAGTCCCTAATGGACTCCAAATGATACATGGGCCATGGGCCCAATTTTGGTGATGCAGCACCACGGACAGAAAAGGTCTTGATATTAAAATAACGATTGCGGCCGACTCCAAATGGATATGGACATGAGGTCAGATCCGTTTGAAAGTGGACTTGATAATATTTCCAGAAAGTACTTGAACGCCCAGGTCGGAGTCCGTATGAAGTCGTGGTGGCCGTCACAAGTTGGTCCTGTTCTGCTGTCCAAATCCTGTCCGCCCGAATTCCCTTCCCATTGGCTCCTCTCCATTGTTCCTAAGCAAAACAAGAAAGCACGTAGTTCCACGGTCTAGATAAGGTGTATATAAGGCCAAGAACGAGTTCACCTAATAGTTTAGTTGACGTGCACGAGCGCGAGTGATCGGACCAGAAACCGGTAGCTGAGTTGGTGTGGATGTATCGAGGGTGTTGATGTCCTCGTCACTGGCTGGTCTAAATTATCTATTAAGTGGATCAATGTCCATCATCACAATTGATCCCACTACTACCAGTACACGAGCACGAAAAAGCCATACTCGAGTTATACTAGTTAATCGAATTCAGTGATATCAGCATAGCATTACTAAGCAGCATATAAGTAGTATATGAACCATAGACTCGAGGGATTTCTGGTCATGCAGGTAGAGTATCAATCAATCCAAGACGTAATGCAATACCATATAGACATAGACATAGTGATGAAGATAAACTTCTTAACTTAAATGCAAACCGGTGCCTGCCTTGATGTTGGTCAAAAGAGTAATCAAACTCTGGTGGAATATAGTTAGTGGACTCCAGCTGCTCTTTGCGAGTTCCTTCTTTTCAATATGAATATAAGCACAAAATTAGTGAAATGTACATTATATGAATTTAATGAATATTGTTAAGAAATGCTTAAGCAATTAATTGACAATGTTGTTGAGAGTGTTTATGGACATTCCAGCAGATCATAGAAGTTTTTTGGACAAAAAGGTACAGTTGGTTGCAAGAAAAGAATAGGTGTTTAAGAAGTGAGGAAGATCCTTATTGAGATCTTTTCCGCAGAAATTGACCAAGGCTGATCAGGTGAATTGAGTCGACAATCAGGTAGAGAAGACCATAAAATGGATAGAAAAATTTGTTTCATAATTTTCTGATCAATATGATGTTCACAATTCAATTTTGAAGTTGGAATGAATTTGGGGGTATTTTCTCTGGTATTTTCTACCAATTTCAGCACAGCTGAGACCAACTTCTTGATTTACATAAGAAAATCAAGTTAAACAGGTGTGGAGATTCTCCTGGTGAACAATTAAGACATAGTGTAATTTTTGGCAAAATTCGAGAATTTATCAAGGAGCAGGCTTTCCAGAATAAATGCACAAAGCTTTTGAAAGAATGAATTATACAGCATGATATACTGACTTTCATGCAATGAACCTTAACATTCTGAAAAGTACACACTGAGAGGATTCCAGCAATATTTGTTTGGAAATTTTTGAAGTTGTCTACAGGGAGATATGGAATTTCAAAGATTGCAAGTTATTCCAAAATTTTCATCAAAAGGAAAACTGATCCAGGGCTGACAATGGGGCCACTCGAATTTGAATCCCACCAGGCAATTGACTTTTGACAGACACTGGGACCCACTGTATTCTCTCTCTCTCCTTTTTAAACTGAACAATGGGACCAGCTGCACTCTTTCCCTTCACTCTGTGATAGTTGGGGCCCACTCTCTGACTTCATCTTCAACCTCTGGCCATGGCCTCGAGGCCACTGGACAGGGAAGACGGCACCCACCTTTCCCTCACTGGAGTAGCATCCCAGAGCATGAGAATTGGAGCAAAAGAACACTAGCACGATGGCACACTTGCTGGACAACTCAATGGGGCTGGACCTAGCCTGTACAGCGAGCTCGACGGCCGTGGCCGGTGACCACCATGGCTGCTGCTATGAACATCCCTCTCTAAACCCTAATTTGTAATGCCACAAGGCCTAGGAGCACCAGGGGAGCACGGAACACAAGGAATTACAGTCCAATTGGAAGGAAAACGATGGAAATCAAGAATACACCTATGACCTAGGGTTTGGTGTCGGCGGCCACGAAATCTCGAAGAACTCCTTAACCAGACCATGGCTGTCCTTGTCTAATGCCTCAATGGATGCGCACCGAGTAGGGCTTCCTAATCTTTCATTGAATCGAAGCACGAATGAACCTAGAAACCGAATTTCTCAGTTCTTTCCTCGCTGTTTTGCCACCCGACGCCATGAACTCGATGGCGTCCTGTGACACCCGGTTCCAAAAATGAACCAAGTGCAACACATATGTGGGCCTAGGATGTTTAACACACATACACGAGTGCATCACGAACGATATACAGAAAATTACCATAGCACATGTTAATTAAGTACCTTTATTACAATATTTAAATAATCCTCAAATTACAAACTCTAATGATCAATATTGAACTATAACTGCAGCGGAAATAATCTAATTAAGAAACAAAGCAAAAGGGATAGCGCGACTCTAAGCAACACCACAGGCAAGTCAACAGTAGCACACAACCTAGTACTTTGCATTATCATCAGGATACTCTCAAACATCACCTGAAACTGTTGGTGGGGGGATTTCAAGGGTGAGTACATGTCGTACTCAGCAAGTGTGGGAAAATAATAATATGTAGCTTAAATAAGGAATGATAATAAATAATGGCTAGTTGCTGAAAAGTACATTTAAAACAGGTGAAAAGCATCCTTCAATGTCTATGTGAAGTAATTACCAATTATGAGTCCAACACCATCAACTACCATTATATCACATCCATTATTCATTATCCATCCATATACCATATTCTTACCATCCTCATTAACCATATCCAATTATCACCATCCAATCGATAACCATAACCAATACCGATCCATAACCCAACCATAGACATCCCAAAATACCAGTTCCACTCTAATCATGGAAGTTGTCCAGGTACTCATAATCGGGAGCATGACTATCATGATAGTTTTTAACACTCTGCAAAGGTTGTACCACTTTACCCACATGTTCGTGATTTCATCACCTTTTGGTGACTAAGAACCTCTATCATGCCTTATCACACTTCCATTAGTGTGTGGCCAAGAGATCACAAAATAGCTTTTACAAAGGGACTAATAGTATGTACGGATCAACTAAGATTTCACCAGCAGGCTTGAATCTCCATTCTCCCACCCACGGGCCCCCTCATGTGTCATGCGGTTCCCAGGGTATCCCTCCTCAACTTCCATTCCCCGCACCATCCAATGGTCCATACAATACCAACATCACACCTAATTATTGAGCTATGCGCACCCATACTTGGCCTTGTGGTGGCACTGTTGCCCTGGCTTATTCTCGCATGAAAAGGTCCTGAGATCTTGGGCAAGCAAAACCACCGTAACATCCAACCTAATCCACAGACCATGCTTGCTTAGATCTCCCAAGACCCATGTTACCAATTATCCATATTCATCAGTTCTCAACATATACGTACTCATTATTAATTCTTAGTTAAGTATTTTGTTCTTTCCCAACCCAATTAATTAGAGCGAAGCAAAAAAAGTGAAAATGCTCTTCCCGACACTCTACAACATGTACCAAGTGACAAGGATGGTCAAACAAGACTAGTAAACTCCTATCTTGGGTTTTCCATCAATTTGACACAAGCATGCAGTTTTTCAAACATAACATTTAAAAACAGGATCAAAATGATCAAGGACACTTGACTTGCTCCTGAGGTCGATTAGGGTCAAAAGCTTCATAGTTCTGGTGTTGAAGGTCCTCGACAGCAACCTCTAGAGCAACACCTTCTATTCCGTAGACATACAAAACAGACATTACAATCAATAAATGCTCATACATTACTCAACATGCCATGATATGCATGAATAATGCAATTATGAGGTAAAAATTGTTAATAAGTTGTTATTAATGTTTACTAACTAATTACAATTAAGTTTTACATGTTAGAACAAGTTTCAGGTTTATTTTAGTCAAATTGGAATTAATTCAGCAACTTCAGATTCAGGTGACTAGACAAGTCCATATTGGGGACCGGACTAGTCCACCTTGGACCAGAAAGTCGATCAGACTAGTCCGCACAGGGCTGGACAAGTCCGCTCGGCTAGGGTTTTTGGCGAATTTCCAACTAGAGTGTGGTTAAAGTTAATATAGGATCATATTTTACGTCAAAAAGGTTGATCTAAGGTAATTACCTTGAATTCAACAACTCAAGAGTTGTGAATTCGACAAAGCTCGAGATCTTGAGCCTATATCCAAAGAAGATGGAGAATTAGTGGAGAATTGACGATGATGTTGATAAGTGACAAAGATTGATCTTGCTGGATCCTTCTCCTTCCTCCTTCCTTTCCCCTGGCTGCGATGGACTCTCCTCTTAACAGCGGCCCTCACAAACTAGGGTTTGGGGTTTCTTCAATTGTGACAAAGGGATGAAAGGATGGGTATTGCGGTGCTTATATAGGGGTGGAGGTGGTAGGGTTTGATGGATTTCGAGTTCAAGGTGGTGGAGGACGTGCAGGGGTCCCACATGGGCTCCATAAGGGTTGGGCGCGATGTTCTTGGGCTCAATTAAGTAAATACCCAATAGCAGGTCGTGGACAAAAAGATTGAATCCGAGTGAAGCACACTGGATAAGTCTGCTAGGGGGCCATACTAGTCCGTTGGAAGTTAGAAAGTTGAACGGATAAGTCTGGTATCAAGCTGGACAAGTCCGCACGTAGGCAAATCGAAGTTCCAGAGAGTTGAACGGATAAGTTCGGTGCTAGGCCGGACAAGTCCGGGGTATGACTTAGGAAAACATCAGATACATTTTCGGACTAGTCCGTAGCATTAACAAAGAAGTCCGAAAAGACAACAGAGAGCAAAATCGAACTAGTTTGGGGTCCAAACCAGACAAGTCCACCCTACCCAGGGAGAACAACAGAGAGTTAGACGGACTAGTCCGGGGTCCAAATCCGTACAAGTCCGCACTACAACAGGTTTTTATTTGCTTGCATGATTATAATTTATTTTGAACTTATTCCTTTTGTGTTGCTTAATGCTAAACATGTATGAGAATGTATGCAATGCATGATGGATGAAAATGAGGGTGTTACAAACCTACCCCCTCAAAATGAATCTCGCCCTTGAGATTCGATGTAGAAGGAAAGGGATAGGGAAATTCTTTCTTGATCATATCTTCCAGCTCCCAAGTTGCTTCCGATTCTGTATGATGCTTCCATTGTACTTTGCACCATTGAATCACCTTGTTCCTTGTGATCCTCTCCTTGGTTTCCAAAATTTTGATCGGTTGCTCGACATAAGTCAAATCTGCCTCTAATTCCAAATCCACCATTGACACTTGTTCTTTCGGTACCCTTAAGAACTTCTTGAGCTGTGAAACATGAAACACATCATGAACATCAGCAAGATGTGCCAGCATCTCCAACTTATATGCCACTTCTTCACGTTTTCCCAAAATCATGAATGGCCAAATATATCGAGGTGCCAACTTGCCTCTGACATTAAACCGCTTATGACCTTGCATTGGTGACACTTTGACGTACACGAAGTCTCCCACTTCAAAGGCTAAGTTTCTCCACCTATTATTCGCATAGCCCTTTTGTCTTGTTTGAGCGACCCTCAAATTCTAGTGGATTATCTGAACTTGCTTTTCAGCCTCTTGCAACACATCCGGTCCAAACACTTGGTTCTCTCCTGTCTCATTACAAAACAAAGGTGTCCTACACTTTCTGCCATATAGTGCTTCATATGACAACATCTTCAAACTGGCTTGGTAACTGTTATTGTAGGAAAACTCAGCATACGGCAAGCTCTTGTCCCAGCTGCGTCCATGCTTCAAAGCACAAGCTTTCAACATATCTTCCAATATCTGGTTGGTCCTCTCAGTTTGCCCATCCGTTTGAGGGTGATATGCAAAGCTGAAATTTAATCTCGTACCCATAGCTTCATGCAGTTTTTGTCAGAACCTAGAGGTGAATTAAAAACCTCAGTCCGAGACTATTTTCTTGGGTACCCCATGTCGGCATAAAATTTTCTCCATGTACAACTCAGCCAATTGTACAGCGGTATACTTGGTTTTGACGGGAATGAAATGAGCTGATTTGGTCATCCGATCCACAATAACCCATATTGAGTCATAGCCAGACTGGGTTCAAAGTAATCCAACTATGAAATCCATACCGATTTCTACCGACTTCCATTCTGGAATCTTCAATGGCTGCAACAATCCAGCTGGCCTTTGATGTTCCGCTTTGACCCGTTGGCACACATCACACAAAGCTATATATTGAGATATGTCCCTTTTTCATGCTAGCACACCAATAACATGTTTTCAAGTCGTTGTACATCTTCGTACAGCCGGGATGAATTAAGTAAGGTGAGTCATGTGCCTCTAGACGAGATTTTTTTTTTAATTTTTGTGTGCATATGAGGCCTCATTTCCCATAAATTTGATGCCAAGCTTGTTTCAGTCACCATGATTCCTCTTCTCAACAGGTTTATTTGCTCTGTAAGTTGCTTTTATTTATTTATTCATTGATGCATATCACTTTTGGTTTGGTTTTGTTTGGAGTCTTTAATGAAGAAGATTGCTCGTCTTGAAAAATTCCCTAAACCCCAAAATGTTTGAGTGCTTTCGCTCCTTCATTTATCAAAGGAGATGCCTTGTTTTGCATTATATCTTTGTTGAGCTAAATCTTGCTAGCCATTAATAGTTTTATTCATATGAGCCTGCTTTCTAGAACAATTTTCATTATCGACGCACCTTAGGTCCATAGAGTACCTTGGCCATCCTCATAAAATCTGAATTCTCTGCCTTCTTGGGTCCTTTCATTGATTTCTTGAATTTCCTCATCCTTGGTCTAAACTTCTCGAATTTCTTGCTCCAAGGTCGGATTTAACTCCACTATTCCCATCTCATTCACAAATCCATGATTCAATTGTTCAAACTCCTTGCATAGCTCAGATGTCAATTCCTAAACCGTGAGTTGGTGGCTTACTCCTTTCTAACTCAAAGCATCGGCCACTATGTTAATCTTCTCCGGGTGATACTTGATTCCCACATCATAATCCTTAATGAGCTCCAACCAACTTTGTTGCCTCAAATTTAGGCCCGTTTGTGTGAAAATGTACTTGATTACTCTTATGATCCGTATAAATCTCACGCCTATGACCAAGAATATAATGTCTCCATATCTTCAATGCATGCACTACAGCTGCAAGTTCGAGATCATGCATAGGATAGTTCTGTTCATGTTTCTTCAACTGCCTTGGTGCATAAGCTACCACTTTTGATATGCACACGCCTAGGCAGCACGTGTAGCAAGTTGTTGTGGCCCGATCTTCTCATAGGATCTGCGAACTTGATAAATTGTCGTTGCGTGACCTGGTGAAGAGGCAGCGCACCGTGAGGCTGTCCACGCGACGAACTATAGAAATAATCACCCTTCCACGTATCGACGAAACAGCCCACGCAATTACGCCCTATAGACGTGAAGGCACGAATTGGGTGAACCACAGTTTGGCGTTCTACAACTCCCTCAGGAATCGAAAGAACAAGTATTGTAAGCCTCTCAAGACTCACGCATAAACAAAACTCCTCGAGTTTGTGTATTCTGAATTCAATAAAAATAAGCTCCCCCTTTGCATTGTCTAGTACCAGATATATATAGAGATAGGGACGTCCAGCTTTGAGTAAATGGCTGCATGCGCATGCTCTAGTGGATTTCGTGGCTGGTTCGCGTGTCCTTTCAGCTTCTGGCAGCAGTTACTAAAATGATCATAACTCCTTATTAAAACATCCAAATAATGAACCGTTTGATGGGCTGGAAAGTAGACTTGAAAACGCTTCCATCCAATTATAGAACACCGTGTAACTCCTTGTATTCTGTCTGCAGTGATGCTTGGAATTCGTACCATATGTCGGTCATCTAGCTTCTGGTTGCATTCACATGCTAAGGTGATGAACCACCATTTTATTCATGCACACCATAGGCTTCTTGGTTCAGATGTCCAGAGGCTTGAATCCATCTTGATTCCATGCTGGTTCATACACTCCATTATTCCCAAGGACATTGAAACAAGAACTCAAAAGTATAGGCTCATTCAACATAGACTGATTGTTAAACATAAGGTTAGCGTTCACCTTTTTCCTTCTGCAATTGTTTAGCTCTACTCCTTGTAATTGGACCAGCTATATCAAGTGGATTGTCATTCGAAGATGGGTGAATGCTAGGCATGTCCTCGTTAACTTGACCTTCTTGCATGAGCACACATCCAAGTCCCTATCTTGATGCGTCACAATAGATATCAAAACTTTTGCTCACATATGTCAATACCAACACATGTGCTGTTGTTAACCTCTTCTTCAACTTCTCAAAGTTGTTTGCGCAAGCTTGAGTCCATTGGAATGCTTTCCCCTTCATTAACAATTCAGTCATGGGCTTGGCTATTTTGGAGAAATCCTTGATGAACCGACGGTAATATCTAGCCATTCTAAGAAAACTCCAGATTTCTTCACATTCTGCGGTGGTTCCCATTTTAGAACATCCCTCACTTGTCCTGGGTCAACCGATACTCCTCCTCCTGAGATGATATGGCCCAAAAATGATACTTCCCTTAACCAAAATTGGCACTTGCTAAATTTGGTATATAATTGGTGTTCCCTCAATTTCTGCAATGTGAGCCTCAAGTGCTCCTCATGCTCCTCCTCGCTTTTCGAGTAGATCATAATGTCATCAATAAACACCATAATGAATTTATCCAAGTACTCCATGAAGACCTTATTCATGAAGTACATAAAATATGCAGGTGATAGGATCTTGGTTCCCGATCTTTCGATAAGAATAGGAGGGTTCGATTTGTGGAGGAGAAGACGTTGGCGATCCGACTACACCGTCCTCAATACGATGCACCTTAGCGATCGGTAAACCGACTCCGAAGTTGTATTGATCTTGTTGGCGCACAATCAACCTGACCACGAGGGCCTTTGTTCCTGCAAGCAATCGAAGAACATGCAAGAACAAGAAGAACAAGCACTTATCTGTTGAATCAATCTAAAGTGGGGTTCTGGATACAAGTAGACGGGCGATCTAGTCGACACGCGCGTGTACAAGGAAGCAACAGAAGCTAACTTACGAATAAACAAAACCCACCAGCTAACAACGGCGGCTGCTACTATTTATTACCTCCCTAGGGTCGTGAGAAACCCTAATCACGAGTCCCTAATGGACTCCAAACGATACATGGGCCATGGGCCCAATTTTGGTGATGCAGCACCATGGACAGAAATAGGTCTTGGTATTAAAATAACTATTGCGGCCGACTCCGAATAGATATGGACATGAGGCAAGATCCGTTTGAAAGTAGACTTGGTAATCTTTCCAGGAAGTACTTGAACGCCCAGATCGGAGTCCGTATGAAATCGTGGTGGCCGTCACAAGTTGGTACTGTTCTGCTGTCCAAATCCCGTCCGCGCGAATTCCCTTCCCATTGGCTCCTCTCCATTGTTCCTAAGCAAAACAAGAAAGCACGTAGTTCCACGGTCTAGATAAG
Source organism: Tuctoria greenei (assembly GCA_036927565.1). Taxonomy (NCBI): domain Eukaryota; kingdom Viridiplantae; phylum Streptophyta; class Magnoliopsida; order Poales; family Poaceae; genus Tuctoria; species Tuctoria greenei. The sequence continues at coordinate 136,706,458 of JAYESD010000008.1, read as the reverse complement.
ATGGACATAAGGCCAAGAACGAGTTCACCTCATAGTTTAGTTGACGTGCACGAGCGCGAGTGATCGGACCAGAAACCGGTAGCTGAGTTGGTGTGGATGTATCGAGGGTGTTGTGTCCTCATCATCCTCCCCTTCTTGCATTTGAGTCGTCCGCGACTCAAGCTCATCTTCTTCTCCCAAATATGGCTTCAAATCTGCAATGTTAAATGTGGGACTAATCCCAAAATTCACAGGCAACTCGAGTTTATATGCATTATCATTAATCCTTTCTAACACTTTGAATGGACCATCAGCTCGAGGTAACAATTTATACTTTCTCAAATCAGGAAACCTATCCTTTCGCAAATGTAACCAAACTAAATCACCAGGTTCAAAAGTGATAGTTTTCTTTCTCCTACTACCAGAAAGTTTATACTTGGCATTCATGCACTCTATATTCTTCTTAGTGGTTTCATACAATTTTAAGATCAATTCAGCACGATGTTTAGCATCAGAATTCACTCGTTCCATTGAAGGAAGAAGTAATAAATCAATAGGAGCACGGGGTACAAATCCATAAAAAATCTCAAAAGGGCATTTCTTAGTACTAGAATGTAGGGAACGATTATAAACAAACTCAACATGAGGCAAACACTCTTCCTACATTTTTATATTCTTTTTCAAAACAGCCATAAGCATGGTAGATAAACTTCTATTCACAACCTCAGTTTGACCATCAGTTTGGGGATGACAAGTAGTTGAAAATAAAAGCTTAGTCCCCAATTTTGCCCATAACGTTCTCCAAAAAATTGCTAAGAAACTTAGCATCACGATCTGAAACTATTGTGTTTGGCACACCATGCAATCTAACAATATCTCGGAAAAACAAGTCAGCAACATGTGTAGCATCATCACTTTTACGACAAGGTATGAAGTGTGCCATTTTAGAAAATCTATCCACAACAACAAAGATGCTATCCCTCCCCTTCTTTGTTCTAGGCAGTCCTAAAACAAAGTTCATAGAAATATTCTCCCAAGGCATGCTAGGAACAGGAAGATGCATGTACAAACCATGTGGATTAAGTCGTGACTTAGCTTTTTGATATGTCGTGCAGCGAGCAACAAAGCGCTCCACGTCTCGCCTCATCCTTGGCCAAAAGAAATGACCAGCAAGTATGTCCTCCGTCTTTTTCACTCCAAAGTGCCCCATCAGCCCGCCTCCGTGCGCTTCCTGTAACAACAACAAACAAATAGAGCTAGCTGGAATGCATAACTTGTTAGCTCTAAACACATAGCCATCATTGAGGACAAATTTATTCAATGTTTTTCCGTCTTTACATTTTAGAATACATCTTTGAAATCAGCATCATGTTCATATTGATCTTTAATCGTTTCTAATCCAAAAATTTTAAAGTCAAGTTGAGATAGAAGAGTATAACGTCTAGATAAAGCATCAGCAATAATATTATCCTTTCCCTTTTTGTGTTTAATGACATAAGGAAAAGACTCAATAAATTCCATCCACTTAGCATGCCTACGATTTAGTTTCCCTTGACTCCTAATATGCTTTAGTGATTCATGATCAGAATGGATAACAAATTCTTTGGGCCACAAATAATGCTGCCATGTTTCTAAAGTTCGTACAAGAGCATATAATTCCTTATCATAGGTAGAATAATTTAGAACAGGCCCACTCATTTTCTCACTAAAATATGCAACATGTTTTCCTTCTTGTAACAAAACACCACCCAATCCAATCCCACTAGCATCACATTCAAGCTCAAAAGTCTTAGAAAAATCAGGAAGTTGGAGAAGAGGTGCATGCGTCAACTTATCTTTCAGTATGGTAAAGGCGTTATCTTGTGTGGTGCCCCAAGAAAAAGGCACCCCCTTCTTTGTAAGGTCATTCAATGGAGCAGCAATGGTGCTGAAATCCTTCACAAAGCGACGATAGAACCCAGCCAGCCCTAGAAAGCTCCGCACCTGTGTGATGGTCTTTGGTACAGGCCACCCCTGAATAGCCTCTACCTTGGCTTTATCAACTTCAATTCCCTGTGGAGTAACAACATAGCCAAGGAAAGAGACTCGATCCGTGCAAAAGGTGCACTTCTCAAGATTACCAAATAATCGTGCCTCACGCAAAGCATTAAAAACAGCACATAAGTGATCAAGATGTTCATCCATGGATTTGCTATAAATCAATATATCATCAAAATACACAACAACAAATTTTCCAATAAATGCACGCAAAACCTCGTTCATTAATCTCATGAAGGTGCTAGGTTCATTAGTTAACCCAAAAGGCATGACTAACCACTCATATAAACCGAACTTAGTTTTTGAAAGCAGTTTTCCATTCATCTCCTAGTTTCATGCGAATTTGGTGATAACCACTACGCAAATCAACTTTTGAGAACACAACAGCACCACACAATTCATCAAGCATATCATCTAAGCGTGGAATAGGATGATGATATCAAATGGTTATATTGTTGATTGCTCTACAATCCACACACATACGCCATGATCCATCCTTTTTAGGTACTAGAATAACAGGAACATCACAAGGACTAAGAGACTCACGTACATAACCTTTGTCAAGTAGTTCTTGTACTTGGCGCTGAATCTCCTTTGTTTCTTCTGGATTTGTCCTGTATGGTGTACGGCTGGGCAATGAAGCACCGGGAATGAGGTCAATCTGGTGCTCAATCCCTCGAAGTGGTGGTAGTCCTGGTGGTATTTCACTTGGAAACACATCAGAATATTCCTGCAAAATGTTAGCAACAGCAGGAGGCAAAGAATGTTGCACATCGTAAATGGAAATCAAAGCATCTTTGCATACCAAAGCATAGGCAACAGAGGTGGAAGCAATCAGTTCATTAATATCAGATTTCGTAGCAAACAAGCATTTTCCCTTCAGAGATATCTCATTTTTCTTATCAAACACATATTTGGCATTGTTATTGTTCTCAATGTTAGCATGGTCCTCATATTTAGTTTTCCTAGCTCTAGCAACATCATCTTGCACAATAGCTTCAGGAGACATAGGATGCAACACAATTTTTTTATCGTGGTAAAGAAAAGAATACTGATTTGATCTACCATGATGCATAGAATCTCTATCAAATTGCCAAGGTCTTCCTAGCAGAATATTACAAGCTTGCATAGGCACAACATCACATTTAACGACATCCTTATATGATCCAATAGTAAAATTGATTCGCACAAGTCTAGTTACCTTTGCCTTACCGCAGTTGTTTAACCATTGAATGTAATAGGGATGTGGGTGCGGTTTGGTGCTTAGTGCCAGCTTGGTCACCATGTCACTGCTGGCCAAGTTGTTGCAGCTACCTCCATCAATGATCATGCGGCAAGACCGCTCTTTGACGACACACTTTGTTTGAAATAATGTGTGCCTTTGATTTTGTTCCGCTTTCTCCATTTGTGCACTAAGCACATGATGCACAATGAGACTATCATAGCGCGCTGCATCTTCTGCACCAATATGCTCTTCTTGATGTTCATCGCTACCTGCATAGTCAGCTGCAAGCAAAACACATGTATCGTCATCAAAATCGCTAGCAGATGAGTACTCACCGTCATCTTTAACAATTAGAACACGTTTGCTTGGGCAGTCACGCTGCACATGGCCAAAACCCTTGCACTTGTGACATTGAACATCTCTATATCGTCCAGTAGATGCGACGGAAGAAGCACTCTCGGTGGGCTTTTGGGTGGTCTTTACTGCTGAGCTAGTGGAAGAAGCACGTGGCTTGTTGCCGGAAGAAGAAGGTGCTGCCCGACTTGGTGAAGAAGATGGCGAGGAAGCACGCCCAGTCGAAGGAGTAGTCGTGCGTGGTTGCCATGAGCTAGTCTTTCCTGCAGAAATATTAGTTCTACAGCTAGCTCGTCGTCTCTGCACTTCCCTTTCAGCTTTACAAGCAAGATGAAACAAACGGGTAACATTATTGTAATCTTTATAAGCAAGTATGTCCTGAATTTCACGGTTTAAACCACCCAAAAATCTAGCCATAGCTGGTTCCTCATCCTCGTCTAAATTACAACGCAACATACCCATTTGTAATTCCTGAAAATACTCTTCTACACTTTTAGCTCCCTGTCTCAATTGTTGTAACTTATTTAACAGATCACGTGCATAGTAAGAAGGAACAAATCTAGCCCGCATGAGCCGTTTCAAAGCATCCCAAGTTTGTGGTATGTTATTAGGATTTTTCTTGCCATGTTCTATCCACCAAACAAAAGCAAAATCAGTAAACTCACTAGTGGCTGCTCTAACTCTTGCGTTTTCAGGAAACTCATGACATGCAAATTTTTGATCAACAGAAATCTCCCAAGTAATATATGCATCAGGGTCATATATTCCATCAATATGAGGTATCTTAAATTTGATCTTGTTAAAAGTATCTTCATGATTGCGTACCTCACGCCGACGATGTCCACCTATGCCTTGACGGTTGCGTTGTAGCCAGCGCCGTGGCCTAGCTTCCTCATCTTCCCCAATCTCCGTATTTGCAGAATAGTCATCTTCATTGTCACGTACAATACTAGGAGCATTGCTCACCTGTCCATCTGCAATGCGTCCACGATCCCTCTCCTCAAGGCGCTGCAGGATGGCTCCAATAGAGGTGTTCAATGTTTGAATGTAAATCTCCAACGTGCTGATTTTGGTGTTGGTGTCGATCTGCATATTTTCCAATTGACCAAGGCAGTCACTTGTAACACGAAAATCCTCATCAAGCGCTTCTGTGTGTAGTCGCACTTGGCGTTCGAAGTGTTGTATAATTCCCCGTGTGCGAGGTGAATGCACGTCTTCATTTGTATTTGCTCCTCCTGCCATTGTTAGTAGAAAAAAAACAATCCAATATGAAAGGGTAACGTTATCCCTAGCTACAAAGGTGCTGGTGGAGATAAATCGCTCACTCTCAACCTGTTCAATCAAGCTCTTACCTGTTCTTAAAGCTCAGCAAGAAGGCGATGGCAACCAGCAAGTAATGAACAACTTCAAGAGCAGGTGTCAATCTATGGCTTTAGGTGGCTGAACTAGCACAAGGAGCAAACTTTCACCACGTGAATCGCAACAAGCTGAATAAATATTCTACGACAGTACTGTGCTGATCTTAGTCTAGACCGTACTAGAGACGCGAGCCGAGACGCCAATGTCGCCACCAAAAACACCCCAAACAACAATCAGATTTTTTTTTCGTTTTTTTTGTTGGGGTGGTCACCCAAACTCTCTCTAGATGGAATCAGGAGACCCTAGAACAAAATTTGCACATGCGGCTTTTGATCTTGCACTTGCCTTTTTTTTCTTCTCTAATTGCTTGTGGCTTTTGTGCGGCTTTTGATTTTGCACTTGCCTTTTTCTTGTTGTCAAACTCAAATTACTAATCTGACTCAAACTCGAAGTAGCAATCTGATTCAAACTTGAACTAGTAATCAGACTCAAACTCAAACTAGCAATCCGACTCAAACTCGAAGTAGCAATCTGATTTGAACTCGTAATCCGACTCAAACTCGAACTAGCAATCCGACTCAAACTCAAAGTAGCAATATGATTTGAACTCGTAATCTGACTCAAACTCGAACTAGTAATCTGACTCAAACTCGAAGTAGCAATCTGATTCAAACTCAAACTAGTAATCCGACTCAAACTCGAACTATGAATCTGACTCGAACTAGGTGACCGAATGTGACACGAACTTGAAACTCTAGTGGTGCAAAACTAAGTCAAGTTGCTCGAAGTAGCAAGTGACCGAATGCTTTGAACTAGTGATCGACAAGTCAAGTTGCTGGTCTTTAGTTTTGCACCACTAGAGTTTCGAGTTCGTGTCACATTCGGTCACCTAGTTCGAGTCAGATTCGTAGTTCGAGTTTGAGTCGGATTACTAGTTTGAGTTTGAATCAGATTGCTACTTCGAGTTTGAGTCGGATTACTAGTTTGAGTTTGAGTCAGATTACGAGTTCAAATCATATTGCTACTTTGAGTTTGAGTCGGATTGCTAGTTCGAGTTTGAGTCGGATTATGAGTTCAAATCTGCTACTTCGAGTTTGAGTCGGATTGCTAGTTTGAGTTTGAGTCTGATTACTAGTTCAAGTTTGAATCAGATTGCTACTTCGAGTTTGAGTCAGATTAGTAATTTGAGTTTGACAACAAGAAAAAGGCAAGTGCAAAATCAAAAGCCGCACAAAAGCCACAAGCAATTAGAGAAGAAAAAAAAGGCAAGTGCAAGATCAAAAGCCGCATGTGCAAATTTTGTTCTAGGGTCTCCTGATTCCATCTAGAGAGAGTTTGGGTGACCACCCCAACAAAAAAACGAAAAAAAAGAAAAAAAATCCGATTGTTGTTTGGGGTGTTTTTGGTGGCGACATTGGTGTCTCGGCTTGCGTCTCTAGTACGGTCTAGACTAAGATCAGCACAGTACTGTCGTAGAATATTTATTCAGCTTGTTGCGATTCACGTGGTGAAAGTTTGCTCCTTGTGCTAGTTCAGCCACCTAAAGCCATAGATTGACACCTGCTCTTGAAGTTGTTCATTACTTGCTGGTTGCCATCGCCTTCTTGCTGAGCTTTGTACGAACAGGTAAGAGCTTGATTGAACAGGTTGAGAGTGAGCGATTTATCTCCACCAGCACCTTTGTAGCTAGGGATAACGTTACCCTTTCATATTGGATTGTTTTTTTCTACTAACAATGGCAGGAGGAGCAAATACAAATGAAGATGTGCATTCACCTCGCACAGGGGGAATTATACAACACTTCGAACGCCAAGTGCGACTACACACAGAAGCGCATGATGAGGATTTTCGTGTTACAAGTGACTGTCTTGGTCAATTGGAAAATATGCAGATCGACACCAACACCAAAATCAGCACGTTGGAGATTTACATTCAAACATTGAACACCTCTATTGGAGCCATCCTGTAGCGCCTTGAGGAGAGGGATCGTGGACGCATTGAAGATGGACAGGTGAGCAATGCTCCTAGTATTGTACGTGACAATGAAGATGACTATTCTGCAGATACGGAGATTGGGGAAGATGAGGAAGCTAGGCCACAGCGCTGGCTACAACGCAACCGTCAAGGCATAGGTGGACATCGTCGGCGTGAGGTACGCAATCATGAAGATACTTTTAACAAGATCAAATTTAAGATACCTCATTTTGATGGAATATATGACCCTGATGCATATATTACTTGGGAGATTTCTGTTGATCAAAAATTTGAATGTCATGAGTTTCCTGAAAACGCAAGAGTTAGAGCAGCCACTAGTGAGTTTACTGATTTTGCTTTTGTTTGGTGGATAGAACATGGCAAGAAAAATCCTAATAACCACAAACTTGGGATGCTTTGAAATGGCTCATGCGGGCTAGATTTGTTCCTTCTTACTATGCACATGATCTGTTAAATAAGTTACAACAATTGAGACAGGGTGCTAAAAGTGTAGAAGAGTATTTTCAGGAATTACAAATGGGTATGTTGCGTTGTAATTTAGACGAGGATGAGGAACCAGCTATGGCTAGATTTTTGGATGGTTTAAACCGTGAAATTCAGGACATACTTGCTTATAAAGAGTACAATAATGTTACCCATTTGTTTCATCTTGCTTGTAAAGCTGAAAGGGAAGTGCAAGGACGACGAGCTAGCTCTAGAACTAATATTTCTGCAGGAAAGACTAGCTCATGGAAACCACGCATGACTACTCCTTCGACTGGGCGTGCTTCCCCGCCATCTTCTTCACCAAGTCGGGCAGCGCCTTCTTCTTCCGTCAACAAGCCACGTGCTTCTTCCACTAGCTCAGCAGTAAAGACCACCCAAAAGCCCACCGAGAGTGCTTCTTCCGTAGCATCTACTGGACGATCTAGAGACGTTCAATGTCACAAGTGCAAGGGTTTTGGCCATGTGCAGCGTGACTGCCCAAGCAAACGTGTTCTAATTGTTAAAGATGATGGTGAGTACTCATCTGCTAGCGATTTTGATGACGATACATGTGTTTTGCTTGCAGCTGACTATGCAGGTAGCGATGAACATCAAGAAGAGCATACTGGTGCAGAAGATGCAGCGCGCTATGATAGTCTCATTGTGCAGCATGTGCTTAGTGCACAAATGGAGAAAGCGGAACAAAATCAAAGGCACACATTATTCCAAAAAAAGTGTGTCGTCAAAGAGCGATCTTGCCGTATGATCATTGATGGAGGTAGCTGCAACAACTTGGCCAGCAGTGACATGGTGACCAAGCTGGCACTAAGCACCAAACCGCACCCACATCCCTATTACATTCAATGGTTAAACAACAGCGGTAAGGCAAAGGTAACTAGACTTGTGCGAATCAATTTTACTATTGGATCATATAAGGATGTCGTTGAATGTGATGTTGTGCCTATGCAAGCTTGTAATATTCTGCTAGGAAGACCTTGGCAATTTGATAGAGATTCTATGCATCTTAGTAGAGCAAATCAGTATTCTTTTCTTTACCACGATAAAAAAATTGTGTTGCATCCTATGTCTCCTGAAGCTATTGTGCAAGATGATGTTGCTAGAGCTAGGAAAACTAAATATGAGGACCATGCTAACATTAAGAACAATAACAATGCCAAATCTGTGTTTGATAAGAAAAATGAGATATCTCTGAAGGGAAAATGCTTGTTTGCTACGAAATCTGATATAAATGAACTGATTGCTTCCACCTCTGTTGCCTATGCTTTGGTATGCAAAGATGCTTTGATTTCCCTTAACGATGTGGAACATTCTTTGCCTCCTGCTGTTGCTAACATTTTGCAGGAATATTCTGATGTGTTTCCAAGTAAAATACCACCAGGACTACCACCACTTCGAGGGATTGAGCACCAGATTGACCTCATTCCCGGTGCTTCATTGCCCAACCGTGCACCATACAGGACAAATCTAGAAGAAACAAAGGAGATTCAGCGCCAAGTACAAGAACTACTTGACAAAGGTTATGTACATGAGTCTCTTAGTCCTTGTGTTGTTACAGTTATTTTAGTACCTAAAAAGGATGGATCATGGCGTATGTGTGTAGATTGTAGAGCAATCAACAATATAACCATTCGATATCGTCATCCTATTCCACGCTTAGATGATATGCTTGATGAATTGAGTGGTGCTGTTGTGTTCTCAAAAGTTGATTTGCGTAGTGGTTATCACCAAATTTGCATGAAACTAGGAGATGAATGGAAAACTGCTTTCAAAACTAAATTCGGTTTATATGAGTGGTTAGTCATGCCTTTTTTGTTAACTAATGCACCTAGCACCTTCATGAGATTAATGAACGAGGTTTTGCGTGCATTCATTGGAAAATTTGTTGTTGTGTATTTTGATGATATATTGATTTATAGCAAATCCATGGATGAACATCTTGATCACTTACGTGCTGTTTTTAATGCTTTGCGTGAGGCACGATTATTTGGTAATCTTGAGAAGTGCACCTTTTGCACGGATCGAGTCTCTTTCCTTGGCTATGTTGTTACTCCACAGGGAATTGAAGTTGATCAAGCCAAGATAGAGGCTATTCAGGGGTGGCCTGTACCAAAGACCATCATAAAGGTGCGGAGCTTTATAGGGCTGGCTGGGTTCTATCGTCGCTTTGTGAAGGATTTCAGCACCATTGCTGCTCCATTGAATGACCTTACGAAGAAGGGGGTGCCTTTTTCTTGGGGCACCACACAAGATAACGCCTTTACCATACTGAAAGATAAGTTGACGCATGCACCTCTTCTCCAACTTCCTGATTTTTCTAAGACTTTTGAGCTTGAATGTGATGCTAGTGGGATTGGATTGGGTGGTGTTTTGTTACAAGAAGGAAAACCTGTTGCATATTTTAGTGAGAAAATGAGTGGTACTGTTCTAAATTATTCTACCTATGATAAGGAATTATATGCTCTTGTACGAACTTTAGAAACATGGCAGCATTATTTGTGGCCCAAAGAATTTGTTATCCATTCTGATCATGAATCACTAAAGCATATTAGGAGTCAAGGGAAACTAAACCGTAGGCATGCTAAGTGGATGGAATTTATTAAGTCTTTTCCTTATGTCATTAAACACAAAAAGGGAAAGGATAATGTTATTGCTGATGCTTTATCTAGACGTTATACTCTTCTATCTCAACTTGACTTTAAATTTTTTGGATTAGAGACGATTAAAGATCAATATGAACATGATGCTGATTTCAAAGATGTATTTCTGAAATGTAAAGACGGAAAAACATTGAATAAATTTGTCCTCAATGATGGCTATGTGTTTAGAGCTAACAAGTTATGTATTCCAGCTAGCTCCGTTCGTTTGTTGTTGTTACAGGAAGCACATGGAGGCGGGCTGATGGGGCACTTTGGAGTGAAAAAGACGGAGGACATACTTGCTGGTCATTTCTTTTGGCCAAGGATGAGGCGAGACGTGGAGCGCTTTGTTGCTCGCTGCACGACATGTCATGAAGCTAAGTCACGACTTAATCCACATGGTTTGTACATGCCTCTTCCTGTTCCAAGCGTGCCTTGGGAGGATATTTCTATGGACTTTGTTTTAGGACTGCCTAGAACAAAGAAGGGGAGGGATATCATCTTTGTTGTTGTGGATAGATTTTCTAAAATGGCACACTTCATACCTTGTCGTAAAAGTGATGATGCTACACATGTTGCTGATTTATTTTTCCGAGATATTGTTAGATTGCATGGTGTGCCAAACTCAATAGTTTCAGATCATGATGCTAAGTTTCTTAGCCATTTTTGGAGAACGTTATGGGCAAAATTGGGGACTAAGCTTTTATTTTCAACTACTTGTCATCCCCAAACTGATGGTCAAACTGAGGTTGTGAATAGAAGTTTATCTACCATGCTTAGGGCTGTTTTGAAAAAGAATATATAAATGTGGGAAGAGTGTTTGCCTCATTTTGAGTTTGCTTATAATCGTTCCCTACATTCTAGTACTAAGAAATGCCCTTTTGAGATTGTTTATGGATTTGTACCCTGTGCTCCTATTGATTTATTACCTCTTCCTTCAATGGAACGAGTGAATTTTGATGCTAAACATCGTGCTGAATTGATCTTAAAATTGCATGAAACCACTAAGAAGAATATAGAGTGCATGAATGCCAAGTATAAACTTGCTGGTAGTAGGGGAAAGAAAACTATCACTTTTGAACCTGGTGATTTAGTTTGGTTACATTTGCGAAAGGATAGGTTTCCTGATTTGAGAAAGACTAAATTATTACCTCGAGCTGATGGTCCATTCAAAGTGTTAAAAAGGATTAATGATAATGCATATAAACTCGAGTTGCCTGCGAATTTTCGGGTTAGTCCCACATTTAACATTGCAGATTTGAAGCCATATTTGGGAGAAGAAGATGAGCTTGAGTCGCGGACGACTCAAATGCAAGAAGGGGAGGATGATGAGGACATCAACACCCTCAATACATCCACACCAACTCAGCTACCGGTTTCTGGTCCGATCACTCGCGCTCGTGCACGTCAACTAAACTATGAGGTGAACTCGTTCTTGGCCTTATGTCCATCTTATCTATACCGTGGAACTACGTGCTTTCTTGTTTTGCTTAGGAACAATTGAGAGGAGCCAATGGGAAGGGAATTCGCGCGGACGGGATTTGGACAGCAGAACAGCACCAAGTTTTGACGGCCACCACGATTTCATACGGACTCCGATCTGGGCGTTCAAGTACTTCCTGGAAATATTATGAAGTCTACTTTCAAACGGGTCTGGCCTCATGTCCATATCTATTAGGAGTCGGCCGCAATAGTTATTTTAATACCAAGACCTTTTTCTGTCCATGGTGCTGCATCACCAAAATTGGGCCCATGGCCCATGTATCGTTTGGAGTCCATTAGGGACTCGTGATTAGGGTTTCTCACGACCCTAGGGAGGTTATAAATAGTAGCAGCCGCCCTCATTAGCTGGTGGGTTTTGTTTATTCGTAAGTTAGCTTCTGCTGCTTCCTTGTACACGCGCGTGTCGACTAGATCGCCCGTCTACTTGTATCCAGAACCCCACTCTAGACTGATTCAACAGATAAGTGTTTGTTCTTCTTGTTCTTCCGTGTTCTTCGATTGCTTGCAGGAACAAAGGCCCTCGTGGTCAGGTTGATTGTGCGCCAGCAAGATCAATACAACTTCGGAGTCGGTGTACCGATCGCTAAGGTGCATCGTCTTGGAGACGGTGTAGTCGGATCGCCAACATCTTCTCCTCCACAAATCGAACCCTCCTATTCTCATCGAAAGATCGGGAACCAAGATCCTATCACATCACAAGTACTTCAGACTGTCAGTCTGTAGCAGGATAGCACAACTCCTACTGTGAGCAAACAGAAAGATGTAACCGAGCGAAAAAAGGGAATAATATGCATAATATTTAATCATAATTATGTGAACATGGTGACAGTATCTGGATTTTGGTTATTTCTTTGTCCAGGAGCATGTGCCTTTCAGTCCCCGATACTAAACCGCAGTGCTGGGGAGGAAGAGTGCGCTGGCTTAGGGTCACATGGCACAACTTTGGGTGCACGATCAGGCTAAGCAGTTTGCACACTCTTGACCTCCCGCTGACATTAGTCTTTCGGGAGACTTCCGACCCCTAGTACTCAGCCACAATGTTGGAAAGGTAGAGTGTGCATGCTTAGGGTGCTTGACCAGGCTAAGCATGTAGCACACTCCGGACCCCCAGTATTCAACCGCAAGAAAGGTAGAGTGCACATACTTAGGGTGCAGGACCAGGCTAAGCAGACAGCACACTCCGGACTCTCTATTGACAATAGCTTTTCATGGGGAAGGCCGTTCAGCGCCATGGGACTCCAAACAGGAAATTAACCAAGAAAACTGGATACATCACAGATACCTGGTGGTGTCATTGTTGCCATGGTCACAAGTAGTCATCGCGTGGTTGCATAAGTAGCCATGAGGTAAAGTGTACAGGCTTAGGGTCACGGGGCACCAACTTAGGATGCAAGGCCAGGCTAAGCAGGTTGTACACTTTGGACCTCCCACTGGCGGCGGTGGCGGTAGAAAGCCTTCGAGTGGTGACAGCAATAGCCACCGGAACACGGAGCGTGTGTCTGTCAGGTCAGCCCGCTATGAAACGGGAAGTGGCACCATCTTCCCTTCTCCCTTCATGGCGTGAGGGTCGAGAAGAGTCGGCGACGGACTGAAGATTCACCATCAAGGTGAGGGTCATCGATCCAAAAAAAGTGCCCCCCTACCTGGCGCGCCAAAATGTCAAAGTGTACAAACGACACTTCCCCCAGACCTGCTAAGGAGCAGCCCGCGGAGGTTCTTTTTTGGAGGGGCGGATTTCTTGGAATGACAAGCACGATGAACACAGAGGATTACGTGGTTTGGGTTGCTGGGAGGCATAATACCCTAAATCTATGGGGGGTGTGTTGTATTGCGTGTGCTCGGCTTGTGGTGAGCATATGAGCGAGATTATGTGTTAGTCCCCCCCTAGTTCGTGATTGCTTGGTCCTTTTATAGGTCAAGGTCCGACAGCGTACATTATGACCAGAGCCCGACAGGTGGCCCCAGGTTAATTAGTCATGCGAGTACATTAACAGGCCTTGATGGCACATTAATGGGTCTTGATGGTTGATGAGGACATCAACACCATCGATACATCCACACCAACTCAGTTACCGGTTTCTGGTCCGATCACTCGTGCTCGTGCACGTCAACTAAACTATGAGGTGAACTCGTTCTTGGCATTATGTCAATCTTATCTAGACCGTGGAACTACGTGCTTTCTTGTTTTGCTTAGGAACAATGGAGAGGAGCCAATGGGAAGGGAATTCGTGCGGATGAGATTTGGACAGCAGAACAGCACCAACTTGTAACGGCCACCACTACTTCATACGGACTCTGATCTGGGCGTTGAAGTACTTCCTTGAAAGATTATCAAGTCTACTTTCAAATGGATCTGGCCTCATGTCCATATCTATTCAGAGTCGGCCATAATCGTTATTTTAATACCAAGACCTTTTCTGTCCATGGTGCTGCATCACCAAAATTGGGCCCATGGCCCATGTATCGTTTGGAGTCCATTAGGGACTCGTGATTAGGGTTTCTCATGACCCTGGGGAGGTAATAAATAGTAGCTGCCGCCCTTATTAGCTGGTTGGTTTTGTTTATTCGTAAGTTAGCTTTTGCTGCTTCCTTGTACACGCGGGTGTCGACTAGATCGCCCGTCTACTTGTATCCATAACCCCACTTCAGATTGATTCAACTGATAAGTGCTTGTTCTTCTGTGTTCTTCGGGTGCTTGCAGGAACAAAGGCCCTCGTGGTTAGGTTGATTGTGCGCCAGCAAGATCAATACAACTTCGGAGTCGATGTACCGATCGCTAAGGCGCATCGTCTTGGGGACGGTGTAATCGGATCGCCAACGTCTTCTCCTCCACCAATCGAACCCTCCTATTCTTATCGAAAGGTCGGGAACCAAGATCCTATCAATGGTGCATTAACATGTCTTAATGACATATTAATGGGTCTTGATGCTGTCTTGAAGTCGCAGTTTTGATAATGCATTAATGCTATATTGATGGCGCGTTAATGCGGTCTTGAGTGCACACATCGCCATCTGGAACCACGAGATGCGCGTGGCAGCTCCGGATCCCTACTCAGCGGGGAGGCTAGGTTCGGAGTTGTCAAGACGCGTGGCAGCACCAGACCTCTCCTCAGTGGAGAGGCTAGGTCCAGAGTCCTCGAGGCACGTGGAAGCACCAGACCTTTCCTTAGCGGAGAGTGATGAGGACATCAACACCCTCGATACATCCACACCAACTCAGCTACCGGTTTCTGGTCCGATCACTCGCGCTCGTGCATGTCAACTAAACTATGAGGTGAACTCGTTCTTGGCCTTATGTCCATCTTATCTAGACTGTGGAACTACGTGCTTTCTTGTTTTGCTTAGGAACAATGGAGAGGAGCCAATGGGAAGGGAATTCGCGCGGACGGGATTTGGACAGCAGAACAGCACCAACTTGTGACGGCCACCACAATTTCATATGGACTCCGATCTGGGCGTTCAAGTACTTCCTGGAAAGATTATCAAGTCTACTTTCAAACGGATCTGGCCTCATGTCCATATCTATTCGGAGTCGACCGCAATAGTTATTTTAATACCAAGACCTTTTTCTGTCCAGGGTGCTGCATCACCAAAATTGGGCCCATGGCCCATGTATCGTTTGGAGTCCATTAGGGACTCGTGATTAGGGTTTCTCACGACCCTAGGGAGGTAATAAATAGTAGCAGCCGCCCTCATTAGCTGGTGGGTTTTTGTTTATTCGTAAGTTAGCTTCTATTGCTTCCTTGTACACGCGCGTGTCGACTAGATCGCCCGTCTACTTGTATCCAGAACCCCACTTTAGATTGATTCAACAGATAAGTGCTTGTTCTTCTTGTTCTTGCGTGTTCTTCGATTGCTTGCAGGAACAAAGGCCCTCGTGGTCAGGTTGATTGTGCGCCAGCAAGATCAATACAACTTCGGAGTCGGTGTACCGATCGCTAAGGCGCATCGTCTTGGGGACGGTGTAGTCGGATCGCCAACGTCTTCTCCTCCACAAATCGAACCCTCCTATTCTCATCGAAAGATCGGGAACCAAGATCCTATCAAGTGGTAATCAGAGCAAGGTTAATCGGTGAGAGTGCTACCATTACTTTTCTTTCCGCTGTTATCATCCTATAGTCCAGAAAAAGCCAAAAAAAATACCAGATCTGTTGTTTTCCATTATTCCTAGACCATTGTGCCTTTTACTTTCTCAACTTAGTCAAGACTTGTTGAGTTCATGGTTGCTTCGACGAGTCAAGTTGCTGGTCTTTAGTTTTGCACCACTAGAGTTTTGAGTTCGTGTCACATTCGGTCACCTAGTTCGAGTCAGATTCGTAGTCCGAGTTTGAGTCGGATTACTAGTTTGAGTTTGAATCAGATTGCTACTTTGAGTTTGAGTCAGATTAGTAATTTGAGTTTGAAAACAAGAAAAAGGCAAGTGCAAAATCAAAAGCCGCACAAAAGCCACAAGCAATTAGAGAAGAAAAAAAAAGGCAAGTGCAAAATCAAAAGCCGCACAAAAGCCACAAGCAATTAGAGAAGAAAAAAAAGGCAAGTGCAAGATCAAAAGCCGCATGTGCAAATTTTGTTCTAGGGTCTCCTGATTCCATCTAGAGAGAGTTTGGGTCACCACCCCAACAAAAAAAAAACGAAAAAAAAGAAAGAAAAAAAATCAGATTGTTGTTTGGGGTGTTTTTGGTGACGACATTGGTGTCTCGGCTCGCGTCTCTAGTACGGTCTAGACTAAGATCAGCACAATACCGTCGTAGAATATTTATTCAGCTTGTTGTGATTAACGTGGTGAAAGTTTGCTCCTTGTGCTAGTTCAGCCACCTAAAGCCATAGATTGACACCTGCTCTTGAAGTTGTTCATTACTTGCTGGTTGTCATCACCTTCTTGCTAAGATTTGTAAGAACAGGTAAGAGCTTGATTGAACAGGTTGAGAGTGAGCGAGTTATCTCCACCAGCACCTTTGTAGCTAGGGATAACGTTACCCTTTCATATTGGATTGTTTTTTTCTACTAACCATGGCAGGAGGAGCAAATACAAATGAAGACGTGCATTCACCTTGCACAAGGGGAATTATACAACACTTCGAACGCCAAGTGCGGCTACACACAGAAGCGGTTGATGAGGATTTTCGAGTTACCAGTGACCGCCTTGGTCAATTGGAAAATATGCATATCGACAGCAACACCAAAATCAGCACGTTGGAGAGTTCCATTCAAACATTGAACTCCTCTATTGGAGCCATCCTGCAGTGCCTTGAGGAGAGGGATCGTGGACGCAGCGCAGATGGACAGGTGAGCAATGCTCCTAGTATTGTACGTGACAATGAAGATGACTATTCTGCAGATACGGAGATTGGGGAAGATGAGGAAGCTAGGCCACGGCGCCGGCTACAATGCAACCGTCAAGGCATAGGTGGACATCGTCGGCGTGAGGTACGCAATCATGAAGATATTTTTAACAAGATCAAATTTAAGATACCTCATTTTGATGGTAAATATGACCCTGATGCATATATTACTTGGGAGATTTCTATTGATAAAAAATTTGCATGTCATGAGTTTCCTGAAAACGCAAGAATTGGAGCAGCCACTAGTGAGTTTACTGATATTGCTTCTGTTTGGTGGATAGAACATGGCAAGAAAAATCCTAATAACATACCACAAACTTGGGATGCTTTGAAACGGCTCATGCGGGCTAGATTTGTTCCTTCTTACTATGCACGTGATCTATTAAATAAGTTACAACAATTGAGACAGGGAGCTAAAAGTGTAGAAGAGTATTTTCAGGAATTACAAATGGGTATGTTGCGTTGTAATTTAGACGAGGATGAGGAACCAGCTATGGCTAGATTTTTGGGTGGTTTAAACCGTGAAATTCAGGACATACTTGCTTATAAAGATTACAATAATGTTACCCGTTTGTTTCATCTTGCTTGTAAAGCTGAAAGGGAAGTGCAGGGACGACGAGCTAGCTCTAGAACTAATATTTCTGCAGGAAAGACTAGCTCATGGCAACCACGCACGACTACTCCTTCGACTGAGCGTGCTTCTCCGCCATCTTCTTCACAAAGTCGGGCAGCATCTTCTTCTTCCAACAACAAGCCACATGCTTCTTCCACTAGCTCAGCAGTAAAGACCACCCAAAAGCCCACCGAGAGTGCTTCTTCTGTAGCATCTACCGGATGATCTAGAGACGTTCAATGTCACAAGTGCAAGGGTTTTGGCCATGTGCAGTGTGACTGCCCAAGCAAACGTGTTCTAATTGTTAAAGATGACGGTGAGTACTCATCTGCTAGCGATTTTGATGACGATACATGTGTTTTGCTTGCAGCTGACTATACAGGTAGCGATGAACATCAAGAAGAGCATATTGGTGCAGAAGATGCAGCGCGCTATGATAGTCTCATTGTGCAGCGTGTGCTTAGTGCACAAATGGAGAAAGCGGAACAAAATCAAAGGCACACATTATTCCAAACAAAGTGTGTCGTCAAAGAGCGATCTTGCCGCATGATCATTGATGGAGGTAGCTGCAACAACTTGGCCAGCAGTGACATGGTGACCAAGCTGGCACTAAGCACCAAACCGCACCCATATCCCTATTACATTCAATGGTTAAACAACAGCGGTAAGGCAAAGGTATCTAGACTTGTGCGAATCAATTTTACTATTGGATCATATAAGGATGTCGTTGAATGTGATGTTGTGCCTATGCAAGCTTGTAATATTCTGCTAGGAAGACCTTGGCAATTTGATAGAGATTCTACGCATCATGGTAGATCAAATCAGTATTCTTTTCTTTACCACGATAAAAAAATTGTGTTGCATCCTATGTCTCCTGAAGCTATTGTGCAAGATGATGTTGCTAGAGCTAGGAAAACTAAATATCAGGACCATGCTAACATTGAGAACAATAACAATGCCAAATCTGTGTTTGATAAGAAAAATGAGATATCTCTGAAGGGAAAATGCTTGTTTGCTACGATATCTGATATTAATGAACTGATTGCTTCCACCTCTGTTGCCTATGTCTTGGTATGCAAAGATGCTTTGATTTCCCTTTACGATGTGCAACATTCTTTGCCTCCTGCTGTTGCTAACTTTTGCAGGAATATTATGATGTGTTTCCAAGTGAAATACCACCAGGACTACCACCACTTCGTGGGATTGAGCACCAGATTGACCTCATTCCCGGTGCTTCATTGCCCAACCGTGCACCATATAGGACAAATCCAGAAGAAACAAAGGAGATTCAGCGCCAAGTACAAGAACTACTTGACAAAGGTTATGTACGTGAGTCTCTTAGTCCTTGTGCTGTTCCAGTTATTCTAGTACCTAAAAAGGATGGATCATGGCGTATGTGTGTGGATTGTAGAGCAATCAACAATATAACCATTCGATATCGTCATCCTATTCCACGCTTAGATGATATGCTTGATGAATTGAGTGGTGCTGTTGTGTTCTCAAAAGTTGATTTGCGTAGTGGTTATCACCAAATTCGCATGAAACTAGGAGATGAATGGAAAACTGCTTTCAAAACTAAGTTTGGTTTATATGAGTGGTTAGTCATGCCTTTTGGGTTAACTAATGCACCTAGCACCTTCATGAGATTAATGAACGAGGTTTTGCGTGCATTCATTGGAAAATTTGTTGTTGTGTATTTTGATGATATATTGATTTATAGCAAATCCATGGATGAACATCTTGATCACTTACGTGCTGTTTTTAATGCTTTGTGTGAGGCACGATTATTTGGTAATCTTGAGAAGTGCACCTTTTGCATGGATCGAGTCTCTTTCCTTGGCTATGTTGTTACTCCACAGGGAATTGAAGTTGATCAAGCCAAGGTAGAGGCTATTCAGGGGTGGCCTGTACCAAAGACCATCACACAGGTGCGAAGCTTTCTAGGGCTGGCTGGGTTCTATCGTTGCTTTGTGAAGGATTTCAGCACCATTGCTGCTCCATTGAATGACCTTACGAAGAAGGGGGTGCCTTTTTCTTGGGGCACCACACAAGATAACGCCTTTATCATACTGAAAGATAAGTTGACGCATGCACCTCTTCTCCAACTTCCTGATTTTTCTAAGACTTTTGAGCTTGAATGTGATGCTAGTGGGATTGGATTGGGTGTTGTTTTGTTACAAGAAGGAAAACCTGTTGCATATTTTAGTGAGAAAATGAGTGGGCCTGTTCTAAATTATTCTACCTATGATAAGGAATTATATGCTCTTGTACGAACTTTAGAAACATGGCAACATTATTTGTGGCCCAAAGGATTTGTTATCCATTCTGATCATGAATCACTAAAGCATATTAGGAGTCAAGGGAAACTAAACCGTAGGCATGCTAAGTGGATGGAATTTATTGAGTCTTTTCCTTATGTCATTAAACACAAAAAGGGAAAGGATAATGTTATTGCTGATGCTTTATCTAGACGTTATACTCTTCTATCTCAACTTGACTTTAAAATTGGATTAGAAACGATTAAAGATTAATATGAACATGATGCTGATTTCAAAGATGTATTGCTGAAATGTAAATACGGAAAAACATTGAATAAATTTGTCCTCAATGATGGCTATGTGTTTAGAGCTAACAAGTTATGCATTCCAGCTAGCTCCGTTCATTTGTTGTTGTTACAGGAAGCGCATGGAGGCGGGCTGATGGGGCACTTTGGAGTGAAAAAGACGGAGGACTACTTGCTGGTCATTTATTTGGCCAAGGATGAGGCGAGACGTGGAGCGCTTTGTTGCTCGCTGCACGACATGTCAAAAAGCTAAGTCACGACTTAATCCACATGGTTTGTACATGCCTCTTCCTGTTCCTAGCATGCCTTGGGAGGATATTTCTATGGACTTTGTTTTAGGACTGCCTAGAACAAAGAAGGGGACGAATAGCATCTTTGTTGTTGTGGATAGATTTTCTAAAATGGCACACTTCATACCTTGTCGTAAAAGTGATGATGCTACACATGTTGCTGATTTGTTTTTTCGAGATATTGTTAGATTGCATGGTGTGCCAAACACAATAGTTTCAGATCGTGATGCTAAGTTTCTTAGCCATTTTTGGAGAACGTTATGGGCAAAATTGGGGACTAAGCTTTTATTTTCAACTACTTGTCATCCCCAAACTGATGGTCAAACTGAGGTTGTGAATAGAAGTTTATCTACCATGCTTAGGGCTGTTTTGAAAAAGAATATAAAAATGTGGGAAGAGTGTTTGCCTCATGTCGAGTTTGCTTTTAATGGTTCCCTACATTCTAGTACTAAGAAATGCCCTTTTGAGATTGTTTATGGATTTGTACCCCGTGCTCCTATTGATTTATTACCTCTTCCTTCAATGGAACGAGTGAATTTTGATGCTAAACATCGTGCTGAATTGATCTTAAAATTGCATGAAACCACTAAGAAGAATATAGAGTGCATGAATGCCAAGTATAAACTTGTTGGTAGTAGGGGAAAGAAAACTATCACTTTTGAACCTGGTGATTTAGTTTGGTTACATTTGCGAAACGATAGGTTTCCTGATTTGAGAAAGTCTAAATTGTTACCTCGAGCTGATGGTCCATTCAAAGTGTTAGAAAGAATTAATAATAATGCATATAAACTCGAGTTGCCTACGAATTTTGGGGTTAGTCCCACATTTAACATTGCAGATTTGAAGCCATATTTGGGAGAAGAAGATGAGCTTGAGTCGCGGACGACTCAAATGCAAGAAGGGGAGGATGATGAGGACATCAACACCCTCGATACATCCACACTAACTCAGCTACCGGTTTCTGGTCCGATCACTCGCACTCGTGCACGTCAACTAAACTATGAAGTGAACTTGTTCTTGGCCTTATGTCCATCTTATCTAGACCGTGGAACTATGTGCTTTCTTGTTTTGCTTAGGAACAATGGAGAGGAGCCAATGGGAAGGGAATTCGCGCGGACGGGATTTGGACAGCAGAACAGCACCAACTTGTGACGGCCACCACGATTTCATATGGACTCCGATCTGGGCGTTCAAGTACTTCCTGGAAAGATTATCAAGTCTACTTTCAAACGGATCTGGCCTCATGTCCATATCTATTCCGAGTCGGCCGCAATAGTTATTTTAATACCTAGACCTTTTTCTGTCCAGGGTGCTGCATCACCAAAATTGGGCCCATGGCCCATGTATCGTTTGGAGTCCATTAGGGACTCGTGATTAGGGTTTCTCACGACCCTAGGGAGGTAATAAATAGTAGCAGCCGCCCTCATTAGCTGGTGGGTTTTTGTTTATTCGTAAGTTAGCTTCTGCTGCTTCCTTATACACGCGCGTGTTGACTAGATCGCCCGTCTACTTGTATCCAGAACCCCACTTTAGATTGATTCAACAGATAAGTGCTTGTTCTTATTGTTCTTGCATGTTCTTCGATTGCTTGCAGGAGCAAAGGCCCTCGTGGTCAGGTTGATTGTGCGCCAGCAAGATCAATACAACTTCGGAGTCGGTGTACCGATCGCTAAGGCGCATCGTCTTGGGGACGGTGTAGTCGGATCGCCAACGTCTTCTCCTCCACAAATCGAACCCTCCTATTCTCATCGAAAGATCGGGAACCAAGATCCTATCAGAGAGGCTAGGTCTGGAGTCCTCGAGACACATGGCAGCACCGGACCTCTCCTCAGCGGAGAGGCTGGGTCCAAAGTCCTCGAGACGCATGGAAGCACCGGACCTTTCCTCAGCGGGGAGGCTAGGTCCGGAGTCCTCGAGATGCGTGGCAGCACTGAACCTCTCCTCAACAGGGAGGCTAGGTCTGGAGTCCTTGAGGCGCGTGGCAGCACCGAACCTTTCCTCAGCGGGGAGGCTAGGTCTGGAGCTGCAGGTTGTCGGAGCTGTCTTGTCTTCCTTGTATGCGGGGGTACCCGGTCTACAGGGTATCGACACCCCTTATTTTGATACTTACTCTTGGACACACTATATTTGTTCTCATCTCTCCTCGAGGCGATTTTACCAACATAATGTGTTTCAAATGAGATATGGGCATATTATACTTGGCAACATACTTCGATGAGATGAATGAATGAGATGCTCCAGAATAAAATAAAATGGTCGCTGGGAGTTGGCGAGGAACATACCAATCACGACGTTATCAGCTTGCTGGTCCTCCTCAGTAGAGACGTGATTCACATTGCCATGAGTGACATTCTGCTTTCCACGTTTGCCTTGTGATGCTTCTCCATTCGGTCGTGGATTCTGCCTTGGTGCATTATTCATTGGTCCATAGCTTCTCTTGGGGCACTAACTTGCGAAGTGTCCAGCCTCTCCACAAACATAGCAGGTCTTGCTGCTTGAAGCACCAGGGAAACTCGGGTGCTGCTGACTTTGAGAATTATTCTCCATATTAGGGCGATAAGAATACGGGGTAGGCTGGCAAGGCGCTTGCATAACAGGGCACCACTACTGCTGGTTTGGGCGTGGAGGATAAGCAGCTCGATAAGCAGGAGCGGAGGGGTTGTAATATGGCGAATTTGGCAGCGCAAGGCAAGGACAGACATTGCTCCCCTGCGGCTGCCCTTGATATGGCATCTTCCTTTTATTATCTTGTTCCATCTCCCGGACCTTGTTTTCATTCTCAATGGCCTTGTCCACCATCTTTTGGAAATTGGCATAGTCACAATTGAGCAATTGAACTTGAATCTCATTATTTAAGCCCCTCATGAACAAATATTGCTTGCGGCTGTCCCGATTGATGTCCTCTGGAGCATACCTTGGGAGTTAAGTGAATTTATTGAGATACTCACTCACACTTGACTTTCCCTGCCTTAGGTTCTAAAATTCCTGCCTCTTCAAGATCATAACTCCCTCAGGAACAAAATGAGAATGGAAGCTCTCCTTGAATTCAGCTTAAGTGATCCTCTCTTGATTTTCATGGGCATTGCATAGCGAGTCCCACCAATCCGCAGCTGCTCCAACTAGCTGATGGGAAGCAAAGAGAACCTTCTCCCTATCATTGCACTGTACAATACCGAGCTTCTTCTCCACAGATTTCAGCCAATCATCAGCTTCCATAGGATCATTGGCTTGAGCAAAATTAGGCTGCCTGGTCTTCATATACTCTCCCAACCTGTTATGAAACGGGTGGGGGTGGGGTGGTTGAGCCATACCAGGTTGATTCTGATTATTGGTCTGCAGCTGTCCCAAAGTCTGCATCACGGTCTCCACAAGCTAATTCTGCATAGCCAACAACTGCTTTAGGTTGATAGCCTCAGGTCCAGGTCCATTGTTGTTGTTCTGAGGTGCCCTATTGTTCTTCTCATTCTCATTGGCATCCCTCTGGTTGCGAGTCATCGGCATCTGAAGAAAGAGCAAGGGATATGAAATTAAGCAACTATCGATACTAGCCTATATGGATGTGGCAACGCTAAAGCATCCCACAATCCTCTACTAAGCACACAAGCAACCATTACATAGCAATCAGCACACCAAACAAACCACAACACTTCCTGATTGTTCCTATATGCTCTAAAGTGTCCATTCTATCTAGGTTGCATCCTACGATCAACCTGTGGCTCTGATACTAATTTGTGACACCCGTTTCCGAAAATAAACCAAGTGCGATGCATATGTGTGTCCAAGATGTTTAACACACATACATGAGTACATCACAAACAATATACAGAAAATCACTACAACACAAGTTAGTTAAGTACATTTATTACAATATTCAAATAATCCTCAAATTACAAAATCTAATGATCAATATTGAACTATAACTGCAGCAGAAATAATCTAATTAAGCAACTAAGCAAAAGGGATAGCGTGGCTCCAAGCAACACCACAGGTAAGTCAACATCAGCACACAGCCTAGTACTGCGCATTATCCTCAGGATACTCCCAAACATCACCTGAAACTGTTGGTGGGGGAATTGCAAGGGTGAGTACATGTCGTACTCAACAAGTGTGGGAAAATAATGACATGTAGATTAAACACGGAATGATAATAAATAATGGCTAGTTGCTGAAAAGTACATTTAAAATAGGTGAAAATCATCCTTCAATGTCTATGTGATGTAGTCCCATCATATACCAAATAATTACCAATTATGAGTCCAACACCATTGATTACCAATATATCACATCCATTACTCATTATCCATCCATATACCATATTCTTACCATTCTCATTAACCATATCCAATTATCACCATCCAATCCATAACCATAACCAATACCGAACCATAACCCAACCATAAACATCCCAAATATCAGTTCCACTCTAATCATGGAAGTTGTCTAGGTGCTCATAACCGGGAGCACGGCTATCATGATAGTTTTAACACCCTGCAGAGGTTGTACCACTTTACCCACATGTTCGTGATTTCATCACCTTTTGGTGACTAAAAACCTCTATCATACCTTATCACACTTCTGTTGGTGTGTGGCCAAGAGATCAAAAAATAGCTTTTACAAAGGGACTACTAGTATGTACGGACCGACTAAGGTTTCACCAGCAGGCTTGAATCTCCATTCTCCCACCCACGGGCCACCTCATGTGCCATGCGGTTCCCAGGGTACTTCGCACCATCCAATGGTCCATACAATACCAGCAGCACACCTAATTATTCATCTACGCCGCACCCATACTTGGCCTTGTGGTGGCACTGTTGTCCTGGCTTATTCTCGCATGAACCATCCTTAGATCTAAGGCAAGCAAAATCACCGTAACATCCAACCGAATCCACAGACCATGCTTGATTAGATCTCCCAAGACCCATGTTAGCAATTATCCATATTCATCAATTCTCATCATATATGTGCTCAATAGTTCTTAGTTAAGCCATTTGGTTATTTTCCCAACCCAATTAATTAGAGTAAAGCAAAAAGGTAAAAATGCCCTTCCCGACACTCTGCAACATGTCCCAAGTGACAAGGATGGTCAAACAAAACTAGTAAACTCCTATCTTGGGTTTCCCATCAATTTGACACAAGCATGCGGTTTTGCAAACAAAACATTTAAAAACAGGATCAAAATAATCAAGGACACTTGCCTTGCTCCTGAGCTTGATTAGGGTAAAAAGCTTCGATGTTCTGGTGCTGGAGGTCCTCGACTGCACCCTCTAGAGCAACACCTTCTATTCCGCGCAATAGACATGAAAAACAGACATTAAAATTAATAAATGCTCATATATTACTCAATATGCCTTGATATGCAAGAGTAATGCAATCATGGGATAAAACTTGTTAATAAGTTGTTATTAATGTTTACTAACTAATTACAATTAAGTTTTACATGTTAGAACAAGTTTCCGGTTGATTTGAGTCAAATAAGAATTAATTCAACAACTTCATATTCAGGTGACCGGACAAGTCCGTATTGGGGTGATAGGATCTTGGTTCCCGATGTTTGATTTGTGAAGGAGAAGACGTTGGCGATCCGGCAACACCGTCCCCAAGACGATGCGCCTTAGCGATCGGTATACCGACTCCAAAGTTGTATTGATCTTGCTGGCGCACAATCAACCTAACCACGAGGGCCTTTGTTCATGCGAGCAATCGAAGAACACGCAAGAACAAGAAGAAAGAGCACTTATATGTTGAATCAATCTAAAGTGGGGTTCTGGATACAAGTAGACGGGCGATCTAGTGGACACGTGTGTGTACAAGGAAGCACCAGAAGCTAACTTACGAATAAACAAAATCCACCAGCTAATGAGGGTGGCGGCTACTATTTATTACCTCCCTAGGGTCGTGATAAACCCTAATCCCGAGTCCCTAATGGACTCCAAACGATACATGGGCCATGGGCCCAATTTTGGTGATGCAGCACCATGGACAGAAAAGATCTTGGTATTAAAATAACAATTGCAGCCGACTCCGAATAGATATGGACATGAGGCCAGATCATTTGAAAGTAGACTTGATAATCTTTCCAGGAAGTATATGAACGCCCAGATCAGAGTCGTATGAAGTCGTGGTGGCCGTCACAAGTTGGTGTTGTTTTGCTGTCCAAATCCCGTCCGAGTGAATTCTCTTCCCATTGGCTCCTCTCCATTGTTCCTAAGAAAAACAATAAAGCACGTAGTTCCACGGTCTAGATAAGATGGACATAAGGCCAAGAACGAGTTCACCTCATAGTTTAGTTGACGTGCACGAGCGCGAGTGATCGGACCAGAAACCGGTAACTGAGTTGGTGTGGATGTATCGAGGGTGTTGATGTCCTCATCATCCTCCCCTTCTTGCATTTGAGTCGTCCGCGACTCAAGCTCATCTTCGTCTCACAAATATGGCTTCAAATCTGCAATGTTAAATGTGGGACTAACCCCAAAATCCGCTAGAAACTCGAGTTTATATGCATTATCATTAATCCTTTCTAACACTTTGAATGGACCATCAGCTCGAGTTAACAATTTAGACTTTCTCAAATAAGGAAACCTATCCTTTCGCAAATGTAACTAAACTAAATCAACAGGTTCAAAAGTGATAGGTTTCTTTCTCCTACTACCAGCAAGTTTATACTTGACATTCATGCACTCTATATTCTTCTTAGTGGTTTCATGCAATTTTAAGATCAATTCAGCATAATATTTAGCATTGAAATTCAATCGTTCCATTGAAGGAAGAGGTAATAAATCAATAGGAGCACGGGGTACAAATCCATAAACATTCTCAAAAGAGCATTTCTTAGTACTAGAATGTAGGGAACGATTATACGCAAACTCAACATGAGGCAAACACTCTTCCCACATTTTTATATTCTTTTTCAAAATAGCCCTAAGCATGGTAGATAAACTTCTATTCACAACCTCAGTTTGACCATCAGTTTGGGGATGACAAGTAGTTGAAAATAAAAGCTTAGTCCCCAATTTTGCCCATAATGTTCTCCAAAAATGGCTAAGAAACTTAGCATCACGATCTGAAACTATTGTGTTTGGCACACCATGCAACCTAACAATCTCTCGGAAAAATAAATCAACAACATGTGTAGCATCATCACTTTTACGACAAGGTATGAAGTGTGCCATTTTAGAAAATCTATCCACGACAACAAATTTTCCAATGAATGCACACAAAACCTCGTTCATTAATCTCATGAAGGTGCTAGGTGCATTAGTTAACCCAAAAGGTATGACTAACCACTCATATAAATCAAACTTAGTTTTGAAAGCAGTTTTCCATTTATCTCCTAGTTTCATGTGAATTTGGTGATAACCACTACGCAAATCAACTTTTGAGAACACAACAACACCACTCAATTCATCAAGCATATCATCTAAATGTGGAATAGGATGACAATATCGAATGGTGATATTGTTGATTGCTCTACAATCCACACACATACGCCAGGATCCATCCTTTTTAGGTACTAGAATAACTGGAACAGCACAAGGACTAAGAGACTCACGTACATAACCTTTGTCGAGTAGTTCATGTACTTGACACTGAATCTCCTTTGTTTCTTCCGGATTTGTCCTGTATGGTGCACGGTTGGGCAATGAAGCACTGGGAATGAGGTCAATTTGGTGCTCAATCCCTCGAAGTGGTGGTAGTCCTGGTGCTATTTCACTTGGAAACACATCAAACTATTCCTGCAAAATGTTAGCAACATCAGGAGGCAAAGAATGTTGCATATTGTAAAGGGAAATCAAAGCATCTTTGCATACCAAAGCATAGGGAACAGAGGTGGAAGCAATCAGTTTATTAATATCAGATTTCGTAGCAAACAAGCATTTTCCCTTTGGAGATATCTCATTTTTCTTATCAAACACAGATTTGGCATTGTTATTGTTCTCAACATTAGCATGGTCCTGAGATTTAGTTTTCCAAGCTCTAGCAACATCATCTTGCACAATAGCTTCAGGAGACATAGGATGCAACACAATTTTTTTATCGTGGTAGAAAAGAATACTGATTTGATCTACCATGATGCATAGAATCTCTATCAAATTGTCAAGGTCTTCCTAGCAGAATATTACAAGCTTGCATAGGCACAACATCACATTCAATGACATCCTTATATGATCCAATAGCAAAATTGATTCGCACAAGTCTAGTTACCTTTGCCTTACCGTTGTTTAACCATTGAATGTAATAGGGATGTGGGTGCGGTTTGGTGCTTAGTGCCAACTTGGTCACCATGTCATTGCTGGCCAAGTTGTTGCAGCTACCTCCATCAATGATCATGCAGCAAGATCGCTCTTTGACGACACACTTTGTTTGAAATAATGTGTGCCTTTGATTTTGTTCCGCTTTATCCATTTGTGCACTAAGCACATGCTGCACAATAGACTATCATAGTGCGCTGCATCTTCTGCACCAATATGCTCTTCTTGATGTTCATCGCTACCTGCATAGTCAGCTGCAAGCAAAACACATGTATCCTCATCAAAATCGCTAGCAGATGAGTACTCACCGTCATCTTTAACAATTAGAACACGTTTGCTTGGGCAGTCATGCTGCACATGGCCAAAACCCCTTGCACTTGTGACATTGAACGTCTCTAGATCATCCGGTAGATGCTACGGAAGAAGCACTCTCGGTGGGCTTTTGGGTGGTCTTTACTGCTGAGCTAGTGGAAGAAGCACATGGCTTGTTGCCAGAGGAAGAAGGTGCTGCCTGACTTGGTGAAGAAGATGGCGGGGAAGCACACACAGTTGAAGGAGTAGTCGTGCGTGGTTGCCATGAGCTAGTCTTTCTTGCAGAAATATTAGTTCTAGAGCTAGCTCGTCGTCCCTGCACTTCCCTTTCAGCTTTACAAGCACGATGAAACAAACGAGTAACATTATTGTAATCTTTATAAGCAAGTATGTCCTGAATTTCACGGTTTAAACCACCCAAAAATCTAGCCATAGCTGGTTCCTCATCCTCGTCTAAATTACAATGCAGCATACCCATTTGTAATTCCTGAAAATACTCTTCTACACTTTTAGCTCCCTATCTCAATTGTTGTAACTTATTTAACAGATCACGTGCATAGTAAGAAGGAACAAATCTAGCCCGCATGAGTCGTTTCAAAGCATCCCAAGTTTGTGGTATGTTATTAGGATTTTTCTTGCCATGTTCTATCCACCAAACAGAAGCAAAATCAGTAAACTCACTAGTGGCTCCTCTAACTCTTGCGTTTTCAGGAAACTCATGACATGCAATTTTTTATCAACGGAAATCTCCCAAGTAATATATGCATCAAGGTCATATTTACCATCAAAATGAGGTATCTTAAATTTGATCTTGTTAAAAGTATCATCATGATTGCGTACCTCACGCTGATGATGTCCACCCATACCTTGACAGTTGCGTTGTAGCCGGCGCCATGGCCTAGCTTCCTCATCTTCTCCAATCTCCGTATCTGCAGAATAGTCATCTTCATTGTCACATACAATACTAGGAGCATTGCTCACCTGTCTATCCGTGGTGCGTCCACGATCCCTCTCCTCAAGGCGCTGCAGGATGGCTCCAATAGAAGTGTTCAATGTTTGAATGGAAATCTCCAACGTGCTGATTTTGGTGTTGGTGTCGGTCTGCATATTTTCCAATTGATCAAGGTGGTCACTAGTAACACGAAAATCCTCATCAGGCGCTTCTGTGCGTAGCCGCACTTGGCGTTCGAAGTGTTGTACAATTCCTCATGTGCGAGGTGAATGCACGTCTTCGTTTGTATTTGCTCCTCCTGCCGTGGTTAGTAGAAAAAAAGAAAAATCCAATATGAAAGGGTAACGTTATCTCTAGCTACAAAGGTGCTGGTGGAGATAACTTGCTCACTCTCAACCTATTCAATCAAGCTCTTACCTGTTCTTACCAAGCTCAGCAAGAAGGTGATGGCAACCAGCAAGTAATGAACAACTTCGAGAGCAGGTGTCAATCTATGGCTTTAGGTGGCTGAACTAGCACAAGAAGCAAACTTTCACCACGTTAATCACAACAAGCTGAATAAATGTTCTACGACAGTACTGTGCTGATCTTAGTCTAGACCGTACTAGAGACGCGAGCCGAGACACCAATGTCATCACCAAAAACACCCCAAACAACAATCTGATTTTTTCCTTTTTTTTTCGTTTTTTTTTTGTTGGGGTGGTCACCCAAACTCTCTCTAGATGGAATCAGGAGACCCTAGAACAAAATTTGCACATGCAGCTTTTGATCTTGCACTTGCCTTTTTCTTCTCTAATTGCTTGTGGCTTTTGTGCGGCTTTTGATTTTGCACTTGCCTTTTTCTTGTTGTCAAACTCAAATTACTAATATGACTCAAACTCGAAGTAGCAATCTGATTCGAACTTGAACTAGTAATCCGACTCAAACTCGAACTAGCAATCTGACTCAAACTCGAAGTAGCAATCTGATTTGAACTCGTAATTCGACTCAAACTCGAACTAGAAATCCAACTCAAACTCGAAGTAGCAATCTGATTCAAACTCGAACTAGTAATCTGACTCAAACTCGAACAACGAATCTGACTCGAACTAGGTGACCGAATGTGACACAAACTCGAAACTCTAGTGGTGCAAAACTAAAGACCAGCAACTTGACTCGTCGAAGCAACCATGAACTCAACAAGTCTTGAGTAAGTAGAGAAAGTAAAAGGCACAATGGTCAAGGAATAATGGAAAAAAGCAGATCTGATATTTTTTGGGGCTTTTTCTGGACTATAGGATGATAACAGCGGAAAGAAAAGTAATGGTTGCACTCTCACCGATTAACCTTGCTCTTATTACCACTTGATAGGATCTTGGTTCCCGATCTTTCGATGAGAATAGGAGGGTTTGATTTGTGGAGAAGAAGACGTTGGCGATCCGACTACACCGTCCCCAAGACGATGCGCCTTAGCGATCGGTACACCGACTCCGAAGTTGTATTGATCTTGCTGGCGCACAATCAACCTGGCCACGAGGGCTTTTGTTCCTGCAAGCAATCGAAGAACGTGCAAGAACAAGAAGAACAATCACTTATCAGTTGAATGAATCTGAAGTGAGGTTCTGGATACAAGTAGACGGGCGATCTAGTCGACACGCGGGTGTACAAGGAAGCAGCATAAGCTAACTTACGAATAAACAAAACCCACGAGCTAATGAGGGTGGCGGCTACTATTTATTACCTCCCTAGGGTCGTGATAAACCCTAATCACGAGTCCCTAATGCACTCCAAACGATACATGGGCCATGGGCCCAATTTTGGTGATGCAGCACCATGGACAGAAAAGATCTTGGTATTAAAATAATGATTTTGGATGACTCCGAATAGATATGGACATGAGGCCAGATCCGTTTGAAAGTAGACTTGATAGTCTCCCAGGAAGTACTTGAACGCCCGGATCGGAGTCCGTATGAAGTCGTGGTGGCCGTCACAAGTTGGTGCTGTTCTGCTGTCCAAATCCCGTTCGAGCGAATTCCCTTCCCATTGGCTCCTCTCCATTGTTCCTAAGCAAAACTAGAAAGAACGTAGTTCCACGGTCTAGATAAGATGGACATAAGTCCAAGAACGAGTTCACCTCATAGTTTAGTTGATGTGCACGAGCGCGAGTGATCGGACTAGAAACCGGTAGCTGAGTTGGTAAGGATGTATCGAGGGTGTTGATGTCCTCATCACCTCGGCCTCCCCTGCAAGCCACCCTCCTCTGGTCGTGCCGCATCGGACACCCGCTCCTCCACTGTGCCGTAGCTGCGCCCGCCTTTGACTGCTTGTTAACGTTTCTTATGTCACAGATAAAAATTTGCAAGCGCACAGAAACTATCGATGTAGTATTTCTCGTTAAAGAGTATTCCTAAGGGTGTCATTTATATTTTCCCAAAGGAAGGCTAGGTGGAAGTGTAGCAATCATCAAATGAAGAGGGTAGATTAGTCTAGGTAGGGTTTTAGTGAGGATGGATAATAGATATGTAGATGTAATGTGACACACAAAAGAGCATTATATTCTAAAGGGGGTAAATGGGTCTATGGGAGATTAGACTAAGAGTTAGGGAGTTCTCCTACAATGCCTCTAATATACATATACATAGACTAGGTTAGATACTAATGGGCATGTCAATGGTGAGTTCTTATGCTAAGTTGCTCAGCACATCGGGCACGGGTTTATCCCTAGCAATACTAGGACGACTCCCACAAAGAGCCTGTAGCATAACCAATCGTGGAGGAAATAATGACAGATAGGACTGTCACCACCGACTGCCTACCTCTTCAATCTGTGGTCTGCGAGACATCCAACTCTATATAACTATCCTAGCACCATGCTAGCATATTAAGTAAATACCATAAGAGCTGCAGCACGGGCTATCCTAAGGCAGTGACTAACCTAAACATCATTGAACCAACGTTGAGATATAGCATAAGTTATTCATATTAACATGATCATATCATAACTAATTAGACTATAGCGGGGGTTTATAGTGTTTATGATGATAGAATAATGACATTAATGTATGATCATAAAGACTATTCCTACCACGTACATGGAATCCACAATCAAACAAGAAACACTTCATCCAAGTATATGAATAAAAGAAGACTAAAGATAACATCTTTATTGTGCATAATGTCACAAATACAATAAGGAATATGAGAGCCATACCTTTCCCAATCTGGAATTGGGAAGAGAGAGACTCCTTCTACTCCTTCCTAATTTAGACTAAGGACTAGAGACTCTCCTCTCTACAGCCTAAACTCCTCTAAGACTATGAAAGATAGTGGATACAGTAGAATGAAGCTCAAGTGGTGGTGTGAGAAGTGAGGATAGGGGGTCCTATTTATAGCTGGAGAAGGGTCAGTTCTCGCCACCTAAAGCGTGCGAATCAATCTTCATCGTCATCAGGGCACCATAGGAGTCGACATGTGGAAGTTGACCGAGTTTGGCGCCAGGAACTAGTCTGCCGAACAGGGGGTTCAGTCGACCTGTTCTCTGCACCATTTCGCGTGTGCTTTCTCTAGGTCACTTCCATGTGGGTCCCATTGACTGATATGGGTGATACACCATTGGATGGCCTCGGATACTTCTGTTTATGGGCCATTTGATCCATGTGATGCCATGTGCGACACTTGATTGGCTGGGATGATAATTTATAGGATTGCTCCCCCTATTTTATCTCATTTCTTGCAAAAAATGCCTGCATGCAATATTCTTCCAAAGACAGTGGAAATAGGTTAAGTAGAAAGGTGATGTATGCAAGAAATGATATTTCCTTCATATAATTGAAGTATATTGATGGGTGAAATTGGGATATAATAGCCATCAACACTGCCCTCCTCGTTGCACCCCGCGTGCCGCGCCTGAATGTAGGCCCAGAGGGGGGTGAATAGGCCTTTTGAATTTCTGTCGGATCCTGCAACACTCAACAACAAGTTCAATACCAGAGAAATCGGACTAGTCCGGTAAAGTGCGGACTAGTCCGGTGTTCACGGACTAAGTTGATCAAGATTAATCGATTAGGTTGATTCTTCAATGTGTGCAGCGGAAATATAGAATCAAACAACAGTTTAACAGTTGTATATTGGATTGTATCACAATTAAGGCTTGTGTTCTAGAATTTATTGTAAATTGAACAATGTGTATCAAACTCTAGAGTAAGTTGATCAATTTGAGTGATGAACACAAAAAGGACAAGACACACAATTTATCCTGTGGTTCGGCTACCACGAAGGCAACCTACGTCCACGTTGAGGAGTCCACAAAAGGACCGGGTCTTCTCCAACCCTACCCTCGTCGGATCGCCACGAAGGCCAACCCTCTTCCACTAATCACAAAGGGGTGAATAACCAAATTCAAGGGGCGTTCTCACACGTTGAGAGCTCCCTTAGATTACAAATCACAATGCCACCAAAAACACACTCAGAAATTACAATTGAAACGCAGGAGTGTGTTAGAGATTCAAACCAAGAGCTCAATGATGTGTGCCACGTGTCTCTCCAATGATCTAGAAGTAATCTTTAATGGATTGATTGATCTTGCACTTAATTTTGTGGAGAGAAGTGGTTTCTCAGTCTCTTGGTAGGTGTGATGGCGCTAGGGTTCGAGAGAGTATAAAAGTGGGCCGTGCACCTCTATTTATATGGGGTTTCTAAAAGTGACCGTTAGGGTTCAGAAAGATCAGACTAGTCCGTGGTGGTCACCGAACTAGTCCGGTGTGCTGTGTGTAGCAAACCCTAAGTGTCCCGAAATATCGGACTAGTCCGGTCGAAAACGGACTTGTCCGATTTCACTACTGGAAATCTTCAGACTAGTCTGATAGCCATCGGACTTGTCCGGCCATGTGAAACCCTAAGTGTGTTGGATGACAAGTCCGCACTTGGAGGACTTGTCCGATTTAGATCAGTGGGTATTTTAGACTAGTCCGTGTAAACATCGGACTTGTCTGAAGTGGATCAGAAGGAATATCGGACTAGTCCGGTTAACAACGGACTTGTCCAATTTTGTGCGACTTGTGAAGTGTGTTGAGGACTAGTCCGCCCTGGGGAGGACTAGTCAGACTCAAGTCAGAAAGATATCGGACTAGTCCGACAGATATCGGACTTGTCCGATCTGGTGCAGAAAGGATATCGGACTAGTCCGGTTGATATCGGACTAGTCCAGTCCTGTGTAACTTGGTGCAATATGTGTGTGTGCTTAAATATGATTGAGCTCTTGGGTGTGTTTCCTTAACACACTCCATACACAATAATCTACTATTTCTTTTCCTTGAGCTCAAGTTCACTTTGCTCCTCATTATCCCTTCTTTTTGGTATTTTGCTCATTTTTCATTATTGGCCTGCATTCATCTCAACAAAAAGGTTAGGATCCCAATTGCTTGTCATAAATCATCCAAAACCCACAAGGGAGTCCTAGATGCACTTTCAATCTCCCCCTTTTTGGTGATTGATGACAACCAATTGAGATTTCACAAAATATGACAAAAAGAGATGAGATTTTCATAAAGTATGCACATATGACTCAAAAATACATCAAGCAGTAAGAGAAATATCCATATGTGCATTCTTTATGGTGGGATGCATAAGTGCATTGAAACATTGAGAATGACATAATTTACATTGATGTATCAATACAAAGTACATATGTCATTTCAGGAGCAAAGTTGCAGATTTCAACACATACTTGCAAATTAATTAAGCATTTCAACACAGAACCATAGTTAACATGAAAACAACGTTAAAGCATTACAATCACAAAGAAAGATAAAGAGGACTCTCTCCTCGCACCCTACCACAGCTAAAGCTAAGACTCCCCCTCAATCTCTCCCCCTTTGGCATCAAGACACCAAAAAGAAGGAGAGGAGGGTCCTAGGGTCTTCACTCTTCACTATCGGTCCTCTCGTCGTCGTCTTCGTCTTCATCATCATCAGCTTGATGAGGAGGGGAAGGAGGAGGGACGGAGCCACTCGAGCCCCCAATGCCAAAGTAGGCAAGCTCGGAGGGGTTCAAGGGCGCGAGCTCAGTGAAGTCTGGGTCAGAATCCTCAGAAATCACTGGAGATCCAATGGGATCGATCTCCAGCTTCTAGCAAATTTGCTTTACATTGGCCTTTATGTACTTCATGTCCTCCCTTCTCTTCTGGTTGAGCTTGTGGGCCTTCACTTCGGCCTTCTTGCAAGAGGAGAATATAGCAGCCAAATACTTGAGGATCCCACTAACTGATCCTTTCTGAGGGGCTTCCCTTGAAGTAGGGACAGCTCTGGCACCTTCACTTGATCTTGCAGGTGCCTCTGGACTGGAGGACGTCGAAGGAGCAGCCTGCACACTTGGCTTTTGAGGCATTTGAGGCCTCAAGAGGAGATGCTCCACATCTTTCACAAATTCAATGCCGATGACTTTTTCAATCACAAACATAAGGTAAGGAGCATATCCGCAAGATCTGTTGGGAGTGCAGGAGATGTTTACCATATCATTCCAGATGTATTCCGCCACATCAAATGGGCGGTCCTTGCTTATGACTCTCATCAGAGTTCGGAGGTATCCTTGCACACTCCCTGCATCCCCATCCTTAGGGGCAATGGTCTTTCTTAGCACTCTGTTCAACACCACAAAGAATGGCTTCATGTTTTTGGTGGAAGGAGGGTTGAACTTTGAGTTTGGCTCATATAGAAACTTCATCTTGTCCTTCTCAATGACCCCAATGTTGTGTATCACTAAGCAACCAGACCTTATGGAGTCAAGGTGGAGCAAGCTAGTGAAATCTTCTTGAGTGATGCTGTACTTGGATCCATGGGTCATCCAAGTGACACTCTCTTCATCCTCACTAGAGAAGTGACAGGTCGCAAAGAACTGCGCAATCACTTCATCATTCCAGTTGTGTCTGAAAGCAAACAGGTCTCTCAGTCCATGCTTTTCAATGGCTCTCACTACATCAGTGAACGGTGAGCAGCCCTTCTTCTCAAAGTGTGCCCAGTCAATCCACTGACTGCGCACCACGGGGGTCTTCATCGGTAGATACACCAATTTGTAGAAGTCTGCATGGAAGTTGCACTAAAACCTTCCATGGCCA
Organism: Tuctoria greenei; assembly: GCA_036927565.1. Lineage (NCBI taxonomy): Eukaryota > Viridiplantae > Streptophyta > Magnoliopsida > Poales > Poaceae > Tuctoria > Tuctoria greenei. The sequence goes on along the minus strand of JAYESD010000008.1, from coordinate 136,669,473 downwards.
GCTTGCTTTGGCCTACCATACCAGTCAATGCTTCTGAACTTGGCTGCAGAATCACTGCCCTTGCCGTTGAACTTCTCCTCAGTAGGGTCCCAGACCCCTTCCCTGGGAGCATGGAGCTTCAAGGGCCCGATTGGCCCCGTTGCTATCCCCTTGCCCTTGCCCTTGGCCTTGCGAGAGGCACCTGAGGATGCTGCTGCCTTTGACACTGGTTTCTTTGCCAGCACCTTCCTCCGAACCTGAGGAGGTGAAGGAGCTGGCTCCGAGGGTCTTTCTTGGCGTTTCTTGCCAAGACCCATCGAGGACCGAGGTGCCACTTCGTGGTCCAACTCGGCCTCAAAGTTGGAGATTTCGTTGTTTGAGGTCGACATGATCTGAGAATGATTTTGCAAGAAAGATGGTAAGTGATACAAGGCATAGGTATGAAAATATAGCAATAAATTGCATTGAGAAATTGAAAAATTAGGTTTTCAGTTCAGAAACATCGGACTTGTCCGGTGCACAGGCACGAACTAGTCCGGAGGACCGGACTTGTCCGTGCATGGACCGGACTAGTCCGGTGTTCATCCTCAAAAACCTAACAGATTGGTCAAGGAATGATTCCTAATGCAAATCTAGTCTAGCATACACGTAGTACATCAAATAAGCATGTATCTAGTGAAGGATGCTAGGCTATACGATCAACAATGGAGAAAAACAAGATTTCTAGGGTTTTGAAGAAAGTTACCGAAGAAATCAATTGAAGCTTGAAGGTTTGGGAGTTGGAGGCCGGACAAGTCCGCTAGCTTCAATCCCCAAGAGGTCAAGCTTGATCTCCGCCCAAATGTGGACTTTTTCGATGGAGGGAGCAGATAATCGCCTTGGTAGCTCGAGCGCAAGAGAGAGGAAGGCGTGAGCAAATGTGGGGATGAGAAGATTAGGGTTTGGTGGCGGCTAGGGTTATGGAGACGAAAAATCGGACAAGTCCAGACATGACCGGACTAGTCCGAAGTCATCCAGAGAGCTATAGCGGACTAGTCCGTGGTCTATCGGACTAGTCCGGTCTAACCGGCACTCTGCGGACTAGTCTGCAAGAGCGGACTAGTCCGGGTAACCACGAACTAGTCCATGGTCACCAGGAGAAATTGCATAGCCCATTCATATATATTTGAAGGTTCATTAATAGAGAATCGGTGGGACAAAACAAATCAATTAATCTTGATGAATTTGACCAGTAAGCATACAACAATCACACAATGATCATAATTCATCAAGATCTAATAATTGACATAGTTTTTCGAGAAAAAATGAAGAGGGATGATTTTCACAATTCAGTCAAAATTTTGAAGAGGTCAGGTATGCAACTTTTCAAGCCACACTCCGAGAATCAAGGATATTTAGTTCATTTCGGAGTTCGCAAAAACGCTTTTCATCAAGTGGCTTGGTGAATATGTCAGCCAATTGTTTTTGGGTGTTGACATGTGAGATGGTAATGTCTCCTTTCATGGAATGGTCTCTCAAGAAATGATGTCTTATGTCTATGTGTTTAGTTCTAGAGTGCTCAACTGGATTGTGGGCTATTTTAGTGGCACTCTCATTGTCATAAAGGAGAGGAATACGGTTCATATTGTAACCGTAATCTCTTAGAGTTTGTTGCATACAAAGGAGTTGTGCACAACAACTCCCGGCTGCAACATACTCCGCTTCGGCTGTGGATAAAGCAATGGAATTTTGTTTCTTGGATGACCAAGAAACTAAGGATCTCCCTAGGAATTGGCATGTGCCGGAGGTGCTTTTTCTATCTACTTTGAACCTGACATAATCTGCATCGGAGTAACCAATGAGATTGAATTTTGAGCCTTTTGGGTACCAAAGACCAAGGTTGGGTGTATGAACTAAATATCTCAAGATTCTTTTTACGACTGTCAAGTGACATTCCTTAGGGTTGGCTTGAAATCGTGCACACAAACATACACTCAACATAATATCTGGCCTAGATGCACACAAGTAAAGTAGAGATCCAATCATGGAGCGATATACCTTTTGATCGACGCTAGGTCCATCTTCCTTGAGATCCAAGTGGTCATTCGTTGCCATGGGGGTCTTTATGGGCTTTGCCTTGTCCATGCCAAACTTCTTGAGTATATCCTGCATGTACTTGATTTGGCTTATGAACGTTCCTTCCCTTTGTTGCCGTACTTGGAATCCCAAGAAGTACTTCAATTCTCCCATCATTGACATTTCAAACCTGCCTGTCGTGATTCTACTAAATTATTCACAGAAGGATTGGTTACTTGACCCAAATATTATGTCATCAACATAGATTTGACAGATAAAAAGATCATTATCTAAATTCTTTGTGAATAATGTATAGTCTACTTTGCCAATTTGAAAACCATTTTCAATTAAGAGATCTCTAAGACACTCATACCAAGCTCTAGGAGCTTGTTTGAGGCCGTAGAGAGCCTTGCGCAATTTATATACGTGGTTGGGGAATTCGTCGTCTTCAAACCCAGGTGGTTGATCCACGTACACTTCTTCCTTGATCGGTCCGTTGAGGAAGGCGCTTTTCACGTCCATTTGATATAGCTTGAAATCATGGTGAGTAGCATATGCAAGTAATATTCTAATAGATTCAAGCCTAGCTACTGGAGCAAAAGTCTCATCGAAATCCAAACCTTCGACTTCTGAGTAACCTTTGGCCACAAGTCGCGCCTTGTTTCTTGTTACCACTCTGTGTTCATCTTGTTTGTTTCGGAAGACCCACTTGGTGCCCACTATGTTTGCATTGGGTCTTGCCACAAGTTCCCACACCTCGTTCCTCTTGAAGTTGTTCAATTCTTCTTGCATTGCCACCACCCAGTCCGGATCCTTCAATGCATCCTCAATCCTGCGTGGTTCCAAAAAGGAGACAAACGAGTAATGCTCACAAAAGTTAGCTATGCGAGATTTAGTGGTTACTCCCTTTTGGATGTCACCGATGATGTTGTCGATTGGGTGATCCCTTTGAATGCATTGGTGTACTCTTGGGTGGGGCACTTGGGGAGTTGTGTCTTCATGATTGTTTTCTTCTCCCCCTGAGTGGTTGCCCTTGTTGACTTATTGATCATCTTCATACTCTCGTGCTTGTGTTGAAGCTCCCCCTTGATTGTTGGTCTCCTCTTGTGGTTCATTTTCCTCATTTATGTGTGAAGGTGACTCTTGTGGTCGAACATCACCTAGAGCCATTCTTTTCAATGCTAGACAAGGAGCTTCTTCTTTATCTAATTCACATGGATCAACTTGCTCCTTTTGGGAGCCGTTAGTCTCATCGAACACTACGTCACGTGCTACTTCAACAAGTCCGGAGGCCTTGTTGAAAACACGATAGGCGTAGGTGTTTGAATTGTAACCGAGCGAGAAACCTTCATCGGACTTCGAAGCGAACTGAAGTCCTGGGCTTCTTGTTCAGGATATAACATGGAGAACCAAAAACTCGAAAGTATGAAATGTTTGGTTTGTTACCGGTGAGTAGCTCATAGGGAGTTTTCTTGAGTAGTCGATGAAGATAAAGCCGATTTGCGGCGTGGCAAGCGGTGTTAATCGCTTCCGCCCAAAATCGATCCGAAGTCTTGTATTCATCGAGCATTGTTCTTGCCATCTCTATGAGTGTTCGGTTCTTCCTTTCGGCAACTCCATTTTGTTGTGGTGAGTATGGCGCTGAAAATTCGTGCTTGATGCCCTCTTCATCAAGGTACTCCTCTACTTGTATGTTCTTGAACTCCGTGCCATTGTCGCTTCGAATACTCTTGATTGACAATGAAAACTCGTTTTGAGCTCGCTTGAAGAATTTCTTGAGTGTTCGTTGTGTTTCTGACTTATCATGCAAAAAGAAAACCCAAGTGAAGCGAGAAAAATCATCAATGATAACCAAACCATATTTGTTACCGCCGATGCTTATGTAAGCAACTGGACCAAACAAGTCCATGTGAAGTAGTTCGAGCGGTCTTGTTGTAGTCATGATGTTCTTTGCGGGATGATGTGCTCCAACTTGCTTCCCGGCTTGGCACGCGCTACAAGGCCTGTCTTTCTTAAAAACAACATCTTTCAAACCTCGGATGTGATCGTCCTTGAGGAGTTTTTGAAGATTCCTCATACCAACATGCGCTAGCCGTCTATGCCACAGCCAACCCATGTTGGTTTTTGCAATCAAGCATGTGTCGAGTTTGTCTTTATCCTTGTTGAAGTCAACAAGGTAAAGCTTTCTCTTCAACATACCCTTGAATGCAACGGAACCATCACTCCTCCTTGAGACAGTCATACCCTCGTTAGTGAACAAGCAATTATAACCTTTATCACATAGTTGAGATATGAACAGCAGGTTATAATCTAAAGATTCAACATGTAAAACATGAGAAAGCGTGTGTTCAGAGGATATTGCAATTTTACTGGTACCGAGCACCTTTTCCTTGACTATTATCTCCGAAGTAGATGCCTTCGTTTGGGTCCTCGTTTTCTTCATATTCCACGAACATCCTCCTTTCTCCGGTCATGTGGTTGGTGCATCCACTGTCTAGCACCATTTGGATCCACCGGAGGAATAGGCCTGCAAAAACAAATTATGCTTTGGTTTTAGGTACCCAAGCTTGCTTGGGTCCTTGAAGGTTAGTTACAATACATTTGGGCACCCACACATGGGATTTTGTGTTCTTATGACATGGCCCAACATAATAAGCATAAACCTTACCAAGATTGTTTCTCATTAATACATAAGAGGCATCAAAAGTTTTAAATAGAAGTTGCTGTTATTTATGAATCGGACTAGTCTAGGTGGCCGGAATTGTCCGGATGACATGACTTGTTCGGACACCGACTGGACTAGTCCGGTATTCATGCGAGTTCAGTTTCTTATTCTTCAACTTATCAGTTTGAGAGGATCTTCCCTTCACAAAGGAGATCCTTCCCCTGTTATTCTTATGACTTCCAGCATGTTGCTTTTCATCATAAGAGTAGCCAATGCCATATTTGACATTTGGAGGTCTTTGGACCAAGTATGCACTACGTGCATAGTTGATCTTCTCCTTGTCAAATATTCCATACTGGGTAGGATTTTTATCCTTTCTGGAGGTTGACTTCTCCTTCAAACTGGTGTTGATTTTACTACATGTGCACATATGAACAAGATCAGTTTTAGTGGGTTGAGAAGGTGAACTTGAAGAGGAGGAAGGTTCACTTAGCTTGAGTGACTCAACTTGCACTTCAAGGATTTTGTTAACCTTGATCAGGTCAGCAAGTTGGTCCTTGATTGCAACATTTGAGTCGGTTAACTCCAAGCATGTTTTCTTGCTTGAAGCTAGCTCAAGCTCTAGTGAACTGTTTTTCTCCTTTTCAAGCTCTAGGAGTTTGTCAAGTTTGACATACTTCTCCTTTTGGGAGATAATCATGTCCTCTTGACGATCAATTAACCTCTCCTTCTCAACAAGTTGGTCAAGTAAAAATTTCATTTTAGTAGCAGTTTTCCTATCTAGTCCATTTAGCATATCCTCATCATCACTATCTAGTTCATCATCACTAGAGTAGGAATGCATGGAAGGGGTTTTGATGTTTACCTTGCGTTTACCTTCCTTTGCCATGAGACAAGTGCCATTTCCCTTCTTTGCACCGAGTGTGGGGAAGAGTGTGGATTTCTTGGATGTGCTTTCTATGGCTATGCTAGCCATCTCTTCTTCATCGGATGATGAGGACTCATCGTTTGAGTCCCACTCCTTCCCAATGTGTGCTTGTTCGGCTTGTTTCTTCTTCGTGAATAATTTCTTAGGTTGAGGCTTGGTTTCTTTAGTTTTCTTCTTGTTGTCCTCATACGGGCAATCGACTATAAAGTGGTTATACTCACCACAATTATAGCACGCTCGCCTCATCTTTGGCTTCGTCCTTTCCTTGTACTTTCCTTCACTTGATTTTGTTCCTTGTCTCTTCTTCATTATTCTCTTGAACTTTTTCATGAACAAAATCATATCCTCTTCATCTAGCTCACTACTCTCGTCATCACTGTCCTCCTCTAGTTGTGCTTCTCTTGCTTCTTTGGATAGAGGCTTGAGAGTAGATTTTAGGGCAACTCCTTTCTTCTTGGCTGAGGTGAGGTCAGCAATTTCTTTGACGTGCTTGGCTTGTTTCTCCATCATTTCAAAGTTGATAATTTTACCAAGCAATTCATCCGGAGTCATCCTTTTGTAACCGGGGCTTTCTCTGATCATTGAGCATAGCGTGACATTGCGAGGCATAAAATCTCTAAGGATGAGCTTTACCACCTCGTGGTCATTCCACTTCTTGCTCCCATATGATCGAACCTTGTTGACAAGTGTCTTCAAACGATTGTACATATCCTGGGGTGACTCGTCTTCCTCAATTGCGAATCTTCCTAGTTCACCTTTGATCATTTCAATTTTTGCCTCACGCACATGCCGGTCACCTTCATGTGCTGTTTGGAGTGTATCCCATATCTCCTTAGCAATTTCGAGTCCATCTACCTTGGTGAACTCGTCTCGACTGAGAGAGGAGGTGATTACGGCTGCGGCTTGAGCGTTTCTATGGATGGCCTGCTCTTGACTTGGGGTGAGCTCTTCGTCGTCATTCGGAATATCTATCCCTGTACATACAACATGCCATAAACTTGGGTTGAGGGAAATCAAATGCATCTTCATATTCTGCCTCCACATGGAGTAATCACTCCCATCGAAGTGTGGGGCTTTTCCAAGTGGGATAGATAAGTAGTAATTGTTATTGGAATTTAGACGATCATAATTAAAAGGATATCGGGAGTAGTTGGTGTGACTACTCCCCTTCTTCTTCTCTTCAACTTTCCCTTTCCCTTTCCCTTTTGAAAGTGCCTTCTTTCTGAGGAGCGCCTTTAGCTCCAGCGTCTCCTCATCGTCGTCCTCGAAGTCTTGAATGGCTTCGAGGTACTTCTCCAGTTTTTGGGTCTTGTCGTTGTTGACTTCCTCTTGGTTGTTGATTTTGTGGACGTCCTTCATGTCTGACATGATCTCTTCGAGTGGTTAAAATCTTTCTTGAAGAACCAAGCTCTGATACCAATTGAATGTAGGCCTAGAGGGGGGGTGAATAGGCCTTTTGAATTTCTGTCGGATCCTGCAACACTCAACAACAAGTTCAATACCAGAGAAATCGGACTAGTCCGGTAAAGTGCAGACTAGTCCGGTGTTCACGGACTAAGTTGATCAAGATTAATCGATTAGATTGATTCTTCAATGTGTGCAGCAGAAATATAGAATCAAACAACAGTTTAACAGTTGTATATTGGATTGTATCACAATTAAGGCTTGTGTTCTAGAATTTATTGTAAATTGAACAATGTGTATCAAACCCTAGAGTAAGTTGATCAATTTGAGTGATGAACACAAAAAGGACAAGACACACGATTTATCCCGTGGTTCGGCTACCACGAAGGCAACCTACGTCCACGTTGAGGAGTCCACAAAAGGACCGGGTCTTCTCCAACCCTACCCTCGTCGGATCGCCACGAAGGCCAACCCTCTTCCACTAATCACAAAGGGGTGAATAACCAAATTCAAGGGGCGTTCTCACATGTTGAGAGCTCCCTTAGAATACAAATCACAATGCCACCAAAAACACACTCAGAAATTACAATTGAAACGCAGGAGTGTATTAGAGATTCAAACCAAGAGCTCAATGATGTGTGCCAAGTGTCTCTCCAATGATCTAGAAGTAATCCTTAATGGATTGATCGATCTTGCACTTAATTTCGTGGAGAGAAGTGGTTTCTGAGTCTCTTGGGAGGTGTGACGGCGCTAGGGTTCGAGAGAGTATAAAAGTGGGTCGTGCATCTCTATTTTTATGGGGTTTCTAAAAGTGACCGTTAGGGTTCAGAAAGATTGGACTAGTCCGTGGTGGTCACCGGACTAGTCCGGTGTGCTGTGTGTAGCAAACCCTAAGTGTCCCGAAATATCGGACTAGTCCAGTCGAAAACAAACTTGTCCGATTTCACTACTGGAAATCTTCGGACTAGTCTGATAGCCATCAGACTTGTCCGGCCATGTGAAACCCTAAGTGTGTTGGATGACAAGTCCGCACTTGGAGGACTTAACCGATTTAGATCTGTGGGTATTTCGGACTAGTCCGTGTAAACATCGGACTTGTCCGAAGTGGATCAGAAGGAATATCGGACTAGTCCGGTTAACAACGGACTTGTCCGATTTTGTGCGACTTGTGAAGTGTGTTGAGGACTAGTCCGCCCTGGGGAGGATTAGTCCGACTCAAGTCAGAAAGATATCGAACTAGTACGACAGATATCGGACTTGTCTGATCTGGTGTAGAAAGGATATCGGACTAGTCCGGTTGATATCGGACTAGTCCGGTCCTGTGTAACTTGGTGCAATATGTGTGTGTGCTTAAATATGATTGAGCTCTTGGGTGTGTTTCCTTAACACACTCCATACACAATAATCTACTATTTCTTTTCCTTGAGCTCAAGTTCACTTTGCTCCTCATTATCCCTTCTTTTTGGTATTTTGCTCATTTTTCATTATTGGCCTGCATTCATCTCAACAAAAAGGTTAGGATCCCAATTTCTTGTCATAAATCATCCAAAACCCACAAGGGAGTCCTGGATGCACTTTCAATCTCCCCCTTTTTGGTGATTGATGACAACCAATTGAGATTTCACAAAATATGACAAAAAGAGATGAGATTTTCATAAAGTATGCACATATGACTCAAAAATACATCAAGCAGCAAGAGAAATATCCATATGTACATTCTTTATGGTGGGATGCATAACTAAGTGCATTGAAACATTGAGAATGACATAATTTACATTGATGAATCAATACAAAGTACATATGTCATTTCAGGAGCAAAGTTGCAGATTTCAACACATACTTAATTAAGCATTTCAACACAAAACCATAGTTAACATGAAAACAGCGTTAAAGCATTACAATCACAAAGAAAGATAAAGAGAACTCTCTCCTCGCACCCTACCACAGCTAAAGCTAAGACTCCCCCTCAATCTCTCCCCCTTTGGCATCAAGACACCAAAAAGAAGGAGAGGAGGGTCCTAGGGTCTTCACTCTTCACTGTCGGTCCTCTCGTCGTCATCTTCGTCTTCATCATCATCAGCTTGACGAGGAGGGGAAGGAGGAGGGATGGAGCCACTCGAGCCCCCAATGCCAAAGTAGGCAAGCTCGGAGGGGTTCAAGGGCATGAGCTCAGTGAAGTCTGGGTCAGAATCCTCATAAATCACTGGATATCCAATGGGATCGATCTCCAGCTTCTGGCAAATTTTCTTTACATTGGCCTTTATGTACTTCATGTCCTCCCTTCTCTTCTGGTTGAGCTTGTGGGCCTTCACTTCGGCCTTCTTGCGAGAGGAGAATATAGCAGCCAGATACTTGAGGATCCCACTAACTGATCCTTTCTGAGGGGCTTCCCTTGAAGTAGGGACAGCTCTGGCACCTTCACTTGATCTTGCAGGTGCCTCTGGACTGGAGACCGTCGAAGGAGCAGCCTGCACACTTGGCTTTTGAGGCATTTGAGGCCTCAAGGGGAGATGCTCCACATCTTTCACAAATTCAATGCCGGTGACTTTTTCAATCACAAACATAAGGTAAGGAGCATATCTTCAAGATCTGTTGGGAGTGCCGGAGATGTTTACCATATCATTCCAGATGTATTCCGCCACATCAAATGGGCGGTCCTTGCTTATGACTCTCATCAGAGTTCGGAGGTATCCTTGCACACTCCCTGCATCCCCATCCTTAGGGGCAATGGTCTTTCTTAGCACTCTGTTCAACACCACAAAGAATGGCTTCATGTTTTTGGTGGAAGGAGGGTTGAACTTTGAGTTTGGCTCATATAGAAACTTCATCTTGTCCTTCTCAATGACCCCAATGTTGTGTATCACTAAGCAATCAGACCTTATGGAGTCAAGGTGGAGCAAGCTAGTGAAATCTTCTTGAGTGATGCTGTACTTGGATCCATGGGTCATCCAAGTGACACTCTCTTCATCCTCACTAGAGAAGTGACAGGTCGCAAAGAACTGCACAATCACTTCATCATTCCAGTTGTGTCTGAAAGCAAACAGGTCTCTCAGTCCATGCTTTTCAATGGCTCTCACTACATCAGTGAACGGTGAGCAGCCCTTCTTCTCAAAGTGTGCCCAGTCAATCCACTGACTGCGCACCACGGGGGTCTTCATCGGTAGATACACCGATTTGTAGAAGTCTGCATGGAAGTTGCACCAAAACCTTCCATCGACAGCTTGCTTTGGCCTGCCATACCAGTCAATGCTTCTGAACTTGGCTGCAGAATCACTACCCTTGCCGTTGAACTTCTCCTCAGTAGGGTCCCGGACCCCTTCCCTGGGAGCATGGAGCTTCAAGGGCTCGACTGGCCCCGTTGCTATCCCCTTGCCCTTGCCCTTGGCTTGGCGAGAGGCACCTGAGGATGCTGCTGCCTTTGACACTGGCTTCTTTGCCAGCACCTTCCTCCGAACCTGAGGAGGCGAAGGAGCTGGCTCCGAGGGTCTTTCTTGGCGTTTCTTGCCAAGACCCGTCGAGGACCGAGGTGCCACTTCGTGGTCCAACTCGGCCTCAAAGTCGGAGATTTCGTTGTTTGAGGTAGACATGATCTGAATGATTTTGCAAGAATGATGGTAAGTGATACAAGGCATAGGTATGAAAAGATAGAAATGAATTGCATTGAGGAATTGAAAAATTAGGTTTTCAGTTCAGAAACATCGGACTTGTCCGGTGCACAGGCACGGACTAGTCCGGAGGACCGGACTTGTCCGTGCATGGACCGGACTAGTCCGGTGTTCATCCTCAAAAACCTAACAGATTGGTCAAGGAAGTGCACTACTGTGCTTTGTGTCGAGGTACCCCATTGTTCTTGCTTGAATGCTTGTTCGTGCGTGTTGATGACCCTTATACTTAGCCAAGCTGTGGAATGGCGATGTCGAGTGGGATGTAAAGATGTGGGAGTGCCCGGTGAGACGATTTTTTCTATCTTCACAACACAGCTATCCTCTGGAAAATCCTGTTGCTTGGTTCGAGTTACTCACTCAGCTTTCATTCCTGGCACTTCGTTACTCACTCAGCTTTCACACTACCTATAGTTGTGTTACCATGACCTCTTGGTGTGACACCCGGTTCTGGAAAATGAACCAAGTGGGACGCATATGTGTGCCTAGGATGTTTAACACACATACACGAGTGCATCACAAATGATATTCAAATTATAAACAGGTCTCGAATAATAACACTAATAATAGTACTTTATTACAAATCCAAATAGTCTTGAATACAAGCTCTAACAACATTGCAGTGGAAAACTAAACACTAAATAGCTCCAACTCCACAGGCAAGCTTGACGGTAACACGCACACCTAGAACTCCTCATAGTCATCCGTATACTCCACATTGTCACGTAATACTGAATTAGTTGGGGGGATAGCAAGGGTGAACACATGTCGTACTCAGCAAGTGTGGGAAAATATGACATGTAGCTTAAACAAGGACGATAATAAATGGCTAATTGCATAAAAGTACATTCAAAACATTTAAAATGCAATATTATGATCATTAAGTGAAGTCAATCACATAATAACCCAAATACCAATACCATCATGTCCAATGTCATCAATTCGACTTAAATAACCATAATGATTGGTATTCATCCATATTCAATTAATAACTATCCATTTGACTCATTATCACCAAACCCATATTCCAGTCCCAAGTTCCATTCAATTCCAACCATTACTCATTATCCAGGTCCATAACTCTAATCATGTGAGGGTCCGGGTTCCTCATAACCGGGAGGACGGCTATCATGATACCTTTTAACACTCTGTAGAGGTCACTCCACTTTACCCACACGTTTGTGATTTTGTCACCTGTCGGTGACTACAGAAAACCTCCCTTATACCAATTACACTACCTTATATTTATGGCCAATAGATCACAAAATAGCCTTTACAAAGGGACTACTAGCATATTCAAACTCACTAAGGTTTTATCGGAGGTGAAGTCTCACAACTGAGCACATCCGTCCAAGGGCCCCCTCTTGTGTTGTTCGGATCCTAGAGCAGTCCTGCCACTATTGCAAACTCAATTGACTCCCATTCCCTGAGCTTTCCATATGATCCAAATAATGCTAAAAATACACCTAATTAATCAGCTAAGTCGCACCCATACTTTGCCTTGTGGTGGCACTATATGTCATGGGTGGTCGCTCCACGAGTCGGTCCTTAGATCTAAAGCAAGCAATACCACCAAATCCTTCCAACCCATGCCACATAACCGGCTTGCTTAGATCCCTAAGTTCCATGTTGCTAAAGGGTCATTATTATCAATTCACATCATTCATATGTTCAATAATTCATAATTAAGTCATATATGATTATTTCCCAATCCCAATTAGGTCAAGCAAAGAAAAATTGGAAAATACCCTTCCCGACTCTCTACAATATATCCTAAGCGACAAGGATGGTCATACAAGACTAGTAAACACCTATCACGGGTTTTCCATCAATTTGACACAAGCATGCACTTTTGCAAACAAAACATTTAAAACATAGGATCAATATGGTCAAGGACACTTGCCTTTATATTCTGCAATTTGATTCTCAGTCAAATCAAAGTCTTGCGCTTGTTGATCCATGTATATTCGCTTCTCGATCGTAACCTCTTGATCGTACCCGTCTACTCGCAATCAAGCACATTCAGTCAATACAATGCGCACATACCAATCAATATGCAATGATGCGGATGCATGCACAATTATAAGTGTAACATATGTATTAATTCACTATTAATTAGGTTCAAATAGTTCTCAAGTGTCTATGTAAGTTTTGGGTCAATTACAATGGTTCTAGTGACAATTAAAGGTTGCTAAAATTTGAATACTATACTAGTCTGTAGTGGAGCCGGACTAGTCTGCACTGCACCAGACTAGTCCGCATAAGACCAGACTAGTCCGTGGCATTATAGCAAGACACGATTAAATAAGTGTGGACGTGATATGGTTCGAGCAGTAGATTAATTCTTGTCATTAAAATCAGCATGAGCGAGACTATTGTAATGTAATGGCTTTATCGATTGTGGGACGAGACGTGGCGTGCATCTCCGTCGTCTAGGCTTCGTTGATGAAGATGACGGCATGATGTCGATGAAGGAACGATAGTGATATAGATGAAGAAGACGATGCAGTGATATCCCGTAAACACTGGCGATGTTGCGACGATCTCCGGTGGACTGCGACTCCTCTCTTTTCTTCCTTCTTTTTCTTTCCGGCGCTGGTCTTTTTTCCTCCCGATGTGTTGCTGGTGACTAGGGTTTTTTCACGGGAGAAACTCACGGTGTAACAGAGGCTAGGGCGACGGTAGTTTTTCCCTCACAGTGAACTCTTACGTATGCAGGGATTATGGAATACAGGCTACAGAAGCCTTGGTTCCTTTTATAGGAGCCGGAGGTTACGGAACTTGGAGTCCCAATCGGGCTCGGTTCATGGCCTGTGCACAGGCTGGGTTGACTTTTTTCTTTCTTCTTTATTGTTGATATTTCCTACGCACTACTAACAATTCATCCCTACGAGTGGTGCCAGCAATGTTTGTTGGTAGGTTTTAATTCTCAAGTGAACGTCCGCAAGCGCACGGAAATTATCGATGTAGCATTTCCCCTTTTAAGAGTATTCCCAAAGGGTGTCATTTATATTTTCCTAAAGAGACTAGATGGAAGTAAATTCATCAAGTGGAAAAGTTAGGTTAGCCTAGGTAGGGTTCTAGCAAGGACGGGTCAAATGATAAGTGGAGGTAGTGTGACACACACAAGAGCATCCTATCCTAAGGGGATAAATGAGGTAATAGACTAGGCTAAGAGTTAGGTAGATACTCCTACTATGCTTCTAATGTACATATACATAGCCTAGGTTAGTTACTAATGATCATGTTAATTATGAATTCTCATGCTAAGTGGATTAACACATCGGGCACGGGTTCACCCCTAGCAACACTAAGTGACTCTCTCCAAGAGCCTGTGGCATAGCCAAACGTGGAGGATTACAAAAAGACAGATAGGACTGTCACCACCTACTGCCTACCTCTTCAATCTGTGGGTCTACGAGACATTCAACGCTACTCTCTATCCTAGCACCATGCTAGCATATCAAGAAATTACCTTAAGAGCCTAGGCACAAGCCATCCTAAGGCAATGAACTACATCATCATTGAACCAATGTTAATTCATAACATAAGTGATTCATATTAATATAGTCATATCATAGCTAATTAGACCATAGTGGAGGTTTGTAGTGTTTATGATGATGTATCAAGAATGGTATAGCACAATCATAAATACTATTCCTATCACATACATGGAATCCACAATCAAACAAGAAACACTTCATCCAAGTATATGAACAATGGAAGACTAAAGATATCATCTTTATTACGAATAAAGTCACAAATACAAATAGGAATATGGGATACATACCTTTCACAATTGGGAAGAGACTCCTACTCCTCTCCTACTTGGACTATGGACTAGAGACTCTCCTCTCTACAGCCTATACTTCTCTGAACCTATGAAGAGTAGTGGATATAATGGATGAATACTCAAGTGGTGTGTGTTGAAGTGAGGGGTGTGAGGTCCTATTTATAGCTTGGTGAAGGGTCGGTTCCCGTCACCAAAAGCGATCGAATCAGTCACCCATGACCTCTTCAAGTCGGGAGGAGCCTACATGTGGAGTTTGACCGAGAAAGGCGCCAGGACCTAGTCGGCTGACTAGGGAGGTTGGCCGACCTGGTCTTGGCCCCTTTTGCGGTGTGCTTCCTCCAGGTGACTGACAGGTGGGTCCCATTGACTAATATTGGTGCTTCATTATTGGATGGCCTCAGATACTTTTGTTTGTAGGCCATTTGATCCATGTGGTGCCACGTGGCGTTGTCTGATTGGCTGGAATGATATCTTATAGGATTCATCTCCTTGTTTCACTTCATTTCTGCATAGAATCCATGCATGCACTACTTTCTCCAAGGACAAGTGGAAATAGGTTAAATAGAAAGGTGATGTGTGCAAGAAATGACAATTCCTTCACATAATTGAGTTATATTGACGGGTGAAATTGGTGTATAACAGCCGTCAACGAACTCCCCCAAGCTTATCCTTGCTCGTCCAGAGCAAAGTCAAGACTTTATGTTGATGATCAGGAGTTGCTACTATGTTCTATCTTTTCAAAAGTACCATGTGCACAACAAAATACTCTATCGAATATTGCAAAAATTGGCACGGTACTCCCATCTTAAGTCATTATGGGGCTTATTCCATCTTCTATCGGGTGGTTGAAAGATAAAACAGCAAATGGAGCACACATACCCTAGTGTAACATCCCATTTTCCGTAAATTAATAATTCGTAGCCATGAAGTTAATCAACGAAGATATAACGAGAAATAATAGAACTACGCCATCGGATAAGAGCTAATAGTAAAACTAAATAGAAAGTGAAAGAGAAAAAAATAAATAAACACACGCACACACACACACACACAACCATTAATTTAATCATGGGTGAGTGATAATTTTGATTATACAACAATAACATGAACTAGTGAAACAAAGAGCAGCCATAACGTTGAATAAAAATATTAATAAAAACCTTGAATCCACGTCATACTCATCTGGCCCATCTGACAACACGTCTAGCAACAGACCTCCTCATGGCAACTTCCACCCACCCCCTCCACTTTTCTTTAATTTACAAAAGCATCCATCTTCTTTCTCCAGCCAAATATACACACCAGCACCCACGATGTCCTCTACTGGCGGCACACTGCCGATGCACACTACGAAGCCGCCTTATCCTCTCCCCGCCTTCTCCATTTTCCTGGAAGCTTCCGGAATGCTCGCGCTCGAACTCATCCACCTGCTGTACCGGTGAAACGATGGCCTCCTACCGTTTTCAATGGCTTGACGACGGCAAGGACAGCCGTCCTGGCAGCCACTACTAGACGATGACCGGCGGACGTGACGGCTCGTGCAAACGCAACGAGACCGCTCGCTACGCGACACACCGCCCCGTCTGAGTTCGGCACGCGCGTGTACGGCGACTTTATTGCACCCGACCGACCTCCGTCGAGGCCGGCCGTCCACCGCCTTTTCCCCGCCTATAAATTTGGCCGTGTGGGCTGCGCCGCGTTCGTAGCCACGCCGAGTGACCATAGCGACCGACAGGTGAGCTCTTCCTCTCCATTGCCAGCATCGAGCTTCTCTCTCCATGACCTTCCTCCTCCGAATCCGACCTGTTACCCACGACCTATGCCCAAATTAGTGACGAAATCGAGTTTGCCGAGTTCTAATCCCCATATTCCTCCCACCTAGCCATCCTCTCGCTTATTTTCTCCTCTTCGGTTTGAGCCGTGGAGCAACCTTCGTTGCCTGTCGGGAGGTAGACGAAGGCAGACGAAGGCTCTCTGTTCCCCTCCGTAAGGTGCTCTGTGTTAGCTAATATCCTTAGCTGGGCCGGACACTAGTAAACCTCCAGCAGTTGTGTGGCCCACGCTTCAATCCCAAGTACCAATACTAGTAGTTAAGTTTGAACCCTGCCGTAGGCCAATACCAGCTCCAAGTGCCTTACGTTAAGCCCAGGAACCCACTAGGTTGTTAGCCTTTAAACCAAGGTATGGGCCATAGACCACCAGACCAAGTCAGCAAGCGGAACTCTGAACCAGACCCAGATAGCGTAAGAGGCTCCCGTTCACAACCCATGAACCAACTTTTGCTTAAATAAATAATTATTAATTAATTTTCGTAATTAAACCAGCATCTACATTATAAAATCCATACCTCACCCATACGATCTCCGATTAACCTGACTCTTTCTCTAAAATTCATCTAAAAACATAACCTATTTAATACAACTAAATTTGTATGATATATTGATGTGTGGTTGCATTGTTTGTATGATTGCTTGTGTGCGCGTTGCGGAACAGACCCAGTACTGGAAGAGAACCCGGAGGAGCCAGCTGACCAGGAGAACGACGCCGCCGACGGTAGTGAAGGCAAGTTCCACTGCCCCTTTTTGATCATATTGTTCCTATGTGAGGATCATCCTTTGTGGCCAGTAGATTAGATCCTTGCATTTAATGCTCGTGAGATAGTTGAGTGACAGAGGGAAGCCATATTACCTTCTATTGTTGCATATTGTTATGATGAGATTATACATGATGTTAAGGCTCCTTGTGTTGTTGTATGGGTGGTGAGAGTATGAGTGTGACCAGGGTAGAAGGGTTAGTGCTAGTGTAAGTGCTACCGTGGTGGTAGACTTACGGCGAGTTCTATCATGAGGGTAGACTCGTGTGTTTGAGTATGGAGGCTGCCCTGGTGAGCCTTAAGGATCGAGTTGTTTTGACATCTCACCTAGCTTTCTTCAGTACGACCACATGTCCCTGTATGGGCGAGGCTTAGCCTAATCCCGTTGACTAGCCCGAAAGTCGTCCACGGTAGAGAGAGAGAGAGAGAGATTTATGCTGACATTATATTGAGTCATGTCATGACACTGGGTTTGGGACGATTGGTTTGGGTGATGTTTCGATTAGGTGTCGGTTATGTCGGACTGTCCTTGATGGTCCGTGCATGTGGGTAAAGCATACAACCTCTGCAGAGTGTAGAACCCGTTCGGACGGCCGTGTCATCGGCATAGGACAGGTTATGGTGTGGTCCTAACAACTAGAAATCCAACTATTGAGAGTTGAGTTGAGATGAGTTTGGGTTGAGACATTCAGTTGCATTATTTTGCATTAAGTTGCATTTTTCCTTATTTTATGCATTGCATTTATATCTGTTTGATCCCCTCCCATAGGGCGAGGTGGAGCTTGCGGAGTACTTTTGTACTCAAATGTTGTTGATATGTTTTTTTTTCAGAGGATCCTGACTTCGTGCCGGAGGATTTCGAGTAGGGTCGCGTCCGCACCCAAGTTTGTATGTAGTGGAACCATGGATGACGAGATTGTACTAGTCGTGTTGGGGACTATTATAGCTATGTTGTTAGCCGTTATTGTGCTTCTCCATACTGTTATGAAATAAAGCTGTGTATGGTTGTGGTTCCACTTGTAATGTAATATTATGTACCGAACTCTGTTCTTGGTAATAATATTACATGTTTAGTTCCGATCTTATGGGTCGGGGCGCTTCAAGTGGTATCAGAGCCATACTTGGCTGTAGGATGCGGACCCTAGGGTGTAGGTGACCGTAGGAGACCTTAGAATGGTTTTCCAGTAGGACTCTTGAACGTAGGACGTTAGTGATAGGTTTTGCTCTCATCTAACCCTTGTGCATTGTTTTAAGCCAGATGTCTGACCACCGTATCACCACCTTCTGCATCAATGAAGATGGCTTCCCCAAGGTGCTCTATGCTGCCATGGTGCGACTCGGTATTTCGGATCGCCCGGAGTACATGGGTCACGAGTTCGTGGAGCATGGCACTAAGAGCTGTGAGGTTACCGTGCACATCGGCGCCAGTGAGAGGTTCCTGGAGATGAAGCCATGAAACTTCACCGCCACTGGATGCCGTATGAAAGACACATGCCAGCTTGTGGCCCACAAAGCCTTGAAGTACCTGTGCCACATGTTCGACTGGCACCTAGGTTCCACACCCATGAAGTACTTTCCACCGCTGGATCGTAGTCGTCCTGCCTGGATGGCTAGGATCCGTAACCTTGAAGGCCTCGGAGCAACCAAAGATGACCCCACCATTGTCGCTATGTCAGGCTATTTATTGAGCCTAGACGATATGTGCGACCAGTTGAACCAGCGTGCGAAGACCCTCATCAAGCGTGCCGAGACCTTGGAAACCCAATGGCGAAAGGCTAAGCTAGCCTTAGCGCAGGCTGAGGCCCGTGTTGCGAGCGCCGAAAGTCATGTCGCCTTGGCAGAGGAGAACCTTAGGGAGCAGGCCGACTGCCATTGTCAGCTCCTCAGAGGTGTCTACCTCGTAGATCGAGCCAAGCGTAAGGATCGTCAGGCCTGTGAAACGGCCGAACCGCTTGTGCTGGAAGGAACTCCAGTGTACCCGTTATCCAACCCTCGAAGGAGGATTTGTGAGCCTGTACCGCCCACTCCTCCGACATCACCCTGAGGGACCAATGAAGACCCCGAAGACCAAGATGTAGGGCTTAGTAGTCAGGCACAAGTCCCGGCTGATCCTTAAGGGGACGGACTTAGGGATGACATGCCCAATGTACCTTGTACCTGTTTGCTTGAATGAATGAATTTTGGTGTGTTGCTTGCAATGTGTGGTATAAAATTATATGCTTATGTGTATATATATACATACACATACATAAAATAATAATGATAGTAACATAATAAAAATAGTCAGATAATAATAATAGTAACTATGAGCTAATAGGATTCACATTAATATACCCTAATAAATATAATCTAAACCCCACGCTTGCCACATCGCAGATGTCTCGCCGCTCGAGCCGAGTCAGGAACGGACACGAGGCAGAACAAGGACTGCGTGAAGTCCCGTCCGCACTGCACGAGCATGAGACAGCAGAGAGTGCCCCTGTCCCACTAGCCCCTCAAGCACCTGTCTATGACCTGACCACCATTTTGGACCGCCAGACTCGACTCCTTGAGATGCTGGCGAACACACTTGCTGCTCAAGGCAATAATGGTGTCAACAGCCGCCAGCCAGCCCCTCAGAACAATCACCAGATCGCGGACTTCAACAGGATGAACCCACCCAAGTTTTCTGGATCTGAGGACCCCATTGAGGCAGATGAATGGTTAATAGAGATTGAGATGAAACTTGAGGTGGTCCATGCTAATGAGCAGGATAAGGTTCTACTTGCAGTCCAGCAGCTGAGAGGACTTGCTTTAGCATGGTGGCACAGCTACAGAGAAATGCATGCAGACGCCAAGACCATGATTTGGGATGAGTTTGTGAAGTTATTTAGGGAGCACCACATCCCTAGTAGCATTGTCAAGCTAAAGAAGGAAGAGTTCATGAACCTTAAGCAGAAAGGCCTAACTGTGACAGAGTATCTGCATAAGTTCACCGGGCTATCCCGCTACGACCCTCATGCGGTCGATACGGAAGAGAAGAAGCAGGAAGCCTTCCTTCGTGGTATAAACACTGAGATCAAGAAGTTTCTGGAAGCATCTGTTTATCCGGATTTTAGTACCATGGTCAACAAGGCTATCACCACGGAGAAGAACATAGAGGATGAGCTTCAGGAAAAGAAGAGAAAATTTGAAGGAAAGAAGGTGTTCCAGCAGGCAAAGTTTCAAAGGACTAATCAACCTACTTATTCAGGACAGAGGACCCAGCAGCCAGCCTACTTTATGCAGAAGACCCACCAACCTACTCATTCTGGGCAGATGAGTCAGAGTGGTGTATCCTACAAGGCACCAACTGCTACCTTCAAGCCACCAGTGCAGCCTGCTAAACCCCAGGGCTCCTTCCGCCCTCAGCAGTCTGGAGTCAGTCACACCCATAACCAGAGGATTTGCTTCAGCTGTCGTGAGCCTGGCCGCATTGCTGTCAACTGCCCTTACAAGAACAAGCCAACACCATCCGTCGTCTCCAACTCTGTTAATGGACCGAGGCAACCAGTTGGAGGTAACCGTGGAGCACCATCAAGGAACCAGCAATCCTTTGGAAAGGCTACAGTGAACCATGTCTACGCTGAGGAGGCAGATGCAGCACCAAGAGTTCTGCATGGTGAGTTCTTGGTTCAATTAGTTTTGGCCTCAGTATTGTTTGATTCTGGTGCATCACATTCCTTTATATCATCACGCTTCATAGAGACACATGATATATCTACAATAGCCCTTAAGAGGCCCTTAATAACCCGATCACCGGGAGGTTATATACCCTGCCACTTAGGAGTTAACAACATCCCTTTAAACCTAAGTGGGGTAGTATTCTTGGTTAACCTTATAGTGCTTGACTCCCACGAAATAGATGTAATCCTTGGTATGGATTGGTTAGCCAAGTGCAACGGGAGCATAGCTTGTGCACAAAGGGTAGTGACAGTGACAAACCATGAAGGAAAGACTGTCACGTGTCACGTGAAGCCTAGCCTATCTGAGCCAGCGATAAATCACATAAAGGCAGAAACACCCCAGGAAGTGCCAGTAATTAAGGAGTATGTTGATGTGTTTCCGAAGGAATTACCGGACATGCCGCCAGAAAGGGAAGTGGAGTTTTCCATTGATCTAGTCCCCGGAACTGCCCCAATAGCTAAGAGACCTTACAGGATGGCAGCCCCAGAACTGGCGGAGTTAAAGAAACAGTTGGATGAGCTGGAAGAGAAAGGATATATAAGGCCTAGTGCATCACCATGGGGCGCACTAGTCCTCTTCGTAGAGAAGAAGGATGGAAGTAAGAGGCTATGTGTGGATTACCGAGCTCTTAATGCAGTAACTATCAAGAACAAGTATCCTCTACCTCAGATCGATGACCTATTCGACCAGTTAAAGGTAGCCAAGTTCTTTTCTAAGATTGATTTAAGGTCTGGGTATCATCAAGTGAGGATTAAACCTGAGGATATACCCAAGACAACGTTTGTGACTCGCTATGGACAACACAAGTTCACCGTGATGTCTTTCGGGTTAACCAATGCTCCCGCCTACTTTATGAACCTGATGAACCGAGTGTTCATGCAAGAGTTGGATAAGTTTGTCGTTGTCTTCATCAACGACATTCTGGTATATTCACGAAGTGAGGAAGAGCACGCGTAACACTTGCGTGTTGTTTTGGACCGACTTAGGAGCCATCAACTTTATGCTAAGTTTAGTAAATGTGAGTTTTGGTTGCAAAAAGCTTCCTTGGACATGTTCTCACAGCTGAAGGAGTTGCAGTTGACCCAGAGAAGGTTAAAGCAGTGTCATCTTGGAAGCAACCAACATCAGTCTCAGATATTTGTAGTTTTCTTGGTATGGCAGGCTATTATAGGAGGTTCATTGAAGGATTTTCCAAGCTAGCCCGACCCATGACTGAGCTCCTCTGGAAGGACAAGAAGTTTGTATGGAGTGAAGCATGTGAGCGGAGTTTTCGCGAGTTGAAGGAGAGACTCACAACAGCTCCAGTCTTAGTCCTACCAGATATTCACAAGAGCTTTGTGATTTATTGTGATGCTTCTAGACATGGACTAGGATGTGTGCTAATGCAAGAAGGACGAGTGGTATACTATGCCTCTCGCCAGCTAAGGCCACATGAGCAAAACTACCCAACTCATGACTTGGAATTGGCAGCAGTAGTGCATGCTCTTAAGATTTGGAGGCACTACCTGATCGAAATAAGTGTGAGATCTATACGGACCATAAGAGTCTTAAGTATATCTTTACCCAACCTGACCTTAACCTAAGGCAACGTAGATGGTTGGAACTAATAAAGGACTATGACCTGGAAATCCACTACCATCCTGGTAAAGCAAATGTGGTAGCTGACGCTCTCAGTCGAAAGGCATACTGCCATCACTTAGTGACTCAAGTACCACAGTTGTGCGATGAGATGATGAGGTTAAACTTAAGTGTGGTACCTCACTCGTGCAATTACAACCTTAGTGTTCATCCTATCCTGGATGACCAAATCAAGAAGGCTCAACATGAGGATGAGAAGTTGATGGAGATTAAGGAACAAACCGGTGAAGGAAAAGCACCGGACTTTAGAGTTGATAGAGACGGAATATTTTGGTTCAAGAAACGGTTGTGTGTGCCTTCACAAGGTCACTATCGAGACACCATCTTGGATGAGGCCCACAACTCTGCATACTCTATCCATCCCGGAGCCACCAAGATGTATCTGGATCTTAAGCAAAAGTATTGGTGGATTGGAATGAAGGGTGACATAGCTACATTTGTGGCCCGTTGTGATGTGTGCCAGAGAGTAAAGGCCGAACATCAGAAGCCAATTGGCCTACTACAACCTTTACCAATTCCCGTTTGGAAATGGGATGAAGTGGGGATGGACTTCATCACTAGGTTGCCAAGAACCAAGAATGGCAACGACTCAGTGTGGGTAGTGGTCGACCGTCTCACTAAAGTCGCACACTTTATTCCCGTGCGCACTACCCACGATGGAGAAAAGTTGGCTAAGTTGTACATCGATCGTATTGTGAAGCTACACGGAGTACCCTCAGGAATAGTCTCAGATAGAGGTACCCAGTTCACATTAAGATTTTGGAGGAGTCTACAGAAAGCACTTGGAACCAAGTTGGATTTCAGTTTGGCTTATCACCCTCAGACTGATGGCCAGACAGAAAGGATCAACCAAATCTTAGAGGACATGTTGAGAGCAGCCGTTCTTACCTACGGTAAAGATTGGGAAGATAGTTTAACGTATGCCGAGTTCTCCTATAACAACAGCTATCAGACTAGTATTAAGATGTCACCGTTTGAAGCTCTTTATGGAAGAAAGTGTCGTACTCCTCTTATGTGGTCGGAGGTTGGAGACCGCATTATAGAGCGACCAAACTTCATTATGGCAGCAGAAGACAAGGTAGCAGAGATTCGGGCAAATTTAAAGGCAGCTCAATCATGCCAGAAAAGCTACGCGGACAAAAGAAGACGTGAGCTCAGCTTTGAAGTCGGGGAGCATGTGTATTTGAAGGTATCTCCAATTCGTGGCACGCGCAGATTCCAAGTACGTGGAAAGTTGGCGCCACGATACATTGGTCCTTTTCCAATCCTAAAGAAAGTAGGATCGGTGGCATATGAAATCAAGTTACCCGAAGAGATGTCGGGCGTACATAACGTCTTCCATGTATCACAACTAAGGAAGTGTTTGCGGGTTCCTGAAGAACAAGTGGTACGAGACACCCTGGACTTGCAAGATGACTTGCGCTATCAGGAGGTGCCCGTAAAGGTTTTGGATACCGTCACCCAAAGAACACGTACAAATTCTGTGAAGCTTTGTCGAGTACTGTGGAGCAGACATTCTGAGGCCGAAGCTACATGGGAAAGAGAAGATGCACTTCGTGCTGAGTTTCCCCACCTCTTCGAAGACGAGACGAATCTCGAGGACGAGATTCCACCTAAGTGGGGTAGGTCTGTAACATCCCATTTTCCGTAAATTAATAATTTGTAGCCATGAAGTTAATCAACGAAAATATAATGATAAATAATAGAACTACGCCATCGGATAAGAGCTAATAGTAAAACTAAATAGAAAGTGAAAGAGAAAAAAATAAATAAACACACGCGCACACACACACACAACCATTAATTTAATCATGGGTGAGTGATAATTTTTATTATACAACAATAACATGAACTAGTGAAACAGAGAGCAGCCATAATGTTGAATAAAAATATTAATAAAAACCTTGAATCCACGTCATACTCATCTGGCCCATCTGACAACACGTCTAGCAACAGACCTGCTCATGGCAACTTCCACACACCCCCTCCACTTTTCTTTAATTTACAAAAGCATCCATCTTCTTCCTCCAGCCAAATATACACACCAGCACCCACGATGTCCTCTACTGGCGGCACACTGCCGATGCACACTACGAAGCCGCCTTATCCTCTCCCCGCCTTCTCCATTTTCCTGGAAGCTTCCGGAATGCTCACGCTCGAACTCATCCACCTGCTGTACCGGTGAAACGATGGCCTCCTACCGTTTTCAATGGCTTGATGACGGCAAGGACAGCCGTCCTGGAAGCCACTGCTAGACGACGACTGGCGGATGTGACGGCTCGTGCAAACGCGACGAGACCGCTCGCTACGCGACACACCACCCCGTCTGAATTCGGCACGTTCGTGTACGGCGACTTTATTGCGCCCGACCGACCTCCGTTGAGGCCGGCCGTCCGCCGCCTTTTCCCCGCCTATAAATTTGGCCGTGTGGGCTGCGCCGCGTTCGTAGCCACGCCGAGTGACCATAGCGACCGACAGGTGAGCTCTTCCTTCCTCTCCATTGCCAGCATCGAGCTTCTCTCTCCCTGACCTTCCTCCTCCGAATCCGACCTGTTACCCACGACCTATGCCCAAATTAGTGACGAAATCGAGTTTGCCGAGTTCTAATCCCCATATTCCTCCCACCTAGCCATCCTCTCGCTTGTTTTCTCCTCTTCGATTTGAGCCGTGGAGAAACCTTCGTTGCCTGTCGGGAGGTAGACGAAGGCAGACGAAGGCTCTCTGTTCCCCTCCGTAAGGTGCTCTGTGTTAGCTAATATCCTTAGCTGGGCCGGACACTAGTAAACCTCCAGCAGTTGTGTGGCCCACGCTTCAATCCCAAGTACCAATACTAGTAGTTAAGTTTGAACCCTGCCGTAGGCCAATACCAGCTCCAAGTGCCTTACGTTAAGCCCAGGAACACACTAGGTTGTTAGCCTTTAAACCAAGGTATGGGCCATAGACCACCAAGTCAGCAAGCGGAACTCTGAACCAGACCCAGATAGCGTAAGAGGCTCCCGTTCACAACCCATGAACCAACTTTTGCTTAAATAAATAATTATTAATTAATTTTCGTAATTAAACCAGCATCTACATAATAAAATCCATACCTCACCCATACGATCTCCGATTAACCTGATTCTTTCTATAAAATTCATCTAAAAACATAACCTATTTAATACAACTAAATTTGTATGATATATTGATGTGTGGTTGCATTGTTTGTATGATTGCTTGTGTGCGCGTTGCGGAACAGACCTAGTACCGGAAGAGAACCCGGAGGAGCCAGTTGACCAGGAGAACGATGCCGCCGACGGTAGCGAAGGCAAGTTCCACTGACCCATTTTGATCATATTGTTCCTATGTGAGGTTCATCCTTTGTGGCCAGTAGATTAGATCCTTGCATTTGATGCTCGTGAGATAGTTGAGTGACAGAGGGAAGCCATATTACCTTCTATTATTGCATATTGTTATGATGAGATTATACATGATGTTAAGGCTCCTTGTGTTGTTGTATGGGTGGTGAGAGTATGAGTGTGACCAGGGTAGACGGGTTAGTGCTAGTGTAAGTGCTACCGTGGTGGTAGACTTACGGCGAGTTCTATCATGAGGGTAGACTCGTGTGTTTGAGTATGGATGCTGCCCTGGTGAGCCTTAAGGACCGAGTTGTTTTGACATCTCACCTAGCTTTCTTCAGTACGACCACATGTCCCTGTATGGGCGGGGCTTAGCCTAATCCCGGTGGCTAGCCCGACAGTCGTCCACGGTAGAGAGAGAGAGAGAGAGAGAGAGATTTATGCTGAGATTATATTGAGTCATGTCATGACACTGGGTTTGGGACGACTGGTTTGGGTGATGTTTCGACTGGGTGTCGGTTATGTTGGACTGTCCTTGATGGTCCGTGCATGTGGGTAAAGCGTACAACCTCTGCAGAGTGTAGAACCCGTTTGGACGGCCGTGTCCTCGGCATAGGACAGGTTATGGTGTGGTCCTAACAACTAGAAAGCCACCTATTGAGAGTTGAGTTGAGATGAGTTTGGGTTGAGACATTCAGTTGCATTAGTTTGCATTAAGTTGCATTGTTCCTTATTTTATGCATTGCATTTATATCTGTTTGATCCCCTCCCGTAGGGCGAGGTGGAGCTTGCGGAGTACTTTTGTACTCAAATGTTGTTGATATGTTTTTTTTCAGAGGATCCTGACTTCGTGCCGGAGGATTTCGAGTAGGGTCGCGTCCGCACCCAAGTTTGTGTGTAGTGGAACCATGGATGACGAGATTGTACTAGTCGTGTTGGGGACTATTATAGCTATGTTGTTAGCCGTTATTGTGCTTCTCCATACTGTTATGAAATAAAGCTGTGTATGGTTGTGGTTCCACTTGTAATGTAATATTATGTATTGAACTCTGTTCTTGGTAATAATATTACATGTTTAGTTCCGATCTTATGGGTCGGGGCGCTTCACCTAGAAGTCAAGTTCCACTCAAATTCTGGAAAGTTCAATTCGGATTTTAAGTATCTCAATTTAATTCTCTCAAATCTCTCCTTTGTGTGTAGTGGAAATATGTCCTCACCAAGGCATTGTGCCTAAACTCATCCTACCTCTACATAAGGCTTGTATGTGGATCTTGGTAGGGAATATAGTAGGCATATTTGCAACACATAATATTGCTAAGTCAAAAGAGCAAGCCTTAGGTGAAATCAATTCAAAACAATTTGATTCAAGACTTGTGCATGTGTGATGGAATGGAGTGGTTGTCGATATTTTGAGATGACTCCTTTTTGAGGTGACTCTCTTATTTTACAGGGATGAAACATGGCTACTTCTTTTTTTTTCATGCTTATGATGTAAGCATGCATTATCTTTTTCTTTTTCTTGTCACCATGTCTTCTACTCCCTTTTTATGCGATGAATTTTGGAGAGAGTACTAAGCATGAATAATATGGAGTTTCTCTTTTTATTGTGGAATGTTGTATGATGGGAATTTGTTTACTTCTAGTGTAGAAGTATAGTATGTGCAAGTGAAGTCTTGAATTCAAAAAGTAATGAATGAAACCTCACATAGGTCTATACTAGTTTGACAAAGCTCAATGTGAAAGCAAATAGCATATGCATAAGGTCTTATTAATATAATGTATCATATGGCTTTAGTGGATATTTCCAATCAAATGAGGATAACTTAAATATTTTTAAAATTTCTCTGGAAATCTAAGTTTCACTATCAAACTAGGAATAGCAGCCCTATCACTATATCATGTCTCACAACAACTTAGAATGGATTAAGCTTTTGCTACCCACAATTTCCAAATCAAGGCAAAAGCAATTTTAGCCAATGAGAGCAATATGTTGGAGAGTAGTAAGTTGTAAACTAGGGACTTAGGAAAACTAAAATAGAACAAGTATTCATCATTTCATCTATGTGAATTCCAAGTCATTCTTACCGCACATCTTTTATTTTATTGAAAATAAAACCTATCCTAATATATATATATTTAAATATATTTAAATGCAAGGTGGATGATGGGTAAGTGGAAAATAAATATGCAAGGGGTTGATACAATTTACCTCAAGTGGGGGTCCTCCCCTAAGCTTGTTCTTCACTCACCTTTGTGATGAGGGTTGAACCATTGCTGACAGAAGTATGCACGAGATTGATTTGTTGTTGTTGTAGCGTGGAGTTGAGGTTGATGAATTGAGCGTCCATGTGTTGTTGCCAGTTTTGAGTACCTTGGACATGCCCTTGGAGAGTGTTGTAGATATCACCCGTCCTTACTTCAAGCTCCTCCATACGTCTAGAGAGGTCTGTCATTCCCTGGCTATAGTCACGATGACTTCTAGCCGAAGTGGAGTGACATCTTCTCATAGATGTTGGAGGCAAGGTGCTAGAGCTTGAAGTGGATAGGGGTGTCTCCCATGTAGCACCTGGCCACCCATGCCAAGACGGACCTTCGGTCCCATATGAAGGAGGTTGAGTCCATCCGAGTGCATCACCCGTTAGGTTCTCTTCCTCTTCGTATTCATGGACCGTGGAGGTTGTCGGAGGCATGGCCGCTCTCTTTGTACGGCTTCTAGTTACCCTGCATGAGACATTACTTCTTACGGCTTCCTCAATGGGAAGTAGGTCAATGGTTAGCCTCCGGCATTTGTACAAATGATAATCTGGGTTAGGAAACCGAATTTCATTGAAAAAGTCAGGATAATAAAAAATATCAAAGAGCCATCTTGATCATGCTTAAGGGTATGTCCTTGCACTAAATAATCTTCATCAATTAATTCTAAATTCATTTTCAATGTACTCAAATGAAGAATATTCTAGTGCTCCTACCCTAGTAGCAATGCGAGTAATCAATGAAGTACATTCAATTGGCCATACCCTTGGAATGTAATCTAACCATTGTGTCATCATGGCAATAACTAGAGCAACTTTTATTTTTAATCTTGGCAAACAAAATTTTCAGCTCATCATCACGCACTTTCCTTATATCTCCTATAGGGAATATAGTCATAGCCACCCATCCATGCATGAAGCGTAAAGTAGGGTTGTGCAAGTGGCTATTCCTAGGTGCACTACATCTGACCTCACCAGTTAAATCTTGTCAAAAACTTTGTTTCTTAAACTTAGGCAAAGTGTCTAAATCTAGAAAACAACATTTATGGCAGCCAAGGATTTCACTTAATTCTTTCCATAGTGATAGGATCTTGGTTCCCGATCTTTCGATGAGAATAGGAGGGTTCGATTTGTGGAGGAGAAGACATGGTGATCCGACTACACCATCCCCAAGACGATGCGCCTTAGCGATCGGTACACCGACTCCGAAGTTGTATTGATCTTGCTGGCGCATAATCAACCTGACCACAAGGGCCTTTGTTCCTACAAGCAACCGAAGAACATGCAAGAACAAGAAGAACAAGCACTTATCAGTTGAATCAATCTGAAGTGGGGTTCTGGATACAAGTAGACGGGCGATCTAGTCGACACGTGCGTGTACAAGGAAGCAGCAGAAGCTAACTTATGAATAAACAAAACCCACCAGCTAATGAGGGCTGCGTCTACTACTTATTACCTCCCTAGGGTCGTGAGAAACCCTAATCACAAGTCCCTAATAGACTCCAAACGATACATGGGCCATGGGCCCAATTTTGGTGATGCAGCACCATGGATAGAAAAGGTCTTGGTATTAAAATAACGATTTCGGATGACTCTGAATAGATATGGACATGAGGCCAGATCCGTTTGAAAGTAGACTTGATAGTCTTTCCAGAAAGTACTTGAACACCCAGATCGGAGTCTGTATGAAGTAGTGGTGGCCGTCACAAGTTGGTGCTGTTCTGGTGTCCAAATCCCGTCCGCACGAATTTCCTTCCCATTGGCTCCTCTCCATTGTTCCTAAGCAAAACAAGAAAGCACGTAGTTCCACGGTCTAGATAAGATGGACATAAGGCCAAGAACGAGTTCACCTCATAGTTTAGTTGACGTGCATGAGCGCGAGTGATCGAACCAGAAACCAGTAGCTGAGTTGGTGTGGATGTATCGAGGGTTTTGATGTCCTCATCACATAGGATGTTGTATTATTTTTTAAATAATCTAAAGTAATACCATGAAATCCTATTTTGAGTGTGCAAAGGAATTGTATGGAGAGAAGGCGTGAACCTTTCTCCTCCATGTGAGCAAAGTTTTCCCATCTTAATGCACACCAAATGGAAAAGAATTCGGAATCCATACCAATTTTGGAGATCAAATCCAGATCATAAGCTTTTTATGAGAAAACTCACGATCTTGGAGGAGCTTGTGTGCTTGATCTTCAACTTCACTTTGGATGTCGAGGTCGTCGTCATAAATAAGTTGGTGAGGGTTGCTCCTCTCACCCATTGGAGTGTCCTGTTCTACACTCCTCCTCCGTGAACTTGGTGTAGTAATGGAAGAGGGGCGTGCACTTGAGTCTCCACCATGGCTTGAGCTTGCAACCTCCTTCCTCTTTCCAAACAACCTTTTCATTCCTTTCATGGCCACAACAAGCAAGAACACAATAAGGCAAAACCTCGAAAGAGGTGATGTTAGTGAAAACAAGACCCCTACGAATTTTCCCTTGAAGAACTTGAGAGCAAATTGCAAATACAAACAAAAACAAATCTTTTTGGGTTGGATTTTGAGCAAGAGTACTTCAATGAAGAGCAAGAAAAAATGTGAGCAAGAGTGACTTTGGGGATGTATGAAATGAGGTGATGTGTGAGAAGAGCTCCTCACGGCCACCATTTATAGTGTGCAATCCCCAATGGTCACTAGGGAACCAAATGTAGTCGTTGGAGGAGAGAGAGCCAAAATGGCTCTTTCCCCTAGTCGGCCGAGCAGGGGGGTCGGCTGACCTGACAGGTGGGCCCCCTATTCTCCTTATTGGCGGTGGCTCCCCAACGACCATGGAATCAACACATTGGTGAAATACCACTCTTGCAGCTCGGAAAAATTATTTTCCAAATAATAATTCTTTTTTCAAAACCCAACAATTTTCTTTTTGTGAAAAATAAAGAAATAAAAATGATAGTTGAGAATATAAGATTCTCAACTTGCTAAGAAAAACCAAACATGCAGTGGGGAAAATCACTAAGTGGAGAAAATTCAAATAAAGAGAAGAGAAAAGAAAAATCAAATAAAGGATAACTACAAATTTAACCTATTGGCTAGGTCTCACCACCATCCGATGAGATGGACATTCCTCCTTCTTCATTTCTTGATATCCGGGTTCCGAGGGACAGGCTCGAACGGCTTGTCTTGCTTCTTCCGCCATACCTTCTTTGGCGGCATGGTGGACTTGGGTCTTTGAGGAGGCACGGACGATAAGACGGGTTTTTCGCATAGATAAAATTGCTCATGAATGCAATGAGTGGGTCCACCTTTGGAGGTGTGATTTCGACCTCTTGAATGTGTTTAACATTTGGCCCATACTTGATATGGATCATGGAGCATTGCTCCAACTTTGGGCGAAAGTTGAACTTCTCCTCCTTGCCATTGATATGGAAGTTGATTTCTCCAGCTCCCACATTTATGCGAGGCTTCGTGGTTCTTAGGAATGGTGCCCAAGAATGAGCGGCATATCCTTCTCGACCTCAATGTCGAGCACCACGAAATCCACGGATATGAAGCAGTTCCGGATTTTCACCGGGACATCTTCGGCAATACCCGTTGGATAACAAACCGAGGAATCAGCCAGTTGGAGCTGCATTGGTGTTGGAGTTAGCTCCGTGAAGTTCAGCTAGTCAAAAACCACATTGGGCATCACACTCACACTTGCTCCAATGTCACAAAGGGCCTTGTCAAAGTGATGTGCCCCAATTGAGCATGAGATTGTAGGACATCCAGTGTCCTTCAGCCAGTTGCCTCTTTGTAGAGAAATCATGTTGGCACTTTCCACGGGAAGTTCGGGCTGTCCTGACATCTTGCCATTCTCCATTGGAGGAACAACAACTGCCAGTTGAGCCAATTGAGTTTCCAACATCTTGTTGAAGCTCAATTGATTCTAGAAGGCTGAGGATAGTCCTTCAATCTTGGCATTTATGCTCTCTAGGGTCTTTTCATTGGCTGACAGCTTCTTGGATATAGCCTCATTGATCTTCAGCTGGCCAATGGCAAGTTCTCTCAAGTTGGGCTGATTGACATTGTTGCCATTGTTGTTGTACCCTCCTTGAAAGAATGGGCGTGGTTGGCCCCACCCTTGACCTCTTGGAGGATACCCATTGTTGTTTCCATTGTTGGTTACGTACAAGGGATCCTCACATGTTTCTGGGCAGTCTGCCCAAATGGCCCGTGTTGCCACAGACTTCACAAGTGATGTGAGAGTCTAAGGCATAGGCATTGCCGCACACTTCACCATTGCTTTGTCCATCAATCTTCTTCATAAGAAGGTCCAATTTAGCAGCGATCATGTCCACCTCCTTCTAGGTGTGCATGCCTCGCTGGCGGCTATGGAGACACTCGTTGCTCCAACCCATGTTTGACACCATCTTCTCAATCAAATCTTTGGCTTTGGGCACCGTCAATGAGAAGACGACACCTCCAGTAGCAGCATAGACATGGTCACGAGCAGAAGGGGTCAGCCCATTGTAAACTTTTTTGATGATGAGCCAATCATCCATCCTATGGTGGGGACAGGCTAGGATATACTCCTGCAACCTTTCCCAAGCCTCAGGAATAGATTCATTGGCATCTTGCTGGAAGCTGGAAATTCTTTCACGTAGGTCATTGGTCTTGCCCAACAGGAAAAAATTGGCGAGGAATGCCATAGAACACTTCTCCCAAGTATCTACAGCACTTCGGTTTGTGTAGAACCACTGTTTCGCTTTCCCAAGAAGAGAACGGAAATAGCCTAAGACGGACAACATCGGGAGATACGTCCTTTATCTTAAAGGTGCTGCAGATCTCAAGGAACTGTTTCAGGTGAGCACTTGCATCCTCGTTAGCCTTCGCACAAAATGGGTTGGCTTGCACCATAGTGATTAGGTCAGTCTTGATTTCGAAGTTTATGTCTCCTGTGTTAATAGTGGGTCCAACAGGCACATTGTTAGCAGAGGGAGCCGAAAACTCACAAAGGGTCTTCTGGGCCATTGGTGTATTGGTTGTTGGTGCGGTTGTGCTGGCTTGCTTTGCCGCTCGAAGTTTCTGAGGAGTAACAATACGAGGTCGATCTCTTAGAAGGGATTCGGGATCTTCATAAAAGTTTCAAGCAAGCGCAAACCAGACATACACTATCCTGTTTTCACATAATATGCGAAAACAAAGAAGGGTCATCCTACTAAAACCTACCAGGGTCCTATCTTATTCGCTAAATCATGCAATACTTTGGCTGCCTTCCCCGGCAACGGTGCCAGAAATGCTTGTTGATATTTCCTACGCACTAATAACAATTCATCCCTAACAGTGGTGCTAGCAATGTTTGTTGGTAGGTTTCAATTCTCAAGTGAACGTCCGCAAGCGCACGGGAACTATCGATGTAGCATTTCCCCTTTTAAGAGTATTCCCTAAGGGTGTCATTTATATTTTCCCAAAGGAAGTATAGATGGAAGTAAAGCAATCATCAAGTGGAAAAGTTAGGTTAGCCTAGGTAGGGTTCTTGCAAGGATGGGTCGAATGATAAGTGGAGGTAGTGTGACATACACAAGAGCATCCTATCCTAAAGAGATAAATGAGGTAATAGAGGGACTAGGCTAAGAGTTGGGTAGATACTCCTACTATGCTTCTAATGTACATATACATAGCCTAGGTTAGTTACTAATGATCATGTTAATTATGAATTCTCATGCGAAGTGGATTAACAAATTGGACACAGGTTTACCCTAGCAACACTAGGCGACTCCCGCCAAGAGCCTAGCCAAACGTAGAGGATTACAAAGGACATATAGGACTGTCACCACCTACTGCCAACCTCTTCAATCTGTGGGTCTATGAGACATTCAACGCTACTCTCTATCCTAGCACTATGCTAGCATATCAAGTAATTACCTTAAGAGCCTAGGCACAAGCCATCCTAAGGCAATGAACTAAATCATCGTTGAACCAATGTTAATTCATAGCATAAGTGATTCATATTAATATAGTCATATCATAGCTAATTAGACTATAGTGGAGGTTTATATATTTTATGATGATGTATCAAAAATGGTACAACACAATCATAAATACTATTCCTACCACATACATGGAATCCACAATCAAAGAAGATACGCTTCATCCAAGTATATGAATAACGGAAGACTAAAGATATCATATTTATTATGAATAAAGTCACAAATACAAATAGGAATATGGGAGACATACCTTTCCCAATTGGGAAGAGACTCCTACTCCTCTCCTACTTGGACTATGAACTAGAGACTCTCCTCTCTACAACCTATACTCCCCTAAACCTATGGAGAGTAGTGGATACAATAGATGAATACTCAAGTGGTGTGTGTTGAAGTGAGGGGTGAGGGGTCCTCTTTATAGCTTGGAGAAGGGTCGGTTCCCGCCACCAAAAGCTCGCGAGTCAGTCACCCATGACCTCTTCAAGCCAGGAGGAGCCTACATGTGGAGTTTGACCGAGAAAGGCGTCAGGACCTAGTTGGCCGACTAGGGGGGTCGGCCGACCTGGTCTTGGCCCCTTTTGCGGTGTGCTTCCTCCAGGTGACTGACAGGTAGGTCCCATTGAATGATATTGGTTCTACACCGTTGGATGGCATCAAATACTTCTGTTTGTAGGGCATTGATCCATGTGGTGCCATGTGGCGTCGCCTGATTGGTTGGAATGATATTTTATAGAATACATCCCCTTGTTTCACTTCATTTCTGCATAGAATACCTGCATGCACTACTTTCTCCAAGGACAAGTGGAAATAGGTTAAATAGAAAGGTGATGTGTGCAAGAAATGGCAATTCCTTCACATAATTCAGTTATATTGACGGGTGAAATTGGTGTATAACAGCCGTCAACATTTACTTATTTATATTTTCTGTATATATTTCTTCGTCTATTTGTTTATTATTTATTTATTAGTTATATTTAAATCTTCTTTTTACTTTTTTCTTATTATTTATTATTCATTTATCTTCATTTTTATTTTTCTTATTAATATATATATATATATATATATATATATATATATATATATTATTTATTTATTTTTCTTTTGCAGGCGTCAAGGCTTTCGGTGTAGTTAGTGATCAGACTCACAATTGACTTTATGTCTATTATTTATACATCCGGTATGGTGAAGTGTTAAAATACACCAAACTGTAGGATACCGAACTAGTTCATTTAATAGCGGACAAGTCTGTTCCTATTATAGAGAGTTCATCGAACAGGTCTGGTGTCGTGCCAGACAAGTCCGTTCTCAGATCAGAAAGTTCATCAGAGAAGTCTGTTGTTATGCCGAACAAGTTCGCAGTTTGTCTAGTTTCAAAATCGAACAACTCCGAAGGGTTGCAATAACATTTATCGGACTAGTCTATTGTTGTAACGGACAAGTTCATGGCGGGGAAAATTTGATTAACTTTGTGCATATCGAGACTAATCCTGTATTGTACCGCACAAGTCCGTTGTTGTCCATTAAAGGCATTTGGACTAGTCCATTATTATCCGGACTAGGCCGGTGCCTAGCTAAATTTTACTTGTTTCTTTCTTCTAATTCTTTTACGTTTGTTCCTTTTCATTCTACTTAATTGGTTTGCATGAATTCATCATATTATTAAAATATTATATATATATATATGTATATATATATATATCTTATTTTCCATTATTTCTTTTATCCCATATCCGTTATGGAAATAAATTGCTTTTGGCATATTTGTTTTGGTAATAAATTTTCAATGCTTGAGATGAATGCAGAATGCAAGATGAGATGCATATCTTTATATTTTTCTTTATAAGAACAAATTCTTCCTATTATTATCTCTAAATCAAATTTCAGTTTTTAATGTGCCAAAACTTGAAAATCAGGGTGTCACACTTGGCCACCACCTCTCATTGCTAACTAGGTTTATTCCTTCTTAAGTTTGTGCAACTTCATTGGTTGAACCCTGAGTTGCAATCCTCTTGTTCGCATAGTTCCCTCGTGCCTCAATCTTGTTATGCTTCACTTTGATCTCTCTTTGTCGTCCTTACACCACCAAGTCCAGCATTTCCACACCATCTAGTTGTACTCCTTTTTGAGTACACCATTTCAATTGTTAATTACTAAATTGCATTTCACTTATATGCATAATCATATCGATAGGGAACACAATGGTGGTGATCGACGAGGAACTTCGCTTGGAGGAGGAGACGAGGAGTTCCACCTTGAAGTTTCCATTGAGGATTCCTCGGAAGAAGACCGAGCAACTAACTCTTAATATTTAATCGAGTCGCAACCTAAGGCAATCCCCGATTTGCATTTAACAGCTTTTACAACTTTTGTTTTGTATCACATTACGTCTTGGAGATGAATTGTGCACTAAGTCTAGATGATTTTGATACTCCACTTGCATGACCAGAACACCTATGGAGTAATTGGGTACCTGTTAAGTCCTCGTGTAGTTGCTGCTATGCTAGATGTTTTAAAGAAATCCAATAGAAACCAAGTAGTTGGAATCTACTCGCGAGATAGGTTTCACCTCACACGCGATTGGTTTAAGGTATAGAATGTCTTATGGAAATGAATATGAGACCTGAGAGCGGGGTAGGATGTGTAGCCCTGATTGTGTCGATTGAGGTCCGATCCCTGTGTGGCTCTGTTGGGCAAGTTTGAGCTGTACCAGATGCATACTGGTATATGGCACTCAGGAAACTAATGTAACTCGTAGACCTTGGTGTGGAAACTTCTTCGCTGTCCTTGAATGGATATGTGAAGGTGTGGATAACCTTTTGATCGGGATGGAGAGTTCATTCCATGTTAGGGTCTCTTGTGAAAAGTGGGTGCATATGGCGTATAGTGAAGCGCGCCGACGTGGCTTCCTTGCAGGCGTATGTGTCGTGCATTCCGGGTTGTTAATGATTGCAATTACCGTCGCTCGTGGTTATGGACTGAGCATACTTGTTCGCTGAGTCGTGACGTAGTAAATTAAGAGTAATTGAATCAAATGAATTATGCTCTATGCTTAATAATCTTTTTACTGCTTGTGTGCTATAGTTATATAGATAACTAAATTTATTTCTTATGAAACTTTAATTTGCTTCTAAAATCTAAAAATAAAGGACATACTTTAGGTGAGTTTCTTTTATGCAAATTCAGCTGCCTATGTAATAGAGTTTCCAGCATGTAGAGTTGCATATTTAGGTGAGACGGTTAAATCTTGCTGAGCATTAAGCTCGCGGTTTGTGGATTAATGTTTTTGCAGGTAATGTCACCTATGACGGGTTCTATAGTGTGGCATCACCCCTCTCGGGTTGTATTGCCGAGTAGAAACCCTTGAGCCGCTGCTTTGCTTCGTGTTGCTAGTGTGAGGTATTTCGGGCTAAATACTCTCACTTGTGCAATAGCTAGGTTCGAGTGAGTGTATTATGTATCTTCCTATAACACCCTCATTTTCATACATCAGGCATTGCATAAGTTCATATACATGTTTTATATTGATCCACATAAAAAGGAACAAGTTTAAAATGAATTAGAAGCAAAACAACACTTAAAAGTCTGTAGAAATACAGACTTGTCCGGTTTGTACCCCGGACTGGTCCGGTTTCCCTCTTTGTTGCCCTCTGGACTTGTCCTCTTTTGCTGCGGACTAGTCCGATAGAGTCTCTATTCCGTTCTGGACTTGTCCGTGATTGAGTGTGGACTAGTTTGATATTTGGTCCGGTTTCGAATAAGTTACCAAATTCTCGGACTTCTTCGATCCATGCCAAACTTGTCCGTTTTCCTCTCTGGACAAGACCGGACTTATTCGAACCTCCTACTGGACTTAAACGTTTTCACCTCTGTCCAACATCGGACTTGTCCGGTGTGCCCGACTCGGATTCAATCTTTTCCTCCGCGATTTGTTATTGGGTATTTACCTTAGTCAGGACCAAGAACGTCGTGCTTAACCCCTGTGGAGCCCATGTGGGACCCCTACACGGCCTCCACCCACCTTAGACTCGAAATCCATCAAACGCTAGCCCTCCACCTCTATATAAACAACCTCACCTCTTGACTTTACATCCTTTTGCCTCAATTGAAAGACCACAAACCCTAGTTCGTGGAGAGTTGCCATCAAGGAGGGAGAAGGAGATCCCGAGCAAGAAGAAGAAGCGGAAACAAAAGAGGATCAAGTTATCAAGATCTTCATCGAGTTTTCATTCTTCATCACCAATTCACCTTCAACTCTTCATCATCAACCCTAGATCGTCAAGATTCAAGTTTCATCTTCAATTCTTGATCCTTGGAGTTCTAAACATGTGGTATACATTCTACTTTCTTTTTCCCACAACAATTCAACCCAAATTCTCTAAATTCTTGTAGATCAAGAAAACCCTAATTTGCAGTCTGTCCAGGGCGGACTAGTCCGGCCCCTGAAACCGGACTTGTCCGGCCTCTGAATCTGAATTGTGCTAAATTAATTCCAAATTGACTCGAATCAATTCCAAACCTGTCCAAACTTGTTAAAAACTATTAGTACCAGTTAGGGAACATTAATAGCTACTCATTAACAAGTTGTACTTCATAATTGCACTAATCATGCATGTCATCATATTGAGTACTATATGAGCATTATTTGATTGGATTGTATGTTTTGCATGTTTGTCGCTCAAAATAGAAGGTTTTACGCTAGAGAGTGCTGCGAAGGACCTCTAGTACCAGGAATTTGAAGACTTTGACCCAAACCAAGCCCAAGAGCAAATTGATGGAAAACCCAAGATAGGATTTTACTAGTTTTGTTTAACCACCCTTGTCACCTGGAATACATGGTAGAGAGTCATGAAGGACTTTTTACCTTTTTGCTTCGCTTAATTAATTGGGATGGCAAAACAACTATACCATTTAATTGTGTATTAATGAGATTATGGTTAATATGAACTGGTTAATGTGATATGGTAATGGGTGATCTAAGCAAGCCTGGTATGTCGATGGGTTGGAATACATGGTGGTTGCTTGCTTTAGATCTAAGGATCGATTCATGCGAGAATAAGCCAGGACAATAGTGCCACCACGAGACCAAGTATGGGTGTGGCGTAGTCGATTAATTAGGGTATTGCTATAATTGAGCAGATCATCTGGTGCATCGGGGAAGGGGAATTGCATTGGTTTTGGATTTGTGGCGGGACTCCCTGGGATCCGAATGGCACAAGAGGGGGCCCTTGGTTGAAGATGTGCTCAATTGGAGGCATCACCACTGGTGAAACCTCAGTGGGTCCGTACATGCTAGTAGTCCCTTTGTAAAAGCTATTTTGTGATCTCTTGGACATACACCACAGTAAGTGTAATTGGCATAAGGGAGGTTCTTTAGTCGCCGACGGGTGATGAAATTACAAACACATGGGTAATATGGCGCAACCTCTGCAGAGTATTGAAATTATCATGATAGACGTGCTCCCGGTTAGAGCACCTCAATGACAGATATGATTAGAGGGGTTTTGAATTGGGATGGTTTGGTATTGGTTATGGGATGGTATTACGGTTTATGTAAACATATATGATTAATGGTAATGAGAAATCTGGAATATGGATGATGGATAGTGAATATGGACTCGTATTATGGCAACTACCTGGTTTATGATGGGTTTACTTCACATATATACAATATATTGCTTTTCAAATGTTTTAATATACTTTTCAACACTTATCCTTTATTATATTCATCATTTGAATCAGCTACATGTCATACTTTCCACACTTGCTAAGTACGACATGTACTCACCCTTGCAATTCCCCCACCAACAGTTGCATGTTAGGATTGGGAGTGTAACATTGATAATGCGGAGTTCTAGGCCGTGTCTGTCGTCAGCTTGTCTGTGGGTTGATTGGATCTGCCATATACCCTTTGCTTAGCTGCTTAGTTTACTTAATTAGTTTATTTCCACTGCATTAGTTCAAACTTGTCGTTAATATTCATTAGAGCTTGTATTTGAGGTATTCTGAATTCTGTAATAAAAGTGAATAATTAATCTTGTTATGTGGTAATTTTCTGTATATCCTTTTGTGAATGCACTCGTGTATGTGTTTTGAACGTTATGGGCACACATATGCATTCACTTGGTTCATTTTCAGAACCGGGTGTCACAAATTGGTATCAGAGTCATAGGTTGACCGTAGGACGCAAGCTAGATAGAATTAGAGCACACAGGAACACTCAGGAATCGATGTGTTTTTGCTTGGTGTTCTGTTTGCTATGTATTGCTGCTTGTGTGCTTAGTAGAGGATTTTGGGATGCTTTAGCATTGTCATGTCCATATAGGCTAGTATAGTTAGTTATTTAGTTTTATATCCCTTGATGCATATAGTTGGGGACGTTTTCTAAGTTCTTATCTCTTGCTTTTCTTCAGATGGCGAAGACTCGCAACTAGAGGGATGGAAATGATGAGGAGGAGAACAATGGAGCACCTCAGAACAACAATGGACAAGGACCTGCTTAGAGAGCTATCAATATTGAGCAGCTATTGGCCATGCAAAACCAGCTCATACATACCATGATACAGACTATAGGACAGCTCCAGGCTGGCGACAACAACAATCAGCCCCACATGCCTCCACTGCCACCCCCGCCTCCTCATAACCGATAGGGAGAGTTCATGAGAACCAGACCACCGACTTTTGCTCAAGCCGCTGATCCTATGGATGCCGATGATTGGCTCAAGTTCGTGGAGAAGAAACTTGCAATAGTCCAATGTGGTGACCGGAAGAAGGTTATATTTGTTTCCCATCAACTAGTTGGAGCAGTTGCAGATTGGTGAGATTCACTATGCAACGCCCATGAAAATCAAGAGAGGATCACTTGGACTGAATTCAAGGAAAGCTTTCATTCTCAATATATCCCGGAAGGAGTTACGATCTTGAAGAGGCAAGAATTTGAAAACCTGAGGCAAGAAAGATCGAGTGTGGGTAAATACCTCAATAAATTCACTCAACTCTCAAGGTATGCCCCTGAAGATGTCAGTCGGGACAGCCAAAAGCAATACTTGTTCATGAGGGGTTTGAACAATGAGATCCAAGTACAATTGCTGAATTGTGATTATGCTAACTTCCAGAAGATTGTGGACAAAGCAATTGTTGTGGAGATAAGGTCCGTGAGATGGAGCTAGATAACAAGAGGAATGCACGATATCAAGAAAAGCAACAAGGGAGTAATGTGCGCCCTCGCTTTGCACCACCCAATGTGCCTTATTACAACTCTTCTGGTCCTGTATATCGCCCTGGTTATGCACCGCGCCCAACTCAGTTTGTGCAGCAATGCCCTGTCATGCAAGCACCTAGGCCTCCAATGGCTTTTGCACCTCGTGCCAACTTTTCTGGTGCAAATGCGCAGAATTAAGTCCGTCCAAATTCTAGTGCAGTTATAGTGCTATACATGTGGAGAAGCATGACACTTTGCAATTCAATGTCCCAAGTCAGGCCTTGGTCAAGGAAGCAATACCCCAAGACAAAACCCGATACCCAATGGAGGACAGCCGCAAGGGAACCGTGGACAGTAGAATTTTGCTCGTGACAATATGATCTATGTTTCTATGGAGGAAGTGCAACAAGCGGATGACATGGTTATTGATATGTTTCTGGCAAACTCCAACCCGACGATTATATTATTTTATTCTGGAGCATCACATCCATTCATTGCATAAAAATATGTTGCAAGTATAGTTTACCTATCTCTCATATGAAGTTTACTCTATTGGTTAAGTCTCCTGGAGGAGAGATGAGGACAAATATAGTATGTCTGAAAGTAAGCTTTAGAAAAAGGGGGGTAGATTTCTTTGCCAACCTCATTGTTTTGGATTCTCAAGGATTGGACATATACTTGGTATGGACTGGTTGAGAAAGCACAATGGAGTCATTGAATGTGCCACATAGACGGTGAAGTTAACCAATGAGGAAGGGATCACCATAGAAGCATCTCAACATGCACCAAAGCAATTGGAGCTGAACCACATGGATGGTGCTGCAATTGAGGAGATTCTGGTGGTGTGTAAATTTTTTGATGTGTTTCCGGATGAATTGCCAGGTATGCCACCTAATTGCGACATTGAATTTGTTATTGAATTAATACCTGGAACTGCACCTATAGCTAAGAGGCCATATAAGATGTCTCCTAAGGAATTAGCAGAGCTCAAGAAGCAGATTCAAGAGCAACAAGAGAAGGGTTTTATTCGCCCCATCTCTTCACCTTGGGGAGTGCCCGTACTTTTGTGGATAAGAAGATGGATCCCAAAGGATGTGTGTGGATTACCGAGCTCTGAACGAGGTAACCATCAAGAACAAGTACACCTTGTCACGCATAGAAGACTTGTTTGATTAGATGAAGGGTGTTTGTGTCTTCTCCAAGATTGATTTGAGGTCAGGATACTTCTAAATGAAGATTAGACCATCAGATATACCCAATATAGCTTTTCGGACACAATATGGATCTTATGAGTATACAGTTATGTCCTTTGGATTGACAAATGCACCTGCATATTTTATGTACCTCATGAATAAGGTCTTCATGGAGTCCTTGGATAAGTTTGTTGTAGTGTTCGTTGATGCCATTATGATCTACTCGAGAAGTGACGAGGAGCATGAGGAACACTGAGGCTTACGTTGCAGAAATTGAGGGAGCATCAATTTTATGCCAAGTTTAGCAAGTGCCAGTTTTGGTTAAAAGAGGTGTTGTTTTTAGGTCATGTCATCTTAGGAGGAGGAGTATCGGTCGATCCGGGAAAGGTGAGGGACGTGTTGAA
This sequence comes from Tuctoria greenei, assembly GCA_036927565.1. Taxonomy (NCBI): domain Eukaryota; kingdom Viridiplantae; phylum Streptophyta; class Magnoliopsida; order Poales; family Poaceae; genus Tuctoria; species Tuctoria greenei. The sequence goes on along the minus strand of JAYESD010000008.1, from coordinate 136,626,724 downwards.
ATGGGAACCCCCGCAAAACGTAAAGGAAATAAGGAGTTTTCTTGGAATGGCTAGATATTACCGTCGATTTATTAAGGACTTTTCCAAGATAGCCAAGCCCATGACAGAACTGTTAATGAAGGGGTAAGCATTCCAATGGACTCAAGCTTGTCAGAACAGCTTTGAGGAGTTGAAGAAAAGGTTAACAACAACCCCAGTTTTGATATTGCCAGATGTGAGCAAAAGCTTCGATATTTATTGTGATGCAACAAGACAAGGAATTGGATGTGTATTGATGCAAGAAGGTCAAGTGGTTGCATATGCATCGAGACAATTGAAGAAACATGAGCAAAATTATCCAGCACATGATTTGGAACTTGCAGCCGTGGTACACACATTGAAGATTTGGAGACATTATATTCTTCGTCACAGGTGTGAAATTTATTCGGGTCATAAGAGTCTCAAGTACATATTCATGCAAACGGATCTGAATTTGAGACAACGAAGATAGTTGGAGCTTATCAAGGATTATGATGTTAGAATCAACTATCATCCAGGAAAGGCTAATGTAGTGGCCGATGCTTTGAGTCGGAAAGGAGTAAATCATTAGCTCACGGTTCGAGAATTGCCATCCGAGCTATGGAAGGAGTTTGAACGGTTGGACCTTGGATTTGTGAATGAGATGGGGATAATGGAGTTAAATCCGACCTTGGAGCGAGAAATTCGAGAAGGTCAGACCGAGGATGAGGAAATTCAGGAAATCAAGGAAAGAACCCAAGAGGGAAGAGAATTCAGGTTTGATGAGGATGACCATTGTACCTTATGGCTTGGAAAAAGGATTGTCATGCCTAATGTGAAGCATATTTGGGAGACAATATTAAAAGAGGCACATTACTCGCCATACTCAATTCATCCCGGTTGTACAAAGATGTACAAGGACTTGAAGACATGTTATTGGTGGGCTAGCATGAAAAAGGACATAGCTGAATATGTCGTGTTATGTGATGTGTGCCAACGAGTGTAGGCGGAACATCAAAGGCCAGCCAGACTATTGCACCCATTGAAGATTCCAGAGTGAAAGTGGGAAGAGATTGGAATGGACTTTATAGTTGGATTGCCACATACTCAGTCCGATTACGATTAAATATGGGTAATTGTCAATCGATTAACCAAGTCAGCTCACTTCATTCCTGTCAAGACCACATACACCACCGCAAAGCTGGCAGAATTGTATATGGAGCATATTGTATGCCGGCATGGAGTCCTGAAGAAAATAATCTCGGATAGAGTTTCTAAATTTACCTCTAGGTTCTCGGAGAAACTACATGAAGCATTGAGAACAAGGTTGAATTTTAGCTCAGCATATCACCCTCAAACGGACGGACAAACTGAGAGGACCAATCAGATTTTGGAGGACATGTTAAGGGCTTGTGCTTTAAAGCATGGAAAAGTTGGGACAAGAGCTTGCCATATTCAGAATTTTCATATAACAATAGTTACTAAGCAAGTTTGAAAATGTCACCCTATGAAGCACTTTATGGAAGGAAGTGTTGGACACCCTTGTTCTAGAATGAGACAGGAGAAAATCAAGTGTTTGGACCTGACATGCTGCAAGAAGCTGAGAAACAAGTCCAGATTATTTGTGAAAACTTGAGGGCCGCTCAATTAAGGCAAAAAGGCTATGCGGACAATAGGAGAAGGAAATTAGCCTTTGAAGTGGGAGACTTCATTTACCTTAAGGTGTCACCAATAAGAGGTCATAAGAGGTTTAACATAAGAGGCAAGCTAGCACCTCGATACATTGGACCATTCAAGATTTTGGACAAAAGAGGAGATGTAACATATAAGTTGGAGATGCCAGCTCACTTATAAGATGTTCATGATGTCTTTCATGTTTCCCAGCTCAATAAGTGTTTAAGGGTACCGAAAGAACAAGTGCCAATTGAAGAGTTGGTACTCAAGGCAGACTTCACTTATGCTGAGCAACCGGTCAAAATCTTGGAAACCAAGGAGAGAGTCACAAGAAACAAGGTGGTTCAATGGTGTAAAGTGCAATGGAAGCATCACACAGAATCAGAGGCGACTTGGGAGCTGGAAGATGATCTCAAGAAGGAATTTCTCTATCTTTTCTCTTTCACATCGAATCTCAAGGGCGAGATTCATTTTAAGGGGGGGTAGGTTTGTAACACCCTCATTTTCATGCATCATGCATTGCATAAGTTCATATACATGTTTAACATTGATCCACATAAAAAGGGACAAGTTTAAAATCAATTAGAAGCAAAACAACACTTAAAAGTCTGTAGAAATACGAACTTGTCCAGTTTGTACCCCGGACTAGTCTGGTTTCCCTCTCAGTTGCTCTCTGGACTTATCCGCTTTTGCTGCGGACTAGTTTGATAGAGTCTCTATTCCGTTCCGGACTTGTCCGTGATTGAGTGCGGACTAGTCCGATATTTGGTCCGGTTTTGAATAAGTTACCAAATTCTTAGACTTGTTCGATCCATGTCGAACTTGTCCGTTTTCCTCTCTGGACAAGACCGGACTTATCGGAACCTCCTACTAGACTTATTCATTTTTGCCTCTGTCCAGCATCAGACTAGTCTAACCCCCTCTGATGAACCCAATGGGTACGGGGATGCCCTATCTTTCGATGAGAGATGTTGGTGGTGAATGAATTTGGTGGAGACCGACGTTGGCTGCCCGACTACCACAACCAGAATTGTGTGGCGCATTGAGCGATAGTTACACCGTCTCCTGGTAACTATGATTTGGGTGGAGGTCGATGTTGTGCTACCCGACTATAACAACCACAAGGGTGCTGCGCCTTAGTGATAGTTACACCGGCTCCTATTGTTGCTGTTCTTGCCATGCGCTGTGCCTAGAACAGCCTTGAACCTGCAAGCAATCGAAGAACAAGCAAGAACAAGATAATAAGCAAACACTCACAAGTGTGATAAGTTGGGGTTCTGAATCAAGTAATCGGAAGGTCTCGTCGACACTTGCATTACATGGAAGTAGCAATGGCTAAACTTACAGAAAACAAAACCCAAGTTCTTCCTATGGCTGCTAGTTGTATATATAGAGGAGGAAGACTAGAACTCAGGATGGAGTGACGAGTTTTGTTTGGCCTTTCCTGAGCAGCTCAAGCGTCATCGGCCTTTGATTCTTGATCCAATAGAAAGTAGACGAAGAGACATTTCCAGCAAATATTTATTTGTATTAAACAACCTTGGGAGTTGAAAGTTATACCCCTTTTAAGTTGGTACTTGCTGCAGTTTTGAGGACCCCTCGGGTCGAGCAGCCTTCATTACATTAATCCCTCCATTCCTCCTAGCTGGATCAATTCCCAAGCACCTAATAATAACAAGGTCATCAAAAGGCTTTAATAGTTCCCCATTTGAAAGATAATTATTTTGAACAGCCAGGAATGAGATCACCTGATAATTAAGTTTACGTGCACGAGCGCGTGTCATTGGACCTTGATTAGTTGCAAGTGGTGAATGGGCTGCTGTTGTGGTTGTATCAATGGTAGCGATGTCCTCATCATCCTCCCCTTCTTGCAATTGAGTCGTCCTCAACTCAAATGTGTCTTCCTCGCCTATATGATTTCAAATCTGCAATATTAAAAGAGGAAGTAACCTCAAAATGTGCAGGCAACTCAATTTCATATGCATTATCATTAATTTTTCGAAGCACTTTGAATGGTCCAGCAGCTCTAGGTAGCAATTTAGATTTTTTCAACTCAGGAAATATATCCTTTCTCAAATGCACCCAGACCAAATCACCAGGTTCAAAAGTAACATACTGTCTACCCTCGCTACTGGCTTGTTGATAATTAGCGTTCATGCTCTCAATGTTTGCTTTATTTTGCTCATACATTTTAAGAATTAATTCAGCACGGCGAGAAGCATCAAAATTCAATTTCTCTAAAGGTGGCAGAGCCAAAAGATCAATGGGAGCACGGGATAAAATCATATACAATCTGAAAAGGGCACAATTTAGTAGTAGAATGCAGCCAACAATTGTAAAAATTCAATATGAGGCAAACATTCTTCCCATAATTTGATGTTATGTTTCAGAACAACCCTAAGCATGGTAGATAAACTACGGTTCACTACTTCGGTCTGTCCATCAGTTTGAGGGTGACAAGTGGTAGAAACGAGCAATTTTGTCCCCAACTTAGCCCATAAGGTTTTCCAAAAATGACTAAGAAATATCTCTATCTGAAACAATAGTGTTTGGAACCCCATGCAAACGAACAACTTCTCGAAAGAACAAATCAGCAATATGGGTAGCATCATCAGTTTTGTGGCATGGTATGAAGTGTGCCATTTTAGAAAATCTGTCCACAACAACAAAAATACTATCCCTCCCCTTCTTTGTTCTAGGCAATCCTAAAACAAAATCCATAGAAACATCCTCCTATGGAGCACTAGGAACAGGGAGAGGCATGTATAAACCATGTGGATTAAGACGGAACTTAGCTTTTTGTCAGGTGGTGCAACGAGCAACAAACTGCTCCACATCTCTTCTCATCTTTGGCCAAAAGAAATGGCTTGCTAGGATGTCTTTCGTCTTCTTGACACCAAAGTGTCCCATCAACCCTCCGCCATGTGCTTCCTGCAATAGTAAGATACGCACAGAACCAGCTAGAATGCACAATTTATTAGCTCAAAACAAAAAAAACCATTAGTGAGAACAAACTTGTTCCATGTTTTTCCTTCTTTACATTGCAGCAGCACATCTTTGAAATCAGCATCAAAAGCATATTATTCTTTAATTGTTTCCAAGCCAAAAAATTTAAAATCAAGTTGGGACAACATATTATAACGGTGAGATAAGGCATCCACAATGACATTATCTTTTCCTTTCTTGTGTTTGATGACATAAGGAAAAGACTCAATGAATTCTACCCACTTGGCATGCCTACGGTTCAGATTAGTTTGGCTCTTAATATGCTTCAAAGATTCATGATCAGAATGTATAACAAATTCTTTAGGCCATAAATAATGTTGCCATGTTTCCAAAGTTCGTATTAGTGCATATAATTCTTTATCATAAGTGGAATAGTTCAGACTAGGCACATTCATTTTCTCACTAAAATAAGCAATAGGTTTCCCCTCTTGCAACAAGACACCTCCCAATCCAAACCACTAGCATCACATTCCAATTCAAAAGTCTTACTGAAATCTGGTAATTGGAGAAGGGGTGTATGAGTTAACCTATTCTTCAAAGTTGCAAATGCGGCCTCTTGCGCCTTCCCCATGTGAATGGAGCACCATTCTTTGTAAGTTCATGCAGTGGGCCTGCTATGGTGCTGAAGTCTTTCACAAAACGACGATAGAATCCAGCAAGTCCGAGAAAGCTTCGTACTTGTGTGACCGTGGTAGGAGTCAGCCAGCTGTGTATCGCCTCCACCTTGGCTTGATCGACTTCAATTCCCTGTGGTGTCACAACATAGCCAAGAAAAGAGACTCTATCCGTGCAAAAGGTGCACTTGTCAATGTTACCAAATAAGCGTGCATCACATAAAGCATTAAAAACAGTATGGAGATGATCAAGATGCTCTTCTAGAGATGCGTTATAGATCAAGATGTCATAAAAATATACTACCACAAATCTTCCAATAAAAGCACGTAAAACCTCATTAATTAATCTCATAAAAGTGCTAGGTGCATTTGTGAGACCAAAAGGCATGAATAACCACTCATACAAACCAAACTTGGTTTTAAACGCTGTTTTCCATTCATCACCTAGCTTCATGCGAATTTGATGGTATCCACTACGCAAGTCAATTTTAGAGAAAATCATCGAGCCACTAAGTTCATCAAGCATATCATCTAACCTAGGAATAGGATGATGATATCTAATGGTAATGTTATTAATTGCTTGACAATCTAAACACATGTGCCATGATCCATCTTTCTTTGGAATCAATAGAACAGGAACAGAGCAAGGACTAAGGGACTCATGCACATAACCTTTGTCGAGTAATTCCTGTACTTGTCGCAGAATCTCCTTAGTCTCCTCCAGGTTGGTCCTGTATGGTACTCGGTTTGGCAAACAAGCCCCAAGGATGAGGTCAATCTGATGTTCAATCCCTCTCAGTGGTGGCAATCCGGCTGGTACCTCTTGTGGAAACACATCAGCGTATTTCTGCAAAAGCTTAGTGACAGCAGGGGGCAAAGCACATGGTTCATCGTGAAGTGAGAACAAAGCTTCTTTGCAAGCAAACACATAGCAGATTGCAGCATTATTTTTTAATTCAAACAAATCAGATTTGGAAGCAAGAAAACAAACACTCTTCAATTTTATTTCATTCTTCTTCACATGAGCAGATTGGGAATTGTCAGTCTTAGGGTGTACTGATTCCTTCGCAACATTTGAATTTTCATTTTGAGTCGATTTCTTATTTTTCTCTTTGCAAGATCTAGCAATGTCATCCTTCAAAATAGCATCAGGAGACATAGGGTGCAAAACAAGCTTCTTCTCATTATGCATGAAAGAGTATTGATTTGATTTTCCATGATGTAATGTATCTTTATCAAACTGCCAAGGTCGACCAAATAGCATAGAGCAAGCTTGCATAGGTACCACATCACAATCAATGTAATCATGGTAGGAACCAATTGCAAATTCAACACGAACCGGACTTGTTACCTTAAGCTTACCACTATCATTGAACCATTGGATGTGGATGTGAAAGTGTTGTCATCCCAAGCTTCTCTACCATGGCAACACTTGCTAAATTGTTGCAGCTTCCTCCATCAATAATAATGCGACACGATCGTTCCAAAACTACACACTTAGTTTGGAATAGATTGTGTCGCTGGTTCTTTTCAGCTTTGATCATTTAGGCACTCAAGACACGCCTCACAACATGACTCTCATAGTGGTCAGCATGATAAGCCCCAATGTGCTCTTCATCATCATTCTTATTTCCTGCATCTTGTGCAGCAAACATGGCATATGTTTTCTCATCTAAAGCACTAGCGGATGAGTACTCACCATTTTCTCCTACAATCAGCAGACGCTTGCTTGGGCAGTCCCTTCTTAGGTGCCCAAAACCCTTGCACTGGAGGCATTGAATGTCTTTTGTTCTCCCGGTGGACGCAATGGAAGAAGAAGTGTTGGCTGCAGCTTGGGTAGATCTTTTTGTTGTCTCGATTGCACGCGAAGGTGCTGATTTTGATGTAGTCATGGGCAACCGATTGGAAGCATCATCCGGAGAATCATGCTTAGTACCAACAACACTTGAGTGGGACTGCCATGAGGTAGTTCAACCTGCAGAAGTGTTAGTTCTTGTGTGTCGTCCCTGCACTTCTCTTTCAGCCCTACAAGGAAGATGGAATAATCGAGTGACGTTAGTGTATTCCTTATAAGCTAATATGTCCTGAATTTCTCTTGTTAAACCACCCATAAATCTAGCCATTGCAGCATCTTCATTTTCAACTAGGCCACAATGCATCATGCCTATTTGAAGTTCTCGATAGTATTCCTCAACAGATTTGTTGCCTTACCTAATTTGTTGTAATTTATGCAACAGGTCACGAGCATGATAGGAAGGAACAAAACGACGATGCATGATTCATTTCAAGGCATTCAAAGTTTGTGGTACAGTAGCTGGATTTTTAGTTTGATACTCATGCCACTAAACAGAAGCAAAGTCAGTGAATTCACTAGTGGCAGCTCTAATCTTTTTATCATCAGGGAAATCATGGCATGCAAATTTTTGATCTACTGATAATTCCCAAGACAGATATGCATCCGGATCATATTTCCTATCAAAGGGTGGTATGGAGAATTTAATGCTGTGTAGGGAATCGTCATTGTCATGTACCTCACGTCGTAGGGCTCGACTACCCATACCATGATGGTCGCGACGTGGCTGCTGTAGATACCTGAAAGGTCCATCATCAAGCTCGGTATCCACTGAATACTCCGCCTCGTCATATCTTGCATCCCTGCCAACAGAGTCATGGCTCTCATCAACATGTCTTTGTCTTTCTTCGCGTCCAACCTGTTCCATTCTCTCCAATCGCTCAATGATTGCTGCAAGAGAAGTGTTAATAGCCCCAACAGTGCTTTCTAATGTGGTCAGCTTGGTGTTGGTGCAAATCTGTGTCGACTCTAATTGACCAATGCGTTCATTGGTGACTTGAATATCCTCGTTGAGTGCATCTGTGTGCAGCTTTACTTGGCGTTCGAAATGGTGAATGATGCCCCTCGTACGTGGTGAATGTGGAGATGTCGCATTCGCATCCGCTGACATGGTTAGTACAGAATGGAAATACAACAGCAAGCAGATTAATCCTAGCAGTTGCTAAGAGGTGGTAGGACACAAACACTTCCTCACTAGCAAGAATTCAAGCTCTTACAAGTTCTTACCACGTGATGCAGGGGGCGCCGGCAAACAGCAAGAACAACAACAACCGGTGGCTGCCAGCACAATTCTGTGGTGTTGTAGTTGATTTTGTGGAGCTATAGGTGGCTGCTAGAAATAAGTTGCACAAAGGAACAACTAGTACCACATTAGTCACAACAAGTTGAATAAACATTCCATGATGGTATTGTGCTGGTCCTAGTTTAAACCGTGATAGAGACGTGAGCCGTTACTCCACGTGATGTTAAATTTGTTGTAGTAGAAAAGTCCGGACAGCACGAACGTTGTGTTTTAACAAAACGTTCAAAACAGCAAGTTGAACTACGAAACTTGAAACAAATGTTACACAAATTGTTTCTTTTTTTGTACTGAGAAACTTTTTCTAGCAATTTTAATCAGTGCGGCTTTTCTTTCTTTGCACTGCCTTTTTCTCGCTGATCCTTGCAGCTTTTCTTCCTTTGCACGTGCCTTTTTCTTGCTGATCCGTGCGGCTTTTCTTTTGCACTTGCTTTTTTCTCAATTTGGGTAGATAATGAAAATGGACTGAGAACAAAGTGGTACAAACTCGAAACTCTAGCGGTGAAAAACTTAGGACCAGCAACTAGACACAAAAAGGCAACCGTGAATTCAACAAGTCGAGAGCTAAGTAGCCAAGCAAAAGGCTCAAAGTGTTTTTAGGATTTTTAGAGTGAACTTTTGTAGGCAAAAGTGGACTGTAGGTAAATGAAGAACAAGGAGAAGGAAATCTCTCACCGAGCAACCTGAAATCTGATACCACTTGATGAACCCAATGGGTACGGGGGATGCCCTATATTTCAATGAGAGACGTTGGTGGTGAATGAATTTGGTGGAGGCCGACATTAGCTATCCTACTACCACAACCAGCGCGTGTCATTAGACCTTGATTAGTTGCAAGTGGTGAATGGGCTGCTGTTGTGGTTGTATCAACGGTAGCGATGTCCTCATCACCCTCAACGGACTTGTCTGGTGTGCCCAACTCGGATTCAATCTTTTCCTCCGCAATTTGTTATTGGGTATTTACCTTAATCGGGCCCAAGAACATCATTCTTAACCCCTGTGGAGCCCATGTGGGACCCCTACATGACCTCCACCCACCTTAGACTCGAAATCCATCAAACCCTAGCCCTCCACTCTATATTAACAACCCCACCTCTTGACTTTATATCCTTTTGTCTCAATTGAAAACTACAAACCCTAGTTCGTGGAAAGCCGCCATCAAGGAGGGAGAAGGAGATCCCGAGCAAGAAGAAGAAGAGGAGGAAATGAAAGAGGATCGAGTGATCAAGATCTCCATCGAGCTTTTATCTTCATTACCAATTCACCTTCAACTCTTCATCATCAACCCTAGATCGTCAAGATTCAAGTTTCATCTTCAATTCTTGATCCTTGGAGTTCTAAACACGTGGTATACATTCTACATTATTTTTACCACATCAATTCAACCTCAATTCTCCAAATTCTAGTAGATCAAGAAAACCCTAATTTGCAGTCTGTCTAGGGCGGACTAGTCTGGCCCCTAAAACCGGACTTGTCCGGCCTCTGAATATGAATTGTGCTGACTTAATTCTAAATTGACTCGAATCAATTCCAAACCTGTCCAAACTTGTTAAAAACTATTAGAACCAGTTAGTGAACATTAATAACAACTCATCAACAAGTTTTACTTCATAATTGCGTTAATCATGCATGTCATGTCATATTGAGTATTATATGAGCATTGTTGATTGGATTGTGTGTTTTGCATGTTTGTCGCCCGTAATAGAAGGTTTTACGCTAGAGAGTGCTGCGGAGAACCTTCAGTACCAAGAGTTTGAATACTTTGACCGAAACCAAGCCCAAGAGCAAGGTAAGTGTCATTGAACATATTGATCCTATTTTTACAATAAATGGTTTGTTTGCAAAACTGCATTTCTTGTGTCAAATTGATGGGAAACCCTAGGAGTTTACTAGTTTTGTTTAACCACCTTGTCACCTGGAATACATGTCAGAGAGTCAGGAAGGGCTTTTTACCTTTTTGCTTCACTTAATTAATTGTGATGGGAAAACAACTATACCATTTAATTGTGCATTAATGAGATTATGATTAATATGAACTAGTTAATGTGATATGGTAATGGGTGATCTAAGCAATACTGGTATGTGGATTGGTTGGAAGACATGGTGGTTGCTTGCTTTAGATCTAAGGACCAGTTCATGCGAGAATAAGTCAGGACAACATTACCACCATGAGGCCAAGTATAGGTGTGGCGTAGCCGATTAATTAGGGTATTGCTAGTATTGAGCGGATCATTTGGCGCACCGAGGAATAGGAGTTGGATTGGGTTTGAATTTATGGCAGGACTCCCTTGGATCTGAATGGCACAAGAGGGTGCCCTTGGTTGAAGATGTGCTCAATTGGAGGCATCGCCACCGGTGAAACCTCAGTGAGTCCATACATGCTAGTAGTCCCTTTGTAAAGGCTATTTTGTGATCTCTTGGCCATACACCAAAGAAAGTGTAATTGGCATAAGGGAGGTTCTTTAGTCGTCGACGGGTGATGAAATCACAAATATGTGGGTAAAGTGGTACAACCTTTGCAGAGTATTAAAACTATCATGATAGCTGTGCTCCTGGTTAAGAGCACTTGGATGACCTACATGATTAGAGGTGTTTTGGATTGGGATGGTTTTGTATTGGTTATGGGATGGTATTGTGGTTTATGACAATGGATATGGTTAATGGTAATGAAAAATATGGAATATGGATGATGGATATTGAATATGGACTGGTATTATGGCAACTACCTGGTTTATGATGGGTTTACTTCACATATATACAATATATTGCTTTTCAAATGTTTTAATGTACTTTTCAGCACTTAGCCTTTATTATATTCGTCATTTGAATCAGCTACATATCATACTTTGCACAATTGCTGAGTACGACATGTACTCACCCTTGCAATTCCCCCACCAACAGTTGCAGGTCAGGATTGGGAGTGTAACATTGATAATGTGGAGTTCTAGGCCGTGTCTATCGTTACCTTGCCTGTGGATTGATTGGAGCTGCCATATACCCTTTGCTTAGCTGCTTAGTGTGCTTAATTAGTTTATTTTCGCTGCATTAGTTCAAACTTGTTGTTAATATTCATTAGAGCTTGTATTTGTGGTATTTTGAATTCTGTAATAAAAGTGCTTAACTAATCTTGTTCTGTGGTAATTTTTTGTATACCATTTTGTGAATGCACTTGTGTATGTATGTTGAACGTTCTGGGCACACATATGCGTTCACTTGGTTCATTTTCAGAATTGAGTGTCACACTTCCACTGCTTATGTACTCCTTTTGTACATTATTTTGTAAATTCGAATATCTTTTGACATAAAGATTTTGTATGTTTCACGTATTCTTTTCGTGAGTGATGTTGGGTGCCGCATCGCACGGCACCACCCAATGCGATTACTAGAATTTTGAGACCCCGATCCTCACATTACGTGTTGCGGACGAACACAAAGTCGCCAGAATCGGTCGACCTTGGAGGCTAGCCGAGCTCAAGGACGTCTTATGTGTTGGGGGGCCAAGGACGAACATAGAGCCAACGGACCAGGTTACCTCGGAGGTCGACAGGGCTCGGGACCAATCGCCTTAGTCGATGTGTAGAGCCTGTATAGGAATAGCACATTCAAAGATATGATATATGGCACATCATGTAAATATATAGTTTATCATGTAACATTGTACCCTTTAGCGAAAAAACATATTTTCCCTTTGTCCATTCTTTATCCAATAGACCTCGCATCAGATCCGTGGCCTTTGATTTTTCATCACTCGCGGGCTGCCAGTGGCAAGGCTCGGACTAATATTAGCGGGGGAGGACATTTTTAGACCGAAGGATCCCGAGGCTCCAACCAACCTTGATCTGGTGACAGTCCCTTGTCCCAACTTTCGGGATCGGGCTCAAGGTCGCCGTACGAGCCTAGGCTCGAGGACAGAGCCCTTACACTCGATCATTTGAACTCTGTTTTGGCAAAGAGATGGGGAGTACTTAGCTCGCTCATCATGAAGGTGGGGTCATGTTGCGCATTGTGCTGAGAGCCAGGCTGGGGTCGACCCGCGTTGGCCGAGGCGCATCGAGTGTGCCACCTTCCTTGTTGAGCATTTGTCGTGATGGAGGTCCTCTCCGATTGTCCAGGCAAGTGGAGAGCCCAATGCATTCATCGTCTCAGGCTGGAGGTAGGAGGGGTTGGGGTGCCGTCCATTCGTGCCACGGAGTCCTTGCCTGGCTCTCATGTTTGGAGCTTGAGGGCTGGCTCGGGGGGACTTTGGAGGTCCACCTTCTTCTTCATCGTCGATCACCGCTGAGCGGGCGTCTTTCTTTGATGTGGTGAGTGTTCCTGCCCTTTCCATGAGCTATCGATCACCCGGACGGGTTGTACTTGGGGGTTTACCTCGATGGTTGAACCCCTGAGCCTATCGAGTTGCCTAGAGGGTGGATCCAGGTGCAAACCGATCAACTTGATCATTGGGGGGACAAGACTATACATCTGATTTCGATGGACCGTAAGATCTAGGTCAGGTTCCTGTGTTTTGTTAGGCCCTGCTTTGGCCATCTACCCGAATCTCGAGCCTATCAAGGGCCTGAGCGGCTCCTTGCCGATCCTTTGGGGGGCTACCATGGGATAGTCGAGCTGGGATCCGGATATGGACAGCTGGGTATATCAAGGGTATTCGCTACCCAGGATGTAGCCCCTATGAGAGGCCATCCCGCTGTCATCCATCCCTCGCTCTAGTTTATCCCAGACGGTCTCAAAAACCTTGGGGTGGGGGCAACCTTCGAAACGGGGATGCGCATGTTCCCAACATTAAGTTGGGTGCTTAAATGCCTTACCTCGGTTCATAGCTTTGGGTCGCAAAGTTCATGAGAAGCGCTCCGTGTGTGTCGCAAGGACCAAGCTTGCGTTGAGTCCTGCGAACAAAGGAGATGGTTGACTTACTTGTGTTTGGAGGGCTATTCCACCATGCTTCACATGTGGTCCTCGTTAGGCTCGGCAGTCTCCTACAGTTGTCGTCAGGCTCAATGATCGTCAGCAGTAATTGTCAAGACTAACTATCGCCTGCAATTGTTGAGCTCGACGGTCACCTATGGTGGTAGTTGCGATCAGATGAAGGGCCCCGTTGTCCTCTGCAGGGTGTCGGTCGTCAAGCGACCCTTCAGCCTGATGCGCCTTTGCATTCCTGTCGAGGTCGGGAGAGCGCATTCTCATGCTTGGGTCACTGGGGGCTTGAAGAGACTCCGGGTCGCTGTCTGGGTGGAATTATGAAGATCGTGGACGCGGATTCTTGTGAAGCACTCTTACGAGTGGTCGAGAGAATGTGTGACCTTTTCACGTGTAAAAAACTCGCGTTATTACATATCAAGGGTTAATACATGACGGGTCGAGATGGTTCCTTTTGATTTACAAGTACATACATAGACATTATCGGCTTATGGCCCTCGAGTGACGCGAGACATGCGGTTTGGCCTGCTTGTCTCGTCACGTCTCGGGGGCTGCCTAGTCGTGTAGTCCTTGTTTTCTCACGTTCCTAGTCTTTGCACATCCAGCCTTTCACCGGCTAGTGGCCCTCGACTGTTATGGTGTGGGCGACTTGATCCGACATTGTGCTTCAAGGGGTGACTTGATCAGCATCGGCTTCTCGGGCCTTTGAGTGGGCTCCCCTGCTGGTAGGCAGCCACCAGTTGCATGGGCGTGGCCAGGGGCGGAGCTGCAGTACAACTATTGGGTTCAGGTGAACCCAATAAAATTTTATAAAACAAGCATGATTAGCCTATTGCTGCTAGTTTGAACTCACTAAATTTGCGTAACTTATACTTAATTTACACATATATTCTTAAACGAACCCATTACCAAAATTTCTTAGCTCCGCCACTGGGTGTGGCCTATCGACCGTGGTCCTCTGGGTATTGGCATCGAGCATCAGCTGACTGCACGTACGCGTAGTGCAGCTTCTCGATGCTAGCATAGAGCTTGGCCACACCAATGGCATCGGGCTTGAAGTTGCTATGACAAGCCCACTGGACTCGAAGCAAGTGGCGGTCATCAACGCGGTGGCCGTTCTCGACAGAGGGTAGTTGGTCGTTGTTGTGATGCCTGTTCTTCATTTGGCTTCCCTTGGCTGAAGATGGCAAGAGCGGGCCGTCTTGTGGTTGTTATTAGCACACGGGTGCCTCGTCTACAAAATCGCATGAGCGGTGAATTCACTTAGCTTTGGAGACGGAGGGCGACCAGCCAGCCGCAGTTCTGAGCTGCCAGCCGGTGCGTAATCTTCCAAGCCGCACCACCGGTTGGTGCATTTGAGCTTGGGAGATAGAGAGCGTCCATCAACCAAGTCTGGGCGCTTGGAGCTTCATATATCAAATCGCGTGAGAAGTTTTTTGCTACACTCGCAGTGGTGCTGGGGTGCTGGGGGCGGTGTCTGGCCCATCGGCACTTGGAGTAGTTCTCCTTATGGGGGACGGGAGCTGGATCCTGTGGTACCATTCCACCTTGATGTTGCTGCGGCATCTGGCCCGTCAGCACTCAGGGAGTGGCCTCGGGGCAAGGATGGCAGCTGGATTGGCGACATGGTGGAGTCGGGATGCCCATACTAGTGTTCGGCCCATAGGCGCTTGGAGGTGGGCTTCAAGATGGGGACGAAGGTCGGCCGGCCAAGTGTTGGAATCCGCCCAGTTGTCACTCAATGAAGCAGTTGAGGCCTTGATGAGCGAGAACACGCGGCAGTCGCCCTACCTGGCGCGCCAACTGTCAGCGTTCGGATTGCCAACAAGTATCGAATGTGCTGCGCATTCTGCCTTGAGGCGACATAGTGTCTAGGACAGGGGATGTATACTGGTTCGGTCAAGGTGTCATACATCCATTTTGAGGACATCTGCTTCTCACTATCAATGGCGGGGAATTTACATGTATTAGGAGACGTCCTAGTGCTCTAGCAGAAGGGGTGATTCCCTCTTTATTCTTCTGTGTGTCTTCTCCTCCTTTCCGATAGCTTCGGTTCACCCATCTATAGGTGGCCATAGACCCTCTACGTTGCAGCTACTTCTCGGTTTCCTCATATGGGAGATGGGTTATTACATATTTGTTTATATAAGTTTGCGCCTCAGGGCGGGGTTGAACTGCTGCACTTGTTGGCGCCACACCTGCACTGTCCCATCGTGTCACATCTCTTGTCAGCAAAGGAAAAACATCATGTTAAAGCTAGCTAGACCTGTCAAAGAAACTTAATGACATGTATAGGACAATAGAGCGGTTTTGTAGTGGGAATAAGAATTTAAACTTGCTGCTAAATTCTTCCAAGTGCTGCAATGATAAAACTAGTTTAGGTTTTGATTCTCGTGCTGACGCTAAAGCCAATCCACCCATAGTTGTAAAGTCATGGTCTGATTCAAACAGTTCCTAAACAAAAAAGTGGTTTTTAGGTCAGCATAGCGTTATCTCATTTGGATGCTAATAAACATGTCGCTTGCACATCTAGACATAAACATAAGGTTAATTTGCAATGTACCTATTATGGTAGAGATGTTCATCTTATAGATTTTTGTTATAGACTAGCTAAACCACATAAAAAGAGAGAATGCTAGCTAGATCTCATAACATTCATGCAAAACTTGTTCCATATGATGAACCTAATGTTAGAAACTTGCAACCCGCTGAGATGAGACAAAACATGCAAATTTTGCTCACAAACCTATTTTTTCGTGATACACATGTCACACCTTGTAGATCTGTAATTGGGAACAAAAATTCTCAAACTTGGACTCATAAACCACATGTATTTCTCAGCCGGCGGCCCCCTGGGAGGTGCTGGACTTATGTTGGCACCAGCAGGCCCCCTGGGGGGGCACTGACTTGTGTTGGGCACTGCGGTCGTTGTCAAAGGAGTCCCCTGACGTCGACTGCTAGTGCCTGAAAGGCGTGCAGAAGCATGGCAGCTCCTCCCGCCTGCTCCCAGCTACTATGAAGATGCTCGAAACATCGATGGCGGGCCCCTATGTAACACCCATTATTTTTTTTAAAAAAAATTGTAAAATGAATTTTCAAGAGATAAAAACATTTTCTTGGGAATAAAATTATATAAGGCAAGTTGCATCATGTACTGAATGATTGTGTGAATTTTTGAAAATTTAAATTCGCTAGAAATTTGGTTTACAAATTCAAAACATAAAAGAGAAGAAAAAGAAAACAGAAAATAAAAAAAAAAAGAAAAATGAAAACCAGTCCCTGGGCTGAATTCCCGCCCCGGCCCACTTCCCTCCCATCCCCCCCCCCCCGCACCAGCCCGCTCCACCCGCGCCGCGGTTCCTCTCCTCCTCGCTGACAGGCCGGCCTCGCCTGTCGGACGCGCCTTCTTCCTCGCTCCCGCGTCGTAACGCACGCGTGCGTTACACCGCGCCGCCCACTCATTCCCCCCCCTATCAATGTCGACCATTTCACCTCAATCAAGCGTCGCGCCGTGCCCATCATGGCCGCCGTCCGTTACACAGCCAAACCCCTATAAAAACCCGGCCGATTCCCCTCTGATTTCACCATTCTCGACGCCCAAACCTAGCCGCCGGCGAGCTTGGTGATGGTGCCGATGTTCCCATCGCTTCACCCACTGTCTCACCTAGAAACCTTGCCTAACACTTTTGTCGTGTCCCCAGGAGACCGCCGGTCATCTTCGTCGGGAGTTATCGCCTCTGCGTCGCTGACTTCGTTGGGCGCCGAGGAGCTCCGCTGCACAACGCCGTCGCCGACCACCTTTCGATCCTCCCCCGGCCACGCGACGACCTTCAGTGAGTTCCCCTAGTTCCCCTCTACCTTTTGCGCTAGCTAGTTGTGCCCCGTGGCCATTGTAGCGTGTTTTCGGTCATCGCCGGCGAGCCCGCCGCCGCGCGCCGCCCCCTGTGCCGCCGCTCCCGACATTCGGGTGACGTGGCCCCCTATCGTCCCTCCATTTTAAACCTACGGCCGATTAAAACCCCGGATACCCCATTCGGTTATTTAAATCGGGGCCATCCATTTTAAATCCAACGACCCACGTTCAGACCACTTTTCCCGCCATCAATTTTGCGCCCAAGCCCCTGGAATCTTGCGGGCTACCCCCTGGGTTTCTCTGGAATTCAAATCTAACCCCTAGAAATGACAAACTAGCCCGTGGACTTTCTGGAAATTAGGAAAATACTGGTTAATTGAATAAAAAGTGTTTTTAAGCCCCTGGAGTATTATAAAATAGCAAATAAAATCTGGAAAATTGTAGAATAATCCCTGGACTTAATAAAAATTATTTTTAGCCACTGGAACAATTCTTTTTTACAGAAAAGCCCCTGTTAGTTCTAGAAATTAAATAAAAGTCCTTAATTTGTATAAAATAATTATTAAAACAGATTTAAATATGTTTTATTTATTTTCATTTCAGTATTATTTTTATTAATTCATTTAATTTGCTGAAATTGTCATAAAAATACTTTTTATGTATATTTAGTTCATAAAAATTGTTTTGCACATAGAAATAATTAATAAAAGTAATGTAAAAATTGTAAAATTTACATTATTGACTATAAATCTATTTTAGGCTTATGTTGAAGGATAAAATTTCTAGAAAATAATATTAGGGTTTTAATAAATATAAAATGGTATAAAAATCTATAAAAATATGTTTTACTCAATAAATTTCATTTATCTTTAAATTCTTATCAATGGATGTATGTCTATAATATAAACCAACCCTAAAATCACATTTGCGTAAGAATTTGCGTTTATTTGAATTGTTTGCATTTTATTATGTTCTTATTGTATATTATTTTTCGTGCATCGTCGTAATTTTAGAGTCAGGGCCAGAACCCACTTTTAATCTGCAAGAGCAACAATTTCCCGACGACCCCGAAGCACAATTTGGAGGCAAGTTCCTTGACCATCTTGCACCCTTTTTGTTAAGTTTTAGTTAGTTGCATGCTAAATTAAAATATGAATCTTATGTTATGTTTTCCTAGATTTACCACAATATTCCTTATCAACATGGTTTGGGTGTTTTACTATTAAATTAGTTTACGCTTAGCCATGCTTTAATGAAATATGATCTATTCTACAATATTACATTTGAAGTACTTTGATTCATGAATTGATGGCTATAATGGAAATAGTGGATAGGAATCTGATAGGGGGTTTTGTATGGATTGGTGCATGCGTGCACAAGACCTTGGTTTGGGGCTTGACACCTATCGGATTCTAAGGACCGATTTATGGAAGATGTTGCTAAACCTTTTAGTATCACCACATAATTGTATATGGGGACAACTTGGTTTAGTAATTTGGTCTCTCCCCATGCAGCATAGGTAATTGATCGGGTGGGGAATGGGCTTTGCCTTGGGATCCGCATGGCTCAAGAGGGGGCTTCTCCTGGCGGAGGGAAAATAGACTCCAGGTGCCGGAGCGGTGAAAACTTAGAGTACCCATTGCAAGTCGGGAGAACCATCGGAAACACCTCGTAGTGATCTCCTGGCCACACACCTACAGAAGTGTGTAATTGTGGTTAGCTACCACGGACATCAGGGAGGTTTACCTTAGTCCACCTGGCAACAGGGGACGAAATCACGAACTGTGGGTAAAGGATACACACTCTGCAGAGTTTTGTCAAACTGTCTAGAAGTCGTGCTCACGGACACGAGCGGCTTGGAAACCAAATTCATAATTAGCACATGGTTACATAATGGATGGTTTGGGTTTGGTCTTACCTAGATTAATTTTTGGGATATTGGGTTTTCACCTAGATGTAGGTGCTTAATAAACAATTAAGAGTAGGTTGTTACTGCTATAGTGCTTAACCTATTAATTGTCTTCCTTGTTGTGAACCACACATGTCATAACTTCCCAACTTGCGATTACCTTTGGTACTCAAACTTGTTAGTTGCATATTTCCCTCCAGTCTACGAAGACGCTAAGGTGGATAACCAGGACTTCTACGGAGATCCCGAAGAGATGTTCTAGGCTGGCGCTCCCCCGTGCAATGCCTGTGTTGGAGCCCTTTGTTATATTTTTCTGCTGCTTGTGTACTTTTATTTTAGACCTGGAAGGTCATTTATGTAATAAGGTGATGTACTCGAACATGGTATTTTATTTGGTATTTCACTTTCGTCTACACATGTATGAGTTGAACTGATCCTGGCATACATGTGGAAAGCATCTGATTGTCTTCTTATTACCAGGTGTGACAAAGTGGTATCAGAGCCGTGTTGCCCATAGGACGCAAGCCTAGATAAAAAAGGACAATTTAAGGACTTTACTATTTTCAAATATTATTAATTATAAAATTTCTTTGTATTCTTTACCTTGTACTTGTTTCACTTACTCCTTATTTTGTTTTATTACTGACACTCTTCTGTTTCAAAATTTTAGATGGCCAACTTCAGAAGAACCGCTCGCATTTCCACTGGAGGCTATGTCCCTAACCGAAGGATTGCTGCCCGCCGTACCCCGCTCAACGATCCTCGACGTGCGGTGGTGATACGTACTGATGGGAGAGCTGCAGGACGACTTCATGCCATACTGCACGATGCCGGCTACAGGCACGAGAGACTGGCACTCACCTACTACTCCATCAGGATGCAATGCCCCTACTGGATTGAGTGGTCATGCAAGCTATTTGTCTACTATGGGGATGAACTACTCAAGTGCACTGTACTCCTGCCGCGAGGAGCTACCGACGTCACGCTGAGCAGGATGTCACTTGGGAGGCCATCACCTTTTGGAGTCACACTTACCGCTACCAGCTTCGGAACTCGGTGTAGGCCTACACTCCCCAGCGTCCCAGCGACACTGGCAACTTCGTCACCAGGTACGTGGAGGGGCCCCTGATCCTTCCACAGACTCAACAGGCAGTTGATGACGTGGAGCGCCTCAGCATTCGCCTCCACAAGGCTCAACAAGAAATCCAGGATGTTCGTGACCTTGCAGCACATTATGAAAGGCAAGTGAGGAGGTACCGTCGGATCACCAACGAGGACCCAGATGGGTATGCTTCAGATACCTCCACTTGGATTCCAGACTCTCCTGATCGCCGTGTCGGTCGTGGCAACACTAACTCACTGGACCAGTCTTCAGACGAGGAGCTAGATTCTGAGGAGCCTTCTGTGCCACAGCAGCGAGCCAACTCTCCTCCGCGTGGCAACGAGTCTCATGGCAGCAACTCGGGATATGATGGAGATGACGATGAAGACCCGGACAAGGAGGAGGATCTCGAGGAGCGAGAGTAGATTCCGACCTGCCATACGACTCAAGATTAAGACACTTACTCATGAGTTGTAATAAGAGCTATGTAGTAACGATCTGTGTAATCTTGAGTTGTATGATTTTGCTTTGAGAACTTGATTATCTATGTTTGAGTTTGCTTAATGAAATGACCTTTATTTCTCTTATTCCTTATTGATGCATATAGTGGGAAAGACATATGGAATAGCTTCTCTCTTATCTCCTCATTCTATAACAACGCCCCAATCTCAGATGGCAGGAAGAGGAAGAGGACGTGGACGTGGTGTGCCACCCAATCAAGACAATGAAGTCCCGCTACCTCAATGGAATGGATGAGGTGTCCGTGGAGCACCAGCTGCAAATAAAATGCAGCATATGATGGCTATGCAGCTTCAAATGATGCAAAATTTAACACAAATTGTGAACAACATGCAACAGGCTCAGCAAGCACCACCACCCCCTCCTCCACCACCACCACACCCACCTCCAAGGTTTTGCTTAAGAGACTTTATGAACACTCAACCTCCACGCTTTTCCAACGCCGTGGAACCTATGGATGCTGACGACTGGATTAATACGATTGAAAGTAAACTGAGGATTGTTCAATGCGAAGGAAGG
The DNA here is from genome assembly GCA_036927565.1 of Tuctoria greenei. Taxonomy (NCBI): domain Eukaryota; kingdom Viridiplantae; phylum Streptophyta; class Magnoliopsida; order Poales; family Poaceae; genus Tuctoria; species Tuctoria greenei. Next base: position 136,605,462 of record JAYESD010000008.1, on the reverse strand, counting down.
GAAAGGGTGTTATTGGCATCACACCAACTCCATGGACCTGCAGCTGATTGGTGGACCGCTTATACTGCAGCCCATGGCAACCCAGACAACATCACCTGGGAGGAGTTCAGAGAAAGCTTCCGCAATCATCACGTGCCTGAAGGAGAAATTCAAGCCAAGCGTCTGGAGTTCCTAGCACTGAAGCAAGGGAACATGAACATATGGGGGTATTTGAACAAGTTTACACAACTATCTCGGTACGCCCCTGGAGATGTTGACACTGATGCCAAGAAATATTTTTGTTTTAATGAGGGACTGGACAAAGAGATACAGTTGATGATGTCTTCCAGTGACTATGCTAGCTTCCAACATCTGGTGGACAAAGCTTTTACGGTAGAAAGAAAGAAAAAGGAATGCGAAGGAGAAGACCGCAAAAGGAAAATGATGATGGGGCAGTCTTCAAGCAACAATCGTCCTCGCTTCAACCCACAGCAGCCGGGACACATGAATCATCCCATGGGCAATAATCAAGGTCAGCGGTACATCAACAACTCTTCATTCAGACCTCAAGCTCAGTATGCTTGTCCACAGTACCAGCAGATGCAACCACAACGCCCTCAAATGTATCAACAGCGTCCTGACTTCAAACCCTCAACCAACTAGGCAATCACAGCAAAATCAACAACGAAACAAGGCTCGAGACACCAGTACTCGGGGAGCTTGCTACATATGTGGTGACAAGGGACACTACTCCAACAACTGCCCGAAGAAGCTATCACAGCAGAACCAGTCCAGAGGAAGGGTCAATCATGCTGTTTTGGAGGAAGTCCAAGAGGCATCAGATGTGGTGATCGGTATGTTCCCTGCTGATTCCCATCCTTCTACAATATTGTTTGACTCTAGTGCAACGCATTCATTCATAGCAAAAGAATTCATAAGAAGACATGGAATGACTGTTACATTAATGAATCAAGTATTAGTAGTCAACTCTCCTGGAGGAGAGATGTTGACAAGGCAATATGCCCTAATGTAAGCATAAGCATTAGGGGGGTAGCATTCTTAGCAAACCTTATAGTGCTAGAGTCACAAGGAATAGACATTAGATTATCGCACACTCAACGCAGTAACTATCAAGAACAAGTATCCTTTACGAAGGATTGAGGATTTGTTTGACCAGTTGAGAGGTGCTTGTGTGTTCTCGAAGATTGATCTGCGTTCAGGGTATCACCAATTGAAGATATGACCCTCGGACATACCCAAGACGGCATTTGTTTCGAGATATGGATTATATGAGTATACAGTCATGTCTTTTGGCTTGACTAACGTCCCAACTTATTTCATGTACCTTATAAATAAGGTGTTTATGGAATACCTGGATAAGTTTGTCGAGGTGTTTATTGACGACATTTTGATATTCTCCAAAAATGAAGAGGAACATGAGGAGCACCTATGACTGGCCTTATAAAAACTTCGTGAACATCAGTTGTATGCAAAGCTAAGTAAATGTGAGTTCTGGTTGAAGGAAGTGTTATTTCTGGGACATGTTATATCATAAGGAGGAATAGCAGTAGACCCTGGTAAGGTGAAAAATGTTCTGAATTGGAAGACACAAGAAAATGTTGGGGAAATCAGGAGTTTCTTGGGTATGGCTGGCTATTATCGCCGGTTCATCGAAGGATTCTCAAAAATATCTCGTCCGTTAACAAAGTTACTTGAGAAGGGAGCTGTATACAAGTGGACACCAGAATGTGAAGCCAGTTTTACAGAGCTAAAGAAAAGATTGACCACTGCTCTAGTGTTGATTATGCCTAATATGCAGAAAGAATTTGCAGTATACTGTGATGCATCTGACCAAAGACTGGGATGTGTATTAATGCAAGAGGGACATGTAGTAGCCTATGCTTCACGTCAACTCAGTAAGCATGAAAGAAATTATCCCACTCATGACTTGGAGTTAGCAGCTGTAGTGCATGCATTGAAATTATGGAGGCATTATCTGATTGGAAAAAGAACTGAAATTTATAAGGACCACAAGAGTTTGAAGTATATCTTCACCCAACCAGATCTAAATCTCAGACAACGCAGATGGTTGGAACTTATCAATGATTTTGATGACAGAATCAACTATCATCCTGGGAAAGCTAATGTGGTCGCAGATGCATTAAGCAGATCAGCTCAATGCAATAGCTTGGCACTGCAAGGTCAACAACCGCAGTTATGTGAGGAATTCGCAAGGCTAAACCTTAGTATCGTGACTAATACTGAGGTAGTGTCTATGGAAGTAGATTCCATGCTGGAGAATAATATTAGTGAAGGGCAAAAGAATGATAAGTGGATTCAGAAGATTAAGCAACTAATGAAAGAAGGAAAAGCACCAGACTTTAAAGAAGATGAACAGGGAACTTTATGGCTGGGAAGAAAATATGTGCACCTGATATCAAGGAGATTCGAGAGCTAATACTGAGAGAAGCCCATGATTCGTCATATTCTATTCATCCAGGAAGCACAAAGATGTATCAAGATCTAAAGGATCGGTATTGGTGGCATGGAATGAAACGTGATGTGGCGGAGTATGTAGCTCTGTGTGACACATGTCAGAAGGTCAAAATAGAACATCAAAGACCCACAGGGTTAATTCAACCAATTAAAATTCTTGAATGGAAATGGGAAGAAATAAGTATGGACTTTATTGTGGGATTGCCGAGAACTCAGTCTGGATACGACTCTATATGGGTCATAGTGGACCATTTGACCAAAGTGGCTCACTTTATCCTAGTAAAAGAAAGCTATTCTGGTTTAAGATTGGCAGAACTATATATGGCAAGAATTGTATGCCTACATGGAGTGCCGAAGAAAATAATATCGGATAGGGGTACTCAGTTCACTTCAAGATTTTGGCAAAAGTTGCATGAGTCTATGGATACCCGACTGAATTTCAGCTCGGCATATCATCCGCAACCTGACGGTCAAACATAGTGCACTAATCAAATTCTTGAAGATAAGTTGAGAGCGTGTGCTTTGAAAAATAGTAGGAGTTGGGATAAGAACCTACCGTATGCCGAATTTCTTATAACAACAGTTATCAAGCCAGTTTGAAGATGTCTCCGTTTGAAGCTTTGTACGGACGGAAGTGCAGAACACCATTGTTTTGGAATCAAACTGGGGAAAGCCAAGTATTTGGGCCTGAAGTGTTAAGAGAAGCCGAGAGACAAGTACAAGAAATCCGGAAGAATTTGAAGACGGCTCAATCGAGACAGAAGAGTTATGCTGATACTCGACGTCGTGAGTTGTCATATGAGATTGGTGATTATGTGTATCTCAAGGTGTCACCCGTGAGAGGGTTGAGACGATTCAAGGTGAAGGGCAAATTATCACCCCGATATATTGGTCCTTTCAAGGTATTGGAGAAAAGAGGAGAAGTAGCCTATCGGCTCGAGCTACCATCTCACCTATCAGATGTACATGACGTATTCCACGTGTCACAATTGAAGAAATGCTTAAGAGTCCCTAAAGAACAATTGCCATTAGAAGCAGTAGACGTACAAGAGGATCTGACCTATCCAGAACAACCTGTTAAGAGTCTCGAGACGTCAGAACGAGTTACGAGGAATAAAGTTACTCGTATGTGCAAAGTACAATGGAAACATCACTCAGAAGAAGAGGCGATATGGGAAAGAGAAGAAGATCTCAAGGCGGAGTTTCCCAGTCTATTCTCTTAGGACGTCCAAATCTCGAGGGCGAGATTTCTTTTTTGGGGGCTAGAATTGTAACACCCACTATTTTTTAGAAAAAAATTTTGTAAAATGAATTTTTCAAGAGATAAAAATATTTTCTTGGGAATAAAATTATATAAGGCAAGTTGCATCATGTATTGAATGATTGTGTGAATTTTTGAAAATTTAAATTTGCTAGAAATTTGGTTTACAAATTCAAAACATAAAAGAGAAGAAAAAGAAAACAGAAAAGAAAAATAAAAAAAAGATAAATGAAAACCAATCCCTGGGCCGAATTCCCGCCCCGGCCCACTTCCCTCCCATCCCCCCGCACCGGCCCGCTCCACTCGCGCCGCGGTTCCTCTCTCCCTCGCTGACAGGCCGGCCCCGCCTGTCAGACGCGCCTTCTTCCTCGCGCCCGCGCCGTAACGCACGCGTGCGTTACCCCGCGCCGCCCACTCATTTTTCCCCCTATCAATGTCGACAGTTTCACCTCAATCAAGCGTCGCGCCGTGCCCATCATGGCCGCCATCCATTACACAGCCAAACCCCTATAAAAACCCGACCGATCCCCCTCTGATTTCACCATTCCTGATACCCAAACCCTAGCCGCCGCCGAGCTTGGTAATGGCGCCGATGTTCCCATCAATTCACCCACTGTCTTACCTCGAAACCTTGCCTAACACTTTTGTCGTGTCCCCAAGAGACCACCGGTCATCTTCGTCGGGAGTTATCACCTCTGCGTCGCCGACTTCGTCGGGCGCCGAGGAGCTCCGCCGTACAACAAAGTCGTCGACCACCTTCCGACCCTCCTCTGACTGCGCGACGACCTTCAGTGAGTTCCCCTAGTTCCCCTCTACCTTTTGCGCTAGCTAGTTGTGCTCCGTGGCCATTGTAGCGTGTTTTCGGTCATCGCCGGCGAGCCCGCCGCCTCGCGCGCGATGCCGCCTCCGCGCACCGCCCCCTGTGCTGCCGCTCCCGACATTCGGGTGACGTGGCCCCCTATCGTCCCTCCATTTTAAACCTACGACCGATTAAAACCCCGGATACCCCTTCGGTTATTTAAATCGGGGCCATCCATTTTAAATCCAACGGCCCACATTCAAACCACTTTTCATGCCATCAGTTTTGTGCCCAAGCCCCTGCGGGCTACCCCCTGGGTTTCTCTGGAATTCAAATTTAACACCTAGAAATGACAAACTAGCCCCTGGACTTTCTGGAAATTAGGAAAATACTGGTTAATTGAATAAAAAGTGTTTTTAAGCCCCTGGAGTATTATAAAATAGCAAATAAAATCTGGAAAATTGTAGAATAATCCCTAGACTTAATAAAAATTATTTTTAGCCACTGGAACAGTTCTATTTTTACAGAAAAGCCCCTGTTAGTTCTAGAAATTAAATAATAGTCCTTAATTTGTATAAAATAATTATAAAAACAGATTTAAATATGTTTTATTTATTTTCATTTCAGTATTATTTTTATTAATTCATTTAATTTTCTGAAATTGTCATAAAAATACTTTTTAAGTATCTTTAGTTCATAAAAATTGTTTTGCACATAGAAATAATTAATAAAAATAATGTAAAAATTGTGAAATTGACATTATTGACTATAAATCTATTTTAGGCTTATGTTGAAGGATAAAATTTCTATAAAATAATATTAGGGTTCTAATAAATATAAAAATGGTACAAAAATCTATAAAAATATGTTTTACTCAATAAATTTCATTTAACTTTAAATTCTCATCAATGGATGTATGTCTATAATATAAACCAACTCTAAAATCACTTTTGCGTAGGAATTTGCGTTTATTTGAATTGTTTGCATTTTATTATGTTCTTATTGTATGTTATTTTTCGTGCATCATCGTAATTTTAGAGTCAGGGCCAGAACCCACTTTTAACCTGCAAGAGCAACAATTTCCCGATGACCCCGAAGTACAATTTGGAGGCAAGTTGCTTGACCATCTTGCACCATTTTTGTTAAGTTTTAGTTAGTTGCATGCTAAATTAAATATGAATCCTATGTTATGTTTTCCTAGATTTTCCACAATATTCCTTGTCAACATGGTTTGTGTGTTTTACTATTAAATTAGTTTACGCTTAGCCGTGCTTTAATGAAATATGATCTATTCTACAATATTACATTTGAAGTACTTTGATTCATGAATTGATGGCTATAATGGAATTAGTAGATAGGAATCTGATAGGGGGTTTGTATGGATTGGTGCATGCGTGCACAAGACCTTGGTTTGGGGCTTGACACCTATCGGATTCTAAGGACCGGTTTATGGAAGAAGTTGCTAAGCCTTTCAGTATCACCCTAGAATTGTATATGGGACAACTTGGTTTAGTAATTTGGTCTCTCCCGATGTAGCATAGGTAATCGATCGGGCGGGGAATGGGCTTTGCCTTGGGATCCGCATGGCTCAAGAGGGGGCTTCTCCTGGCGGAGGGAAAATAGACTCCAGGTGCCGGAGCGGTGAAACCTTAGAGTACCCATTGCAAGTAAGGAGAACCATCGGAAACACCTCGTAGTGATCTCCTGGCCACACACCTACGGAAGTGTGTAATTGTGGTTAGCTACCACGGGCTCAGGGAGATTTACCTTAGTCCACCTGGCAACAGGGGACGAAATCACGAACTGTGGGTAAAGGATACACACTCTGTAGAGTTTTTTCAAACTGTCTAGACAGCCGTGCTCACGGACACGATCGGCATGGAAACCAAATTCATAATTAGCATGGTTACATAATGGATGGTTTGGGTTTGGTCTGACCTGGATTAATTTTTGGGATATTGGGTTTTCACCTAGATGTAGGTGCTTAATAAACAAATAAGAGTAGGTTGTTACTGCTATAGTGCTTAACCTATTAATTGCCTTCCTTGTTGTGAACCACACATGTCATAACTTCCCAACTTGTGAGTATCTTTGGTACTCAAACTTGTTAGTTGCATATTTCCCCCTGTATACAAAGACACTGAGGTGGAGAACCAGGACTTCTACGGAGATCCCGAAGAGATGTTCTAGGCTGGCGCTCCCCTGTGCAACGCCTGTGTTGGAGCCCTTTGTTATGTTTTCCGCTGCTTGTGTACTTTTATTTTAGACCTGGAAGGCCACTTATGTAATAAGGTGATGTACTCGAACATGGTATTTTATTTGGTATTTCACTTTCATCTAAACATGTATGTGTTGAACTGATCCTGGCATACATGTGGAAAGCATCTGGTTGTCTTCCTATTACCAGGTGTGACACCCTAGGAGGTACTCGAGTTGGATGGTCAGTGGCACCCATCATTAACACGCGAACTGTCGACAGCGAGCCCCCTAGGAGGTGCCAGAGTTGGATGCTCCTACGGCGCCCATCATCAACGGGCACAACGTCAATGGTAGGCCCTGTGCTCTATATAGCCTGCACAGATGAAAAAGGAGTAATTTTGCTCACCGGTCACCTCTCCCTGCTCTGTAGTTTCATTATGCATTACGGTCCTGGGCTGGTGTACGGGGCTTGGGTAATTCAGTTCACTAGTGTCCGGATCCCGACCCCAACCTTACCTGGGGTGTGAGCCTTCTGGCTCCTAGTACTTAGCTGTAGCACTAGGAGGGAGGGTGTGCACGCTTAGGGTATGGAATCAGGCTAAGCAGGCTACTCACCCTATACCTCTAACTCGGCGTAAGCATTTCATGGAGGAGACCGTCAGGCACCACGGGACCCCAAGAAAGGGGATGGCCGAGAGACCCTATAACACGTTGCAGGTACCTCAAACAGGCTTGCCTGCAGTAGGATTGCATAACTCTACTAGGGCGAGACAGAGAGAAAATCATCGAGCATACAAGAACAGTATGCAAGAACGAGCATGATTTGATGATGTTAAAATTAATGAGTAATTAAATGAACATGAGATAACATAGGGCAAGACAGTGATTCTTTCATCTTGGTATTCATAGGAGGAGGCACACATTACAAGAAGACAACGACCCGCTCCGGATGACAAGGGTGGGACCAGTCTAAGTAGGTTGTACACTTTGGCTGGATCCCCTGGAGCTTGGTTGTTCTGAGCGCTGCTCTTGGATGCTATGACACCTTTACACTGTCCTACCGCTATGCTAGGGGTAAAACTTACGGAGGTGCTCTATGTTCTAAGGGTTGGAGAGGGTTCTCCTTCCTCCATGTCCAGGCGAGCGCACCCGAGGCGGGATGCGTCTATCACCCAGAAGGGGCCCTCCCAGCAAGGGAAGATTTTGTTCGACCCTTCGCGCGAAAGTATGCACCTCAGCACTAGGTTGTCGACCTATAGTTCTTTGCTCCGCATGAACTGTTCCTGGTAGTGCCGAAGCGCCTGTCGATACAGTGCGATTTGGACAGCTGCTTGCCATCTTTCCTCATCGACGAGGTCGATATCTTTGTGCTGGAGCTTGTCCTGCGCGGCTTCGTCCTATGCCCAGATCTTTGGGAGAAGGACAGCCTCGACCTTGTACACCAGAAAGAAGGGCATCTCCTCTATAGCTCGACTGGGTGATGTCCGGCTAGCCCACAATGCGCACGAAAGTTTGTCAACCCACTTGGTACCATACTTCTCCAAGCCTGCGTAAGTGCACATATTGAGGCCCCTGAGGATCTTAGCATTGGCCCTCTCAACTTGACCATTGCTCCTTGGGTGAGCGACAGACGCATAACAAACTTGGATGCCAAGGTCTTCGCAGTACTCTTGGAACGCTGCACAGGTGAAGTGGGACCCGTTGTCAGTGATAATCCTGTTCGGGATCCCGAACCTACAGAGGATTGACTTGATAAATTTGATTGTGGATTCGTTGTTCATGGTGACCACCTGGGCTGCTTCCGACCACTTAGTGAACTTGTCTATGGCAAATGTAGCTACCTATACCCTTTTTACGGCTCTAGCAAAATGCCATAGCATATCCAAACCCCAGACCGTGAACAGCCAGGAGGGCAGGAGCGTCTGCATTGGCATGTGGATCATCTTGGAGTGGAACTAGCACGCGTTGCACCTTTTCACCAGCTTGACAGAATCAAGGAGAGCTGTCGGCCTGTATAAGCCATGCTGAAAGGCCTTACCGACTAGCGTGCGGGAAGCCACGTGGTTCCCACACTCGCCTCTATGGATCTATGTGAGCAAGTCGCAGCCCTCCTCCCGAGTTATGCACAACAATCGGATGTCGTTGGCACCACGCTGGTAGAAGTCCCTCTCTACCAACGTGTTTCTTCTAGCCGCCCTGACGATCTGTTTAGCGGATACTTGTTCTTCAGGAAGGATGTTGTCTTTTAAGTAGTCCTGGATCTCTATGATCCATGCATCGGGATCTGCCTCAGCTTCTGAATCTTGGGCACTGAGTTGCACGGAGTCCCCTGTGATGCATACAACTTTTTAATGGGCTCCATTGTCGCAGGGCTGTCGGGACTGCCAGGTTCAATGTGCTGGCTCGTCCCCTTCTGTAGGCTCGACAGACCCAAAGGTTGGTCATACCAACTTCCTTTCGAAGACACCCTCGGGCTCTAGGCCCACGGTGGATGCCTTTGTTGACATATCATCGGCGATGGAATTGTCGGCGCGTGGCACATGGTACAGGATTAATGTTTCGAAGTCCTTCTCTAGCTTCTTGATGTGCAACATGTATGTGTTGATGGCTGTTATATACCAATTTCACCCGTCAATATAACTCAAATATGTGAAGGAAATATCATTTTTTGCACATATCACCTTTCTATTTAACCTATTTCTACTTGTCCCTGGAGAAAGTAGTGCATGTAGGGATTCTATGCATAATTCAAGTGAAACAAGGGGATGAATCCTATAAAATATCATTCTAGCCAATCAAGCGACGACATGTGGCACCGCATGGATCAAATGGCCCACAAACAGAAGTATCCGAGGCCATCCAACGGTGTAGCACCAATAACAGACAATGGGACCCACCTGACAGAGACCTGGAGGAAGCACACTGCAAAAGCAGCCAAGACCAGGTCGGCCGAGCCCCCTAGTCGGCCGACTAGGTCCTGGTGCCAAATACGGTCAACCGCCACGTGTTGGCTCCTCCCGTCTTGAAGAGGTCATGGGTGACTAATTCACGCGCTTTTGGTGGCGTTAGCCGACCCTTCTCCAAGCTATAAATAGGACCCCTCACCTCTCACCCCTCACTTCAACACACACCACTTGAGTATTCATCCATTGTATCCGCTACTCTCCATAGGTTTAGAGGAGTATAGGCTGTATAGAGGAGAGTCTCTAGTCATAGTCCAAGTACGAGAGGACTAGGAATCTCTTCCCAATTCCTAATTGGGAATGGTATGGCTCTTATATTCCTATTTGTATTTGTGATTTTATTCTTAGTAAAGATGTTATCTTTAGTCTTCCATTGTTCATACACTTGGATGAAGTGTTTCTTGTTTCATTGTGGATTCCATGTATGTGGTAGGAGTAATATTTATGATTATGCTATACCATTGTCATTATGTCATCATAAACACTACAAACCTCCACTATAGTCTAATTAGCTATGACATGATTATGTTAACATGAATCACTTATGCTATGAATTTACATTGGTTCAATGTTGATTAAGTTCATTGCCTTCGGATGGCTTGTGCCTAGGATCTTAAGGTAATTACTTAATATGCTAGCATGGTGCTAGGATAGAGAGTAACGTTGAATGTCTCGTAGACCCACAAAATGAAGAGGTAGGTAGTAGGTGGTGATAGCCCTATCTATCCTTTGTAATCCTCAACGTTCGGATATGCCACATGCTCTTGCCAGGAACCCGTGCCTGATTTGTTAATCCACTTAGCATGAGAATTCACAATTGACATGATCATTAGTAACTAACTTTGTCTATGTATATGTACATTAGAAGCATCATAGGAGTCTCTACCTAACCCTTAGCCTGGTCCCTCTTTACCTCATTTATCCCCTTAGGATAGAATGCTCTTGTGTGTGTCGCACTACTCCAATTTATCATTTATCCATCCTTGCTAGAACCCTACCTAGGCCAACCTAGCCTCTCCACTTGATGATTGCTTTACTTCCATCTAGCCTTCCTTTGGGAGAATATAAATGACACCCTTTGGGAATACTTTTAGAGGGGAAATGCTACATCGATAGTTTCCGTGCGCTTGCCGATTTATATGTATAATCTAAAATCTATTAAAAAGCATTTCTGGCACCATGCTAGAAATGAATTGTTAGTAGTGCTTAGGAACTATCAACATGCATTTCTGGCGCCGTTGTCAGGGAAGGTAGCCGAAGTATTGCATGATTGAGTGAATAGGATAGGACCCTGGTAGGTTTTTTAATAGGATGACCCTTCTTTGTTTTCGCATTTTATGTGAAACAGGGTAGTGTATGTCTAGTTTCCGCTTGCTGGAAAACTTTGTTGAAGATTTTGAATCACTTCTGAGAGATCGACCTCGTGTCATTACTCCTCAGAAGCTTCGAGCGGCAAAGCAAGCAAGCGCACTTGCAACAACAACCAAAACGCTTATGGCCCAGAAGACACTTCGTGACTTTTCGGCTCCCTCTGCTACAATGTGCCTGTTGGGCCCACTGTTTACACGGGAGACATAAATTTCGAAATCAAGACTGGCCTTATCACTATGGTGCAAGCCAACCCATTTTGTGGGAAGGCTAACGAGGATGCAAGTGCTCACCTGCAATAGTTACTTGAGATCTGTAACACTTTTAAGATCAAGAATGTATCTCCTGATGTTGTTCATCTTAGACTGTTTCCATTCTCTCTTCTTGGGAGAGCGAAACAATAGTTCTACGTGAACCGAAGTGTTGTAGACACTTGGGAGAAGTGTTCTATGGCATTCCTCGCCATATTTTTCTCGTTGGGCAAGACCAATTCCCTATGTAGAAGAATTTCCAGCTTCCAGTAAGATACCAAGGAATCTATTCCCAAGGCTTGGGAAATGTTTCATGAGTACATCCTGGCCTGTCTCCACCATGGGATGGATGACTGTCTCGTCATCGAAAACTTCTACGATGGGCTGATCCCTTTCGCCCATGACCATGTTGATGCTACTGGTGGAGGTGCCTTCTTCTCATTGACGGTGGCCAAAGCCAAAGATTTGATTGAGAAGATGGTGTCAAACATGGGTTGGAGCAACGAGTGTCTCCATACCCGCCAGCGAGGTGTGCACACCTTGAAGGAGGTGGACATGATCACTGCCAAATTGGACCTCCTTATGAAAAAGATTGATAGACAAAGCAATGGTGAGGTATGTGGCAATGCCAATGCCTTAGACTCTCACATCACTTGTGAAGTCTGTGGCAACACGGGCCATTTTGGCAATGACGGCCCAGAAACTCATGAGAATGCCTTATACGTAGCCAACAATGGAAACAACAATGGCTATCGTCCAGGAGGTCAACGGTGGGGCCAACCACACCCATTCTTTCAAAGATGGTATAACAACAATGCCAACAATGGAAATCAACCCAACTTGAGAGAACTAGCCATTGGTCAGCTGAAGATCAATGAGGCTATATCTAAGATGTTGTCGACCAATGACAAGACCCTAGAGAGCTTTAATGCCAAGATTGAAGGACCATCCTCAACCTTCAAGAATCAATTGAGTTTCAACAAGATGTTGGAAACTCAGTTGGCTCAACTGGCAACTGTTGTTCCTCCATGGAGAATGTCAAGATGCCAGGACAACCCGAACCTCATGTGGAAAGTGCCAACATGATTTCTCCACAAGAAGGCAACTGGTTGAAGGACCTCGGATGTCCTACAATATCATGCTCAATTGGGGCTCACCACTTTGACAAGACCCTTTGTGACGAGGACATCAACACCCTCGATACATCCACACCAACTCAGCTACCAGTTTCTGGTCCGATCACTCGCGCTCGTGCACGTCAACTAAACTAGGTGAACTCGTTCATGGCCTTATGTCCATCTTATCTAGACCGTGGAACTACGTGCTTTCTTGTTTTGCTTAGGAACAATGGAGAGGAGCCAATGGGAACGAAATTCGCGCGGACGGGATTTGGACAGCAGAACAACACCAACTTGTAATGGCAACCACTACTTCATACGGACTCCGATCTGAGCGTTCAAGTACTTCCTGGAAAGATTATCAAGTCTACTTTCAAAAGGATCTTGCCTCATGTCCATATCTATTCGTAGTCGGCCGCAATCGTTATTTTAATACCAATACCTTTTCTGTCCATGGTGCTGCATCACCAAAATTGGGCCCATGGCCCATGTATCGTTTGGAGTCCATTAGGGACTCATGATTAGGGTTTCTCACGACCCTAGGGAGGTAATAAATAGTAGCTGCCGCCCTCATTAACTGGTGGGTTTTGTTTATTCGTAAGTTAGCTTCTACTGCTTTCTTGTACACGCGCGTGTCGACTAGATCGCCCGTCTACTTGTATCCAGAACCCCACTTCAGATTGATTCAACTGATAAGTGCTTGTTCTTCTTGTTCTTGCGTGTTCTTTGATTGCTTGCAGGAACAAAGGCCCTCGTGGTCAGGTTGATTGTGCGCCAGCAAGATCAATACAACTTCGGAGTTGGTGTACCGATCGCTAAGGCGCATCATCTTGGGGACGGTGTAGTTAGATCGCCAACGTATTCTCCTCCACAAATCGAACCCTCCTATTCTCATCGAAAGATCGGGAACCAAGATCCTATCAAGTGGTAATCAGAGCAAGGTTAATCGGTGAGAGTGCTACCATTACTTTTCTTTCCGCTCTTACCATCCTATAGTCCAGAAAAAGCCCAAAAAATACCAGATCTATATTTTCCATTATTCCTAGACCATTGTGCCTTTTACTTTCTCTACTTAGTCAAGACTTGTTGAGTTTATGGTTGCTTTGACGAGTCAAGTTGCTGGTCTTTAGTTTTGCACCACTAGAGTTTCGAGTTCGTGTCACATTCGGTCACCTAGTTCGAGTCAGAATCGTAGTTCGAGTTTGAGTCGGATTGCTAGTTCGAGTTTGAGTCGGATTACTCGTTCGAGTTTGAATCAGATTGCTACTTTGAGTTTGAGTCAGATTAGTAATTTGAGTTTGACAACAAGAAAAAGGCAAGTGCAACATCAAAAGCCGCACAAAAGCCACAAGCAATTAGAGAAGAAAAAAAGGCAAGTGCAAGATCAAAAGCCGCATGTGCAAATTTTGTTCTAGGGTCTCCTGATTCCATCTAGAGAGAGTTTGGGTGACCACCCCAACAAAAGAAAAAACGAAAAAAAAGGAAAAAAAAATCAGATTGTTGTTTGGGGTGTTTTTGGTGACGACATTGGTGTCTAGGCTCGCGTCTCTAGTACGGTCTAGACTAAGATCAGCACAGTACTATCGTAGAACATTTATTCATCTTGTTGTGATTAACGTGGTGAAAGTTTGCTCCTTGTGCTAGTTCAGCCAACTAAAGCCATAGATTGACACCTACTCTTGAAGTTGTTCATTACTTGTTGGTTGCCATCACCTTCTTGTTGAGCTTGGTAAAAACATGTAAGAGCTTGATTGAATAGGTTGAGAGTGAGCGAGTTACCTCCACCATCACCTTTGTAGCTAGGTATAACGTTACCCTTTCATATTGGATTGTTCTTTTTTTCTATTAACCATGGCAGGAGGAGCAAATACAAACGAAGATGTGCATTCACTTCGCACAATGGGAATTATACAACACTTCGAACGCCAAGTGCGGCTACGCACAGAAGCACTTGATGATGATTTTCGTGTTACCAGTGACCGCCTTGGTTAATTGGAAAATATGCAGATCGATACCAACACCAAAATCAGCACGTTGGAGATTTCCATTCAAACATTGAACACCTCTATTGGAGCCATCCTGCAGCGCCTTGAGGAGAGGGATCGTGGACGCACCCCGGATGGACAGGTGAGCAATGCTCCTAGTATTGTACGTGACAATGAAGATGACTATTCTGCAGATACGGAGATTGCGGAAGATGAGGAAGCTAGGCCACGACACCGGCTACAACGCAACCGTCAAGGTATGGGTGGACATCGTCGGCGTGAGGTACGCAATCATGATGATACTTTTAACAATATCAAATTTAAGATACCCCATTTTGATGGTAAATATGACCCTGATGCATATATTACTTTGGAGATTTCTGTTGATCAAAAATTTGCATGTCATGAGTTTCCTGAAAACGCAAGAGTTAGAGCAGCCACTAGTGAGTTTACTCATTTTGCTTCTGTTTGGTGGATAGAACATGGCAAGAAAAATCCTAATAACATACCACAAACTTGGGATGCTTTGAAACGGCTCATGCGGGTTTGATTTGTTCCTTCTTACTATGCACGTGATCTGTTAAATAAGTTACAACAATTGAGACAGTGAGCTAAAAGTATAGAAGAGTATTTTCAGGAATTACAAATGGGTATGTTGCGTTGTAATTTAGACGAGGATGAGGAAGCAGCTATGGCTAGATTTTTGGGTGGTTTAAACTGTGAAATTCAGGACATACTTGTTTGTAAAGATTACAATAATGTTACCCGTTTGTTTCATCTTGCTTGTAAAGCTGAAAGGAAAGTGCAGGGACGACGAGCTAGTTCTAGAACTAATATTTTTGCAGGACAGACTAGCTCATGGCAACCACACACGACTACTCCTTCAACTGGGCGTGCTTCCCCGCCATCTTCTTCACCAAGTCGGGCAGCACCTTCTTCCTCCGGCAACAAGCCACGTGCTTCTTCCACTAGCTCAGCAGTAAAGACCACCCAAAAGCCCACCGAGAGTGCTTCTTCCGTAGCATCTACTGGACGATCTAGAGACGTTCAATGTCACAAGTGCGAGGGTTTTGGCCATGTGCAGCGTGACTGCCCAAGCAAACGTGTTCTAATATTTAAAGATGACAGTGAGTACTCATTCGCTAGCAATTTTGATGATACATGTGTTTTGCTTGCAGCTGACTATGCAGGTAGCGATGAACATCAAGAAGAACATATTGGTGCAGAAGATGCAGCACACTATGATAGTCTCATTGTGCAGCGTGTGCTTAGTGCACAAATGGAGAAAGCAAAACAAAATCAAAGGCACACATTATTCCAAACAAAGTGTGTTGTCAAAGAGTGATCTTGCCGTATGATCATTGATGGAGGTAGCTGCAACAACTTGGCCAGCAGTGACATGGTGACCAAGCTTGCACTAAGCACCAAACCGCACCCACATCCCTATTACATTCAATGGTCAAACAACAGCGGTAAGGCAAAGGTAACTAGACTTGTGCAAATCAATTTGCTATTGGATCATATAAGGGTGTCGTTGAATGTGATGTTGTGCCTATGCAAGCTTGTAATATTCTGCTAGGAAGACCTTGGCAATTTGATAGAGATTCTATGCATCATGGTAGATCAAATTAGTATTCTTTTCTGTACCATAATAAAAATATTGTGTTGCATCCTATGTCTCCTGAAGCTATTGTGCAAGATGATGTTGCTAGAGCTAGGAAAACTAAATCTCAGGACCATGCTAACGTTGAAAACAATAACAATGCCAAATCTGTGTTTGATAAGAAAAATGAGATATCTATGAAGGGAAAATGCTTGTTTGCTACGAAATCTGATATTAATGAACTGATTGCTTCCACCTCTGTTGCCTATGCTTTGGTATGCAAAGATGTTTTGATTTTTCCTTTACGATATGCAACATTCTTTGCCTCCTGCTGTTGCTAACATTTTGCAGGAATATTCTGATGTGTTTCCAAGTGAAATACCACAAGGACTACCACCTCTTCGAGGGATTGAGCACCAGATTGACCTCATTCCCGGTGCTTCATTGCCCAACCGTGCACCATACAGGACAAATCCGGAAGAAACAAAGGAGATCCAGTGCCAAGTACAAGAACTACTTGACAAAGGTTATGTACATGAGTCTCTTAGTCCTTGTGCTGTTCCAGTTATTCTAGGACCTAAAAAGGATGGATTCTGGCGTATGTGTGTGGATTGTAGAGCAATCAACAATATCACCATTCGCTATCGTCATCCTATTCCACGCTTAGTGATATGCTTGATGAATTGAGTGGTGCTTTTGTGTTCTCAAAATTTGATTTGCATAGTGGTCATCAGCAAAATCGCATGAAACTAGGAGACGAATGGAAAACTGCTTTCAAAACTAAGTTCGGTTTATATGAGTGGTCAGTCATGGCTTTTGAGTTAACTAATGCACCTAGCACCTTCATGAGATTAATGAACGAGGTTTTGCGTGCATTCATTGGAAAATTTGTTGTTGTGTACTTTGAAGATAGATTGATTTATAGCAAATTCATGGATGAACATCTTGATCACCTACGTGCTGTTTTCAATGCTTTACGTGAGGCACGATTATTTGGTAATCTTGAGAAGTGCACTTTTTGCACGGATCGAGTCTCTTTCCTTGGCTATGTTGTTACTCCACATGGAATTGAAGTTGATCAAGCCAAGGTAGAGGCTATTCTAGGGTGGCATGTACCAAAGACCATCACATAGGTGCGGAGCTTTCTAGGGCTGGCTGGATTCTATCGTCGCTTTGTGAAGGATTTCAGCACCATTGCTGCTCCATTGAATGACCTTACGAAGAAGGAAGTGCCTTTTTCTTGGGGCACCACACAAGATAACGCCTTTACCATACTGAAAGATAAGTTGACACATGCACCTCTTCTCCAACTTCCTGATTTTTCTAAGACTTTTGAGCTTGAATGTGATGCTAGTGGGATTGGATTGGTGTGGTGTTTTGTTACAAGAAGGAAAAAATGAGTGGGCCTGTTTTGAATTATTCTACCTATGATAAGGAATTATATGCTCTTGTACGAACTTTAGAAACATGGCAGCATTATTTGTGGCCCAAAGAATTTGTTATCCATTCTGATCATGAATCACTAAAGCATATATGGAGTCAAGGGAAACTGAACCGTAGGCATGCTAAGTGGATGGAATTTATTGAGTCTTTTCCTTATGTCATTAAACACAAAAAGGGAAAGGATAATGTTATTGTTGATGCTTTATCTAGACGTTATACTGTTCTATCTCAACTTGACTTTAAAATTTTTGGATTAGAAACGATTAAAGATCAATATGAACAAGATGCTGATTTCAAAGATGTATTGCTGAAATGTAAAGACGGAAAAACATTGAATAAATTTGTCCTCAACGATGGCTATGTGTTTAGAGCTAACAAGTTATGCATTCCAGCTAGCTTCGTTCGTTTGTTGTTGTTACAGGAAGCGCATGGAGGCAGGCTGATGGGGCACTTTAGAGTGAAAAAGACGGAGGACATACTTGCTGGTCATTTCTTTTTGCCAAGGATGAGGCGAGGCGTGGAGTGCTTCGTTGCTTGCAGCACGACATGTCAAAAAGCTAAGTCACGACTTAATCCACATGGTTTGTACATGCCTCTTCCTGTTTCTAGCATGCCTTGGGAGGATATTTCTATGGACTTTGTTTTAGGACTGCCTAGAACAAATAAGGGGAGGGATAGTATCTTTGTTGTCGTGGATAGATTTTCTAAAAAGGTACACTTCATAACTTGTCGTAAAAGTGATGATGCTACACATGTCGCTGATTTGTTTTTTCGAGAGATTGTTAGGTTGCATGGTGTGCCAAACACAATAGTTTCAGATCATGATGCTAGGTTTCTTAGTCATTTTTGGAGAACGTTATGGGTAAAATTGGGGACTAAGCTTTAATTTTCAACTACTTGTCATCCCCAAGCTGATGGTCAAACTGAGGTTATGAATAGAAGTGTATCTACCATGCTTAGGGCTGTTTTGAAAAAGAATATAAAAATGTGGGAAGAGTGTTTGCCTCATGTCGAGTTTGCTTATAATCGTTCCCTACATTCTAGTACTAAGAAATGCCCTTTTGAGATTTTTTATGAATTTGTACCCCGTGCTCCTATTTATTTATTACCTCTTCCTTCAATGGAACGAGTGAATTTTGATGCTAAACATTGTGCTGAATTAATCTTAAAATTGCATGAAACCACTAAGAAGAATATAGAGTGCATGAATGCCAAGTATAAATTTGCTGGTAGTAGGGGAAAGAAACCTATCACTTTTGAACCTGGTGATTTAGTTTGGTTACATTTGCGAAAGGATAGGTTTCCTGATTTGAGAAAGTCTAAATTGTTACCTCGAGCTCATGGTCCATTCAAAGTATTAGAAAGAATTAATTATAATGCATACAAACTCGAGTTTCCTGCGGATTTTGGGGTTAGTCCCACATTTAATATTGCAGATTTGAAGTCATATTTGGGAGAAGAAGATGAGCTTGAGTCGCGGACGACTCAAATGCATGAAGGGGAGTATGATGAGCTTGAGTCGTGGAACTACGTCCTTTCTTGTTTTGCTTAGGAATAATGGAGAGGAGCCAATGGGAAGGGAATTCGCTCGAACGTTATTTGGACAGCAGAACAGCATCAACTTGTGACGGCCACCACGACTTCATACGGACTTCAATCTGGGCGTTCAAGTACTTCTTGGAAAGATTATCAAGTCAACTTTCAAAAGGATCTGGCCTCATGTCCATATCTTTTCGGAGTCGGCCGCAATCATTATTTTAATACCAAGACCTTCTTTTCCATGGTGCTGCATCACCAAAACTGGGCCCATGGCCCATGTATCGTTTGGAGTCCATTAGGGACTCGTGATTAGGGTTTCTCATGACCCTAAAGAGGTAATAAATAGTAGCCGCCGCCCTCATTAGCTGGTGGGTTTTGTTTATTCGTAAGTTAGCTTCTGCTGCTTCCTTGTACACGCGTGTGTCGACTAGATCGCCCGTCTACTTGTATCCAGAACCCCACTTTAGATTGATTCAACAGATAAGTGCTTGTTCTTCTTGTTCTTGCATGTTCTTCGATTGCTTGCAGGAACAAAGGCCCTCATGGTCAGGTTCATTGTGCGCCAGCAAGATCAATACAACTTCGGAGTCGGCGTACCGATCGCTAAGGCACATCATCTTGGGGATGGTGTAGTCGGATCGCCAACGTCTTCTCCTCCACAAATCGAACTCTCCTATTCTCGTCGAAAGATCGGGAACCAAGATCCTATCAGCTTGGAATTCACATAGATGAAAATGATGAATAGTTGCTCTGTTTTAATTTTCCTAAGTCCCTAGCTTATAGCTTACTACTCTCCAACTTATTGCTCTCATTGGCTAAACTTTCTTTTGCCTTGATTTGGAAATTGTGGGTAGAAAAAGCTTAATCCATTCTAAGTTGTTGCGAGATATGATATAGTGACAAGGCTTCTATTCCTAGTTTGAAAGTAAAACTTAGATTTCCAGAGAAATTTTAAAAAGATTTAAGTTACTCTCATTTGATTGGAAGTACCTACCAAAGCCATATGATATATTACATTGATAGACCTTATGCATATGCTATTTGTCTTCACATTGAGCTTTGTCAAACTAGTATAGACCTATGTGAGATTTAATTCATTACTTTTTGAATTCAAGACTTCACTTGCACACGCTATACTTCTACACTAGAAGTAAGAGAAATTCCACCATATCCATTCCACAATAAAAAAGAGAATCTCCATATCATTCATGCTTAGTACTCTCTCCAAAATTTATTGCATAAAAAGGGAGTAGAAGACATGGCTACAAGAAAACAAAAAAAAAGAAAAAAAATGCATGCTTACATCATAAGCATGAGAAAAAAAAGAGAAAAAAAGTAGTCATGTTTCATCCCTGCAAAATAAGCGAGTCCACTCAAAAAGGAGTCATCTCAATATCCACATCCACTCCATTCCATCACACATGCACAAGTCTTGAATCAAAATAATTTAAATTGATTTCTCCTAAGGCTTGCTCTTTTCACTTAGCAATATTATGTGTTGCAAATATGCCTACAATATTCCCTACCAAGCTCCACATAGAAGCCTTATGTAGAGGTACGATGAATTTAGGTAAAATGCCTTGGTAAGGATACATTTCCACTACACATAAATGAGAGAACGAGAGAATCAAAATGAAATACTTAAAATCTAAATTGAACTCTCTGGAAATTGAGTGGAACTTGATTTCTAGGGTATGTGTGCTCCATGTGCTGTTCTATCTTTCAACCACCCATGAAAAGTGCCATGCCAATTTTCGTAATACTAGGAAGGGTATTTTTTTGTGCACATAGTACTTTTGAAAAGTAGAACATAGTAGCAACTCCTGATCATCAACCTAAAGTGTTGACTTTGCTCAGGACGAGCAAAGGATAAGCTTGGGGGAGTTTGTTGACCGCTGTTATATACCAATTTCACCCATCAATATAACTCAAATATGTGAAGGAAATATCATTTCTTGCACATCACCTTTCTATTTAACCTATTTCCCCTTGTCCTTGGAGAAAGTAGTGCATGCAGGGATTCTATGCAGAATTGAAAACAAGGGGATGGATCCTATAAAATATCATTCCAGTCAATCAGGCGACAACATGTGGCATTACATGGATCAAATGGCCCACAAACAGAAGTATCCGAGGCCATCCAATGGTGTAGCACCAATAACAGTCAATGGGACCAACCTGGCAGAGACCTGGAGGAAACACACCACAATTGGAGCCAAGACCAGGTCGGTCGACCCCCCTGGTTGGCCCACTAGGTCCGCGCCAAATGCAGTCAAACGCAATGTGTTGGCTCCTCCCGGCTTGAAGAGGTCATGGGTGACAGATTCACACGCTTTTAGTGGCAGGAACCGACCATTCTTTAAGCTATAAATTGGATCCCTCACCCCTCACTTCAACACACACCACTTAAGTATTCATGCATTGTATCCACTACTCTCCATAGGTTTAGAGGAGTATAGGCTATAGAGAGGAGAGTCTCTAGTCCATAGTCCAAGTAGGAGAGGAGTAGGAGTCTCTTCCCAATTCGTATTTGGGAAAGGTATGGCTATCATATTCCTATTTGTATTTGTGACTTTGCTCTTAATAAAGATGTTATCTTTAGTCTTCCATTGTTCATATACTTGGATGAAGCGTTTCTTGTTTCATTGTGGATTCCATATATGTGGTAGGAGTAGTATTTATGATTATGCTATACCATTGTCGTTATATCATCATAAACACTACAAACCTCCACTATAGTCTAATTAGCTATGACATGATTATGTTAACATGAATCACTTATGCTATGAATTAACATTGGTTCACCGATGATTTAGTTAATTGCCGTAAAATGGCTTGTGCCTTGGCGCTTAAGGTAATTACTTAATATGCTAGCATGGTGCTAGGATAGAGAGTAGCGTTGAATGTCTCGTAGACCCACAAGTTTAAGAGGTAGGCAGTATGTGGTGACAGTCCTATCTGTCTTTTATAATCCTCCATCTTCGGCTATGCCACAGGCTCTTGGCGGGTGTCGTCCTAGTATTGCTAGGAGTAAACCCGTGTCTGATGTGTTAATCCACTTAGCATGAGAATTCATAATTGACATGATCATTAGTAGCTAACTTAGGCTATGTATATGTACATTAGAACCATCATAGGAGTCTCTACCTAACCCTTAGCTTAGTCCCTCTTTACCTCATTTATCCCATTAGGATAGAATGCTCTTGTGTGTGTCACACCACTCCAATTTATCATTTATCCATCCTTGCTAGAACCCTACCTAGGCCAACCTAGCCTCTCCACTTGATGATTGCTTTACTTCCATCTACCTTCCTTTGGGAGAATATAAATGACACCCTTTGGGAATACTCTTAGAGGGGAAATGTTACATCGATAGTTTCGTGCGCTTGCGGATTTATATGTATAATCTAAAATCTATTCACAAGCATTTTTGGCACCACTGCTAGAGATGAATTGTTAGTAGTGCGTAGGAACCATCAACAATATGTTGTGAGCTAGGGTCATTGCAGCAGCATTCACCCCTAACTTGCTTGGTGATCAGCTGGGTGTCTCCCTTGACCAGAATTTGGCGGATGCCGAGATTTAGCGCAGCTTGCAGTCTAAAGATGAGGGCTTCATAATACGCCATGTTGTTTGTTTCCTTTAAGACGAGGCACACATGTACCAGAACTGCTCCCCTGTTTGCGCGGGGAGCATTACGCCAGCTCCGGCTCCCTGCTTATGCGAGGAGCTGTTGAAGAAGAGCATCTAGTGGGGCCCAGTTAGGACCAGGGCCTTGAGCTCCTGCTTGCCGATGTCGGGGCCCTCTGGGTTGCTTGGGGATGGTGTCTACTTAGCAATGACGTCCTCCATTGCTTGATTCAGAGCCATCTTGATCTTTGGGGCCGCTTCAGAGCACCCGACTACCCTCTGGGGGTTGGGACCCGAAGGCAACTTGGTTGCCGGGGCCCCCTGCAGGATCCAAGCCCTCGGGCTCAAAACCGAAGGGAGGGGCCTTGACCTCCTCTTGAGGCAGTTTGGGTCCCTATCGCTCAGCGACCAAGACCATGCTCACCACTTCGATTGTGGCAGCGATGTAGAGGTACAAAGGCTCCCTGGGCTCCGGAACCACCATGATGTGCAACGATGTGAGGTGTCACTTCAGCTGCTAGAACGCCGCCTCTGCATGTTCTATCCAGACGAAGGATTTGGACCTACGTAGTATCTTGATGAATGGGAAGGCCCGCTCAGCCAGTCTAGAGATAGATCGACTGAGCGCCACCAGGCAGTCTGTGTGCTTTTGCACAAACTTGATGCAAGCCGGGGGCCGCATCAGCTCGATCGCCTTGATATTCTCTAGGTTGGCTTCCATTCCTCGATGTGAGACTAAGAAACCAAGGAGCTTCCTAGTAGAGATATCGAACACATAGTTGTCTGGGTTGAGTTTTGTGCAGGTGGAGCGCAGCTTGTCAAAGAGTAGGGCTAGGTTTTCTAGCAAGGATGTATGCATCTGAATGCTGACAACATGTTATCGACATACACTTCTACTAGGTCTCGAATGAGATCTCCAAATGTTTTGTGCATGGCACATACAAAAGTAGGGAGAGCATTCTTAAAGCCATAAGGCATGGAGACATAACAATACAAGTCATCTGAATGTAGCCTAGAGGGGGGGGGGTGAATAGGCTTTTTGAACTTTTTGTCGGACCCTGAAATACTTAACAGATGGATCAAATACGGGGAGGCAGGACTAGTCTGGTCTGGTGCGGACTAGTCCGGTGTGCACGAACTAAAAGATCAAGCAAATTGACAATTCTACTTATGACACACTATGCAGCGGAAATGAGATTACGAGTAAAATGTATTGAGCAAATGAACCAATATATTGCAATGATCAAGTATGATACAATGTTTCAATATGAGTTACAGAAGTTTAAACAAACCCTAGAATATGATGAATTACAAAACAAAAGTGCGCAAGACAAGATTTTATCCCAAGGTTCGATTCCCACGGAGGAAATATACATCCCCGTTGAGGAGTCCACGGAGGATCGGGTCTTCACCAACCCTTCCCTCGTCGAATCGCCACGGAGGCTGATTCTCTTTCACTAATCACAAATGGGCAAATAACTTGTTCAAGGGAGCTTTCTCACACGTTGAGGGCTCCCCAAAGATTACAGCGATGAACATCACCAAACACACTCTAAAGATATACAATAAAACAATTAGAGTGTGCGAGAGATCAAACCCAAGAGCTCAAGATCGTGTGGAACAATTCTCTTCTTTGTCTATTTGCTAATCCTCAAAGATTTGATCTTTTTAGGCTTAGGATGTGTGGAGAGATGTGAATTTTGGGCTCTTGGAAGGTGTGACGGGGCAGGGGGTCGAGACAGATTGATGTATGGCTGTACGCCTCTATTTATACTAGGGTTTCCAAAAGTTACCGTTAGGTTTTGCGATGTCCGGACTAGTCCTGGTAGACACCGAACTAGTCTGGTGTGCGTGTATGTGAGAAACCCTAAGTGTTGATGGATACTGGACTAGTCTGTTGAGGTGTGGACTAGTCCGATCTTAGTTAGAAACTTTTCGGACTAGTCTGGTAGATATCGGACTAGTCCGGTGTGATGATCACCATGTAGGACTAAGGACAAGTCAGCACTTGGAGGGACTCGTCCGATTTTAGTCAGAGACTTATCGGACTAGTCCGGTTGATATCAGACTTGTCCGGTATTGTGCAAATGTGAAGGGCTGCAGACAAGTTTGCACTTGGGGAGGACTTGTCCATTTTTAGTCAAAGAGATATCGGACTAGTCCGGTGTATATCGGACTAGTCCGCACATGTTGATTTTTGTGTAGTGAGTGTAATCTTTTTCACTTGAGCTCTTGGGTTGTGTTTCTCCAACACACTCCAAACAAAATAATCTAATCTTTTCTGCTCTTGAGCTCTTTTCCCTTTAGATCCTCATTCTCCTTCCTTTTTGTACTTTCTTCCTCATTTCTTTAAAACTTGTGCTCATCTCAACAATTTTGTTAGGATCTTATCTGTTTGTCATTAATCAACCAAAACCCACAAGGGATGCCTAGATGCACTTTCAATCTCCCCCTTTTTGGTGATTGATGACAATCAATTGAGATTACACAAATACGATGAAAAATTCAGATTTTCATAAAGTGTGCACATATGAATTTTGAGAACAATAGCGAATGTTGAATTAACATTCACATGCACACTCTTTATGGTGGGGTGCAAAACTATGTGTGTGTGAGCAATAATCTTGATTTGAATAAGATAAAAGCATAATCATAGACCATCAAGATTATCAAGCATGTATGTCAATTTCAGAGCATTAAAAAACATAG
Organism: Tuctoria greenei; assembly: GCA_036927565.1. Classification (NCBI taxonomy): domain Eukaryota; kingdom Viridiplantae; phylum Streptophyta; class Magnoliopsida; order Poales; family Poaceae; genus Tuctoria; species Tuctoria greenei. Next base: position 136,580,119 of record JAYESD010000008.1, on the reverse strand, counting down.
ATCATATTAAAGCATAACCATAACTTCATAATACATGTCCAAAGTCATAATGAGAACATAATTAAAGTTTTACAAGCTTAAAAGCATGACATAGCAACAAAACACAAAAGAGGAATGTAACTCTCTCTCTCAAACTAATGGTATGACCTAAGACTCCCTCTCAATCTCTCCCCCTTTGGCATCAAAGCACCAAAAAGAAGGAGAAGAGGGATCTACTCGTCATTGCCGGCTCACTCCACGCTATCGGTCCTTTCATCATCTTCGTCGTCAGCCTGAGGAGGAGGAGGAGAGGAACCACTCGTCGCGCCCCGAATGACAAAGTAGGCAAGCTCAGAAGGAGAGAGAGAGGTGGAAGCTTCGAGAAGTCAGAAGCGGAGTCCTCTGAGATAACTGGAGACCAAATAGGCTCAATCTCCAGTTTTTGACAAATTGCTTTGACATTGTCCTTCATGTATTGCATTTTCTATTTTCTTGCCTTTTTCATCTTTTGAACCTTCACCTTAGTTTTGCGGCAAGGGCCAAAGATAGTTGCCAAGTACTTCATGATTCCACTAGCGGACCCTTTGCTAGACGGAGGGGCCCTAGTGCCAGAGGAAGGCCTTGTATCTTCTTGAGCTTTCTCCGGGTGTTCCTCACTCGCGGCAGGTGAGGGAGCAGCTAGGAGAGAGGCTTGAGGAGTCTTCAAAGGCCTTAGAGGAGTATGCTCCACATCCTTTACAAACTCAATTCCTGTGACTTTTTCAATCATGAACATCAAGCATGGTGCATAGTCACAGGAGCGGTTTGGTGTGCAGGACATGTTCACCATGTCATTCCAGATGTAATTGAAGATGTCAAACTTCCTTCTCCTGCTAATCACTTTCATCAAGGTTCTCAAGTAACCTTGGACACTCCCGGCATCTCCATCCGTTGGAGCAATTGTCTTTTTGAGCACTCTATTGAGAACCATGAAGAAAGGTTTTATGTTTTTGGTTGATGGAGGATTGTATTTGAGATGAGTATCATAAAGAAAATCCATCTTGTCCTTCTCCAAAACACCAAGAATGTGAATCACAATCTCATTGCTGTCGATGTCCTCAAGGTGCAGCAGCCTGGCAAACTCAGCATAAGTACCTGTGTACTTGGATCCATGTGTCATCCAAGTCACTCTATCTTTGTCACCGCTGGCAAAGTAGCATGTAGAGTAAAAATGGGCAATGAATTTATCATTCCATTTGTATATGAAAGAAAACAAGTCCTTGAGGCCGTGTCTCTCTATAGTCTGTATCACCTCCTCAAAGGCATCATAGCTCTTCCTTTCAAAATGGGTCCAGTCAATCCATTGGTTGCGGACCACTGGAGTCTTCATTTGGACGTACACGGTGCTGTAGTAGTCCGAGTGGAAATGACTACAAAATCTCGGGTCAGCTGCCTATTTCCCACTGCTATAGGCATCAATCTTCCTGAGCTTCCATGCCACATCACTTCCCTTGCCATTGAACTTCTCTTCTGAGAGGTTCCTATTCTCTTGTCTTGGAGTTGTCATCGTCAAGGGGCCAATCGTGCTAGAGGCAAGCCCCTTTCCTTTGTCCTTGGTTTGGCGTGGAACCACCAAGCTAGGACCAACCACATCTTTCCCTCTGGAAGCTGGTTTCTTAGCCGGAACCTTTCACCGCACCCTAGGTGGAGTGGGCGAGGAATCAGCGGCACAATCTTATCTTTTCTTGTTTTGGCCCGCCGAGGCATGAGGCAATGTCTCTTGATCCAATTTGGCCTTGAAGTCGGAGATATCCTCGTTTGAGTTCGACATGATTCTGACAAGGAAGATAAGAATGATATGGATAAGCAAGGATGGCAAGGAATTGCATTGAATTGATATAAGCTAGAGTTTTGATCAGGGCATACTGGACTTGTTCGTTGTTCAGGGACGAACTAGTCCGGAGTACCGGACTTGTCTGCCCTGAGAATGGACTAGTCCGTTATGTGGCTGTTCAAAACCTAACTCAATGAAACTTTAGGCTACTCAATGCAAAAGTGATCTAGGGTGAATGGAATACATCAATAGAGCAGGTATTGGCCAAAAGTATTAAGCTATTGGAGCAAGAACAAGAAAAATCGAAGGTTCTAGGGTTTGGAGAGAAGTTTACCAAATCCTTCGATTTGTGGCATTGAAGGAGTTCTTGATGCGGACTAGTCTGGGGTCTTCGATCCCCTTGCAGTGGAGATCAATTCCCATAGAGACTTGAGTGGATCTGATGGAGAACTCGCAAAATCGACTTGGAGCACTTGAGTGAGGAGAGAGAATGTGAGAGAAGTTGTGAGATAGAAGAAGATTAGGTCTGCGCCGGCCCTAGGATTATGGAGTCGAAATATCGGACTAGTCCATGGTCGAATCGGACTAGTCCGGACTAGCAGACACTCTGCGGACTAGTCTGCAATGTGTGAAGTAGTGCAGGGTAATCACGGACTAGTCCTTGGTCACCTGGACAAAAAGGTATAAAACCCTTGGTATATATATCTGAGAGTGCCTAAACAGATATAGGGGGTAAAAACACACAAATAATCTTGATGAATATGATCAGTAAACATAGAACAATCAAGCTATGACCATAATTCACCAAGATCAAGTAATTAACATAGTTTTCTGGAGAAAATAGAGAGATGATTTTTCAACACAATCAACATGATTTTGAAGATGGCATATAGGTATGCAAGTTTTCAAGTCACGTTCCGAGCATCAAGGATATTTAGTTCATTTCGGACCTCACAAAAGCATTTTTCATCAAGTGGCTTGGTAAAGACACCGGGTAGTTGTTTTTCAGTATTGACTTGGGAAATGGCTATGTCTCCTTTCATTGAGTGATCTCTCAAAAAGTGATGCCAGATGTCTATGTGTTTGGTTCTAGAGTGCTCAACAGGGTTATGGGCAATTTTAATGGCACTCTCATTATCACAAATGAGTGGAATACGGTTCATATTGCAACCGTAACCCCTTAGAGTTTATCACATCCAAAGGACTTGTGCACAACAACTCCCAGCTACAACATACTTTGCTTCGGTCGTGGATAAGGCAATTGAATTTTGTTTCTTGGAGGACCAAGAAACTAGGGATCTACCTAGGAATTGGCAAGTACCAGAGGTATTTTTTCTATCTACCTTGCATCCGGCATAGTCTGCATCGGAGTATCCAAAGAGATTGAATTTTGAACCTTTGGGATACCAAAGGCCTAGATTGGGTGTATGAACTAAATATCTCAAGATCCTTTTAACGGCTGTCAAATGACATTCCTTAGGATTGGCTTCAATTGCACATAAACATACACTCAACATAATATCTGGCCTAGATGCACATAAATATAGTAAAGAGCCAGTCATGGAATGACATACCTTTTGATCCACATTTGGTACGTCTTCATTGAGATCCAAGTGTCCATTCCAAACTTCTTGGGAATGTCTTGAGTGTACTTTGTTTGGCATATGAAAGTCCCATCCTTTTGTTGCTTCATTTGGAATCCCAAAAAGTATCTCAACTCTCCCATCATGGACATCTCGAATCTATCTATCATAATCTTACTAAATTCTTGATAAAAAGATTTGTTAGTTGAACCAAATATGATATCATCAACACAGATTTGGCAGACGAAGAGAACATCATCAAAGTGTTTGGTAAACAAATTGTAATCAGCTTTACCAATGTTGAAGACATTTTCAACAAAAAATCTCTAAAGCACTCATACCAAGCTCTAGGAGCTTGTTTGCGGCCGTAGAGAGCCTTACGTAGTTTGTACACATGGTCGGGGTACTATTGATCTTCAAAACTGGGTGGTTGCTCCACGTACACCTCCTCCTTGATCGGTCCGTTGAGGAAGGCACTTTTCACATCCATTTGATAAAGATTGAAATAATGGTGAGTAGCATATGCAAGTAATATATGAATCGATTCAAGCCTAGCTACGGGAGCAAAAGTCTCATCAAAATCCAAACCTTCGACTTGTGAATACCCTTTGGCCACAAGTCGTGCCTTGTTCCTTGTTACCAGTCCATGTTCGTCTTGCTTGTTGCGGAAGACCCATTTAGTGCCGACGATGTTAGACTTAGGTCTTTCAACAAGCTCCCACACTTCGTTCCTTTTGAAGTTGTTCAATTCTTCTTGCATCGCCATCACCCAATCCAGATATTTTAATGAGTCTTCAACCCTGTGGTTCCAAATAGGATACAAAAGAATAGTGTTCACAAATATTAGCTATGCGAGATCGAGTTGTTACTCCCTTTTGGATGTCACCGATTATGTTATCGACGGGGTGATCTCTTTGGATGCTTTGGTGTACTCTTGGATGTGGCACTTGTGGTCTTGAATCTTCATTTTACATTCAATGGTTAAACAACAGCAGTAAGGCAAATGTAACTAGACTTGTGCGAATCAATTTTGCTATTGGATCATATAAGGATGTCATTGAATGTGATGTTGTTCCTATGCAATCTTGTAATATTCTGCTAGGAAGACCTTGGCCATTTGATAGAGATTCTATGCATCATGGTAGATCAAATCAGTATTTTTTCTTTACCACGATAAAAAAATTGTGTTGCATCCTATGTCTCCTGAAGCTATTGTGCAAGATGATGTTGCTAGAGCTAGGAAAACTAAATCTCAGGACCATGCTAACATTGAGAACAATAACAATGTCAAATCTGTGTCTGATAAGAAAAATGAGATATATTTGAAGGGAAAATGCTTGTTTGCTACAAAATCTGATATTAATGAACTGATGGCTTCCGCCTCTATTGCCTATGCTTTGGTATGCAAAGATGCTTTGATTTCCCTTTACGATATGCAACATTCTTTGCCTCCTGCAGTTGCTAACATTTTGCAGGAATATTCTGATGTGTTTCCAAGTGAAATACCACCAAGACTACCACCACTTCGAGGGATTGAGCACCAGATTGACCTCATTCCTGGTGCTTCATTGCCCAACTGTGCACCATACAGGACAAATACGGAAGAAACAAAGGAGATTCAGCACCAAGTACAAAACTACTCGACAAAGGTTATGTACGTGAGTATCTTAGTCCTTGTGCTGTTCCAGTTATTCTAGTACCTAAAAAGGATGGATCCTGGCGTATGTGTGTAGATTGTAGAGCAATCAACAATATCACCATTCGATATCGTCATCCTATTCCACGCTTAGATGATATGCTTGATGAATTGAGTGGTGCTGTTGTGTTCTCAAAAGTTGATTTGCGTAGTGGTTATCACCAAATTTGCATGAAACTAGGATATGAATGGAAAACTGCTTTCAATACTAAGTTCGGTTTATATGAGTGGTTAGTCATGCCTTTTGGGTTAACTAATGCACCTAGCACCTTCACGAGATTAATGAACGAAGTTTTGCGTGCATTCATTGGAAAATTGTTTGTTGTGTACTTTGATGATATATTGATTTATAGCAAATCCATGGATGAACATCTTGATCACTTACATGCTGTTTTTAATGCTTTACATGAGGCACGATTATTTGATAATCTTGAGAAGTGCACCTTTTGCACGGATCGGGTCTCTTTTCTTGGCTATGTTGTTACACCATAGGGAATTGAAGTTGATCAAGCCAAGGTAGAGGCTATTCAGGGGTGGCCTGTACCAAAGACCATCACACATGTGCGGAGCTTTCTAGGACTGGCTGGGTTCTATCGTCGCTTTGTGAAGGATTTCAGCACCATTGCTGCTCCATTGAATGACCTTACGAAGAAGGGAGTGCCTTTTTCTTGGGGCACCACACACGATAACGCCTTTACCATACTGAAAGATAAGTTGACGCATGCACCTCTTCTCCAACTTCCTGATTTTTCTAAGACTTTTGAGCTTGAATGTGATGCTAGTGGGATTGGATTGGGTGATGTTTTGTTACAAGAAGAAAAACCTGTTGCTATTTTAGTGAGAAAATGAGTGGGCCTGTTCTGAATCATTCTACCTATGATAAGGAATTATATGCTCTTGTACGAACTTTAGAAACATGACAGCATTATTTGTGGCCCAAAGAATTTGTTATCCATTCTGATCATGAATCACTAAAGCATATTAGGAGTCAAGGGAAACTGAACCGTAGGCATGCTAAGTGGCTGGAATTTATTGAGTCATTTCCTTATGTCATTAAACACAAAAAGGGAAAGGATAATGTTATTGTTGATGCTTTATCTAGACGTTATACTCTTCTATCTCAACTTGACTATAAAATTTTTGTATTAGAAATGATTAAAGATCAATATGAACATGATGCTGATTTCAAAGATGTATTGCTGAAAAGTAAAGACGGAAAAACATTGAATAAATTTGTCGTCAACGGTGGCTATGTGTTTAGAGCTAACAAGTTATGCATTGCAGCTAGCTCTGTTCGTTTGTTGTTGTTACATGAAGCGCATGGAGGCGGGCTGATGGGGCACATTGGAGTGAAAAAGACGGAGGACATACTTGCTGGTCATTTCTTTTGGCCAAGGATGAGGCGAGACGTGGAGCGCTTCGTTGCTCGCTGCACGACGTGTAAAAAAGCTAAGTCACGACTTAATCTACATGGTTTGTACATGCCTCTTCCTGTTCCTAGCATGCATTGGGAGGATATTTCTATGGACTTTGTTTTAGGACTGCCTAGAACAAAGAAGGGGAGGGATAGCATCTTTGTTGTCGTGGATAGATTTTCTAAAATGGCACACTTCATACCTTGTCGTAAAAGTGATGATGCTACACATGTTGCTAATTTGTTTTTCCGAGAGATTGTTAGGTTGCATGGTGTGCCAAACACAATAGGTTCAGATCGTGATGCTAAGTTTCTTAGCCATTTTTGGAGAACGTTATGGGCAAAATTGGGGACTAAGCTTTTATTTTCAACTACTTGTCATCCCCAAACTGATGGTCAAACTGAGTTGTGGATAGAAGTTTATCTACCATGCTTAGGTTGTTGAGTTTGCTTATAATCGTCCCTACATTATAGTACTAAGAAATGCCCTTTTGAGATTGTTTATGGATTTGTACCCCGTGCTCCTATTGATTTATTACCTCTTCCTTCAATGGAACGAGTGAATGTTGATGCTAAACATCGTGCTGAATTGATCTTAAAATTGCATGAAACCACTAAGAAAAATATAGGGTGCATGAATGCCAGGTATAAACTTGGTGGTAGTAGGGGAAAGAAACCTATCACTTTTGAACCTGGTGATTTAGTTTGGTTACATTTGTGAAAGGATAGGTCTCCTGATTTGAGAAAGTCTAAATTGTTACCTCGAGCTGATGGCCCATTCAAAGTGTTAGAAAGGATTAATGATAATGCATATAAACTCGAGTTGCCTGCGGATTTTGGGGTTAGTCCCACTTTTAACATTGCAGATTTGAAGTCATATTTGGGAGAAGAAGATGAGCTTGGGTCGCGGAAAACTCAAATGCAAGAAGGGGAGGAGGATGAGGACATCAACACCCTCGATACATCCACACCAACTCAGCTACCGGTTTCTGGTCCGATCACTCGTGCTTGTGCACGTCAACTAAACTATGAGGTGAACTCGTTCTTGGCCTTATGTCCATTTTATCTAGACCATGGAACTACGTGCTTTCTTGTTTTGCTTAGGAACAGTGAAGAGGAGCCAATGGGAAGGGATTTCGCTCGGATGGGATTTGGACAGCAGAACAGCACCAACTTGTGACGGCCACCACGACTTCATACGGACTCTAATCTGGTCGTTCAAGTACTTCCTGGAGAGATTATCAAGTCTACTTTCAAACGGATCTGGCCTCATGTCCATATCTATTCGGAGTCAGCCGCAATCGTTATTTCAATATCAAGACTTTTTCTGTCCATGGTGCTGCATCACCAAAATTGGGCCCATGGCTCATTTATCGTTTGGACTCCATTAGAGACTCGTTATTAGGGTTTCTCAAGACCCTAGTAAGTTAATAAATAGTAGCCGCCGTCCTCATTAGCTGGTGGGTTTTGTTTATTCGTAAGTTAGCTTCTGCTGCTTCCTTGTACACGCGCGTGTCGACTAGATCGCCCGTCTACTTGTATCCAGAACCCCACTCCAGATTGATTCAACCGATAAGTGCTTGTTCTTCTTGTTCTTGCGTGTTCTTCGATTGCTTGCAGGAACAAAGGCTCTCGTGGTCAGGTTGATTGTGCGCCAGCAAGATCAATACAACTTCAGAGTCGGTGTACCGATCACTAAGGCGCATCGTCTTGGGGACGGTGTAGTCAGATCGCCAACGTCTTCTCCTCCACAAATCGAACCCTCCTATTCTCATCGAATGATCGGGAACCAAGATCCTATCATAGAGGATGGCAAAACTTCACGAGAGGAAGGTGAGGGATCTAAATCAAGTCAAATGCATTAAGGATGAGGCAGATCAAATTCTATTGAAGGATGAAGTGATTAGGAATAGATGGCAAGACTACTTCGATGAACTATTCAATGATGGAAATGAGAGCATTAGGTTTGTGTTGAATGACTCATTTGATGACACCAACAAGCAATTCGTGCGAAGGATACAAGAGTCTGAGGTAAGAGAGGCATTAAAAGGATGAAAGGAGGAAAGACCCTCGTCTCTGATGATATCCCCATTGAGGTGTGGAGATGTCTGAGGATGTGGCAATAGTATGGCTCACTAAACTATTCAACCGCATTTTTCAGTCAAATAAAATGTTTGAAGAGTGGCGGAAAAGTATTTTAGTACATGTCTTCAAGAATAAAGGAGATGTTCAAAGTTATACTAACTACTGGAGAATTAAGCTTATGAATCATAATATGAAGCTCTAGGAGAGAGAAATTGAACACTGCTTGAGGAGAGTGACCAGTCATTAAAAACCAGTTTGGTTTTATGCCTGGGAGGTCCACTATTGTGGTGATCTTCCTACTCCATCAGCTTATGGAGAGATATAGGGAGCAAAAGAAGGATCTGCATATGGTGTTCATTGACTTGGAGAAGGCATACGATAAGGTACCAAGGCCGTTCATGAGGTGGGCGCTAGAAAAACACAAAGTCCCAACAAAGTACGTTAATCTTATCAAGGATATGTACGATAATGTGGTGACAAGTGTGCACGTAAGTGATAGTGAGACCGATACATTTCCTATAATAGTAGGGCTACATCAAGGATTAGCCTTAAGCTCGTACATCTTTTCCTTGGTGAGGGATGAGGTGTCATAGGATATACAAGAGGATATCCCTTGGTGTATGCTCTTTGCTGATGATGTAGTGTTGGTAGATGAAACTAGGGATGACGTTGATAATAAAAATTGGAGCTATGGAGGCAGACCTTAGAGTCCAAGGGGTTTAGACTTAGTAGAACCAATACCAAGTATATGAGGTGCGACTTTAGTGATGTTAGGTGTGGCGAGGGAAATGTTAGTCTACAAGGATAAGTGGTACCTAGGAGGGACACATTTCGATATTTAGGATCAATGTTACAAAACAATGGTGATATTGACAAAGATGTTCGCCACATGATCAAGATAGGGTGGATGAAGTGGCAGCAAACATCTGGAATCTTATATGATAAGAAGGTCCTTGAAAAATTGAAAGCTAAATTCTATAGGACGGTGGTCAGACCTGCGATGTTTTATAGAGCAAATGTTGGCCAAATAAAAGAAAACATGTCCAACAAATGAGTGTTGTAGAGATGTGCATGCTACGGTGGATGTGCGGTCACACAAGAAGAGACAAAATTAAGAACGAGGTGATACATGATAGGGTAGGGGTGGCACCGATTGAGGAGACTAGTTCAACATCGGCTATGGCGTTTGGACATATCCAGCGGAGACCCGCAAAAGCACCGGTCAATAGTGGGATTATACAGACTAGATAAAATTTTAGGAGATGTAGAGGACGACCAAGGTTGATATGGCAGGATGCGGTGAAGCGAGACTTAAAGGAGTGGGACATACCTAGAGATTTAGCTCATGATAGGACTGCATGGAAATTAGCAATTCATATACCAGAATCTTAGTTTATTCATATTTTGTTACTCTTATATTCTTTCCTATTATTTTATTTCTGAAATAAATAAAATTCTGAATTTTATTTTATTTGTTTTTTCTCTCATCTTATTTTCTATAACTTCTTTTCAAAAATTGTTGGGTTTCCTTTCAAGCCGTGATAAACCCAACGGGTATGGGGGATGCCCTATCTTTCTATGAGAGATGTTGGTGGCGAAAGAATTTGGTGGAGGCCGATGTTGGCTGCCCGACTACCACAACCAGAATTGTGTGGCGCCTTGAGCGACAGTTACACCGTCTCCTGGTAACTACGATTTGGGTGGAGGTCGATGTTGTGCTACCCAACTACAACAACCACAAGGGTGCTGCACCTTAGCGATAGTTACACTGGCTCCTGTTGTTGCTGTTCTTGCCGTGCCAAGAACAACCTTGAAACCTGCAAGCAATCGAAGAACAAGCAAGAACAAGATAACAAGCAAACACTCACGGGTGTGATAAGTTGGGGTTCTGATTCAAGTAATCGGAAGGTCTCGTCAACACATGTGTTACAATGAAGTAGCAATGGCTAAACTTAAAACAAAACCCAAGTTCTTCCTATGGCTGCTAGTTGTTTATATAGAGGAGGAATACTAGAACTCAGGATGGAGTCATGAGTCTTGTTCGGCCTTTCCTGAGCAGATCAACTGTCATCTGCCTTTGATTCTTGATCCAATGGAAAGTAGACGAAGAGACCTTTCCAACAAGTACTTATTTGCATTAAACAAACTTGGAAGTTGAAAGTTATGCCCCTTTTAAGTTGGTACTTGCTGCAGTTACGAGGACCCCTCGGGTGGAGCACCCTTCATTGCATTAATCCCTCCATTCCTCCTAGCTGGATCAATTCTCAAGCACCTGATAATTAAATTGATGAGCACGAGTGCGCGTCATTGGACCTTGATTAGTTGCAAGTGGTGAATGGGTTGTTGTTGTGGTTGTATCAACGGTAGCGATGTCCTCATCATCCGTCCCTTCTTGCAATTGAGTCGTCCTCGACTCAAATGTGTCTTCCTCGCCCACATAAGGTTTCAAATCTGCAATATTAAAAGAGGAAGTTACCCGAAATGTGCAGGCAACTCAATTTCATAAGTATATCATTAATTTTTTGAAACAATTTGAAGGGTCCAGCAGCTCTAAGTAGTAATTTAGATTTTTTTCAAATCAGGAAATATATCCTTTCTCAAATGCACCCAGACCAAATCACTAGGTTCAAAAGTAACATGCTTTCTACCCTTGCTACTGGCTTGTTGATACTTAGCGTTCATGCTGACAATGTTTGCTTTAGTTTGCTCATGCATTTTAAGAATTAATTCAAACGGCGAGAAGCATCAAAATTCAATTTCTCTGCAGGTGGCAGAGCTAAAAGATCAATGAGAGCACGAGGGATAAAATCATATACAATCTAAAAAGGGCACAATTTAGTAGTGGAATGCAGCGAACTATTGTAAGCAAATTCAATATGAGGCAAACATTCTTTCCATAATTTGATGTTATGTTTCATAACAGCCCTAAGCATGGTAGATAAACCACGGTTCACTACTTCGGTCTGTCCATCAGTTTGAGGGTGACAAGTGGTAGAAAAGAGCAATTTTTTCTGCAACTTAGCCCATAAGGTTTTCCAAAAATGACTAAGAAATTTGGCATCTCTATCTGAAATAATAGTATTTGGAACCCCATGCAAATGAACAACTTCTCAAAAGAACAAATCAACAATATGAGTAGCATCATCAGTTTTGTGGCATGGTATGAAGTGTGCCATTTTAGAAAATCTGTCCACAATAACAAAAAAACTATCCATCCTCTTCTTTGTTCTAGGCAATCCTAAAACAAAATCCATAGAAATAACCTCCCATAGAGCACTAGGAACAGGGAGAGGCATGTATAAACCATGTGGATTAATATGGGACTTAGCTTTTTGACAGGTGGTGCAATGAGCAACAAACCGCTCCGCATCTCTTCTCATCTTTGGCCAAAAGAAATGGCTTGCTAGGATGTCTTCCGTCTTCTTGACACCAAAGTATCCTATCAACCCTCCACCATGTGCTTTCTGCAATAGTAATATATGCACAGAACCAGCTGGAATGCACAATTTGTTAGCTCGAAACACAAAACCATTATTGAGAACAAACTTGTTCCATGTTTTTCCTTCTTTACATTACAGCAGCACATCTTTGAAATCAGCATCAAAAGCATATTATTCTTTAATTGTTTCCAAGCCAAAAATCTTAAAATCAAGTTGAGACAACATATTATAACAGCGAGATAAGGCATCCGCGATAACATTATATTTTACTTTCTTGTGTTTTATGACACAAGGAAAGGACTCAATGAATTCTACCCAATTGGCATGCCTAAGGTTCAGATTAGTTTGACTCTTAATGTGCTTAAAAGGTTCATGATCAGAATGTATAGCAAATTCTTTAGGCCATAAATAATGTTGTCATGTCTCCAAAGACTAGTGTATATAATTATTTATTGTAAGTGGAATAGTTCAGACTAGGCCCATTCAGTTCTCACTAAAATGAGTAATAGGTTTCCCCTCTTGCAACAAGACACCTCCCAATCCAATACCACTAGCATCATATTCCAATTCAAAAGTGTTACTGAAATCTGGTAATTGGAGAAGGGGTGTATGAGTTAATCTATTCTTCAAAGTTGCAAATGCAGTCTCTTGCGCCTTGACCCATGTGAATGGAGCACCCTTCTTTGTAAGCTCATGCAGTGGGCCTGCTATGGTACTGAAGTCTTTCACAAAACGACGATAGAATCCAGCAAGCCCGAGAAAGCTTCGTACTTGTGTGACCGTGGTAGGAGTCGGCCAGCTGTGTATCGCCTCCACCTTGGCTTGATCAACTTCAATTCCCTGTGGTGTCACAACATAGCCAAGAAAAGAGAATCTATCCGTGCAAAATGTGCACTTGTCAATGTTACCAAATAAGCGTGCATCACGTAAAGCATTGAAAACAGCACAGAGATGATCAAGATGCTCTTCTAGAGATGTGTTATAGATCAAGATGTCATCAAAATATACTACCAAAAATCTTCCAATAAAAGCACGTAAAACCTCATTCATTAATCTCATAAAAGTGCTAGGTGCATTCGTGAGACCAAAAGGCATGACTAACCACTCATACAAACCGAACTTGGTTTTAAACGCTGTTTTCCATTCATCACCTAGCTTCATGCGAATTTGATGGTATCCACTATGCAAGTCAATTTTAGAGAAAATCATCGAGCCACTAAGTTCATCAAGCATATCATCTAACCTAGGAATAGGATGATGATATCTAATGGTAATGTTATTAATTGCTCTACAATCTACAGAGATGCGCCATGATCCATCTTTCTTTGGAACCAAAAGAACAGGAACAGAGCAAGGACTAAGGGACTCAAGCACATAACCTTTGTCAAGTAATTCTTGTACTTGTCACTGAATCTCCTTAGTCTCCTCCGGGTTGGTCTTGTATGGTGCTCGGTTTGGCAAAGAAGCCCCAGAGATGAGGTCAATCTGATGTTCAATCCCTCTCAATGGTGGCAGCCCGACTGGTACCTCTTGTGGAAACACATCAGCGTATTCCTGCAAAAGCTTAGTGACAGTAGGGGCAAAGCACATGGTTCGTCGTGAAGTCAGAACAAAGCTTCTTTGCAAGCAAACACATAGCAGATTGCAGCATTATTTTTTAATTCAAACAAATCAGATTTGGAAGCAAGAAAACAAGCAGAATTCTATTTCATTCTTCTTCACATGAGCAGATTTGGTATTGTTAGTCTTAGGGTGTACCAATTCCTTCGCAACATTTGAATTTTCATTTTGAGTAGATTTCTTATTTTTCTCTTTGCAAGCTCTAGCAATGTCATCCTTCAAAATAGCATCAGGAGACATATGGTGCAAAACAAGCTTCTTCTCATTATGCATGAAATAGTGTTGATTTGATTTTCCATGATGTAATGTATCTTTATCAAATTGCCAAGGTCGACCAAATAGCATAGAGCAAGCTTGCATAGGTACCACATCACAATCAATGTAATCATGGTAGGAACCAATTGCAAATTCGACATGAACCAGACGTGTTACCTTAAGCTTACCACTGTTGTTGATACATTGGATGTAGTAGGGATGTGTATGTGGATGTGTTGTCATCTCAAGCTTCTCTACCATGGCAACACTTGCTAAATTGTTGCAGCTTCCTCCATCAATAATAATGTGACATGATCGTTCGAAAACTACACACTTAGTTTGGAATAGATTGTGTCACTGGTTCTGTTTAGCTTTGATCATTTGGGCACTCAAGACACGCCTCACAACAAGACTCTCATAGTGGTCAGCATGATCAGCTCCAATGTGCTCTTCATCATCATTCTTCTTTCCAGCATCTTGTGCAGCAAGTATGGCATATGTTTCATCATCTAAATCACTGGCGGATGAGTACTCACAATTCTCTCGTACAATCAGCACACGCTTGCTTGGGCAGTCCCTTCGTAGGTGCTCAAAACCCTTGCACTGTAGGCATTGAATGTCTTTTGTTCTTCCGGTGAAAGCGATGGAAGAAGAAGTGTTGGCTGCAACTTGGGTGGATCCTTTTGTTGTCTCGATAGCACGCGAAGGTGCTGATTTTAAGGTAGTCCAGCAACACTTAAGCGGGACTGCCATGAGGTAGTTCGACCTGCAGAAATATTAGTTGTTGTGCGTCGTCCCTGCACTTCTCTTTCAGCCTTACAAGCAAGATGAAATAATCGAGTGACGTTAGTGTATTCCTTATAAGCCAATATGTCCTGAATTTCTCTTGTTAAAACACCCATAAACCTAGCCATTGCAGCCTCTTCATTTTCAACTAGGCTACATCCCATCATGCCTATTTGGAGTTTTTGATAGTATTCCTCAACAGATTTGTTGCCTTGCCTAAGTTGTTGTAATTTATGCAGCAGGTCACGAACATGATAGGAAGGAACAAAACAACGACACATGATTCATTTCAAGGCATTCCAAGTTTGTGGTACGGTAGCTAGATTTTTAGTTTGATAATCATGCCACCAAACAGAAGCAAAGTCAGTGAATTCACTAGTGGCAGCTCTAACCTTTTTATCATTAGGGAAATCATGGCATGCAAATTTTTGATCTACTGATAATTCCTAAGACAGATATGCATCCGGATCATATTTACCATCAAAGGGCGGTATGGAGAATTTAATGCTGCGTAGGGAATTGTCATTGTCACATACCTCATGTCATAGGGCTCGACCACCCATACCATGATGGTTGTGACGTGGCTGCCGTTGATACCTGAAAGGTCCATCATCAAGCTCGGTATCCGCTGAATACTCCGCCTCGTCATATCTTGCAGCGCTGCCAACGGAGTCGTGGCTGTCATCAACACGTCTTTGCCTCTCTTCGCGTCCAACCTGTTCCATCATCTCCAATCGCTCAATGATTGCTGCAAGCAAAGTGTTAATAGCCACAGCATTACTTTCTAATGTGGTCAGCTTGGTGTTGGTGCAAATCTGCGTTGACTATAATTGACCAATGCGTTCATTGATGACTTGAATATCCTCGTTGAGAGCATCCGTGTGTAGCTTTACTTGGCGTTCAAAATGCTGAATGATGCCCCTCGTACGTGGTGAATGTGGAGATGTCTCATTCGCATCAGCTGACATGGTTAGTAAAGAAAGGAAATACAACAGCAAGCAGATTAAACCTAGCAGTTGCCAAGAGGTGGTAGGACACAATCACTTCCTCACTAGCAAGAAATCAAGCTCTTACAAGTTATTACCACGCAATGTAGGAGGCGCCGACAAACAGCAAGAACAACAACAAACGGTGGCTGTCAGCACGATCCTGTGGTATTGTAGATGATTTTGTGGAGCTGTAGGTGGCTGCTAGAAATGATTGCACAAAGGAAAAGCTAGTACCACATTAGTCACAACAAGTTGAATAAACGTTCCACGATGGTACTGTGCTGGTCCTAGTTTAACCCGTGATAGAGACGCGAGCCGTTACTCCACGTGACGTTAAATTACTGTAGTAGAAAGGTTCGGACAGCACGAACGTTGGGTTTTAACAAAACGTTCAAAACAGCAAGTTGAACATCGAAACTTGAAACAAATGTTACACAAACTGTTTCCTTTTTTTGTACTGTGAAACTTTTTCTAGTAATTTCAATTAGTGTGGCTTTTCTTTCTTTGCATGTGCCTTTTTCTTGCTGATCCGTGCGGCTTTTCTTTTCCACTTGCCTTTTTTTCTTAACTTTGTGATAGGATCTTGGTTCCTGATCTTTCGATGAGAATAGGAGGGTTCGATTTGTGGAGGAGAAGACGTTGGCGATCCGACTACACCGTCCCCAAGACGATGCGCCTTAGCGATCGGTACACCGACTCCGAAGTTGTATTGATCTTGCTGGCGCACAATCAACCTGACCACGAGGGCCTTTGTTCCTGCAAGCAATCGAAGAACACGCAAGAACGAGAAGAATAAGCACTTATCTGTTGAATCAATCTAAAGTGGGGTTCTGGATACAAGTAGATGGGCGATCTAGTCGACACGCGCGTGTACAAGGAAGCAGCAGAAGCTAACTTACGAATAAACAAAAACCCACCAGCTAATGAGGGCGGCTGCTACTATTTATTACCTTCCTAGGGTCGTGAGAAACCCTAATCACGAGTCCCTAATGGACTCCAAACGATACATGGGCCATGGGCCCAATTTTGGTGATGCAGCACCCTGGACAGAAAAAGGTCTTGGTATTAAAATAACTATTGTGGCCGACTCCGAATAGATATGGACATGAGGCCAGATCCGTTTGAAAGTAGACTTGATAATCTTTCCAGGAAGTACTTGAACACCCAGATCGGAGTCCGTATGGAATCGTGGTGGCCGTCACAAGTTGGTGCTGTTCTGCTGTCCAAATCGCGTCCGTGCGAATTCCCTTCCCATTGGCTCCTCTCCATTGTTCCTAAGCAAAACAAGAAAGCACGTAGTTCCACGGTCTAGATAAGATGCACATAAGGCCAAGAATGAGTTCACCTCATAGTTTAGTTGACGTGCACGAGTGCGAGTGATCGGACCAAAAACCGGTAGCTGAGTTGGTGTGGATGTATCGAGGGTGTTGATGTCCTCATCATCCTCCCCTTCTTGCATTTTAGTCGTCCGCGACTCAAGCTCATCTTCTTCTCCCAAATATGGCTTCAAATCTGCAATGTTAAATGTGGGACTAACCCCAAAATTCGTAGGCAACTCGAGTTTATATGCATTATCATTAATTCTTTCTAACACTTTGAATGGACCATCAGCTCGAGGTAACAATTTAGACTTTCTCAAATCAGGAAACCTATCCTTTCGCAAATGTAACCAAATTAAATCACCAGGTTCAAAAGTGATAGTTTTCTTTCCCCTACTACCAGCAAGTTTATACTTGGCATTCATGCACTCTATATTCTTCTTAGTGGTTTCATGCAATTTTAAGATCAATTCAGCACGATGTTTAGCATCAAAATTCACTCGTTCTATTGAAGGAAGAGGTAATAAATCAATAGGAGCACGGGGTACAAATCCATAAACAATCTCAAAAGGGCATTTCTTAGTACTAGAATGTAGGGAACGATTATAAGCAAACTCAACATGAGGCAAACACTCTTCCCATATTTTTATATTCTTTTTCAAAACAGCCCTAAGCATGGTAGATAAACTTCTATTCACAACCTCAGTTTGACCATCAGTTTGGGGATGACAAGTAGCTGAAAATAAAAGCTTAGTCCCCAATTTTGCCCATAACGTTCTCCAAAAATGGCTAAGAAACTTAGCATCACGATCTGAAACTATTGTGTTTGGCACACCATGCAATCTAACAATATCTCGGAAAAACAAATCAGCAACATGTGTAGCATCATCACTTTTACGACAAGGTATGAAGTGTGCCATTTTAGAAAATCTATCCACAACAACAAAGATGCTATCCCTCCCCTTCTTTGTTCTAGGCAGTCCTAAAACAAAGTCCATAGAAATATCCTCCCAAGGCATGCTAGGAACAGGAAGAGGCATGTACAAACCATGTGGATTAAGTCGTGACTTAGCTTTTTGACATGTCGTGCAGCGAGCAACAAAGCGATCCACGTCTCGCCTCATCCTTGGCCAAAAGAAATGACCAGCAAGTATGTCCTCCGTCTTTTTCACTCCAAAGTGCCCCATCAGCCCGCCTCCATGCGCTTCCTGTAACAACAACAAACGAACGGAGCTAGCTGGAATGCATAACTTGTTAGCTCTAAACACATAGCCATCATTGAGGACAAATTTATTCAATGTTTTTCCGTCTTTACATTTCAGCAATACATCTTTGAAATCAGCATCATGTTCATATTGATCTTTAATCGTTTCTAATCCAAAAATTTTAAAGTCAAGTTGAGATAGAAGAGTATAACGTCTAGATAAAGCATCAGCAATAACATTATACTTTCCCTTTTTGTGTTTAATGACATAAGGAAAAGACTCAATAAATTCCATCCACTTAGCATGCCTACGGTTTAGTTTCCCTTGACTCCTAATATGCTTTAGTGATTCATGATCAGAATGGATAACAAATTCTTTGGGCCACAAATAATGCTGCCATGTTTCTAAAGTTCGTACAAGAGCATATAATTCCTTATCATAGGTAGAATAATTTAGAACAGGCTCACTCATTTTCTCACTAAAATATGCAATAGGTTTTCCTTCTTGTAACAAAACACCACCCAATCCAATCCCACTAGCATCACATTCAAGCTCAAAAGTCTTAGAAAGATCAGGAAGTTGGAGAAGAGGTGCATCTGTCAACTTATCTTTCAGTATGGTAAAGGCGTTATCTTATGTGGTGCCCCAAGAAAAAGGCACCCCCTTCTTCGTAAGGTCATTCAATGGAGCAGCAATGGTGCAGAAATCCTTCACAAAGCGACGATAGAACCCAGCCAGCCCTAGAAAGCTCCGCACCTGTGTGATGGTCTTTGGTACAGGCCACCCCTGAATAACCTCTACCTTGGCTTGATCAACTTCAATTCCCTGTGGAGTAACAACATAGCCAAGGAAAGAGACTTGATCCGTGCAAAAGGTGCACTTCTCAAGATTACCAAATAATCGTGCCTCACGCAAAGCATTAAAAATAGCACGTAAGTGATCAAGATGTTCATCCATGGATTTGCTATAAATCAATATATCATCAAAATACACAACAACAAATTTTCCAATGAATGCACGCAAAACCTCGTTCATTAATCTTATGAAGGTGCTAGGTGCATTAGTTAACCCAAAAGGCATGACTAATCACTCATATAAACCGAACTTAGTTTTGAAAGCCGTTTTCCATTCATCTCCTAGTTTCATGCGAATTTGGTGATAACCACTACGCAAATCAACTTTTGAGAACACAACAGCACCACTCAATTCATCAAGCATATCATCTAAGCGTGGAATAGGATGACGATATCGAATGGTTATATTGTTGATTGCTCTACAATCCACACACATACGCCATGATCCATCCTTTTTAGGTACTAGAATAACTGGAACAGCACAAGGACTAAGAGACTCACGTACATAACCTTTGTCAAGTAGTTCTTGTACTTGGCGCTGAATCTCCTTTGTTTCTTCTGGATTTGTCCTATATGGTGCACGGTTGGGCAATGAAGCACCGGGAATTAGGTCAATCTGGTGCTCAATCCCTCGAAGTGGTGGTAGTCCTGGTGGTATTTCACTTGGAAACACATCAGAATATTCCTGCAAAATGTTAGCAACAGCAGGAGGCAAAGAATGTTGCACATCGTAAAGGGAAATCAAAGCATCTTTGCATACCAAAGCATAGGCAACTGAGGTGGAAGCAATCAGTTCATTAATATCAGATTTCGTAGCAAACAAGCATTTTCCCTTCAGAGATATCTCATTTTTCTTATCAAACACAGATTTGGCATTGTTATTGTTCTCAATGTTAGCATGGTCCTGATATTTAGTTTTCCTAGCTCTAGCAACATCATCTTGCACAATAGCTTCAGGAGACATAGGATGCAACACAATTTTTTTATCGTGATAAAGAAAATAATACTGATTTGATCTACCATGATGCATAGAATCTCTATCAAATTGCCAAGGTCTTCCTAGCAGAATATTACAAGCTTGCATAGGCACAACATCACATTCAACGACATCCTTATATGATCCAATAGTAAAATTGATTTGCACAAGTCTAGTTACCTTTGCCTTACCGCTGTTGTTTAATCATTGAATGTAATAGGGATGTGGGTGCGGTTTGGTGCTTAGTGCCAGCTTGGTCACCATGTCACTGCTGGCCAAGTTGTTGCAGCTACCTCCATCAATGATCATGCGGAAAGATCGCTCTTTGACGACACACTTTGTTTGGAATAATGTGTGCCTTTGATTTTGTTCCGCTTTCTCCATTTGTGCACTGAGCACACGCTGCACAATGAGACTATCATAGCGCGCTGCATCTTCTGCACCAATATGCTCTTCTTGATGTTCATCGCTACCTGCATAGTCAGCTGCAAGCAAAACACATGTATCGTCATCAAAATCGCTAGCAGATGAGTACTCACCGTCATCTTTAACAATTATAACACGTTTGCTTGGGCAGTCACGCTGCACGTGGCCAAAACCCTTGCACTTGTGACATTGAATGTCTCTAGATCGTCCGGTAGATGCTACAGAAGAAGCACTCTCGGTGGGCTTTTGGGTGGTCTTTACTGCTGAGCTAGTGGAAGAAGCACGTGGCTTGTTGCTGGAAGAAGAAGGTGCTGCCCGACTTTGTGAAGAAGATGGCGGAGAAGCACGCCCAGTCGAAGGAGTAGTCGTGCGTGGTTGCCATGAGCTAGTCTTTCCTGCAGAAATATTAGTTCTAGAGCTAGCTCGTCGTCCCTGCACTTCCCTTTCAGCTTTACAAGCAAGATGAAACAAACGGGTAACATTATTGTAATCTTTATAAGCAAGTATGTCCTGAATTTCACGGTTTAAACCACCCAAAAATCTAGCCATAGCTGGTTCCTCATCCTCGTCTAAATTACAACGCAACATACCCATTTGTAATTCCTAAAAATACTCTTCTACACTTTTAGCTCCCTGTCTCAATTGTTGTAACTTATTTAACAGATCACGTGCATAGTAAGAAGGAACAAATCTAGCCCGCATGAGCCGTTTCAAAGCATCCCAAGTTTGTGGTATGTTATTAGGATTTTTCTTGCCATGTTCTATCCACCAAACAGAAGCAAAATCAGTAAACTCACTAGTGGCTGCTCTAACTCTTGCGTTTTCAGGAAACTCATGACATGCAAATTTTTGATCAATAGAAATCTCCCAAGTAATATATGCATCAGGGTCATATTTACCATCAAAATGAGGTATCTTAAATTTGATCTTGTCAAAAGTATCTTCATGATTGCGTACCTCACGCCGACGATGTCCACCTATGCCTTGACGGTTGCGTTGTAGCCGGCGTCGTGGCCTAGCTTCCTCATCTTCCCCAACCTCCGTATCTGCAGAATAGTCATCTTCATTGTCACATACAATACTAGGAGCATTGCTCACCTGTCCATCTGCGCTGCGTCCATGATCCCTCTCCTCAAGGCGCTGCAGGATGGCTCCAATAGAGGTGTTCAATGTTTGAATGGAACTCTCCAACGTGCTGATTTTGGTGTTGGTGTCGATCTGCATATTTTCCAATTGACCAAGGCGGTCATTGGTAACTCGAAAATCCTCATCAAGCGCTTCTGTGTGTAGCCGCACTTGGCGTTCGAAGTGTTGTATAATTCCCCGTGTGCGAGGTGAATGCACGTCTTCATTTGTATTTGCTCCTCCTGCCATGGTTAGTAGAAAAAAAATCCAATATGAAAGGGTAACATTATCCCTAGCTACAAAGGTGCTGGTGGAGATAATTCGCTCACTCTCAACCTGTTCAATCAAGCTCTTACCTGTTCTTACAAAGCTCAGCAAGAAGGTGATGGCAACCATCAAGTAATGAACAACTTCAAGAGCAGGTGTCAATCTATGGCTTTATGTGGATGAACTAGCACAAGGAGCAAACTTTCACCACGTTAATCACAACAAGCTGAATAAATATTCTACGATAGTACTGTGCTGATCTTAGTCTAGACCGTACTAGAGACGCGAGCCGAGACACCAATGTCGTCACCAAAAACACCCCAAACAACAATCTGATTTTTTTTTCTTCTTTTTTTTCGTTTTTTTTTGTTGGGGTGGTCACCCAAACTCTCTCCAGATGGAATCAGGAGACCCTAGAACAAAATTTGCACATGCAGCTTTTGATCTTGCACTTGCCTTTTTTTTTCTTCTCTAATTGCTTGTGGCTTTTGTGCGGCTTTTGATTTTGCACTTGCCTTTTTTTCTTCTCTAATTGCTTGTGGCTTTTGTGCGGCTTTTGATTTTGCACTTGCCTTTTTCTTGTTGTCAAACTCAAATTACTAATCTGACTCAAACTAGAAGTAGCAATCTGATTTGAACTCGAACTAGTAATCAGACTCAAACTTGAACTAGCAATCCGACTCAAACTCGAAGTAGCAATCTGATTTGAACTCGTAATCTGACTCAAACTCGAACTAGCAATCCGACTCAAACTCAAAGTAGAAATATGATTTGAACTTGTAATCCGACTCAAACTCGAACTAGTAATCCGACTCAAACTCGAAGTAGCAATCTGATTCAAACTCAAACTAGTAATCCGACTCAAACTCAAACTACGAATCTGACTCGAACTAGGTGACCGAATGTGACACGAACTCGAAACTCTAGTGGTGCAAAACTAAAGACCAGCAACTTGACTCGTCGAAGCAACCATGAACTCAACAAGTCTTGACTAAGTGGAGAAAGTAAAAGGCACAATGGTCTAGGAATAATGGAAAAAAACAGATCTGGTATTTTTTTTGGGCTTTTTCTGGACTATAGGATGATAACAGCGGAAAGAAAAGTAATGGTAGCACTCTCACCGATTAACCTTGCTCTGATACCACTTGATAGGATCTTGGTTCTTGATCTTTCGATGAGAATCAACCTGACCACGAGGGCCTTTGTTCCTGCAAGCAATCGAAGAACATGTAAGAACAAGAAGAACAAGCACTTATCTATTGAATCAATCTAAAGTGGGGTTCTGGATACAAGTAGACGGGCGATCTAGTCGACACGCGCGTGTACAAGGAAGCAGCAGAAGCTAACTTACGAATAAACAAAAACCCACCAGCTAATGAGGGCGGCTTCTATTATTTATTACCTCCCTAGGGTCGTGAGAAACCCTAATCACGAGTCCCTAATGGACTCCAAACGATACATGGGCCATGGGCCCAATTTTGGTGATGCAGCACCCTGGACAGAAAAAGGTCTTGGTATTAAAATAACTATTGCGGCCGACTCCGAATAGATATGGACATGAGGCCAAATCTGTTTGAAAGTAGACTTGATAATCTTTCCAGGAAGTACTTGAACACCCAGATCGGAGTCCGTATGAAATCGTGGTGGCCGTCACAAGTTGGTGCTGTTCTGCTGTGCAAATCCCGTCCGCGCGAATTCCCTTCCCATTGGCTCCTCTCCATTGTTCCTAAGCAAAACAAGAAAGCACGTAGTTCCACGGTCTAGATAAGATGGACATAAGGCCAAGAACGAGTTCACCTCATAGTTTAGTTGACGTGCACGAGCGCGAGTGATCGGACCAAAAACCGGTAGCTGAGTTGGTGTGGATGTATCGAGGGTGTTGATGTCCTCATCACTTTGGGTAGGTCATGAAAATGGACTGAGAACAAAGTGGCATGAACTCGAAACTCTAGCGGTGAAAAACTTAGGACCAGCAACTCGACACAAAAAGACAACCGTGAATTCAAGAAGTCAAGAGCTAAGTAGCAAAGCGAAAGGCTCAAAGTGTTTTTAGAACTTTTAGAGCAAACTTTTATAGGCAAAAGTGGACAGTAGGTAAATAAAGAACAAGGAGAAGGAAATCTCTCACCGAGCAACCTGAAATCTAATACCACTTGATAAAGCCAACGGGTACGGGGGATGCCCAATCTTTCGATGAGAGATGTTGGTGGTGAATGAATTTGGTGGAGGCCGACGTCGGCTGCCCGACTACCACAGCCAGAATGGTGTGGCGCCTTGAGCGACAGTTACACCGTCTCCTGGTAACTACGATTTGGGTGTAGTTCAATGTTGTGCTACTCGACTACAACAACCACAAGGGTGCTGCGCCTTAGCAATAGTTACACCGGCTCCTGTTGTTGTTGTTGTTCTTGCCATGCCAAGAACAACCTTGAACCTGCAAGCAATCGAAGAACAAGCAAGAACAAGATAACAAGCAAACACTCACGGGTGTGATAAATTGAGGTTCTAATTCAAGTAATCGGAAGGTCTCGTCGACACTTGCGTTACAAGGAAGTAGCAATGGCTAAACTTACAGAAAACAAATCCAATTTCTTCCTATGGCTGCTAGTTGTTTATATAGAGGAGGAAGACTAGAACTCAGGATGGAGTCACGAGTCTTGTTCGGCCTTTCCTGAGCAGCTCAAGCGTCATCTACCTTTGTGATAGGATCTTGGTTCCTGATCTTTCGATGAGAATAGTAGGGTTCGATTTGTGGAGGAGAAGACGTTGGCGATCCGACTACACCGTCCCCATGACGATGCGCCTTAGCGATCGGTACACCGACTCCGAAGTTGTATTGACTTTGCTGGCGCACAATCAACCTGACCACGAGGGCTTTTGTTCCTGCAAGCAATCGAAGAACACGCAAGAACAAGAAGAACAAGCACTTATCAGTTGAATCAATCTGAAGTGGGGTTCTGGATACAAGTAGACGGGCGATCTAGTCAACACGCGCGTGTACAAGGAAGCAGCAGAAGCTAACTTACGAATAAACAAAACCCACCAGCTAATGAGGCCGGCGGCTACTATTTATTACCTCCCTAGGGTCGTGAGAAACCCTAATCACGAGTCCCTAATGGACTCCAAACGATACATGGGCCATGGGCCCAATTTTGGGGATGCAGCACCATGGACAGAAAAGGTCTTGGTATTAAAATAACGATTACAGCCGACTCCGAATAGATATGGACGTGAGGCCAGATCCCTTTGAAAGTATACTTGATAATCTTTTCATGAAGTACTTGAACACCCAGATCGGAGTCCGTATGAAGTAGTGGTGGCCGTCACAAATTGGTGCTATTCTGCTGTCCAAATCTCGTCTGCGCGAATTCCCTTCCCATTGGCTCCTCTCCATTGTTCCTAAGCAAAACAAGAAAGCACGTAGTTCCACGGTCCAGATAAGATGGACATAAGGCCAAGAACGAGTTCACCTCATAGTTTAGTTGACGTGCACGAGCGTGAGTGATCGGACCAGAAACCGGTAGCTGAGGTTGTGTGGATGTATAGAGGGTGTTGATGTCCTCATCAAGAAGAGTATAACATCTAGATAAAGCATCATCAATAACATTATCCTTTCCCTTTTTGTGTTTAATGACATAAGGAAAAGACTCAAAAAATTCCATCCACTTAGCATGCCTACGGTTCAGTTTCCCTTGACTCCTAATATGCTTTAGTGATTCATGATCAGAATGGATAACAAATTCTTTGGCCACAAATAATGCTGCCATGTTTCTAAAGTTTGTACAAGAGCATATAATTCCTTATCATAGGTAGAATAATTCAGAACAGGCCTACTCATTTTCTCACTAAAATATGCAATAGGTTTTCCTTCTTGTAACAAAACACCACCCAATCCAATCCCACTAGCATCACATTCAAGATCAAAAGTCTTAGAAAAATTAGGAAGTTGGAGAAGAGGTACATGCGTCAACTTATATTTCAGTATGGTAAAGGCGTTATCTTGTGTGGTGCCCCAAGAAAAAGCCACTCCCTTCTTCGTAAGGTCATTCAATGGAGCAGTAATGGTGCTGAAATCCTTCACAAAGCGATGATAGAACCCAGCCAGCCCTAGAAAGCTCCGCACCTATGTGATGGTCATTGGTACAGGCCACCCCTGAATAGCCTCTACCATGGCGTGATCAACTTCAATTCCCTGTGGAGTAACAACATAGCCAAGGAAAGAGACTCGATACGTGCAAAAGGTGCGCTTCTCAAGATTACCAAATAATCGTGCCTCACGTAACATCAAAAACAGCACGTAAGTGTTCAAGATGTTCATCCATGGATTTGCTATAAATCAATATATCATCAAAATACACAACAACAAATTTTCCAATGAATGCACGCAAAACCTCTTTCATTAATCTCATGAAGGTGCTAGGTGCATTAGTTAACCCAAAAGGCATGACTAACCACTCATATAAACCGAACTTAGTTTTGAAAGCAGTTTTCCATTCATCTCCCAGTTTCATGCGAATTTGGTGATAACCACTACGCAAATCAACTTTTGAGAAGACAACAGCACCAATCAATTCATCAAGCATATCATCTAAGCGTGGAATAGGATGACGATATCGAATGGTGATATTGTTGATTGCTCTACAATCCACACACACGACAGGATCCATCCTTTTTAGGTACCAGAATAACTAGAACAGCACAAGGACTAAGAGACTCACGTACATAACCTTTGTCGAGTAGTTCTTGTTCTTGGCGCTGAATCTCTTTTGTTTCTTCCGGATTTGTCCTGTATGGTGCACGGTTGGGCAATGAAGCACCGGGAATGAGGTCAATCTGGTGCTCAATCCCTCGAAGTGGTGGTAGTCCTGGTGGTATTTCACTTGGAAACACATCAGAATATTCCTGCAAAATGTTAGCAACAAGAGGAGGCAAAGAGTGTTGCATATCGTAAAGGGAAATCAAAGCATCTTTGCATACCAAAGCATAGGCAACAGAGGTGGAAGCAATCAGTTCATTAATATCAGATTTTGTAGAAAACAAGCATTTTCCCTTCAGAGATATCTCATTTTTCTTATCAAACACAGATTTGGCATTGTTATTGTTCTCTATGTTAACATGGTCCTGAGATTTAGTTTTCCTAGCTCTAGCGACATCATCTTGCACAATAGCTTCAGGAGACATAGGATGCAACACAATTTTTTTATCGTGGTAAAGAAAAGAATACTGATTTGATCTACCATGATGCATATAATCTCTATCAAATTGTCAAGGTCTTCCTAGCAGAATATTACAAGCTTGCATAGGCACAACATCACATTCAACGACATCCTTATATGATCAATAGCAAAATTGATTCGCACAAGTCTAGTTACCTTTGCCTTACCGCTGTTGTTTAACCATTGAATATAATAGGGATGTGGGTGCGGTTTGGTGCTTAGTGCCAGCTTGGTCACCATGTCACTGCTGGCCAAGTTGTTGCAGCTACCTCCATCAATGATCATGCGGCAAGATCGCTCTTTGATGACACACTTTGTTTGGAATAATCTGTGCCTTTGATTTTGTTCCACTTTCTCCATTTGTGCACTAAGCACACGCTGCACAATGACACTATCATAGTGCGCTGCATCTTCTACACCAATATGTTCTTCTTGATGTTCATCGCTACCTGCATAGTTAGCTGCAAGCAAAACACATGTATCGTCATCAAAATCGCTAGCAGATGAGTACTCACCATCATCATTAACAATTAGAACATGTTTGCTTGCGCAGTCACGCTGCACATGGCCAAAACCCTTGCACTTATGACATTGAACGTCTCTAGATCGTCCGGTAGATGCTACGGAAGAAGCACTCTCAATGGGCTTTTGGGTGGTCTTTACTGCTGAGCTAGTGGAAGAAGCACGTGGCTTGTTGCCGGAGGAAGAAGGTGCTGCCCGACTTGGTAAAGAAGATGGCGGGGAAGCACGCCTAGTCGAAGGAGTTGTCGTGCGTGGTTGCCATGAGCTAGTCTTTCCTGCAGAAATATTAGTTCTAGAGCTAGCTCGTCATCCCTACACTTCCCTTTTAGCTTTACAAGCAAGATGAAACAAACGGGTAACATTATTGTAATCTTTATAAGCAAGTATGTCCTGAATTTCACGGTTTAAACCACCCAAAATCTAGCCATAGTTGGTTCCTCATCCTCATCTAAATTACAACGCAACATACCCATTTGTAATTCTTGAAAATACTCTTCTACACTTTTAGCTCCCTGTGTCAATTATTGTAACTTATTTAAAAGATCATGTGCATAGTAAGAAGGAACAAATCTAGCCCGCATGAGCCGTTTCAATGCATCCCAAGTTTGTGGTATGTTATTAGGATTTTTCTTGCTATGTTCTATCCACCAAACAGAAGCAAAATCAGTAAACTCACTAGTGGCTGCTCTAACTCTTGCGTTTTCAGGAAATTCATGACATGCAAATTTTTGATCAATAGAAATCTCCAAAGTAATATATGCATCAGGGTCATATTTACCATCAAAATGAGGTATCCTAAATTTGATCTTGTTAAAAGTATCATCATGATTGCATACCTCACGCCGACGATGTCCACCCATACTTTGACAGTTACGTTGTAGCCGGCGCCGTGGCCTAGCTTCCTCATCTTCCCCAATCTCCGTATCTGCAGAATAGTCATCTTCATTGTCACGTACAATACTTGTAGCATTGCTCACCTGTCCATCCGTGGTGCGTCCACGATCCCTCTCAAGGCGCTGCATGATGGCTCCAATAGAAGTGTTCAATGTTTGAATGGAAATCTCCAACGTGCTGATTTTGGTGTTGGTGTTGATCTGCATATTTTCCAATTGACCAAGGCGGTCACTGGTAATACGAAAATCCTCATCAAGCGCTTCTGTGCGTAGCCGCACTTGGCGTTCGAAGTGTTGTATAATTCCCCGTGTGCGAGGTGAATGCACGTCTTTGTTTGCATTTGCTCCTCCTGCCATGGTTAGTAGAAAAAAACAGTCCAATGTGAAAGGGTAATGTTATCCCTAGATACAAAGGTGCTGGTGGAGATAACTCGCTCATTCTCAACCTGTTCAATCAAGCTCTTACCTGTTGTTACCAAGCTCAGCAAGAAGGTGATGGCAACCAGCAAGTAATTAACAACTTCAAGAGCAGGTGTCAATCTATGGCTTTAGGTGGCTGAACTAGCACAAGGAGCAAACTTTTACCACATTAATCACAACAAGCTGAATAAATGTTCTACGACAGTACTATGCTGATCTTAGTCTAGACTGTACTAGAGACGCGAGCCGAGACACCAATGTCGTCACCAAAAACACCCCCAATAACAATCTGATTTTTTTCCTTTTTTCATTTTTTTTGGGTGCTCACCCGAACTCTCTCTAGATGGAATCTGGAGACCCTAGAACAAAATTTGCACATGCGGCTTTTGATCTTGCACTTGCCTTTTTTCTTCTCTAATTGCTTGTGGCTTTTGTGCGGCTTTTGATTTTGCACTTGCCTTTTTTCTTCTCTAATTGCTTGTGGCTTTTGTGCGGCTTTTGATTTTTCACTTGCCCTTTTCCTGTTGTCAAACTCAAATTACTAATCTGACTCAAACTCGAAGTAGCAATCTGATTCGGACTCAAACTAGTAATCCGACTCAAACTCGAACTAGCAATCCGACTCAAACTCAAAGTAGCAATCTAATTTGAACTCGTAATCCGACTCAAACTCGAACTAGCAATTCGACTCAAACTCGAAGTAGCAATCTGATTCAAACTCGAACTGGTAATCTGACTCAAGCTCGAACTACGAATCTGACTCGAACTAGGTGACCGAATGTGGTACGAACTCAAAACTCTAGCGGTGCAAAACTAAAGACCGGCAACTTGACTCGTCGACGCAACCATGAACTCAACAAGTCTTGACTAAGTAGAGAAAGTAAAAAGCACAATGGTCTAGGAATAATGGAAACAAACAGATCTGCTATTTTTTTGGGCTTTTTGTGGACTATAGGAAGATAATAGCGGAAAGAAAAGTAATGGTAGCACACTCACCGATTAACCTTGCTCTGATTACCACTTGATAGGATCTTGGTTCTCGATCTTTTGATGAGAATAGGAGGGTTTGATTTGTGGAGGAGAAGACGTTGGCGATTCGACTACACCTTCCACAAGACGATGTGCCTTAGCGATCGGTACACCGACTCCGAAGTTGTATTGATCTTGCTGGCGCACAATCAACCTGACCACGAGGGCCTTTGTTCCTGCAAGCAATCGAAGAACACGCAAGAACAAGAAGAACAAGCACTTACCAATTGAATCAATCTGAAGTGGGGTTCTGGATACAAGTAGACGGGCGATCTAGTCAACATGCGCGTGTACAAGGAAGCAGCAGAAGCTAACTTACAAATAAACAAAACCCACCAGCTAATGAGGGCGACGCCTACTATTTATTACCTCCCTAGGGTCGTGCGAAACTCTAGTCACAAGTCCCTAATGGACTCCAAACGATACATGGGCCATGGGCCCAATTTTGGTGATGCAGCACCATGGACAGAAAAGGTCTTGGTATTAAAATAATGATTGCGACCAACTCCAAATAGATATGGACATGAGGCGAGATCCATTTGAAAGTAGACTTGATAATATTTCCAGGAAGTACTTGAACGCCAAGATCGGAGTCCGTATGAAGTCGTGGTGGCCATCACAAGTTGGTGCTGTTCTGGTGTCCAAATCCCATCCGCGCGAATTCCCTTCCCGTTGGCTCCTCTCCATTGTTCCTAAGCAAAACAAGAAAGCACATAGTTCCAGGGTCTAGATAAGATGGATATAAGGCCAAGAACAAGTTGACCTCATAATTTAGTTGATGTGCACGAGCGCGAGTGATCAGACCAGAAACCGGTAGCTGAGTTGGTGTGGATGTATCAAGGGTGTTGATGTCCTCATCACTTTGATTCTTGATCCAACGGAAAGTAGACGAAGAGACCTTTCCAGCAAGTACTTATTTGCATTAAACAACCTTGGAAGTGGAAAGTTATACCCCTTTTAAGTTGATACTTGCTGCAGTTATGAGGACCCCTAGAGTGGAGCATCCTTCATTCCATTAATCCCTCCATTCCTCCTAGGTGGATCAATTCCCAAGCACCTGATAATTAAGTGGATGTGCACGAGCGCGTGTCATTGGACCTTTATTAGTTGCAAGTAGTGAATGGGTTGCTGTTGTGGTTGTATCAACGGTAGCGATGTCCTCATCGAGCCGACCCCAACTTGCTTGGGACAAAGGCTTGGTTGTTGTTGTTGTTGTTGACTAGGGTGTCGAAAACTCATACTTGATGCCCTCCTTGTCCAAGTACTCTTCAATTTGAGTGTTCTTGAATTTGGTGCCATTATTGCTTCTTATCTTTTTTATTCTCCAAGAGAACTCATTTTGATCTCTCCTCAAGGAACTCTTGAGGACACTTTGTGTTTCACCTTTGTCATGAACGGAAAATAACAAAGTGAAGCGGGAAAAGTCATCAATAATAACTAAACCATATTTGTTACCACCAATGCTTATGTAAGAAATGGGACCGAAAAAATCCATGTGCAGGATCTCCAATGCTCTTGTTGTCATCATCACATTCTTGGCGGGATGAGCTGCTCCGACTTGTTTCCCGGCTTGGCACACGCTACAAGGCCTTCTTTCTCAAAGACAACATTCCTATGACCTCAGACGTGATTGCCTTTTAGAAGTTTGTGAAGACTCATCATACCAATGTGGACTACTTACGGTGCCACAACCACCCCATGTTGGTCTTTGCAATCAAGCATGTGTCAAGTTGAGTTTTATCCGCGTTGAACTCCACGAGATAAAGCTTTCCCTTGAGCACACCCTTGAAGGCAATTGAGTTATCAACTCTTTTAGAGACTATCATGCCCTCATTAGTAAATAAGCAATTATATCCCATTTCGCATAATTGAGAGATAGATAAGAGATTATAATCTAAGGAGAAATAGTGTGTTGTGGAGAAATAGATATTTTACCCATACCTAGTACCTTGCCTTGACTATTGTCGCCAAAGTAGATACATTGACTTGGGTCTTCATTTTCTTCATACTCCACAAACATTCTTCTTGCTCCAGTCATGTGATTGGTGCATCCACTATGTAACACCCACTTTGAACCACCGGAGGAGTAAGCCTACAAAACAAATTTGGGCTTTGGTTTTAGGTACCCAAGTTTGGTTGGGTCCTTTGAGGTTAGTGACAAGGCATTTGGGCATCCACACACAAGGCTTTTGGCTCTTGCGGTTTGGCCCAAAATATTTAGCATAAGTACAACAAATTTGTTTCTCATTAGCACAGGAGATGCATCAATGTCATGGAACATAGTTAAGTTGACATTTTTAGCATTTTGGACATTTTTGTCAAATTTCACTATTTCAAGAGAAGTAGATGCATGATGTTCATTCTTGACTTGAAATGAGCCTTCCTTGACAAACTCAATTTGCATCTTTTTATTCTTGGGAATTCAAGAATTTTGCTTTCTTCCCCTGAGAAAACCAAGACCATCTTTGATCAAGGGAGATCTTGCGATCGATTATGCACTACATGCATACTTGATCTTCTCCTTGTAAAATATGCCACCCTTAGGTGTGATCTTGCTCTTTGCCAAGTTAAGCTCATTATTCAAATCAAGCACAAGGTTAACACGTTTGCAAGTTTTAGTGTTCGATTCAATTTTAGGCAAGTTTGAGCTTGTTGAGGGAGAAGAAGGAACACTTGACTTAAAGAGTTGCGAAATGTGCCTCAAGATTCTTGTGGGCTTTGTTCAAGCTCATAAGTTCATCTCGGAGCACAACATTCGAACTCTTGAGGCTTGAGGAAGCCTCCTTGCATTTTGCAAGTTCAAGTTGAAGTGCTTTGTTCTTTTCCTTCTCAAGCTCAAGGAGCTTCTCAAGGTCAAGATTTTTTTGCCTTTCTTGGACAAGAAATTCATCTTGTTCCTCAAGGAATTCTTCCTTGTCTAAAATCTCATCGTAAAACTTTTTCATTTTAATTATAGCACTTTACTTAAGCCTTCAAACATGTATTCATTCTCACTAGCACTATAAAAATCCTCATCTTTAATAGAATGCAAGGAGAGTTTAGATTTAACCTTTTGTTTTCCCACCTTGGCCATGAGGCATGTGTCGCTTGAGCTTTTCCACTCTCCCTTGTTTGGCAAGAGAGTATTATTCATTGTTTGCTTCTTAATGGCCATAGTTGCCACTCCTGCCTCATCATCGGAGGAAGACTCATAGTTGGATTCCCACTCCTTGCAAATATGAGTGTGCCCATGTGCTTTCTTCTTCTTGAACATCTTCCTCTATTGAGGCTTCTCATCCTTATTCTTCTTCTTCTTGTAATCTCCCATTTCTTATGGGCAATTTACAATGAAGTGCCCATAGTTACCACAGTTGTAGCAAGCCCTCCTTAGTCTTGACTTGCTCTTGTCTTTGCCCTTGCTCTCATAGTTTCACCCTCTTTACTTCTTCATCATTCATTTGAATCTTTTGACGAAGAAGGCCAACTCCTCATCGTCCATGTCGATGCTCTCTTCTTCTTCACTTTCATCGCCATTGCTTGAAGCTTGCACCTCCTTGCCTTTAGACCTGGGTGAGGCTTTGAGAGCATTGCCTTCCTTCTTGAAGGATGTGACCTTGGCAAGGTCGTTGACATGGCGTGCTTCCATCTCCATCATCTTGTGGTTGATGATCTTGTCAAGCACCTCATTCAGAGTCATCTTTTGGAAGTTGGGACTCTCACGAATGAGTGTGCAAAGCATCACATTGCGATGCATGAAAGCTCTTATCATCCTCTTTACCACCTCATGGTCGGTCCACTTCTTGCATCCGTACGCCTAACTCCTATTGATGAGAGTCTTGAATCAGTTATACATATCTTGAGGGGTCTCACCTTCTTCCATGGCAAATCTTCTAAGCTCCCCCTCGATCATCTAAATCTTGGCTTCCCTCACGGACCAGTTGCCTTCATGTGCAATCTTGAGAGTGTCCCAAATCTCTTTGGCTTGCTCCAACCCATCCACGTTGTTGAATTCTTCTTGGTTCAAGGATGAGTTGAGTACGGTCATCACTTTAGCATTTCGATGAATTAGTTGTTTTTGCTCCGGGGTTAGCTCTTTGTCGTCTACGGGGATATCTACACCTATGCAAACAACATGCAACTTCATGTTGTGTTTCCACATAGTATAGTTATTCCCATCAAAGTATGGAGCTTTGCCCATTGGAATAGAAAGATAATTGGAATGAGAATTAAGGCGCCCATAGTTGAAAATATATCGCGTGTAGTCCTCTTCGGGCTTCTTGAGCTTCTTCTCCTTCTCAAGCATTCTCCTCCTCTTGGCCTCATCCCTTGCTTTTTGAAGAAGGTCTGCAAGGCGTTTCACTTCTTCATCTTCGTCTTTGGTTTCCCCATCGAAAGGAGGAAGCTTTGGCTTGTCATTGTTCTTGTGTGGCAGAGGGTTGGAGTCTTGTTCGCCGCTGCCGCTGTTCTCGCCGTTGATGGAAGGGTCGATGGTCACCACGCCTTTCTCACTTTTTTCCCCCATCTCGTCTCCAAGCAGCTAAGCTTTTGGGAGAGTTAGGCTCTGATACCTATTGAAAGTGATGAGGACATCGCTACCGTTGATACAACCACAAAAGCAGCCCATTCACCACTTGCAACTAACCAAGGTCCAATGACACACACTCGTGCAAGTCAACTTAATTATTAGGTGAACTCATTCCTGGCTGTTCAAAATAATTATCTTTCAAATGGGGAACTATTAAAGCCTTGTGATGACCTTGTTATTATTAGGTGCTTGGGAATTGATCCAGCTAGGAGGAATGGAGGGATTAATGCAATGAAGGCTGCTCCACCCAAGGGATCCTCGTAACAGCAGCAAGTACCAACTTAAAAGGGGCATAACTTTCAACTCTCAAGGTTGTTTAATACAAATAAGTACTTACTGAAAAGTTCTCTTCGTCTACTTTACATTGGATCAAGAATCAAAGGCAGATGACGCTTGAGCTGCTCAGTAAAGGCCGAACAAGACTCGTGAGTCCATCATGAGTTCTAGTCTTCCTCTATATAAACAACTAGCAGCCATAGGAAGAACTTGGGTTTTGTTTTCTGTAAGTTTAGCTATTGCTACTTCCTTGTAACGCAAGTGTCGATGAGATCTTCTGATTACTTGAATCAGAACTCCAACTTATCACACTCGTGAGTGTTTACTTGTTATCTTGTTCTTGCTTGTTCTTCGATTGCTTGCAGGTTCAAGGCCGTTCTTGGCACGACAGGAACAGCAACAACAGGAGCCGGTGTAACTATCACTAAGACGCAACACCCTTGTGGTTGTTGTAGTCGGGTAGCACAACGTCGACCTCCACCCAAATCGTAGTTACTAGGTGTAAGGATCGAATGCCCAAGAGGGGGGGTGAATTGGGCTTCTTTTCAAAAATTAAGGCAATGAAACTTAATTACTAAAAGCCCAATTCCCTACGCAAACAACCTATGCAATCAAGTAAATAGCAACTTCGCGGTATAAAAATGCGTAAGTGTAGGGTGAGGGGAAGAGGATGCAAACTCTCGAGGAGACACGAGGATTTATCCCGTGGTTCGGCAAGATCGTCAAGATCTTCCTACATCCACGTTGTGGCACCCACCAAAGGGTATAGCCACAACCAAGTCACCGAGACAAGGGATCTTCACTATTCTTCTCCGTTCGCCAACCTCGGCAAGGTGGAGCTCAAGCCTTGTACAACTTTGATCCTCCGGGATTCCACAACCGTCTTGGCAAGCTCCGAAAGTCTCTCTCAGTTACAAACACCAAGGGACACTCCCTTATAGCTCTCACTACACTAGAGATTCCACTCACCAAGAATGGAGGCACACAAGCACTACCTCTAGCTAGTTCTAGCCTATCTCTTGGTGTACAAGTGGTGAAAATGATATGGAAGTAGTATCTCAACGTCTTGAATGCTTGAGAATGTGTAGAGTATGTCTGGTGATCAAGACTTGTCGATTTGACAGGTTGAAGGGGTATAAATAGCCAGCCTCCACGAAATAGCCGTTGGAAAAGTAGGTTGACATCACTGCTCTGCGAACACCGGATGATCCGATGTCTCCCCTTCAGTTATCATCGGTCCAATCCAAATTAGCTGATGTCATTGTGTCAGATATGACCTTTGTTAGACCAATGTTGCATATGTCTTCTCATCGGATGATCTGGTGGCACTTCCTCCAGAATTGGTTCAAACTTGATGCTTACTGGAGTGATTGACCGATGTGTTCAAAGGTTGTACATCGGATGATCCGGTGCCACACTTGGTCCAAGGATATTGCATACTATACTGATGGACCGATGTAACATTGCCCTTAACATCGGATGATCCGGTGAGTGCTTTGTTCTGAGATCTTCTTCTTCTGCTGAACCAACTCGACCGATGTGTTGTTCTCTGGAAACATCGGTTGATCCGGTGAGTTGATTTTGTTTGCTTTGAGTTGTTTTTAAGTGATTCTTTTGTATTTTGCTAGATTGACCTCTTAGACATTTGTTGCAAATATTCTTCTAATGATTTTCAAGCATTGAGTGTTGTCAATTATGGTTGAATGACTTTGACATATGAGCTTTTACTTCTAGTCTTCATAACATTCATTGATCTCATAAAAAGATTGTTTAGGGGTCTCCAATGATCAGTAATTGATATTCATATTTATATAGATGTCATTTGATTGTGATATGGGAGACCTTGCATCCACAAATTCATTAGTAAAATTCAATGGTTGTCATTAATCACCGAAACCGTACCTCATGGGGGCCTAGATGCTTTCAATCTCCCCCTTTTTGGTGATTGATGAACACAACAAGTGAAGCATAATAGTAATGAATTTGATAATACAATACTTAAGAAGATATGCAATGAGTACACACTTAAAACTTGAAGGCTCAAAACTGAGAGATAACTCAAAATCTCAATCGATGAATAACTCAAGAGAATAAGTGGCACATTAATACTCAGTGAATAGCAAATGAGTAGCAAAAACACCAAATTACAAAAGATATAGATAAAGACTCCCCATGAGACTAAGCAACCCTCTAAGCAACCCTCCCCCTGACTCTCTAACTCTTCTCCCCCTTTGGCATCAAGACACCAAAAAGGAAGTCGAGTGCCTAAGAACCCTGAGTGCTCGGAGCGATGACGAACTGGTCATCGTCGGGGGTGCTGTCTTCGGAGCTACTGCCAGCTGCTGCGGCTCAGGCTGGAGTAGAAGTGGAGGGAGCTGTAGGAGCCGTAGGAGCCGCTGTCGGTGCCTGCTGAGTCGGAGCTGCTGGCAGTGGGGCACTGACAACGGATGCCGGCGTCTGCTAGAACAGTGTCGTAGCCGGCAGCGGAGAGTGGATCGGTGCGTCCGGAGCAAGCAGTGGAGACATGCTGATCGACGGGATCAGCGTGGTCGGCACTGGAGCTGCGGCTGGAGCAAGTACATGCGGGGGAGGAGCAAAGCCTGGCAGCTGTGACGGCAGGGCAATCCCGGTCTGGGTGTAGAGGTTGGTGATCAACTCCAGGATGCCCATCATCGCCTGTTGCGTCTGCTGCTGCTCAACCATCTGCTGGAGGAGAGAGGTGAGCTCAGGCGGCTGGGAGACCTGTGCCTCTGAGACGGGAGGTGGAGTAGGAGGGGGCACGGTCGAGCCTCCAGCCTCCGCGTCGTGCTACCTGGGTGAGGGAGGAGGTGGGAAGTACTCCTCAACACTGTCATCTGTGTCACTCTAGGACCAAATGCGCTGAAGATCCTCACCCTGAGCCTCTGCCTGAGCAAGCCTCTCATCTTCCTTCTCCAGGACAGACCAATCCTCCTTGGATAGCCGAGCACGAACCTGACGCTCGACTGGACGGCCAAGGCGGCAGTCTCCAGGAGCTGGAGCACGATAGTGGCTGAACCGTGTGGCACTCTCGTCAGTGAGACTGTCACGCATGGCGGACTCCTCAGGAACAACCATGGAGAGTAGGTAGCTGATCCAGTGTCCAAACACAAGTTGCCTCATCATGCCAACTCCGTTAGTGATCACGTCCTCCATCTCACATATGAGGATGTCCACAATATCGAACTCCATCCCGTTCATGATGTAGAACAGGAGGGTCTGCTACAGGCTGGTGAACCCATCTAGCTATCCGGACCTCGGCAAGAGAGTGCGGCGCAAGGCAAGGTGCACTGTGCGCGCAGCTGGAGTCAGCAGTGCCGTTACCCTCGGCTGGTATGGAGAGAAGGATGGTGCAAACAGAGAACGTATCTCCTCCAGTGGTGGTGCCACTCCTCCAGTGAGCGGCCTCCTCGGCGGGTCTGCCTGTCCATACACTCTCTCGTGCAGGCAAGTGTCGTGGAGATCCACTCCTAGCAGTTGTGCCAAAGCCTGTCTCGTCAGGTGATGGTGCTGGCCCATGAACATGAAGTATACATACCTGCGGCCCTCAGAGACGTAGAGGGTAGCGTAGAATACTCGTACCCAGTCCTCCACGTAGGCACTCCTCTCGTAGGACACCAGCTCCACCAGCCCTCTGTACCTCGCAAAGTAGGGGCGTATCTCCGTCTCGGCTGCTAGAGCAAGCTGATCCCAGTCCAGAAAGTTGTGCTGGAAGAGCTTGTGGCCTCGGCGTCTATACGTCTCGTACAGCGACGCCTGAATCAAGGTCCAGAACTGGCTGTCCACACGTGCCTATCTGGGCTGCGGGAACCACTCCTCAAGCAAAATGCTCCATCTGAGTCTTCTGAGCTGCTTGACCTTCATCTTCCTGAAATCTGTCAACCGGACACCTTCACCAACGTGGACGGTGGTGTCCATCTTGTAGACGGCTCTCTGGGCCGCCCTGTCCTCTCGAAGGTCGACAGCTGACGGTCGTGAACATGGTACTGCCGGTGGATGACCCCCACGGGTCCTGGCTGAGCGCCGGCAAACAAGTGGCACTTCTGGCTCTTCTTCTTCCTCGGACTCATCTAGCACGGGAGGCTGCCTCTGACGAGTCTCGCGGATCCTCAGTGATCCTCCTCGGCCACGCTCTCGCTCCTCGGCGGCGCGAGTGGCCATCAAAGCTTTATTTTCCTCCTTTGAAAGCTTTTGCTTCTTTGCGGCCGGCTCCGCAATGGCCTTGCCTTTGTTCTTCTTGTCACGAGCCATTGCGATGAGGCAATGCGCGTGAATGAAGTCGACGATGTCAAGCGCACGGAACGGCGACACGAAGATCGTCGCGGCCAGAAACCCTGGCGACGTAGGGAGGCACCACGGCGATGGAGAGGGCGGTGTGGCTGTGCGTGGGGTGGCTGCTGCGGTGGAGGAGAGCGGCGGCGGCAGCGCTGGAGAAAGCGGCGGCGGTGGCGCTGGTGCAGTGGTGCGGCGGCGGCCGGAGGGCGGCGGCGGCGGCGCAGCTGCTATGGTGCAGCGGCGTGGCTGCTGTGGTGCGGCGGCGGCCAGAGGCAGCGGTGGTGCAGGGCGAGAGAAGCGTCGGCGGCGGAAGGTGAGGCGCGCGTCGGGGTGGAGTCGGGTTCGGGGAGAGAGAAAGAGGAGGGAGGCGAAGGGGTGTTTAAAAAGTGGGTCCCAAACCCTAGCCGAAAATTTAAACCGGATGGACCGACGTTGCAAGATAGGAGCATCGGTCGAATGGCACAGTAAGGATATTCAAAAAGGTACCGTTGACACCGGATGGTCCGACGTGGAAGGGATTAGCATCGGTGGAATTCAGCACAGTTCCAGAAATGTGAACATCAGATGCACCGATGTTTCTCAGAATGAACTAGTCGGTTGATTTGAGATACTGACTGAGTTGACCCTTGGCTGTTGAACACCAACTGATCCGATTAAGGTCTGGCCTAAGCATCGGATAATCCGATGACTACAAGATAGCAACATCCCATATATGTCCTTTGACCAAACAAATAAACAATGAGAAACACATGTCTCAGAACTTTTTGGGCAACCCCTTACCCCTCAAAAAGCTAATATGCCAATAACTTGGCTAAGCCTAAAGCAAATAAAACACCGAGAAAATAGGGAGGAAAATATCCAAATAAAATGTAAGGCCCATGCTTTGTGAGCTAGAGGATGAAGACTTCTATCTCTTTAAAACATGTTCCTTTAGGCATTAACGCACCTAACATTTTGTTCTTCCCACATAATATGAGTTGAGATATTGCATTTTGAATAAGTCTCTTTCTCATGAGGTGGGTTCCCCTTTGTGACAATCTACCGTATGCAATGCCAAACAATTTATAATGCAAGAAGTTTAAATATGAGTGCAAGTCTATATGGCAGGCATCATACAAGACATAAAGTAAATCTATCTTGCCAAGTTTGAACCTTTCAAAGGCTTCTTCAGGGAGAGCCACTCTCCAAGCCTTGGGGAAACCCAAAAGAACCTCCATCCCAAGCTAACCCTTGCTCACCCCTATCCTTTGAAAGTTAGACAAGACCTATATGAGATGCATTCTTACATGATCATGGCAACTTACATGACGTTCGATGCATCTAGCACATTCAATTCACTTCTTAGTCTAGAAAAAGTTTTCTCATCAAGTGGTTTAGTGAAGATATCCGCCAATTGTTCTTCGGACCTAACAGCTCGCAATGAGATGTCTCCCTTAGCTTCATGGTCCCTCAAGAAATGATGGCGAATATCAATGTGCTTAGTGCGGGAGTGTTGAACGGGAATTTTAGCTATCTTAACCGCACTTTCATTGTCACAAAGGAGAGGCACACAACCAAGTTTAATACCAAAGTCCAAAAGGGTTTGCGTCATATAAAGAATTTGGGCACAACCTGATATCGGGCCTAGATGCGGTAAGATAAAGCAATGAACCAATCATAGAACGGTAGTTGGATTGATCAATAGGTTTACCGTCCTTATCCGCGTCAAGATGACAATTTGTTGCCATTGGAGTGCTTCTTGGGCTACGATCTCCCATCTCAAATTTCTTCAAGGGGTCCTTGGTATACTTCTCTTGATAGACGAAGGTCCCCTCTTGAAGTTGCTTGATTTGGAATCCAAGGAAGAAGTTGAGCTCTTCAATTATTGACATCTCGAATTCCCTAGAAATCATTTTGCCAAACTCATGGCTAAGAGCTTTGTAAGTTGAATCAAAAATGATATCACCGACATAAATTTGACAAATGAATAATTTTCCGTCGATGTGTAGATGTTGGAACTTGAAGCTACCCCTTGATCATGGTTCTCCTCAACTTTAGGCTTGTCACTACAACATCATTCTTGCTAAAGGTGCACATTAGCTCAAAATCACAAAATTTATGCAATAGTAAGCAAATTGAAACTAAGTAACTTAACATGCAACATATTTGAAATAAATAAACCATGTGAAAAATACAATCTTACCCAACCGAATTACCTTCCCCTTAGAATTATCACTAAAGGTGACTTGTTCATGATTGTCGGGAGTCCTCTATGGAGGTGAAAATACCATCATTGCCGGTCATGTGTTGAGTGCACCTGCTATTGAGTACCCAATGCTTTCCACCGGCTTTGTAGTTCACCTACACACATGAATTCAATTTTTGATTTTTGGCACCCAAGCCAACTTAGGTCCTTGTATGTGTGATACAAGTGTCTTTGGGACCCAAAGTTGCTTGGGGAGCTTCCCCTTCATGCCCTTTATGTCCTTGCCAATGAACCTTGCTTTCACCTTGCCATCTACTTTACTCAAGAGATAATAATGATCATTGAAAGTAGATTTGTAGTTAGTAGGAAATTTTGGAGAAGGTTGGTTAGGAAGAGGACACTCTCTTGTGTGGTGACCGGTGACCTCAACATGTTGGCAATAAGAACCAACTTCCTTGATGAAGCTTGTTCTAAGCTCCGGTGAGGGCACCTTTCCTTTGTTAGGCACCGGGAAGGATCCAAGTCCTCTCTTGTTGAAGGCCTTTGCTTGTTGGAAGAGGATTTCCTTGTGTTTGACTTCCCCTTTTGAAAGTCTAGCCACACTAGTGCGGAGACTCTCAATTTCTTCCAACAAGTCCTTCTCCCTAGCATTTTCTTTCAAAGGCAAAGACTTGTGCAAAGCATTAGTGGCATGAGAAGTAATGGATATGTTATCATTAAGAGTTTGTTTCTTTATATTTTTCAACTCTTGATCAAGCACTTCATTAGCAAGGTTAAGTGGTTGATGTTCTTGTATTAACTTGTTGTGCTCTCCTAAGAGTGTTTGGTGTGCTAAGTTAAGCTCATGATGATCTAGATTGAGTTTAGCCTTATCCTCCTCAACTTGCTTGACATGGGATTTGAGCGTGTCATGCTCTTTAAGTATGCTTTCATACTTGTCAAGCAAATCGAGGTTAGCACTCTCAAGCTTGACACGAGTTTCTTCAAGAGCTTTAACCTTACTCTTCTCCCTCTTAATGATAGTATGATATTCATTTATTAATGAATTTAAATCATCGGGGGAAAGCTCACGCTAGAGTCATCACATACCTTGGTGTTACCTTTCGTCATGAGGCACATGGGTGGTGGATGAAGAGGTGAGTCATCATTGTTGGCAGTGGCAGGGCTGGCCAAACTTTCTTCTTCCGCTTCACTCTCTTCATCACTTGACACTTCGTCGGTGACCCATTCATTTGCCTCACACATGAACACCTTTTGAGGACCATTTCTCTTTTTTGGGAAGAGTTTTGCGTTCTTGCCCTTGTCATGTTTCTTTTTTTCCAAAAGATCTTTGTTTGGGCTTGTCCTCTTCATCATCCTCACTATCTTCAAGCTTGTGATGCTTGCTCTTGTGGTTCTCTCTTCTTTTGTCCGGTTTTGGACAATCATAGGAGACATGACCTAATTATAATAAGTCTTGTTGTCATCTCTCTTTGGTAGAAATGCTTTCTTTTTGGGATCAAAGTTGTATCCCTTCTTGGCAATCTTGGAGTTCAAGCGAGAGAACTTTCTCATCATAAATGCAAGCTCATCATCGTCATATTCACTTGATGCTTGCTCTTCTTCACTTGGGCTAGGCTCAACCACTTTCTTTTTGTTGAAATTTGTTCTCTTGGTGGAGGCCTTTAGAGCAATTGTTTTTGAAGATGATTGCTCCATCATCCCAAGTACACTCATCTCATGAGCGTGAATCTCTCCAATGAGTTCTGAAACTTCAATGTGGTCAAGAGATTCTTTTTGAAGCATGGAGTTGATGATGTTGTACTTTGGCTTGGGAAGGAGCATGAGAATCTTGCGGTTGATGAGTCCCTTGCCAAGAGAAGCAATGTCAAGAGCATTAATTTCTTCAAAAGCACATTCAAGCGAGAGAACATTTCATTGACATTTTCATGAGGTAGCATTTTAAATTCATCATACTTGGCTTTAAGCATGTGATATTTTAGTTCCTTGACTCGAGAAGAGCCCTCATGAATTTCTATTAAGCAAGCCCAAATTTCACAAGCCTTTTCTTTGCTAGCAATCCTAGCAAACACATCTTGACTAATACATTCATAAATTGTATTCCTAGCTTTAGCATCCCATTTAATTTGATCACCAACATAATTGTGCTCACCAAACCCCGCGTGGGTCGCTTCCCATACTTCGGGAGCAATAGCCTCTAGATAAGCGCGCATGCGTGCTTTCCAATAGGCAAAGTTCTTGCCCTCGAAGATAGGAACCGAACCCCCAACCTTGGCCATTTTAGCTCTCTAGCGGTGAAGCTAGAATGATCCTATGAGCAACCTTGCTCTGATACCAATTGTAAGGATCGAATGCCCAAGAGGGGGGTGAATTGGGCTTCTTTTCAAAAATTAAGGCTATGAAACTTAATTACTAAAACCCCAATTCCCTACGCAAACAACATATGCAATCAAGTAAATAGCAACTTCGCGGTATAAAAATGCATAAGTGTAGGGTGAGGGGAAGAGGATGCAAACTCCCGAGGAGACACGAAGATTTATCCCGTGGTTCGGCAAGATCGTCAAGATCTTCCTACATCCACGTTGTGGCACCCACCAAAGGGTATAGCCACACCCAAGTCACTGAGACTAGGGATCTTCACTATTCTTCTCCGTTCGCCAACCTCGACAAGGTGGAGCTCAAGCCTTGTACAACTTTGATCCTCCGGGCTTCCACAACCGTCTTGGCAAGCTCCAGAAGTCTCTCTCAGTTACAAACACCAAGGGACACTTCCTTATAGCTCTCACTACACTAGATATTCCACTCACCAAGAATGGAGGCACACAAGCACTACCTCTAGCTAGTTCTAGCCTATCTCTTGGTGTACAAGTGGTGAAAATGATATGGAAGTGGTAGCTCAACGTCTTGAATGCTTGAGAATGTGTAGAGTATGTCTGGTGATCAAGACTTGTCGATTTGACAGGTTGAAGGGGTATAAATAGCCAGCCTTAACGAAATAGCTGTTGGAAAAGTAGGCTGACATCACTGCTCTGCGAACACCGGATGATCCGATGTCTCCCCTTCAGTTATCATCGGTCCAATCCAAATTAGCTGATGTCATTGTGTCAGATATGACCGTTGTTAGACCAATGTTGCATTTGTCTTCTCATAGGATGATCCGGTGGCACTTCCTCCAGAATTGGTTCAAACTTGATGCTTACTAGAGTGATTGACCGATGTGTTCAAAGGTTGTACATCGGATGATTCGGTGCCACACTTGGTCCAAGGATATTGCATACTGTACTGATGGACCGATGTAACATTGCCCTTAACATCGGATGATCCGGTGAGTGCTTTGTTCTGAGATCTTCTTCTTCTGCTGAACCAACTCGACCGATGTGTTGTTCTCTGGAAACATCGGTTGATCTGGTGAGTTGATTTTGTTTGCTTCGAGTTGTTTCTAAGTGATTCTTTTGTATTTTGCTAGATTGACCTCTTAGACATTTGTTGCAAATATTCTTCTGATGATTTTCAAGCATTGAGTGTTGTCAATTATGGTTGAATGACTTTGGCATATGAGCTTTTACTTCTAGTCTTCATAAAATTCATTGATCTCATACAAAGATTGTTTAGGGGTCTCCAATGATCAGTAATTGATATTCATATTCATATAGATGTCATTTGATTGAGTGATATGGGAGACCTTGCATCCAAAAATTCATTAGTAAAA
Organism: Tuctoria greenei; assembly: GCA_036927565.1. NCBI lineage: Eukaryota > Viridiplantae > Streptophyta > Magnoliopsida > Poales > Poaceae > Tuctoria > Tuctoria greenei. Next base: position 136,535,180 of record JAYESD010000008.1, on the reverse strand, counting down.
TTCAATGGTTGTCATTAATCACCGAAACCGTACCTCTTGGGGGCCTAGATGCTTTCACTAGGAGACGGTGGAACTGTCGCTCAAGGCGCCACACCATTCTGGTTGTGGTAGTCGGGCAGCCAACGTTGGCCTCCACCAAATTCATTCACCACCAACATCTCTCATCGAAAGATAGGGCATCCCCCGTACCCGTTGGGTTTATCAGAAAGTTGCCTAGATGAGGGTGAATAGGTGGATAACCAGAAATTTAACTTAATAAAATCTAACTAAGACACAGAGTGCGGACTAGTCCGGCCTGGGGGCTGACTAGTCCGGTCAGGAAAGGTGAGATTTTTATGCAATTCAGTGAAATCAAATTTATGAAATATGAGGAATATACGCCTATCAATCTAGTAATGGAGATGCACAAAGGTAAACCAACTAGATCTAGGCGAATCACAAGATTAAGGCAAAGAACATGTGTAACCCTAACTTGATCTAGTGAAGAATTAGGAAGGCAAATAAAAGGCACAAGACACATGATTTATCACATGGTTCAGCCCCACAAAAGGAGCCTACATCCATGTTGAGGAGCCCACGAAAGGCCGAGATTCGCTCAAACCCTTTCCTCACCTAGCCACAACAAAGACCAGCTAGTTCTTCCACTAAATCTCACGGGTAATCACCAAATTCGTGGGGAAACTCACAACATGAGGCTCCCACAAGATTACAACTCAAGAAGATCAGAGATCAATACCCACATGAACTCAAATCAACGAATCAAATTGATAGAATCAACCAAGTGCTCAAAGACAAGCAAAGCCTTCTCTCTTCTCTTCCAAAACTCACAAATCCTCAAGAGTCGCTCTTAGGACTACAAGAATGGTTAAGAGAGGGCTAGGATGGCTCTAGGATGGCTTTGGCAGCGCTAGGGTCCGTGAGGTGAGGGTCGGGGGATCACTTTTAAAGGGGTCCGGACAAATAGCCGTTGCCACGAGAAAAATACGGACTAGTCTGACCTTTGACCATGGACTAGTCCGTCTTGTGGGGACCAGTGATGTCACTCTTGACCAACCACAAAGTCCCCCGCCACATTTTGAATTCAAACGGTCACAACACCACGGACTAGTCCGATCTCACATAGAACTATTTATTCCGATTGAGAACGGGCAAGTATGGTTCACCAGACTAGTTCGGCCCCTGAGGGCGGACTGGTCCAGCCATCCAGGACTTAGTCCCAGCAATTACCTCCAAGTCCACAACGGACTAGTCTAACTCAGAATGGACTAGTTTGATCTCACATAGAAACTTCTTTTCTGATCAGAAACAGACTAGCCTGACTGAGCGGACTAGTCCACCCCCCAGGACAGACTAGTCTGGTCCTTCAGGACTTAGTCCCAAAAGGACTCTGACACACTCACCACAGACTAATCCATTCCCAAACGGACAAGTCCAAACTCAAATAAAAACTCTTGGTCCATATAACATTGGATCAGTCTGATGTGGTCAGACTAGTCCAACCTTTCAGCCTGGACAAGTCCGGCCCTATCCTTAGGACTGCCTAAACTCATTGCTCAAACTAATCTAACTTGGACTATGATCACTTAGAAGATTATCAACACTTTGGCACATTGATCACGCTCAATCTAAGTGGCTAAAACTCGACACGAAGAATTTAAAAACCTAAATTCTACTCTTTGAGTTGTTTGCCTTTTTCTGCACTTTTTCCTTTTTGAGTGTATCCAACGTCGTCCATCTTTCAATCACCTATAATTACCCTTGTAATGCTCATTAGTCTCTTAAGTGTTGTCATTAATCATCAAAACCCACAGGTATTAGCCTAGATGCACTTCCAGTGTGCTTAGCCATCCAATTATCATCGCCTTGTTCTAGATAATAGGTTGTGAGTGTTTGCATTTGTATTTGCTTGTAATAAATTAGTCATAACCTCCTCAAAAGGGAAGGTCAGGATTCTACCCTATTGGTGATATGCCCAAGTGGCAATCATAACATTTCAGGTTAAGGCTTGTTGGATATTTGATCCACAAGCAATTAGGGTACTAATGAGCCTGCAACCTAAAAGTCTATTAGTACGCCTATAAATACGAGAGATAGGGTTAGAGGCTGATTACTCCACCACGTGACATCCCTATCCTCTATGGCTCACAGACCTCACTCTGAGACCCTTGCCGCACGCGCGGTGCTAGCACACCGACGCACGGCGTTCGTCCCTGTAAGTGTGGACTTCGTGGAGGCGCTGCTACTACTGTTGCGTTGATCGGCTATGACGAACGTGATCATCTACCTGCTACCGTGATGTGACACCCGGTTCCACAAATGAACCAAGTGTGATGCATATGTGTATCTAGGATGTTTAACACACATACACAAGTGCATCACAAACGATATTCTCGTTATAACCATGTCTCGAATAATAATAGTAATAATACCTTATTACAATATCCAAATAGTCTTGAGTACATGCTCTAATGATATTATTGCAGCGGAAAACCTAAATACTAATTGACTCCATCTCCACAAGCAGTTCGATGGTGACACGCACGCCTAGTTCTCCTCATAGTACTTCGGATACTCCAAATTATTGCCTAGTACTGAATTGATGTGCGGATAGCAAGGGTGAGCACATGTCGTACTCAGCAAGTGTGAAAAAGTATGACATGTAGCTTAAACAAGGATGATACTAAATAGCTAATTGCAGAAAAGTATGTTGTAATTGCAAAAACTGGAAAGGGCGACTTATAGTTACTATGTGAGGTCAAACCCCAAATAACACACATACCAATAATATCATGACCAATACCATCATCTCAACATAAATGACCATAATCATCCATAATGTATCATATCCAACCATAATTATCCATAACCATCCATATTTGACTCATTACTACCAAACCCATATTCCATTCTCAATTTCCATTCCAATTCCAATCATTATTCAATATTCAGGTCCATAACTCTAATAATGTGAGAGTCCAGGTCGCTCATAACCTGGAGCATGACTATCATGATAGTTTTATACTCTGTAGAGTTTGTACTACTTTACCCACAAGTTTGTGATTTCATCACCTTTTGATAACTATGAAATCTCAATTACGTCGTCTCACACTTCCATTGGTGTGTGGCCAAGAGATCACAAAATAGCCTTTACAAAGCGATTACCAGCATGTGTGGACCCACTGAGGTTTCACTGGAAGTAATGTCTCCAACTGAGCACATCCATCCAAGGGCCCCCTCTTGTGCCATTCGGATCCCAGGGAAGTCGCGCCATCACTGCAAACCCAACCGACTCCCATTCCCAAAGCCTTCCTTATGACTCAAACAATACTGACAATACACTAATTAATCAACTAAGCCGCACTCATACTTGGCCCCGTGGTAGCACTGTAATCCTGGATCGACGCTCCGCGAACCGGTCCTTTGATCTAAAGCAAGCAAAACCACCAAATCATTCCAACCCATTCCACATAACCGACTTGCTTAGATCCTTAGGTTACATGTTGCTAAATGGTCATAATCATCAATTCGCGTAGTTCACATGTTCAATAATTCATAATTAAGTCATTTAGTTATTCCCAATCCCAATTAAGTAAAGTGAAGCAAAACTGGAAAATACCCTTCCTAACTCTCTACAATATATGCCGAGCAACAAGGATGGGTATACATGTCTAGTAATCACCTAGACACAAGCATGCAATTTTGCAAACAAAATATTTGAAAACAGGACTAAAATGTTCAAGGTAACTTGCCTTGCTCTGGCGGTTCGTTTGGATAAAGAGCTTCAAGGTGTTGAAGGTCCTTGTTGATAGCTACTAAGAAACACTAACAAATCATCCCCGACAATGGCGCCAAAAATGCTTGTTGACATTTCTTATGTCACAGATAAAAATCCGTAGGTGCACGAAAACTATCGATGTAGCATTTTCCCTTAAAAGAGTATCCCATTGGGTGTCATTTATATTCTCCCAAAGGAAGGCTAGGTGGAAGCAAAGTAATCCTCAAATGGAGAGGATAGATTGGTCTAGGTAGGGTTCTAGCAAGGATGGGTAAATGATAATTGGAGGTAGTGTTACACACACCAGAGCATTCTATCCTAAAAGGGGGTAAATGAGGTAAAGAGGGACTAGACTAAGAGTTAGGTAGATACTCCTATTGTGCTTCTAATATATGTATATATAGCCTAAGTTGGTTACTAATGATCATATCAATTATGAATTCTCATGCTAAGTTGATCAACACATTGGGTACGGGTTTACCCCTAGCAACACTAGGACGACTCCCGCCAAGAGCTTGTGGCATAGCTGAACGTAGAGATTACAAAGGATAGATAGGGTTGTCACCACCTACTGCCTACCTCTTCAATCCGTAGTTCTACGAGACATTCAACGCTACTTATCTATCCTAGTACCATACTAGCATATTAAGTAATTACCTTATGAGCCTAGGCACAAGGCATCCTAAGGCAATGAACTAAATCATCGTTGAACCAATGTTAATACATAGCATAAGTGATTCATATTAACTTAATCATGTCATAGTTAATTAGACTATAGTGGGGGTTTGTAGTGTTTATGATGATATGAAGATAATGGTATGGTAAATACTACTTCTACAACATATATGGAATCCACAATCAAACAAGAAACACTTCATCCAAGTATATGAACAATAGAAGACTAAAGATAACATCTTTATTAAGATCAAAATAACAAATACAAATAGGAATATGAGAGCCATACCTTTCCCAATTAGGAATTGGGAAGAGACTCTTTCTACTCCTCTCCTACTTGGACTATGGACTAGAGGCTCTCCTCTCTACAGCCTAAACTCCTCTAAACCTATGGAGGATAGTTGATACAATGGAATGAATACTCAAGTGGCGTGTGTTGAAGTGAGTAGTGAGTGGTCTTATTTAAAGCTTGGAGAAGGGTCGGTTCCCACCACCAAAAGCGCGCGAATTAGTCACCACTGACTTCTTCAAGCCAGGAGGAGCCAACACGTGGTGTTTGACCGAATTTGGCGCCACTACCAGGTTTGCCGACTAGGGAGGTCGGTCGACCTGGTCATAGCTCCTTTGGAGATGTGCTTTCTCCATGTCTCTGCCATGTGTGTCCCCCTCTTTGATATTGGGCGTACACCATTGGATGGCCTCAGATACTTCTGTTTGTAGGTCATTTGATCCATGTGGTGCCACATATCGATGCTTGATTAGCTGGGATGGTATTTTATAGGATTGCTCCTCCTCTTTTACCTCAATTCCTGCATAAAATGTTTGCATACACAAATTCTCCTAGGACAAGTGGAAATAGGTTAAATAGAAAGGTGATGTGTGCAAGAAATGACAATTCCTTCATGTAATTGAGTTATATTGACGGGTGAAAATGATATATAACAGCTGTCAACAAACTCCCCCGAGCTTATCGTTTGCTCTTCATGAACAAAGTCAAGACTTTAGATTGATGATTAGGAGTTATTACAATGTTCTATTTTTCAAAAGTACCGTGTGCACAACAAAATACTCTACCTAGTATTGCAAATATTAGCATGGTACTTCAACCATCTTAAGTCATTATGGCGCTTATGCCATCTCCTATTCATGGGTGGTTGAAAGATAGAACAGCAAATAGAGCTCACATACCCTAGAAATCAAGTTCCACTTAAATTACGGAGAGTTCAATTTAGGTTTTAAGTACCTCAATTTGATTCTCTCAGTCTCTCCTTCATGTGTAGTGGAAATTTGTCCTCACCAAGGCATTTTGCCTAAATTCATCCTACCTCTAGATAAGGCTTGTATGTGGAGCTTGGTAGGGAATATAGTAGGCATATTTGCAACACATAATATTGCCAAGTCAAAAAAGAAAGCCTTAGGAGAAATCAATTCAAAACTATTTGATTCAAGATTTGTGCATGTGTGATGGAATGGAGTGGATGTGGATATTTGAGATGACTCCTTTTTGAGTGGACTCTCTTATTTTGCAGGGATGAAACATGGCTATTTTTTTCATGATTTTGATGTAAGCATACATTTTATTTTTCTTCTTCTTGTAGCCATGTCTTCTACTCCCTTTTTATGCAATAAATTTTGAGAGAGTACTAAGCATGAAAGGTATGGAGTTTCGCTTTTTATTGTGGAATGGTGGTATGATGAGAATTTGCTTACTTCTAGTGTAGAAGTATAACATGTGCAAGTGAAGTCTTGAATTCAAAAAGAAATGAATAAAGTCTCACATAGGTCTATACTAGTTTGACAGACCTCAATGTGAAGACAAATAGCATATGCATAAGGTGTATCAATGTAATGTTCGTCTGGCTTTGGTAGGTATTTCCAATCAAATGAGAGTAACTTAAATCTTTTTAGAATTTTCTTTGGAAATCTAAGTTTCACTTTCAAACTAGGAATAGCAGCCCTATCACTATATCATATCTCAGAACAACTTAGAATGGATTAAGCTTTTGCTACCCACAATTTCCAAATAAAAGCAAAAGTAATTTTAGCCAATGAGAGCAATATGTTGGAGAGTAGTAAGTTGTAAATTAGGGACTTAGGAAAATTAAAATAGAGCAACTATTCATCATTTTCATCTACGTGAATTTCAAATCATTCTTACCGCACATCTTTTATTTTATTTGAAAACAAATCTACTTACTTTTTTATATGCAAGGTGAATGGTGGACGAATGGAAAATAAATATGCAAGGGGTGTGATACAATATACCTCAAGTTGGTTCCTCCCCCAAGCTTTTCTTCAATTACCTCCGTGATGAGGGTTTAACCCTTGATGATGGAAGTATGTCGCGGGATCGACTTGTTGTTATCATAGCGTGGAGTTGAAGTTGGTGAATTGAGCGTCCATGTGTTGTTGCCAGTCTTGAGTACCTTGGACATGCTCTTGGAGAGTGTTGTAGATGTCACCCATTTTCACTTAAAGGTCTTCCATACATCTAGTGAGATCCGTCATTCCTTGGCTATAGTCATGATGACTTCTAGCCGAAAAGGAATGACATCTTCTCATGGACGTTGGAGGAAAGCTGCTAGAGCTTGAAGTGGATAGGGGTGGCTGCAGCACCTGGCCATCCATGCCAAGATGGACCTTCAATCTCATATGATGGAGGTTGAGTCCATCTGGGTGCATCACCCGTTGGGTTCTCTTCCTCTTTGTACTCATGGACCATGGAGGTTGTCAGTGGCATGGCCGCTCTCCTTGTAAGGCTTCTAATTACCCTGCCATAGACATTACTTCTTCGGGCTTCCTCGATGGGAAGAAGGTCAATGGTTAGCCGTCGACATTTGTACAAATGATAATCTGGGTTAGGTAACCTAATTTCATTGACAAAGCAGGGATAATAAAACATCAAAGAGCCATCATGATCATGCTTAAGGATATGTCCTTGCACTAAATAATCTTCATTAATTAATTCTCTTTCATTTTCAATATACTCAAATGAAGAATATTCTAGTGCTCCTATCCTAGTAGCAATACGGGTAACCAATGAAGTGCATTCAATTGGCCCTGTTCTTGGAATGTAATCTAACCATTGTGTCATCATGGAAATAACTGGAGCAACTTTTATCTTTTTAACCATGGCAAATAAATTTTTCAGCTCATCTTCACGCACTACTTTTATATCTCCTCTAGGGAACATAGTCATAGCCACCCACCTATGCATAACACGTATAATAGTTTTTGCAAGTGGCTATTCCTAGGAGCACTACATTTGACCTCACTAGTCAATTCATGCCAAAAACTTTGTTTGTTAAACTTAGGCAAAGCATCTAAATCTAGCAAACAACATTTATGGAAGCCTATGATTTCACTTAATTCTTTCCATAGGATGTTGTATTCTTTTTGAAATAATCTAAAAGAAATACCATCAAATCCTATTTTGAGGGTGCAAAGAAATTGTATGGAGAGAAGGCATGAACCTCTCTCCTCTATGTGAGCAAAATTGTCCCATCCTAGTGCACGCCGAATGGAAAAGAATTCAGAATACATACCTATTTTGGAGATTAAATCCGGATCATAAGCTTTCGTATGAGAAAACTCACGAACTTGGAGGAGCTTGCGTGCTTGATCTTCAACTTCACTTTGTATGTCGAGGTCGTTGTCATGGAGAAGTTTGTCGCGGGTTGCTCCTCTCACTCATAGGAGTGTCCTCACATACACTCCTCCTCCGTGAACTTGGTGTAGCAACGAAAGAGGGACGTGCACTTGAGTTTCCACCATGGCTTCAACTTGCAGCCTCCTTCCTCTTCCCAAACAACCTCTTCATTCTATACATGGCCACAACAAGTAAGAACACAACAAAGCAAAAACTCGAAAGAGGTGATGTTAGTGAATACAAAACCCCCGACAAATTTTCCCTTGAAGAACTTGACAGCAAATTGCAAATGCAGATAAAAGCAAATCTTTTGGGGTTGGATTTGAGCAAGAGTGTTTCAATAAAGAGCAAGGAAATCAATGTGAGCAAAGAGTGACTTTGGGGAGGTGTGAAATGAGGTGATGTGTGAAGAGGAGTGCTCCTCACAGCCACCATTTATTGTGTACACTCCCCAACGGTTACAAGATAATCAAATGTAGCCGTTTTAGGAGAGAGAGAGCCAAAATAGCTCTATCCCCTAGTCGGCCGAACAGGGGGGCCGACCGCACTACAAGGGCCCTGTTCTCCCTTTTGACAGGTGGCTCCCCAACGACTATGAAATTAGCACGTTAGTGAATTACCACTTTTGCAGCTCAAAAAAAATTGTTTTTCGAATAAAAACATTTTCAAAACCCAACAATTTTTTTGTGAAAAATAAAGAAATAAAAATGGTAGTTGAGAATATAAGATTCTCAACTTGCTAAGAAAAACCAAATATGCAGTTGGGAAAAGTAAAACTAATTGGGAAAAAACCAAATGAAGAGAACGGAAAAATCAAAGAAAAGATAACTATCAATTTAACCTTTTAGCTAGGTCTCACCACCGTTCGATGAGATGGACATTCCTCCTTCTTTATTTCTTGACATCCGGGCCCGGAGGGATGGGCTCAGACTGCTTGTCTTACTTCTTCCGCCATTCCTTCTTCGGCGGTTTGGTTGACTTAGGCCTTTGGGGAGGCCCGGACTTCTCCGTCTTCTTGTGGTGTCAACATGGATGATAAGACGGGTTTTCCGTATTGATCAATTTCCTCATGAATGCAACGAGCGAGTCCACCTTTGGAGGTGTGTCTTTGACCTCTTGAATGTGTTTAACATTCGGCCCATACTTGATACGAATCATGGAGCATAGCTCCAACTTTGGGCGAAATTTAAACTTCTCCTCCTTGCTATTGATATGGAAGTGGATTTCTCCAGCTCCCATATCTATGCGAGCCTTCGTGGTGCTAAGGAATGGCCGCCCAAGGATGAGCGGCTATCTTTTTCGACCTCCATGTCGAGAACCACGAAATCCACGGGATTTTCACCAGAATGTCTTCAGCAATATCCGCCAGATAACGGACTGAAGCATTAGCCAATTGGAGTTGCATTGGTGTTGGAGTAAGCTCCATGAAGTTCAGCTGGTCGAAGACCACCTTGGGCATCACACTCACACTTGCTCCAAGGTGACAAAGTGCCTTGTTGAAGTAGTGAGCCCCAAATGAGCATGATATTGTAGGACATCCAGGGTCCTTCTTTTCCAGAAGCCTATTAAGGACGGATGCACTGCAGTCCTCATAAACTTAACAACCTCAGTGGTGGACAATGGCCGCTTGTTTTTCGATATGTCCTTGAGATATCGAGCATAAGTAGGTACTTGCATCACATTAATCAAGGGCACATTGATATGGATCTTCTGGATAACCTCAACAAAGCAGTTCAATTGCTCATCCACAGTTGGCATCCTTTGCCTGTGAGGGAATGGCAATAAGTTGGTGTCCTCAAATTGCTTGGCCATTCTCTCACTAAGTGGTTCACTTATGCCAACTCGAACATCCTCCTTCTCTTTTGTAGTTGTCCTCTTCTCTTGTGTGGGATACGGTGGGTCACGAGTGGTCTTGCCACCTCTCGTAGTCACCGCATTCACTTTTTCCATGGGAGGAACAACTACACCAAGTTGAGCCAACTGAGTCTCCACCATCTTGTTGAAGCTTAGTTGATTCTTGAAGGCTGAGGATAGTCCTTCAATCTTCTCATTAATGCTCTCTAGGGTCTTGCTATTAGCCGACAGTTTCTTGGTTAGAGCATCATTGATCTTCACCTTGCTAATGGCAAGCTCTCTCAAGTTGGGATGATTTCCATTGTTGCCATTGTTGTTGTACCCTCCTTGAAAGAATGGGCATGGTTGGCCCCACCCTTGACCTCCTGGACGATAGCCATTGTTGTTTCCATTGTTGGCTATGTATAAGGTATCCTCATGGGTTTTAGGGCAGTCATTGCCCTAATGACCCATGTTACCACAGACTTCACACGTGATGTGAGAGTCTAGGGCATAGACATTGCCACACACCTCACCATTGGCTTGTCCATCTATCTTCTTCATAAGGAGGTCCAATTTGGCAACGATCATCTCCACCTCCTTCAAGGTGTGTATGCCTCGCTGGCGAGTATGGAGACACCCGTCGCTCCAACCCATGTTTGACACCATCTTCTCAATCAAATCTTTGGCTTTGGGCACTGTCAATGATAAGAAGGCACCTCTAGCAGCAACATCAATATGATCATGGGCAGAAGGGATCAACCCGTTGTAGAAGTTTTGGATAATGAGACAATCATCCATCCCATGGTTGGGGCAGGATAGGATATACTATTGCAGCCTTTCCCAAGCCTCGAGAATAAATTCCTTGGCATCTTACTGGAAGTTGGAAATACTTCCACGTAGATCATTGGTCTTGCCCAACGGGAAAAACTTGGCGAGGAATGTCGTAGAACACTTCTCCCAAGTGTATACATCACTTTGGTTAGCGTAGAAGAAGTTTTTTGCTCTCGCAACAAGATAGAACGAAAACAGTCTAGGACGGACGGCATCAGGAGACACGTCCTTGATCTTAAAAGTGCTGCAGACCTGAAGGAACTGTTGTAGGTGAGCACTTGCATCCTCGTTAGCCTTCCTACAAAATGGGTTGGCTTGCACCTTAGTGATCAGGCCAGTCTTGATTTCGAAGATCATGTCTCACGTGTTAATAGTGGGCCCAAAAGGCATATTGTTAGCAGAGGGAGCCGGAAACTCACGAAGGGTCTTCTGGGCTATTGGTGTTTCGATTGTGCAATTGTGGTGGCTTGCTTTGCTGCTCGAAGCTATTGAGGAGTAAAGACACGAGGTTGATCTCTTAGAATGGATTTGGGATCTTCAACAAAGTTCTCATGCAAGCGAAAACAAGACATACACTACTCCGTTTTCATATAAAATGCGAAAACAAGAAGGGTCATCCTACTAAAACTTACCCATGGTCCTATCCTATTCACTCAATCATGCAATTCTTCGACTGCCTTCCCCGGCAATGGCGCCGAAAATGCTTGTTGATAGCTACTAAGAAACACTAACAAATCATCTGCGACAATGACGCCATAAATGTTTGTTGATGTTTCTTACGTCATAGATAAAAATCCGCAAGCGCACGAAAACTATCGATGTAGCACTTCCCCTCAAAAGAGTATTCCAAGGGTGTCATTTATATTCTCCCAAAGGAAGGCTAGGTGGAAGCAAAGCAATCATGAAATGGAGAGGATAGGTTGGTCTAGGTAGGGTTCTAGCAAGGATGGGTAAATGATAATTGAAGGTAGTGTGACACACACAAGAGAATTCTATCCTAAAGGAGGGTAAATGAGGTAAAGAGCGACTAGGATAAGAGTTAGGTAGATACTCCTACTGTGCTTCTGATATACATATATATAGCCTAAGTTAGTTAATAATGATCATATCAATTATGAATTCTCATGCTAAGTTGATCAACACATCGAGAAGTGTTTAAACCTAGCAACACTAGGATGTCTCATGCCAAGAGCCTGTGGCATAGCCGAACATGGTGAATTACAAAGGACAGATAGGGTTGTCACCATGTACTGCCTACCTCTTCAATCTGTGGGTCTATGAGACATTCAACACTATTTATCTATCCTAGCACCATGCTAGCATATTAAGTAATTACCTTAAGAGCCTAGGCACAAGCCATCCTAAGGCAATGAACTAAATCATCGTTGAACCAATGTTAGTACATAACTTAAGTGATTCATATTAACGAAATCATGTCATAGATAATTAGACTATAGTGAGGGTTTATAGTGTTTATGATGATATAAAGATAATGGTATGGTAAATACTACTCCTACCACATATATGGAATCCACAACCAAACAAGAAACGCTTCATCCAAGTATATAAACAATAGAAGACAAAAGATAACATCTTTATTAAGAGCAAAGTCACAAATACAAATAGGAATATGAGAGCCTTACCTTTCCCAATTAGGAATTGGGAAGAGAATCCTTCTACTCCTCTCCTACTTGGACTATGGACTAGAGGCTCTCCTCTCTACAGCCTAAACTCTTCTAAAACTATGGAGAATAGTGGATACAGTGGAATGAATACTAAAGTGGTGTATGTTGAAGTGAGGGGTGAGGGGTCCTATTTATAGCTTGGAGAAGGGTCGGTTTCCGCCACCAAAAGCATGTGAATCAGCCACCACTGACTTCTTCAAGCCGGGAGGAGCCAACACATGGCGTTTGACCGAATTTGGTGCCACTACCAAGTCAGCCATGTAGGATCGAAGAGCACGTGAATAGCTACCAGAGGGGGAGGGGTGCATGGTAGATTACAACTTTTCAGCAGAAACAAAAAACCCCTCGGCAGAAAATTGATTTGTTAAAGAAATCACGTGTGCGACGAATCAAAACGTGATCAATTGTGACAAAACCAGTATATATTGTCGAGAATCAAGTCACGAAGACGTCACAACAAGAACCACGAAGATCCGTCGAGAAAAACTCAAGTTACAATCGAGAGATTGAACAAAGGTCAATCCATTCTACCCGAGAAAAAACCAGATGTGCAACACTGCAAAAGAAATTCGTGTAGACCAGAAATCACAAATCCAATGACCATGAAATTTTCACAGATGATAGATAATCAAGTTGTAAGGACAATACAACAAGAATCACATAAATTGGACCTTTAAAACTCGAGTTATGATAAAACCACTAAAGAAAGATAGTGCTGTGTAGAAACTCGACGAGAAAAACTTGTCTGAAACAAGTCAGCAAACAAGGCACAAAAGTTCCTTTAAACTATGATATTTATTCAATATAACATAAGAGGAACATCCCAAAATATGTCTACCATGAGCTCTGGCCTCCCTTGCTTATATAACTAGCCATGAAGCCAACCCAAACAAAACTAGGACTCATATCCTACTCAGTTTCCATCAAAACTTCTCATAACTGCTCAAGACTCTTCTATACGCAGATAGAAGCAACATTAAGACTTCCAAACACCTAAGGAACATATCTCACATTCCTAAAACAACTCAACATCGTGCTCACCATAAAACTCTAACATAACCAACTCAAATATTTCCATGTTTGAGTCAAACCCGACTCAGTCGTAGCCTGAGTCCATAACCTAGTCGGATGGACCTTTCCGACCAATTCTTTATGTCCACATCTCTTCATCACGCCTTGAAACCATATAGCTACGTCCATGCACTCCTTGCACACGTGCAAACATCTTCCAACGATGTCCATGATACCTTCATATGCATTGTTCTTGATTCAAACATGTTGCACAACCTCGCGATCAACTCAACCACAATTTCTCCCGAACTTGGTTGCTGAACCTCATCTTCTCCCTAAGACTAGTTCAATGGATCCCGTCACCAGCCATGTCTTGAGCTCAAGCAATACCCGCACATGAATAAACAACCAATACTTCTGAGCACAAGTCCTCGACTTGACTCACGTTAGTTCCAAAACCACAACACCTTACCTGAGCACCTCACATAAGCATGTTGCAAATCATAGTAAAAACATTAACCACCATGATCAGCCAAAATGCATCAAAATCTTAGTAAAAGAATACTAAGCAAACTTTCACAAAGTGTAAAGCAAGTTCGAAACATTGCAAGTTAAAAGCCGAACAATTGCGATCAACAAGCTCCAGAGCTTGCCAAAGCTAACCGGACCTTGAACCTGAGCTTACCAAAGCTAGCAAGACCTAGCGCTAGAACTTACCAAAGCTAGAAGGATCTAGCGCCGGAACTTACCAAAGCTAGTCGGACCTAGCCACATCAAATAGAACCTATCAAAAATAAGTCAGACCTAGACAAAGAAGTCGGACCTAGCCAAAGCAAGTAGGACCTTACGTCGGACATTGCCGGAGCTACCCAAAACAAGCCGGACCTATCGTTGGACCTTACAGGAACTCGGACCTAGAATCGACCTTGATGAGACTGGTGTTTTGGCAAAATTCAAAACTTTTATCATCATAACCAATGTATTCAGTACACATAGGTCTCACAATCTCCCCCTTGATGAATGCATTGGCAACACCACTTAAAATCCGAACACTGGATTATGAAAGGTTTCAAAAATAATCAAATGAGAAAGAAAGAAATTTCAAAATAAATATTTCTCCCCCTATACTTATTTCTCCCCCTTTGTAAATCAGAAATTTCATATCTAAGTGCAATGATAAGCCATCTCAAAAGAAGAAGTGTGATGCATGCATATTCTCTTGATCTTTTTTTTATTTTTATTTGATCATAAAAGCTCAACATGTGGATAGCTGATTGATTAATTTTTCATTATTAAAAGCACTTGTGAGCATGCAACAAGTTCAAAACAGCAAGAAAGTTTGATCATAACCAGATTTAGTGTTAGTAATTATTCCAATTACTAGTCATGGCAAAAACTACAAAAATGTATAACATGAGTAATGTAGTAAGAACTTTTAGCATATAAAAGGAATCACAAAGTCATATATGTATGAAATACTATGCTCATATTATTTTTAAATTCAGATCCCCACATAGACTTTCCAAGTTTCAACCCCCCCCTAAATTTAAGCCATGAGGATGCATAACCCCTATTTCACTACGAATGAAACAAAAACGAGTGAAATCCAAAGGTTTTGTGAAAATATCATCCAATTGTTGTTCGGTATATACATGGTGAAGCACAAATTTTCCTTTTTCAACATTATCACGGAGAAAGTGATACCTAATGTCAATGTGCTTTGTTCTCAAATGTTGTACAGGGTTTTTAACAATGCAAATGGCACTAGTGTTATCACAAAACAGTGGAACACAATCTAGATCAACCCCATAGTCCTTAAATGTTTGAACAATCCAAAGAACTTGTGAGCAAGTGCAAGTAGCTGCTACATATTCAGATTCGGCTATGGATTGTGCAACTGAACTTTGTTTTCTAGAGGACCAAGCAATAAGTGAATTACCATGAAAATGATAAGCACCCAAAGTACTTTTCCTATCAATCCTACAACCCCCAAAATCAGCATCCGAATAGGCTTTCAAAGTAATGGTTGAGGAAGAAGGAAGAAAAATGCTAAATTCTTGAGTTTCATGTAAGTACCTGAGAATTCTTTTGATGGCTTGACGATGTGAAGCATGTGGGGAAGCTTGAAACCGTGCACAAAGACATACTCTGAATTGTATGTCCGGTCTTGATGTCGTGAGGTACAAAAGTGATTTGATCATGCTTCGATATTCTTTTTGATCAATTGGGTCACCATCTTCATCAAGTTTAAGTGTCGTTGTTGTACCCATTGGTATCCGAAGAGGCTTGCTTTTGTCCATGTTGAAGCGCTTGAGAAGGTATCTTGTATACTTCATTTGATGCACAAAGGTACCTTCCTTTGTTTGCTTGATTTGCAGCCCCAAGAAGTACGTGAGTTCTTCCATCATACTCATCTCACATTCTGAACTCATCATAGAGAAAACTTGGACAAAAGATCTTGAGAAGCACAACCAAAGATAATATCATCTACATACACTTGAACGAATAATGAGTCATTGCCATGCTTAAGCACAAAAAGAGTTTTATCCAGTAAACCCCTTTTCAAGTAAGAATGTTTTTAACCTATCATACAATGCTCTAGGGGCTTGTTTGAGACCGTACAAGGCTTTGGACAGTTTGAAAACATGATTAGAAAATTCCGGATTTTCAAAACCGGTGATTGCTTGACATAAACCTCCTCATATATATAGCCATTAAGAAAAGCACTTTTAACATCCATTTGATATAACTTGAAACCTTTAGATGCAGCAAAAGCTAAAAAAATTCTTATAGCTTCTAATCTAGCAGCAGGAGCAAAAGTTTCATCAAAATCTAGACCTTCAACTTGTGTGAAACCTTGAGCAACTAACCTAGCCTTATTCCTCACCACAACCCCATCCTCACTTTGTTTATTTTAAACACCCATTTAGTTCCAATTAAAGTGTGACCTTGAGGTGGAGGTACAAGATTCCAAACATTATTTCTTTCAAAATTTTGTAACTCTTCTTGCATGGCAATAATCCAAGATTCATTAGTGAGTGCGTGTGATATATATTTGGGTTCAAAGAAGCAACAAAAGCAGAATGAGTGTGAGAGTTTGGATCGCAAAACCTAGACCATGTGATTCATTCGTGCAAGCTCCCAATGATTTGTTGCGGAGGATAACTTTTGTGGATTCAGAGGGGAGTAGTCACTTCACAAGCTCCTTATTTTCATGTTCATCACAGATCAAAGACCTTGTGGCTTGAAGTCGATCTATACCAGTTGCAGTAGTTGTTAGTGCTGGTTGTGGTGCAAAATCAGCATCGTGATCAATGTCATTTGCTTTTGAATTTTCGGGCAGCAGCACCACTTCATCGTCTTCTTCGATGAAAATACTCTCCCCCTACGGATATGGATCCGGACCGGCAATATTGGAGTTAGTCCCGGGCTAGCTTCATCAAAAGAAACCTCACAAATCTCTACAATTTTGATAGTGTCAAGTAAAAACACACGGTAGTCTCTAGTATGAGATGGATAACCAAGAAACACGCCATCAAGTGATCTAGGTTCAAATTTATCAAGATTACTATGTTTCTTAACAAATCATTTACAACCAAAGACTCGAAAGTGTGTGACACTAGGCCTATGACAAAAACAAAGTTCATATGATGTTTTTCCTAGCTTAGCACGCAGGAAAACACGATATGAGACATAACAAGCGGTTGCAATTGCCCAAAATTTTCTAGGAGTTAGATATTCATCAATCATAGTCCTAGCCATCTCAACTAAGGTTCTGTTCTTTCTCTCTACAATACCATTTTGTTGAGGTACATAAGGTGAAGAAAATTGGTGATCTATTCCATTTTCAGCACAAAAGTGAACAAACAATTGATTTTTAAATTCGGTTCTGTTATCAATTCTAATTGCTTTTAAAGATCCAGGGTGATCAATTGATAACCTAAGAAATAATTCTAAAGTGACAAAAAGCTTCATTCTTAGATGTCATAAAGTAAACCTAAGAGTATCTGGAATAGTCATCAACAATCACAAGAACATAAAATTTAGCTTCGAAGGATTGAACACGTGAAGGTCCTACAGTGTCAAGGTGCAAAACATGACCCAGTTCAGTTGTCATGGTCATTGTGAGAGGAGCATGTGAACCTGCAACCATCTAAGCATGTCTACAATAAGAGCACACAATTTATTTGCCCCCTTTCAGCTTAGGCAGCTCACGTATGTGATCAAGAGCACTAACACACGTTAGATGATCAAAGCCTACATGACTAAGTCTACGATGCTAAAAATATAAGTACTTTGAATCATTAGCAACTAGACACCTATGCTTAGATGATGAGATATCAAAATCAGCTTTAAAAACTCTTCCAAACTGAGACATGCTAAAAAAAAGCTCACTATTTGAATCTACAACTTTACAGCAATTTTTAGTGAAAATAATTTTTAGATTTTCATCTAGCAATTGTGAAACAAAAAGCAAGTTGTATTTCAAATTTTAACAAGTGACAAATCCTTCAAAGTGTAGTGATTATTTACTCTAACCGAACCTTTAGCAATTATAGGAGTTGAAGAATTATCGACAAAAGTAACATTCTCTACACGTGACACAAAAGAGAGGGAGGAGAACCAATCTGTTACCAGTCATGTGGCGTGAGCAACCTGAATCCACAATCCAAATGTTCACCTTCCTCAAGCGTGTAACCTACAAAGAAACACAATACGTCGATGACTCAATACTGGGGTTAGTCAAAAAGCCATTTAGGAATCCAGTACTGAGTCACACGACATGCAACAGGAAAAACACGTAAAAGCTGAGACAAACAGCAGGTTTATGAGCCAAAGTTTGAGGATTTTGTACCAAACTACTGACTTATGAGGTGTTACATGTGTAGCACAAAAAACAGTAGGTTTGGGATCAAACTTTGCATGAATTTGACTTATAACAGCAGGTTACATGTTCCTGATATTCGGTTTAGTATGTACAACAAATGTTGCATGAGAGTTATGAGATCTAGCTTGCATTCTTTCCTTTTTCTGTTGTTTAGCTAGTCTATAACAAAAATCTATGACATGACCATCTCTATCATAGTGGGTACAATGAAATTTAACTTTGTGTTCATGTCTAGATGAGCAAGCAACATGTTTATTAGCAACCGAGTGAGACAACAATCCCGCAGATTTGAAAACCACTTTTTTTATTTAGAAACTATTTTAATCAAACCACTTCCTAATGACTTCATAATTTTAGCTGGATGTGACTTAGCATGAGCATGAGAATCAAACCCTAAACCAGATTTATTATTGCAAGATTTAGAAGAATTCAGCAGCAAGTTTGGATTCTTATTCCCATTACAAAACCGCTCTAGTGTCTTATTCATGTCATCAAGTTTCTTTGACAAGTCTAGGCAGTTTTTACAAGAAGTTTTTCCTATTTGTTTGCAATTAGAACAATATTTAACTTTATGAGAACGTAAAGCATTGTTCAATATAGAAATTTCATTCATAGCATCTTGTAGTTTCTTATCAAGAACATCACAAGTATAACAATGCAAATCAATTGTAGAACAGCAAGCATCTTTCAAGTTTTTTTATTAAGTCCAGCAAGCTTTTGGTTCTTTTCAATTTCTATCTTAAGTTTATCAAGTGTGGAGGTGTGTGCACTTCTTAGAGAGGACAATTGTTCATATATTAAATCACATGAGGAACAAGAATCATCACTAGAAATCAAAGATTTCAAATGATTAATTTCAAGTTCTAGTGACTCATTTTTAACAGAACTGTCCCTAAGCTTTTTGTCGTTTTTCTTAAGTATAACAGTGGCACGAGAAATATCATCACACATTTCTTCACAAGTAGGACATACCACTTCATTGTCGCTGTTGTGTTCTGCATCCTCCATACTTGATGTTGACTTGCCCACCATGAAGAACAAGTTTGCCAAATCATCTTCATCTTTGTCACTTCCAATGTCCACATCGGCCGAGCCAAGTTCTTGAAGTGCGGAGATAAAACTATTCACTAGTTGGCATTCTGTAAAACCCTTTTTTTTCCTGTTGTTGTTTGCAGAAGAGTGCTTCATTCTTGTTTGCTTTTCATTCCGGGAAGTAGAACCTAGAAGATTAGGGCAATCCGTGCAAAAATATCTTGTATTACCACATTCGAAGCATCATTGAGGTCCGACACTCCCTCTCCTTCTAGTTCTCACATTTTGCAATGCTTTTGAGAATCAAATAGAGATCAGTGCAAGTTCTTCTTCTGGAAACTCTTCAATCTGTTTAAGGGTTAGAGAGGACAACAAAGCAAGTGTTCCACAAGATGAAGTTTGGCCGGAGCTAGGCATGTCACGTTGAGAAACAAATACAAGAGACTTGTTGGGGTTCTTACGTGAAATTATGTCAATTTCATGAGTTTTCAATTTAGAATATAGAACATCTAAAGTAAGTGTACTCATGATAGTAGATTCACGAATAGATGTGACTTTCATCTCCCAAATTGACATGTCTAATGCATCTAGTAATTGCCTAGCATTCTCAGCATCTAAAAAATTAACATTAACACTACGCAAGTTGCTGAGAATTTTATTAAAGCGAGGAAAGAGGTTGTCGATGGACTCACCTGGTTGCATCTCAAAGTGCATGTACTCCTTTTTGAACATGTCTTGCCTTACCTCCTTGATCGTGTTGGATCCTTTGTGGTAATCAAATAGAGCTTTCCAAACATCGTACGTGGATCGGAGGTGAGCCACACGGTTGAAGTCGCCTTAAGTTAATCCTTGTATGATCAAGTTCCTAGACTTCTTGTTGTTGTCGACATCTCTCATATTTGTAGCCGTAACTTGATCATTTGACAGCACGTCATAAGGCTTGTACACCTTTTCCCATATTGCAAAGCCTTGCGCCTTGATGAAAGCTTCCATGCGTGCCTTCCAAACCTGAAAATCAATACCACTAAACATACAAGGTTTGACAGAGTATTTCTCGATGATGATTATTCAAAACATGAGCAAATCACAAAGATCAGAGCATCATGGCTTTGATACCAATTTTAGGATCGAAGAGCACGTGAAAAGCTACCAGAGAGGGGTGCATGGTAGATTACAACTTTTCAGCGGAAGCAAAAAAAAAAACCTCAGCAAAAAATTGATCCGTTAAAGAAATCGTGTGTGCAACTAATATAAACGTGATCAATTGTGACAAAACCAGTATAGATTGTGGAGAATCAAGTCACGAAGTCGTCACAACAAGAACCATGAAAATCCGTCGAGAAAAACTCAAGTTACGAACGAAAGATCGAACAAAGGTCAACCTGTTCTACCTGAGAAAAACCAGATCTGAAACACTGCAAAGAAATTTCTGTAGATCAGAAATGACAAATACAATGACCGTGAAATTTTTACAGATGATAGATAATCAAGTTGTGAAGACAACTCAAAAAGAATCACATCAATTGGATCTGTAAAACTCGAGTTATGATAAAACCACTAAAGCAAGGTAGTGATGTGCAGAAACTCGACGAGAAAAACTTGTCTAAAACAAATCGGACGAACAGGCACAAAAGTTCCTTTAAACTAAAATCTTTATTCAATTCACAAGAGGAACAGCTCAAAATCCGTATACCATTAGCTCTGGCCTCCCTTGATTATATAACCAGCTATAAGGCCAACCCAAACCAAACTAGGACTCATAACCTACTCAGTTTCCACCGAAACTTTCCATAACTGCTCAAGACTCTTCTATACGCAGATAGAAACTTTGTTTGGCTTATGAACGTCCCTTCCTTTTGATGCTTCATTTGGAATCCCAAGAAATATATCAACTCTTCCATCATGGACATCTCGAATCTATCTGTCATAATCTTACTAAATTCTTGACAAAAAGATTTGTTAGTTGAACGAAAAGTGATATCATCAACATAGATTTGCTAAATGAATGGATTATTATCAAAATGCTTAGTAAACAGAGTGTAATCAGCTTTTCCAATCATAAAACCATTTTCAATCAAAAAATCTCTAAGGCACTCATACCAAGCTCTAGGAGCTTGTTTGAGACCATAGAGAGCCTTACGCAGTTTGTATACATGGTCGGATAACTCTTGATATTCAAAACCTGGGGGTTGCTCCACGTACACCTCCTCCTTGATCGGTCCATTAAGGAAGGCGATTTTTACGTCCATTTGATAAATCTTGAAATCATGGTGAGTAGCATATGCAAGTAATATACGAATCGATTCAATCCTAGCTACGAGAGCAAAAGTCTCATCCAATCCAAACCTTCAACTTGTGAATACCCTTTGGCCACAAGTTGTGCCTTGTTCCTTGTCACCATCCCGTGTTCGTCTTGCTTGTTGCGGAAGACCTATTTAGTGCCGACGACATTGAACTTGGGTCTTTCGACAAGTTCCCACACTTTGTTCCTTTTGAAATTGTTCAGTTCTTCTGGCATTGCCACCACCCAATCCGGATCCTTTAATGCATCTTTAACCCTGTGTGGTTCCAAAGAGGATACAAATGAGTAATGTTCACAAAAATTAGCTATACGAGATTGAGTTGTTACTCCCTTTTGGCTGCACCGATTATGTTGTCGATAGGGTGATATCTTTAGATGCATTGATGTACTCTGGGATGTGGCACATGTGATTTTGAAACTTCATGCTCATCATCTTATTCTCCTCCTAGATGGTTGCCTTCATTGATGTGTTGATCATCTTGGTCTCCTTGAGGTTGATCTTGTGTGGAAGCTCCCCCTTTATCATTCTCCTCCACTTGTGGTTCATCTTCTTCATTTGCATTTGGAGGTGGCGCTTGTGGTCGAACATCACCCAACACCATTCTTCTCAATGCTTGACATGAAGCTTCTTCTTGATCTAGCACACATTGATCAATTTGCTCTTCTTAAGAGCCGTTAGTTTCATCGTACACCACGTCATGTGCTACTTCAACAAGTCCAGAGGCCTTGTTGAAGACACAATAGGCGTAGGAGTTCAAATCATAGCCAAGCAAGAAACCTTCATCGGACTTCGAAACGAACTTTAAAGTCCTAGGCTTATTGTTCAAGATATAACATTTAGAACCAAAGACTCAAAAACTGGAAATATTCGGTTTGTTACCGGTTAGTAGTTCATACGACGTTTTCTTCATTATACGATGAAGATAGAGTCGATTTATGGAGTGACAAGCGGTGTTGACCGCTCAACTCAAAACCGATCCGAAGTCTTGTATTCATCAAGCATTGTCCTTGCCGTCTCAATGAGGGTTCGGTTCTTCCTTTCGGCTACCCCGTTTTGTTGAGGGGAATATGGTGCTGAAAATTCATGCTTTATTTCCTCATCGTCTAGATACTCCTCAACTTGGGTGTTCTTGAACTCCATGCCATTGCCACTTCGTATGTTCTTGATCCTCAATGAGAATTCATTTTTGGCACGCTTGAAGACCTTCTTGAGGATATCTTGAGTTTCTGTCTTATGATGCAAAAAGAAAACCCACGTGAAGTGCGAAAAATCATCAACAATTACTAAACCGTATTTGTTACCGCCGATGCTTATGTAAGCAATTGGACCAAATAGGTCCATGTGAAGTAGCTCGAGCGGTCTCGTTGTTGTCATGACATTCTTTGCGGGATAGGGTGCTCCTACTTGCTTCCCGGCTTGGCACGCGCTACAAGGCCTGTTTTTCAAAAAAACAACATCCTTTAAACCTCGGATGTGGTCGCCTTCAAGGAGTTTTTGAAGATTCCTCATACTAACATGTGCTATCCGTCTATGCCACAGCCAACCCATGTTGGTCTTTGCAATCAAGCATGTGTCAAGTTCAGCTTTATCTTTATTGAAGTGAACTAGATAAAGTTTTCCCTTTAACACACCCTTGAATGCAACCGAGTTATCACTCCTTCTAGAGATGGTCACACCCTCATTAGTGAATAAACAATTATAACCTTTGTCACATAATTGAGATATAGACAAAAGGTTATAATCCAAGGAATCAACTTGTAAAACATGAGAAAGAGTATGTTTTGATGAAATTGCAATTTTACTGGTACCAAGCACCCTTCCTTGACTGTTATCGCCAAAATAAATGCCTTCGCTTGGATCTTCATTTTCTTCATATTCAACGAACATCCTTCTTTCTCCGGTCATGTGATTGGTGCATCCACTATCTAGCACCCATTTTGCTTCACCGGAGGAATAAGCCTGTAAAAACAAATTTCGCCTTGGTCTTAGGTATCCAAGCTTGCTTGGGTCCTTTGAGGTTAGTCATAAGTGATTTGGACACCCACACATGAGACTTGGTGTTAAAATGGCGTGGCCCAACATATTTGTCATAAATTCTTCTGATTTTACTTTTCACAAGTACATATGAAGCATCAAATGTTTTAAACAAAACTTGTTGTTCATGTGAGTTCACAATGTTATACTTATCAACATTATTAAGTTTTTTAACTTGAGAAGAGTTTTCCTTGACAAAGACAATGCGTTCCTTGTTATTCTTGTGGCTTCTATCATTTTGCTTTTCACCATAAGAATATCCAAGGCAATATTTGACATTTGGGGGTCTTGAGATCAAGTATGCACTTCGTGCATACTTCACCTTCTCCTTGTCAAATATGCCACTGTGGTCAGGTTGCTTGTCCTTCGTCAACGTTGGCTTTTCTTTCAAATTAGTGTCAATTTTAGCACATGTACAAGCAATAGTAGTTTCAGATTTTAGATGTTGGGAAGGTGAGCTTGAAGAGGATGAAGAGCCACTTTGCTTGAGTGACTCAACTTGTACCTCAAGGATCTTTTTAACTTTGGTTAGGTTAGCAAGTTCATCCTTGATTATTACATTTGAGTCGCTTAACTTCAAACAAGCTTCCTTGCTTGAAGCTAACTCAAGTTCTAGTGATTTGCTTCGATCCTTTTCAAGTTCAAGGAGCTTTTTAATCTTAAGATATTCCTCCTTTTGGAGGATGATCATATCTTCTTGACGATCAACTAGCTCCTCCTTATCAAGAAGCCTATCCATTAAAATTTTCATCTTAGCAGCAGTTTTCTTATCTAAACCACTAAGCAAGTATTCATTTTCATCACAACTATCATCCTCATTAGAATTATTACTATCACTAGCAAAGGAATATGAGGAGGAAGATTTAGTTGTTACCTTTCTTTTACCTTCCTTTGCCATTAGACATATGTTGTCGCTGTCCTTCCATGCGCCCATGGTTGGGAAGAGGGTGGATTTCTTGGTTGTCTCCTTGATGGATTGGTAGCCATCTCCTCTTCCTCTTCGGATGAAGACTGATCATTGGAGTCCCACTCCTTTCCTAGATGCGCCTGTCCGAATTGCTTCTTCTTCTTGAACATCTTCTTAGATTGAGGCTTGTTGTCCTTGGTCTTCCTCTTGTTTTCTTCATGAGGACAATCAACTATGAAATGGTCGTATTCTCCACAGTTATAGCAAGCACGCTTCATTTTTGGTCTTGGCTTGTCCCTATGTCTTCCTTCATTTGGTCTACCACCTTGTCTTTTTATCATCATTTTCTTGAATTTCTTCATGAATAGGATCATATCTTCTTCATCTATATCACTGCTCTCATCGTCGTTGTCATCTTCCTCTTGAGCTTCTCGAGCTTCTTTTGATATAGGTTTACAAGTGGACTTCAAAGCAACTCTTTTCTTCTTTGCTGAGGTAAGGTCAGAAATCTCTTTGACATGCTTTGCTTGTTTCTCAATCATCTCAAAATTGATAATCTTCCCAAGAAGTTCGTTCGGGGTCATATTCTGATACTCGGGGCTTTCTTTAATCATCGAGCATAGGGTTACATTGTGAGACATGAAAGCTCTATGAATTAGCTTTACGACCTCGTGATCATTCCACTTCTTGCTTCCATATGCTCGAACTCTGTTGATGAGATTTTTCAATCGATTGTACATATCTTGTGGTGACTTATCTTCTTCTATAACAAATCTTCCCAATTTGCCTTCAATCATTTCAATCTTGGCTTCTCGCACATGACGATCACCTTCATGTGCAGTTTGTAAGGTGTCTCATATCTCATTTGCAATTTTGAGTCCATCCACCTTGGTGAACTCGTCTCGGCTCAGTAGCGATGTTATGACAGCTGCAGCTTGAGCGTTCCGATGAATAGCTTGTTCTTGGCTTGGAGTGAGCTCTTCATCCTCATCTGAGGTATCTATCCCTATACACATTATATGCCACAAGCTGGGGTTAAGTGATATGAGATGCATTTTCATATTTTATCTCCGCATAGAATAATCATTGCCATCAAAGAAAGGTGCTTTCCCTAGACTAATTGACAAGTAATGATTATTGTTTGAAATTAACCGATCATAGTTAAAAGGATATCGGGAGTAGTTGGTGTGACTACTCCCCTTTCTTCTTCTTTTCATCCTCGATCTTCATCTTCCCTTTTGGGAATAGTGCCTTCTTCCATAGGAGTGCCTTTAGTTCTAGCATCTCCTCCTCATCATCCTCGAAGTCTTGGATGGCGTCGAGGAGCTTCTCCAGCTTCTGAGTCTTTTCATCGGCACCCTTCTCTTGGTTGAAGTTCTTGTGTACATCCTTAATGTCCGACATATTCTCTTCGAGCGGTGAGTCTCTTTTGAAGAGTCCTTGCTCTGATACCAATTGAATATAGCCTAGAGGGGGTGAATAGGCTTTTTAAAATTTTGTCAGATCCTGAAACACTTAACATCTTGATCAAATACAGAGAAATCGAACTTGTCCAGTATGGTGCAGACTAGTCCGGTGTGTGCGGACTAGAACGATCAAGTTTGATCGAAGAATTCACGTCAAGTACTCTATGCAGCAGAAAGTAAGTTGTAATTTGGATGTATCATGACAATGAAACTATGTATGGTACAAATTAACTTTGATTTCAATGTTTAATGTAAGTTATCCAAGATTGAGTAAACCCTAGAATATGATAAACAATAAGAACAAAATTATGCGACACAAGATTTTATTTCGTCATCGAATCCTCGTTGAATCGCCACGGAGGACGATTCTCTTCCACTAACCACAAAGGGGCAAATAACCGTGTTTAAGGGGCCTTCTCACAAGTTGAGGGCTCCCCAAGATTTACAATGATGAACACCACCAACACACTCGAAAGATGTACAATAAAGAACAAGAGTGTGCGAGAGAATCAAACTCAAGAGCTCAAGACGTGTACAACGAGTCTCTCCTTTGGTCAATTGCTAATCCTTAGAGATTTGATCTTTCTAGGGGTAGATTGTGTGGAGAGTCGTGTATTTTGGGCTCTTGGAAGGTGTGACGGTGCAGGGGGTTGAGAGATTTAGTTGTAGGGTCGTACACCTCTATTTATACTAGGGTTTCCAAAAGTTATAGTTAGGGTGGTAGACTCCGTACTAGTCCGGTGTGTGGTGTGTGGGAAACCCTAAGTGTTCTGATATATCGGACTTATTCGGAAATGAGCGGACTAGTCTGATTTGGTCTCTGGGAGTGTTCGGAATAGTCCGACTCATATTGGACTAGTCCGGTGTGGTGAACCTCATGTAGAATTGAGGACAGGTCCGCAGTTGGAGGACTTGTCCGATTTTAGTCAGAGAGTTTTTGGACTAGTCTGTGGTGATATCGGACTTGTCAGTTTCTATGTAAAATTGTGGAGCTAAGGACAAGTCCAGACTTGGAGGACTTGTCCGATTTTAGTCAGAATATTATCAGACTAGTCTGTGGTGTTATCAGACTTGTCCGTTTTTGTGCAGATGTGAAGTGCTGAGGACTAGTCCGCACTAGGGGGGACTAGTCCAATCTTAGTCAGAGAGATATCGGACTAGTCTGATGAATATCGAACTAGTCCGAACTTCTAAAATTTTGTGCAGTGAGGGTGATTTCTTTTGCTTGAGCTCTTGGAGTGTGTTTCTCCAACACACTCCATACACAACAAAGTATTCTATTCAGCTCTTGAGCTCTTTTCCATATATATTCCTCATCTCCTTTCTTTTTGCGATTTCATCATAATTTCATTAAAACCTGCGCTCATCTCAAAATTTTTGTTAGGATCTCATTTGTTTGTCATAAATCAACAAAAACCCACAAGGGATGCCTAGATGCACTTTCATTCGAATCAAACCACTTCCTAATGACTTTACAATTTATAGGTGTATGTGCCTTAGCATGAGCATGGAAATCAAAATCTAAACCAGTTTTATCATTTCAAGACTTGGAAGAATTCAGCAGCAAGTTTAGGTTTTTATTTGCATTACAAAACCGCTCTTGTGTCCTATGCATGTCATCAAGTTTATTAGAAAAGTCTATGCAGTTTTCACATGAAGTTTTTCTTTTTTATTTGCAATTAGAACAATATTTAACTTCATGAGGACATAAAACAACGTTCAAAATAGAAGTCTCATTCATAATCATGTAGTTTCTTATCAAGATCATCACATGTAGAACAATGCAAATTAGTTGTAGAACAACTAGCATATTTCATGTTTTTATCATTAAGTGCAAAGAGCTTTTTGTTCTTTCAATTTCAAGTTCATGTTTATCAAGTGTGGAGGTGTGCACTTCTTAAAGAGGACAATTGTTGATATACTAATTCACATGAGGAACAAGAATCATCATTAGGAATCAAAGATTTTAAACAATTAATTCCAAATTCTAGTGATTGAATTTTAACAACATTGTCCCTAAGTTTTTTAGTCCTTTTTTTTTAGGATTTTTATTGTCATGTTCTATCCACCAAACAGAAGCAAAATCAGTAAACTCACTAGTGGCTGCTCTAACTCTTGCATTTTCAGGAAACTCATGACATGCAAATTTTTGATCAACAGAAATCTTCCAAGTAATATATGCATCAGGGTCATATTTACCATCAAAATGAGGTATCTTAAATTTGATCTTGTTAAAAGTACCATCATGATTGCGTACCTCACGCCGATGATGTCCACCCATACCTTGACAGTTGCGTTGTAGCCGGTGCTGTGGCCTAGCCTCCTCATCTTCCCCAATCTCCGTATCTGTAGAATAGTCATCTTCATTGTCACGTACAATACTAGGAGCATTGCTCACCTGTCCATCCACGGTGCGTCCACGATCCCTCTCCTCAAGGCACTGCAGGATGGCTCCAATAGAAGTGTTCAATGTTTGAATGGAAATCTCCAACGTGTTGATTTTGGTGTTGGTGTCGATCTGCATATTTTCCAATTGACCAAGGCAGTCACTGGTAACACGAAAATCCTCATCAAGCGCTTCTGTGTGTAGCCGCACTTGGCGTTGGAAGTGTTATATAATTTCCCGTGTGCAAGATGAATGCACGTCTTCATTTGTATTTGCTCCTCCTGCCATGGTTAGTAGAAAAAAAGAAGAATCCAATATGAAAGGGTAACGTTATTCCTAGCTACAAAGGCGCTGGTGGAGATAACTCGCTCACTCTCAACCTGTTCAATCAAGCTCTTACCTGTTCTTACCAAGCTCAGCAAGAAGGTGATGGCAACCAGCAAGTAATGAACAACTTCAAGAGCAGGTGTCAATCTATGGCTTTAGGTGGCTGAACTAGCACAAGGAGCAAACTTTCACCACGTTAATCACAACAAGCTGAATAAATGTTCTACAACAGTACTGTGCTGATCTTAGTCTAGACCGTACTAGAGACGCGAGCCGAGACACCAATGTCGTCAGAACACCCCAAACAACAATCTGATTTTTTCCTTTTTTTTGTTTTTTTGTTGGGGTGATCACCAAAACTCTCTCTAGATGGAATCAGGAGAGCCTAGAACAAAATTTGCACATGCGGCTTTTGATCTTGCACTTGCCTTTTTTTGTTCTCTAATTGCTTGTGGCTTTTGTGCGGCTTTTGATTTTGCACTTGCCTTTTTCTTGTTGTCAAACTCAAATTACTAATCTGACTCAAACTCGAAGTAGCAATCTGATTCGAACTCGAACTAGTAATCCGACTCAAACTCGAACTAGCAATCCGACTCAAACTCGAAGTAGCAATCTGATTTGAACTCGTAATCCGACTCAAACTCGAACTAGCAATCCGACTCAAACTCGAACTAGTAATCCGACTCAAACTCGAACTACAAATCTGACTCGAACTAGGTGACCAGATGTGATACGAACTCGAAACTCTAGTGGTGCAAAACTAAAGACCAGCAACTTGACTCGTCGAAGCAACCATGAACTCAACATGTCTTGGCTAAGTAGAGAAAGTAAAAGGCACAATGGTCTAGGAATAATGGAAAAAACAGATCTGGTATTTTTTGGGCTTTTTCTGTACTATAGAATGATAACAGCAGAAAGAAAAGTAATGATAGCACTCTCACCGATTAACCTTGTTCTGATTACCAATTGATAGGATGTTGGTTCCTGATCTTTCGATGAGAATAGGAGGGTACGATTTGTGGAGGAGAAGACATTGGCGATCTGACTACACCGTCCCCAAGACGATGTGCCTTAGCGATCGGTACACCGACTCCGAAGTTGTACTGATCTTGCTGGCGCAAAATCAACCTGACCGCGAGGGCCTTTGTTCTTGCAAGCAATCGAAAAACATGCAAGAACAAGAAGAACAAGCACTTATCTGTTGAATCAATCTGAAGTGGGGTTCTGGATACAAGTAGACGGGCGATCTAGTCGACACGCGCGTGTACAAGGAAGCAACAGAAGCTAACTTAGGAATAAACAAAACCCACCAGCTAATGAGGGCGGCGGCTACTATTAATTACCTCCCTAGGTTCGTAAGAAACCCTAATCACGAGTCCCTAATAGACTCCAAACGATACATGGGCCATGGGCCCAATTTTGGTGATGCAGCACCATGGACAGAAAAGGTCTTGGTATTAAACTAACGATTGCGACCGACTCCCAATAGATATGGACATGAGGCCAGATCCATTTGAAAGTAGACTTGATAGTCCTTCCAGGAAGTACTCGAACGCCCAGATCAGAGTCTGTATGAAGTCGTGGTGGCTGTCACAAGTTGGTGCTGTTCTGCTGTCCAAATCCCGTTCGCGCAAATTCCCTTCCTATTGGCTCCTCTCCATTGTTCCTAAGCAAAACAGGAAAGCACGTAATTCCATGGTCTAGATAAGATGGACATAAGTCCAAGAATGAGTTCACCTCATAGTTTATTTGATGTGCACGAACGCGAGTGATCGGACCAGAAACCGGTAGCTGAGTTGGTGTGGATGTATCGAGGGTGTTGATGTCCTCATAAGAGGAAGCACAATGAAGTCATTGAATGTACCACAAAGATGGTGAAGTTGACCAATGAGGAAGGGATCACCGTAGAATTTGAAGCATCTCAACATGCACCGAAGCAAGCGGAGCTGAATCACATGGGCGGTGCCGCAATTAAGGAGATTCTAGTGGTGTATGAATTCTTAGATGTTTTTCTGGATGAGTTGCCAGATATGCCACCTGATCGTGATATTGAATTTGTTATTAATTTAATACCTGGAACTTCACCTATAACTAAGAGGCCACATATGATGCCTCCTAAGGAGTTAGTGGAGCTCAAAAAGCAGATCCAAGAGCAACTAGAGAAGGGTTTTATTCGCCCAAGCTCTTCACCTTGGGGAGCGCCCATTATTTTCATGGATAAGAAGGATGGATCACAAAGGATGTGTGTAGATTACCGAGCTCTCAACGAGGTAAAATCAAGAACAAGTACACCTTGCCACACATAGAAGACTTGTTTGAGCAAATGAAGGGTGCTTGTGTCTTCTCCAAGATCGATTTGAGGTCAGGTTACTTCCAAATGAAGATAAGACTGTTGAATATACCCAAAATAGCTTTTCGGACACGGTATGGATCTTATGAGTACACCGTGATGTCCTTTGGATTAACAAATGCACCTGCATACTTTATGTACCTCATTAATAAGGTCTTCATGGAGTACTTAGATAAATTTGTTGTTGTGTCCATTGATTAAATAATTATCTACTCGAAAAGCGAGGAGGAGCATGAGGAACATTTGAGGCTCACATTGTAGAAATTGAGGGAACACCAATTATATGCCAATTCAGTAAGTGCCCATTTTGGTTAAGGGAAGTGTCATTTTTGGGTCATATCATCTCAGGAGGAGTATCGGTCGACCCCGGAAAAGTGAGGGACGTGTTGAAATGGGAACCGCCCCACAATGTGAAGCAGATTAGGAGTTTTCTTGGAATGGATGGATATTACCGTAGGTTCATCAAGGACTTTTCCAAAATAGCTAAGGCTATGATGGAACTATTAATGAAGGGGAAAGCTTTCCAATGGACTCCTGCTTGTCAAGACAGCTTTGAGAAGCTAAAGAAGAGGTTAACCACCGTGTCCGTGTTAGTTTTGCCGGACATGAGTAAAAGTTTTGAAATTTATTGTGATGCATCAAGACAAGGACTTGGATGCGTGCTCATGCAAGAAGGTTAAGTAGTAGCCTATGCATCGAGGCAATTGAAGGAGCAGAATTATCCTACACATGATCTCAAAGTCATAGCCGTAGTGTATGCTTTGAAGATTTGGAGACATTATTCTTGGTCATAGGTGTCAAATTTAAATGGATCACAAGAATCTCAAGTACATATTCATGCAAACGGACCTGAATTTGAGGCAACGAAGATGGTTGGAGCTCATCAAGGAATATGACGTGGGGATCAACTATCATCTAGGAAAGGCTAATGTAGTGGCCGATGCTTTGAGTCGGAAAGGAGTAAATCATCAGCTCACGGTTCGAGAATTGCCATCCGAGTTATGCAAGGAGTTTGAACGGTTGAATCTCGTATTTGTAAATGAGATGGGGATAATGAAGTTAAATCTGATCTTGGAGCAGCAGATTCGAGAGGGTCAAACAAAGGATGAGGAAATCTAAGAAATCAAGGAAATGACCCAAGAGGGAAGAGAATTCAGGTTTGATGAGGATGACCTTGGTACCTTATGGCTTGGTAAAAGGATCGTCGTGCCTAATGTGAAGCATATTCGGGAGACAATATTAAAAGAGGCACATGACTTGCCATACTCAATTCATCCCGGTTGTACAAAGATATACAAGGATTTGAATACATGTTATTGGTGGGATAGCATGAAAAAGGACATAGCTGAATATGTCGCGTTGTGTGATGTGTGCCAACGAGTGAATGCAGAACATCAAAGACCAGCTGGATTATTGCAACCATTGAAGATTCCAGAATGGAAGTGGGAAGAAACTGGGATGGACTTTATAGTTGGTTTACCACGTACCCAGTCTGGTTATGACTCCATATGGTTATCGTGGATCGGTTAACTAAGTCAGCTCACTTTATTCCCGTCAAGACCACCTTTAATAGGGAGAAGTTAGATGAATTGTATATGGGAAGAATAGTATGTTTTCATGGAGCTCCAAAGAAGATAGTGTCAGATAGAAGTTCTCAATTTACCTCCAGATTTTCGTAGAAATTGCATGAAGCATTGGGAACAAGGTTGAAATTTAGCTCAGCATATCACCCTCAAACTGATGGACAAACTGAGAGAACCAATCAAATTTTAGAGGATATGTTAAGAGTTTGTGCTTTGAAGCATAGGAAAAGTTGGGACAAGAGCTTGCCATATGCGGAATTCTCATATAACAATAGTTACCAAGCAAGCTTGAAAATGTCACCCTATGAAGTACTATATGGAAGGAAGTGTAGGATACCTTTGTTTGGGAATGAGACGGGAGAAAATCAAGTGCTTGGACCTGATATGTTGCAAGAAGCTGAGAAACAAGTCCAGATTATTCATGAAAACTTGAGGGTTGCTCAATCAAGTCAAAAAGGATATGCGAATAATAGACGGAGAGACCTAGTCTTTGAAGTGGGAGACTTCATTTACCTCAAAGTGTCACCAATGCGAGGTCATAAGAGGTTTAATATCAGAGGCAAGATAGCACCTCGCTATATTGGACCGTTCAAGATTTTGGACAAAAGAGGAGAAGTAGCATATAAGTTGGAGATGCTAGCTCATCTATAATATGTGCATGATGTGTTTCATGTTTCCCAGCTTAAGAAGTGTTTAAGGGTAGCAGAAGAACAAATGCCAATGGAAGAATTGGAACTAGAGACATATTTGACTTATGCCGAACAACCGGTCAAGATCTTGGAAACCAAGGAGAGAGTCACAAGAAACAAGATTATTCGATGGTGTAAAGTTCAATGGAAGCATCACACAGAATCTAAGGCAACTTGGGAGCTACAAGATGATCTAAAGAAGGAATTTCCCTATCTCTTCTGTTCCGCATCGAATCTCGAGGGCGAGATTCATTTTAAGGGGGGGGTAGGTTTGTAACACTCTCATATTCATGCATCATGCATTGCATAAGTTCACATACATGTTTAACATTTGAAAGAGCATCTAGGTTCCCCGTGGGTTTTGGATGATTGATGACGACAATTAAGTCGCTAATGAGCTCAAGTGATCTTAGCACAGGTGTGGACTCGATCGGAGACGCAAACCCTCAAAAAGGAAAAGGAAGGAAACGGAGTCAACTCGAAGCGTGGAAACTAGGGTTTCTAGCGTGTTGAGTTAGACTAGCCGTAGAAATAGGAGGGTGCGTGTGTAAAGTGCATTGAGATCAAGTTTGGGAGCTCAAAGTGGTTTAGAGGTCAAACCTATGAAAGAAATGAGTGAATGAGTGGTTTGGCCGTAGGGCCGGACTAGTCCGTGCAGGAGGCCGGACTAGTCCGCCCCTGGCCGGCCAAGTCCGTTGTCGGCCGGACCAGAAGGGTCTGACTGAGATCTGACTAGTCCGTTAATGGACGGACTAGTCCGGGTAGCAGTGAGTGGGTTTTGGGGACTAAGTCTCAAAACCACGGACTTGTCCGTTTTGGACCGGACCAAGAGGTCCAGAGTGAGAACGGACTAGTCCGCCCGTGGGGCCGGACTAGTCCGGGTTGGCTAGGAAAAGGTGCTTCTGTGGCTAAGTCTGGGTGGACCGGACTAGTCCGCCCTAGGGGCCGGACTAGTCCGTGGTCCTCAGACTAGTCCGTTTTCACACGGAGCAGAAGGCTCTGTGTGAGATCGGACTAGTCCGGTGGTGACCGGACTAGTCCGTTGTGGAAGTTACCGTTTGAATTTGAAGTTTGGCGGGTAGCGTGACGATAGTGTGTCAGCTGTCAGGACCTGACAAAGGGGTCAGTGGTCCCCTAGGCCGGACTAGTCCGGGCCAGTGGCCGGACTAGTCCGCCCTTTTGCTGAAGTCAGCAAATTGGGCTTGGGACCCCTATAAAAAGGGGACCCCCGGCCTCATTTCGAATACCTTTGGAAAAACTCAAACCCTAGCGCCGCCACAGCCAACTTGGAGCACTCCTAAGCCTCCTTCTTGCCTACTTTCCCTCTAAAACTAATTCTTGAGTGGATTAGGGTTTAGTGAGGTGGAGAAGAGGAAGAACATCGCGCTTGTGCTCCCGGTTTGATCTCTTGCACTCGTTGAGTCTTTGTGGGCTGTGTATTGAGTTTGTTTTATTGTGTTGATCACCTTTGTGGTGTGGGAGCCTCAGTTTGTGAGAAGCCCCAACGAACTTTGTAATCACCGTTGTGATTAGTGGAGAACCAAGTTAGGCCCGTGAGGTAAACTTGGTGAGGGAAGGGTTGTTGGACCCGGTCCTTTTGTGGACTCCTCAACGGGGACGTAGATTCCTTGTGTGGAATCGAACCTCGGGATAAAATCCTTGCCCCCTTGTGTTCTTCGCATTCATTCTATTGATTACTTTGTTCTAGGGTTGGTAGTCTCGTTTCATACTCCGCATTGCTACAAACTTGTGGAAACTTGACTTGCTCTTGTGTAGGTTGTTGCTCAACTTGACTTAAACATATACTCACTTGTAGCAACGAGAAAATTCCCTAAAACTTGCTAGAAACACTTTTTAGGGTTCTTCACGCAGACTGACCGGACTAGTCCGCCCCCAGACCGGACTAGTCCGCCCCCTGTGATTTAATCTCGTTTTATTAAGTCATTTGCAGGTCGATTAGCCTATTCACCCCCCTCTAGGCAACTTTCAATTGGTATCAGAGCAGGACTCTCCACAAAGATTCTAACAACTCGGAGAGATGGCCGGAGTGGTGAATGACGATGCATCGAGCAGCAACTACGAGGCGACCCGTGAGGAGACGTTGGCTTATCAAGATAAGCCAACGGACGATGAGGAGACTCGCTAACTCAAGGCGAAGCTCCGGGAGAAGTTGAAGATTGCTGTAGTTGAGCCGTCAAGCTCATCAAGTGGTGGCGGCGGGGTTAACTACAACCGACAAGGGTTCAACTATGAACGGCTCGCCGCCAACAACCACTACCTGTCCATCCCATTGGGGAAACCTCCCCAATTCGATGGAACGGACTACGGTATGTGGAAACACAACATGAAGATCCACCTCGTGTCACTCAACCCAGCGTTGTGGCAAATTGTCATGACCGGGGTGGAGATTCCAAAGGATGAGGACAACATAACTCAAGAACAAGCCATCCTCATCCACCGCAACGCTCAAGCTGCGGGTGTGATCATCTCATCTCTCTCTAGAGATGAGTTCAACCGTGTCGATGGCCTTGAAGTGGCCAAAGACATATGGAACACCCTCAAGACGGCGCATGAGGGAAACCGAGTGGTCAAGGAGGCCAAGATCGAGCTCATCGAAGGAGAGCTTGGGAGATTCGCCATCTTGGATGGTGAATCCCCCCAAGACATGTACAACCGGCTGAAGGTGCTGATCAACAAGAGCCGATCATATGGCTGCACCAAGTGGACCGACCACGAGGTGGTGAAGAGGACGATCCGGGCATTCATGCCTAGGAACGTCTCTCTATGCTCCATGATTCGGGAAAGCCCGGGGTTCACTCAAATGACCCCGGAGGAGGTCCTTGGGAGGATCATCAACCATGAAATCATGGAGAAGGAGGCGCTCTTCTACAACGACCTCCAAAAGTTCACCGCCTCCAAGATGAAGAACGTTGCACTCAAGGCAACGCCCTCTTCAAAGGAGCAAGAAGAAAGTGATGAGGAGAGCCTCGACACCGATGAGGAAGAGGCCTTCTTCATCAACAAGTTCAGGAGAATGATGAGGAGGAAGAAAGGTGGATACAACCATGAGGGCAAAGGGAAGGAAAGAGCAAGGCCCAAATCAAAAAGGTCTTGCTACAATTGTGGCGAGTATGGGCACTTCATCGCTGATTGCCCACACGAAGAAATGAAGAAGAAGAAGGAAGGGAAGCCTCAAGAAAGGAGATTCTTCAAGAAGAAGAGGCCCTCCGGACAAGCCCATTTGGGGAAGGAGTGGGACTCTAACGATGAGTCCTCCTCCGAAGAAGAAGAGGAGAAGATGGCCACCATAGCCATCGGGAGGAACTCCAAGGGAGGCAAGCTCTTCCCCAACCTCAACAACGACCACAAGCCTACTTGCCTTATGGCAAGGGAAGGAAAGAGAAAGGTAACATCTCATCCTTCCTCCCCAACTTCCTCACATGATGATTTTGATAGCGCTAGTGAAAATGAAAGTATGTTTAAGGACATAAGCAAAAGCACCTTGCGAAGGATGAAATTGCTTATGGATGAGATCTTTGAGAAGGAGGATCTCATCAATAGACAAGAGGACATGCTCATCCTTGAGAAGGAGAGATGTCGAGAGCTTGATGAGCTCCTTGAGCTCGAAAGAGAGAAGAGCAAGGCATTGGAACACGAACTTGCTCTAAGTAAGAAAACGTGTTCAATTCTTGAGGAGAAGACAATTGAGCTCAAGGAGGAACTTGGGAACTTGTCAAAAGTTAACAAAATCCTTGAGACTCAAGTTGAGTCTCTCAAGAAAAATGTAACCTCTTCCTCTAAGAGCCCAACCTTCTCAAAGGCCTCATCCAATGCAACTCCGTCTTGCAAGTGCTCTAACTTAATCCTTAAGCTTAAGGATGAACTCAACTTAGTGCAAGGCAAGCAAGCACCTAAGGGTGCCATCTTTGACAAGGAGAAGGTGGCGTATGCACGAAGTGCATACACCAACACAAGACCTCCCCATGTCAAGGATGGTCTTGGCTATACTAGAGGTGGAAGGCATAACGCCAAAACCTCCAAGTATGGCAAAGACATGATTGTCTTTGTTAAGGGGAGTTCATCATCAACTAAAATTGAAAAGAACTCAACCTCTAGCAACAAATTGCCTAAATCTGAATCGCATCCTCTATTTCATGATTTTGATGCATCTTATGTGCTAAAGAGGAACAAACACGGCAAAGTGTTTGCTAGATATGTTGGGCCACTCCGCAAGAGCCCCAAGCCTTGCGTGTGGGTGCCCAAATGCCTAACTACTAACGTGAAAGGACCCAACTCAGCTTGGGTACCTAAAAGGAAGGCATAAACTTGTTCTTTAGGCATACTCCTCCGGTGGATCGAAATGGGTGTTGGATAGCGGATGCACCAACCACATGACCGGAGAGAGGAGCATGTTCATAGAGTATGAGTTGAACGAGGACCCAAGTGAAGGAATCTTCTTTGGGGATAATAGCCAAGGGAAAATCCTTGGCTCCGGTAAAATCTCTATCTCCTCATTACATACTTTATCAAATGTTTTGCATGTTGATTCCCTAGACTATAATCTCCTATCCATATCACAACTATGTGATAGAGGATATAAATGTGTGTTTACTAGTGAGGGAGTGAGTGTCATTAGAGAGGGTAATGACTCGATAGCCTTTAAGGGAGTGCTCAAGGGAAAGCTCTATCTTGTGGACTTCACCGCGGATAAAGCTCAACTTGACACATGCTTAATGGCAAAAGCCAACATGGGATGGCTTTGGCATAGAAGGCTAGCCCATGTTGGAATGAGGAACCTTCAAAAACTCCTTAAAGGAGAGCACGTTCGTGGCCTAAAGGATGTGGTATTTGAAAGGGATAGGCCATGTGGTGCGTGCCAAGCGGGAAAGCAAGTAGGAGCTCAACACCCCTCTAAGAATGTCATGACGACAACTAGACCTTTGGAGTTACTCCATATGGATCTTTTTGGCCCCATTGCTTACATTAGCATCGGTGGCAACAAGTATGGTCTAGTCATCGTTGATGACTTCTGTAGATATACTTGGGTGTTCTTCTTGCATGATAAAAGTGAAACTCCCGGTGTCCTCAAGAAATTTCTAAGGAGAGCTCAAAATGAGTTCACCTTGAGGATAAAGGCTATAAGAAGTGACAATGGCACCGAATTCAAGAACATGCAAGTAGAAGAGTTCCTAGATGAGGAGGGCATCAAGCATGAGTTCTCCGCTCCCTATTCTCCTCAACAAAATGGAATTGCCGAAAGGAAGAATAGGACGCTTATTGAGATGTCAAGGACGATGCTAGATGAGTACAAAACATCGGACCGGTTTTGGGCGGAAGCGGTTAACACCGCTTGCCATGCCGTGAACCAATTGTACCTTCATCGCCTCCTCAAGAAGACTCCTTATGAGCTTCTCATTGGTAAGAAACCCAATGTTTCTTACTTTCGGGTCTTTGGTAGCAAGTGCTATATCCTCAACAAGAAGCCTAGGACTTCGAAGTTTGCTTCAAAGTCCGATGAGGGTTTCTTGCTTGGATATGACTCAAACACTCATGCGTACCGTGTGTTCAACAAATCCTCCGGAATTGTTGAAGTAGCACGTGACGTAGTGTTTGACGAGACCAATGGCTCTCAAGTGGAGCAGGTTGATCAACATGCCCTTGATCAAGAGGAACCTCCATTAGAAGCTCTAAGGAAAATGGCACTTGGAGATGTTCGCCCACAAGAACCATCTCAAAGTTCAAGTGACCATCCTCTCTATGAAGTAGGTCAAAACCCCATTGGACCAGTTGAAGATCCTCTAGATGCTCCCCAAAGTGATAATGAGAATGGAGATCAAGGGGGAGGCATGAATCAAGGGGGAGATCAAAGTGAAGAAGATGAACCAAGTAATTCAAGAGGTCAACCCCCGCATCCTCGTGTTCATCAAAGTGTTCAACGGGACCATCCCGTTGACAACATTCTAGGAGATATCACAAAAGGAGTAACAACACGCTCACTTGTTGCAAACTTTTGTGAGCATTTCTCTTTTGTCTCATCCTTGGAACCCCACAAGGTTGAAGATGCCTTAAGGGATCCGGATTGGGTAGTTTCCATGCAAGAGGAGCTCAACAACTTTGAAAGGAACAAGGTTTGGGAGCTTGTCAAGCGCCCTCAAGCTAATGTTGTTGGAACCAAGTGGGTGTTCTGCAACAAACAAGATGAGCATGGTGTAGTAACTAGAAACAAGGCACGACTTGTGGCAAAAGGATACTCACAAGTTGAGGGATTGGATTTTGATGAGACATATGCCCCCGTAGCTAGGCTTGAGTCAATTCGGATACTATTAGCCTTTGCTACTCATCATGATTTCAAGCTCTACCAAATGGATGTTAAGAGCGCATTCCTAAATGGTCCAATCAAGGAAGAAGTTTTTGTAGAGCAACCTCCGGGATTTGAAGACCAAGACTATCCTAACCATGTGTACAAATTGCGAAAGGCCCTTTATGGCCTCAAGCAAGCTCCTAGAGCTTGGTATGAGTGCCTAAGAGACTTTCTAGTTGAGAATGGTTTTAGGATAGGAAAAGCGGATTATACCCTTTTCACAAAACACTTCAATGAGGATCTTTTTGTGTGCCAAATATATGTGGATGACATCATATTTGGTTCCACAAATAAGGTGTTTTGTGACGAGTTCTCCAAGATAATGACGGAGAGGTTTGAAATGTCCATGATGGGTGAGTTGAAGTTCTTTCTAGGATTTCAAGTGAAACAACTCAAAGAAGGGACGTTCATAAGTCAAACTAAGTATACTCAAGATATTCTAAGAAAGTTTGACATGGACAAAGCAAAACCCATCAAAACCCCTATGGGGACAAATGGACACCTAGACCTAAATGAGGACGGTCCAAGTGTGGATCAAAAGCTATATAGGTCTATGATCGGATCACTTCTCTATCTTTGTGCATCTAGGCCCGATATCATGCTAAGTGTGTGTATGTGTGCACGCTTTCAAGCAGCACCCAAGGCTTGTCATTTGACCGCCGTTAAAAGGATCTTGAGATATCTTGTACACACACCTACCCTAGGACTTTGGTACCCCAAAGGATCCAAGTTTAACCTCATCGGATATTCCGATGCGGACTATGCGGGGTGCAAAGTTGATAGGAAGAGCACATCGGGTACGTGCCAATTCTTAGGTCGATCTCTTGTGTCTTGGTCCTCTAAGAAGCAAAACTCTATTGCTCTATCCACCGCCGAAGCGGAATATGTTGCAGCCGGAAGTTGTTGTGCACAACTTCTTTGGATGCGACAAACGCTTAGGGATTATGGGATTAACTTGCGCAACATTCCACTCTTGTGTGACAACGAGAGTGCCATCAAGATAGCCCATAATCCGGTGGAGCACTCTAGAACCAAACACATAGATATTCGACACCATTTCTTGCGAGATCACTCAATGAAGGGAGATATTGTGATTTCTCATGTGAGGACGGAACATCAACTTGCGGACATCTTCACCAAGCCTCTTGACGAGAAGCGTTTCTGTGAGCTAAGAAGTGAGCTCAACGTGTTGGATTCTCGGAACGTGGCTTAAACCACATTCCTCATATATTTTGAGCCACATTTGGAAAAACTCCTCTCTATGTCGATTTCTCCTCAAATTTGTTTGAGAAATCTATTTTCTTCATGAAAATGTTCATAAGTTGTTCTTTATTGACTCATAATCATGTTTGTCATGTTTTCCTTGCTATATCTGTCCAAAAGGACTTATCTTTTTGGGCAAAACCCAAATATATTGTTTTTCAGCCCAGCTGGACCGGACTAGTCCGCCCCTATGGCCGGACAAGTCCGGGTCAGACTAGTTCGCCGCTAGTCCGCACACCGGACTAGTCCGGCCTTCCACCGGACAAGTCCGGACCCGGACTAGTCTGGGTCTGGTCCGCAGACCGGACTAGTCCGGCCCCTCAACCGGACTAGTCCGGCCCTTGGGGACTTAA
Organism: Tuctoria greenei; assembly: GCA_036927565.1. Taxonomy (NCBI): domain Eukaryota; kingdom Viridiplantae; phylum Streptophyta; class Magnoliopsida; order Poales; family Poaceae; genus Tuctoria; species Tuctoria greenei. Next base: position 136,493,776 of record JAYESD010000008.1, on the reverse strand, counting down.
ACCCCCAGGCGGCCCGGACCCCCTCTCTCTCTCTCACTTGACTCTCAAGCTTCCACGCGCGCACAACCGCCCCCAAATCGGCGATTTTGCGCTCCAACCACCAAAACTCAACTCCAATCCGCGCATCGAAGTCCTTGGGAGTGAGGGATCACTTCCCCGCGCTCCACCTTCGAGATCCACGCCGATTTCGACGACTCAAGCGGATTTTTGAAGGTATTTCACCGTTCCTCAAAAACTAGCCCCATTCTTGATTCTTCAAGTGTTTGATAGGAACACCTTCATTAATGTTGTTCTATACACCCTTGCGATCATAGCCTAGGAGTATTGCGCATTGGTTCACAAATTTTTCGATGAATCGATTAGGGTTAGGGTTCTTCCTGTGTAACCCGGACTAGTCCGGCCGGCGGACTAGTCCGCCCCTGGGGCGGACAAGTCCGGTTTGCACAGGGCAAACCCTACTTCTAGTTGGTTCTCGAGATCTTTTCGGCAATACTTCTTCTTCCTAGGCTCATATCTTCCTCTCTCCATCCTTTGCACAGAATGTCGAACTCCGAGCGCTCTCCTCCGCGTGTCAACCTCGAGGGGCGTACCAAGGCCCAAATTGCCGAGGCTCGGACTAAGGCTGCGCTAATGGAGGCGCAGAAGGCCAAGGAGGAAAGAAAGCTCAAGGCACTCGAAGCATCCAAGGTGGCTGCGAGCATCTACAATGAGGATGAAGCCATTGCCCGTGCCACGGCAGAATCACTGCATGAGCTGAGGAAGAAGAAAAGGGAGGACAGGGAGGCACACAACTCCAGGGCTGCTGAGGCCAGTGCCCCCAAGAGAAAGAAGCTCGTCACCGTTGGCGAGAAGGCGAAGGGCAAGGAGCCAGCTCAAATGGAAGCTGAGCCTCGGGTTGAGCGTGACCCGAAGAAGGGAAAGGCTCCGGCTCCTGTCGAGCCAAAGAAGAAGAAGCCAGCTGTCAAGATGTCATCAAAGAAGGCAGCTGGAGGTGTTGTGATCAAAGAGAAAGGGAAAGCCACCTCCATTGGCCCCCTTGAAGTTCACACACCAGAGAGGAATCCCAACAGACAGAAGGAATTGTCTGCTAATGTATTTCATGGCAAAGGGGCTGAAAAGGCCAGGAGGCTAAGGGAAGAAAAGGTCTACAAGTTTGAGAGGAGCACGGCAGATCCCAGATTCTGGTGTGACTTCAATTGTGACTACTACCGGCTGGTCTATCAGCAGATGAAGAAGCCGGTAATAGAAGCTCAATGGGTTGACTGGGGTTACATGGCCAACAAGCAACACTCTGCTTTCGACGCCGTCATAGAAGCCGCTGAGCGCCATGACCTCAAGCAGATCATGGGATTCAAGTATGACTGGAACGTCGAAGTGATTCTGCAGTTCTACTCCACCATCTACTTCACCACCTCTGGTGACAGGAAAATTATTTGGATGACTCATGGTGAGCAGTACTCAGTCACCTTCGCAGAGTTTGCCAGGATTTTAGGGCTTGAGACACACATGGATCATGAGATTATAATCTCTAACCTTAAGGCCGTGGATCGTGAAGAGCTAGCATATATGTATCCAAGTCACGTTCCATTTGATGCCGGCCTCACCCGCAACATCAAGCCCTTCTACAGCATCATGAACAGAATCCTCAGACGGACGATAGCACCGAAGGACGGTGATGCTGGGGTGATTCAAGGGAACCTGAGGCACCTACTACTTCTGATCGATGGGGAAGAGAAGTTCAACCTCGTCGATTACATCTTTGACGACATCTTCAACATCTCGCACACTCCCAACCGTGCTTGCGGGTATGCCCCCTACATCATGTGCCTCATTGAGAAGGTGTCGGGCGTGACCTTTGTCAAGGACGTGTCGCATCGCCCGCTACGTCCTCAGAAGCCCCCGAATGTCCCTGTTCCCCCTCGTCGCAAGAATGTGGATCCTCCATCTCGCCCCGTGGCACCTCCGTCTCCGCCTCCGCCTCAATCAATGAGTGCCTTCTTCAAATGCTTCAAGGCGATCTTCACTTCTTGCCGGAAGCAAGAGATTCGCGCTCAAAGGGCACACAAGCGTCAAGAAAAATACCTTAAGGCGGTGTGCGACAAGCTGGAGGTCCCGATGTCCTCTCCGGAGGTGAGTGATGGGGAGATCACTCCATTCCCCAACTTCACCACCGATGAGCTCGCCCAGCTCCAAGAGGATGGAAGCTCCTCTCGGGCTGCTCCCTCGGCAAGGAACTCCGACGACGACGACGACGATGATGCCGATGATCATGAGGACGACGTCGAAGATTCCGAGGCCACGGAGAGTGGAAGTGGCAAAGACGAGGACTAGTTCTTAGGTCTTAGCTTCCTCCCTTCTTTTCCTTTTTGGTGCCTTGATGCCAAAGGGGGAGAGTTAAGGGGGAGTTAATCGTTTGTGGGTGTGTTTGTGGACTCATTTTGTAATATATTCATGCTCTTGGATGTTTACATTTGTGCAAGACTTGTTAATGTTGCTTAATATCAATATAATGCTATTATGGTCAATCTTTTGATTATATTGATGCTTTTTATGTCTTGTCACAATTGTTGAGCACATCACGTAGGCACCCCACCATAACGTGTGTGGGTATGAAAGAACTTCTCCATCTCTTTTACATGTTGCATACATTGAGGGGGAGTCATTCATACGCACACATGTTATGAAAACCAAAATTTTATACTCTTATTTGTGAAGGACTTAATGTGTTGTCATCAATCACCAAAAAGGGGGAGATTGAAAGTGCATCTAGGTTCCCCGTGGGTTTTGGATGATTGATGACGACAATTAAGTCGCTAATGAGCTCAAGTGATCTTAGCACAGGAGTGGACTCGATCGGAGATGCAAACCCTCAAAAAGGAAAAGGAAGGAAACGGAGTCAACTCGAAGCGTGGAAACTAGGGTTTCTAGCGTGTTGAGTTAGACTAGCCGTAGAAATAGGAGGGTGCGTGTGTAAAGTGCATTGAGATCAAGTTTGGGAGCTCAAAGTGGTTTAGAGGTCAAACCTATGAAAGAAATGAGTGAATGAGTGGTCTGGCCGTAGGGCCGTACAAGTCCGTGCAGGAGGCCGGACTAGTCCGCCCCTGGCCGGCCAAGTCCGTTGTCGGCCGGACCAGAAGGGTCTGACTGAGATCGGACTAGTCCGTTAATGGACGGACTAGTCCGGGTAGCAGTGAGTGGGTTTTGGGGACTAAGTCTCAAAACCACGGACTTGTCCGTTTTGGACCGGACCAAGAGGTCCTGAGTGAGAACGGACTAGTCCGCCCGTGAGGCCGGACTAGTCCGGGTTGGCTAGGAAAAGGTGCTTCTGTGGCTAAGTCTGGGAGGACCGGACTAGTCCGCCCTAGGGGCCGGACTAGTCCGTGGTCCTCAGACTAGTCCGTTTTCACACGGAGCAGAAGGCTCTGTGTGAGATCGGACTAGTCCGGTGGTGACCGGACTAGTCCGTTGTGGAAGTTACCGTTTGAATTTGAAGTTTGGCGGGTAGCGTGACGATAGTGTGTCAGCTGTCGGGACCTGACAAAGGGGTCAGTGGTCCCCTAGGCCGGACTAGTCCGGGCCAGTGGCCGGACTAGTCCGCCCTTTTGCTGAAGTCAGCAAATTGGGCTTGGGACCCCTATAAAAAGGGGACCCCCGGCCTCATTTCGAATACCTTTGGAAAAACTCAAACCCTAGCGCCGCCACAGCCAACTTGGAGCACTCCTAAGCCTCCTTCTTGCCTACTTTCCCTCTAAAACTAATTCTTGAGTGGATTAGGGTTTAGTGAGGTGGAGAAGAGGAAGAACATCGCGCTTGTGCTCCCGGTTTGATCTCTTGCACTCGTTGAGTCTTTGTGGGCTGTGTATTGAGTTTGTTTTATTGTGTTGATCACCTTTGTGGTGTGGGAGCCTCAGTTTGTGAGAAGCCCCAACGAACTTTGTAATCACCGTTGTGATTAGTGGAGAACCAAGTTAGGCCCGTGAGGTAAACTTGGTGAGGGAAGGGTTGTTGGACCCGGTCCTTTTGTGGACTCCTCAACGGGGACGTAGATTCCTTGTGTGGAATCGAACCTCGGGATAAAATCCTTGCCCCCTTGTGTTCTTCGCATTCATTCTATTGATTACTTTGTTCTAGGTTGGTAGTCTCGTTTCATACTCCGCATTGCTACAAACTTGTGGAAACTTGACTTGCTCTTGTGTAGGTTGTTGCTCAACTTGACTTAAACATATACTCACTTGTAGCAACGAGAAAATTCCCTAAAACTTGCTAGAAACACTTTTTAGGGTTCTTCACGCAGACTGACCGGACTAGTCCGCCCCCAGACCGGACTAGTCCGCCCCCTGTGATTTAATCTCGTTTTATTAAGTCATTTGCAGGTCGATTAGCCTATTCACCCCCCCTCTAGGCAACTTTCAACATTGAGTCATATAAAGATGAGCAAGTTCAAAACAAATTAGGAGCAAAATTGCACTCAAAAGTTCTGAGAAGTGCGGACTAGTCCGTTTTTGGTGTGGACTAGTCCGATTTCTCTCTAACCTCCCTCGAACATATCCGTTTTTGCTGCGGACTAGTCCATTTTTCTCTCTGTACCGTTTTCGGACTTGTCCGGCCCATAGCGGACTAGTCCGGTATCTTGATTCCTTGAAATTTCGCTGAGTCCTTGGACTTGTCCGTTTTCCTGTTGGACTTGCCCATTTTCCTCTCTAACTAAGTTCAAACTTGTCCGATTTGGTCTAAACTTATCCGTTTTTCCTTCTAACTAATGTCGGGCTAGTCCGGCTTTGCGCGGACTTGTCCAATGATCGCTATTCTGAGTTGATCTTTTGTTCCAAGACGTGTTATTTGGCATTTACCTTAATTGGGCCCAAGGATGTCGTGTCTAACCTCTTTGGAGCCCATGTGGGACCCCTACACGACCTCCACCGCCTTGAACACGAAATCCACCCAACCCTAACCCTCCACCCCTATATAAACAACCCAACACCCCACATTTACATCTCTTTGCCACAATTGAAAGAACACCAAACCCTATTTCGTGGGAGCTACTGTCAAGAGGAGATCCAGCAGCAAAAAAGAAGAGGAGAACTCGAAGGAGCATCAACCAAGCAAGATCTCCATCGACCTTGCGTTCTTTATCAACAATTCACCATCAAGTTCTCTTCATCAATCCTAGATCGTCAAGATCCAAATGTTGCCTCCAAAACCCTTAATTCATTGGAGTTCTAAATACCTGGTATACCTTTTACTTTCTCTTTTCCACGTGAATTCAATCCCAATTCTCCAAATTCACGTCGATCTAGAAAACCCTGATTCACTGGTTCTGTGTAGGGCGGACTAGTCCAGCCTACAGCGGACTTGTCCGGTCTCCAAATTCGTTTAGTAATGAATTAATTCCAATTTGATGTAATATCAACATGAACCTGTGTAAACTTGTTAATAACCATTGTAAATGATTAGTGAATATTAATAGTAACTCATTAACTAGTTTTGCTTCACATTTGCATTAATCATGCATGGCATAACATATTGAGTGATATATGTGCACTTATTGATTGTAATCCTTGTCTTGTATGTTTATTGCGCGGTCTAGATGGATTTGCGCTAGAGAGTGATGTGGAGGACCTCCAGTACTAGAATTTTTAAGTCTTTCATCCCAATCAAGCCCAAGAGCAAGGCAATTGTCTTTGAACATATTGATCCTGTTTTTAGAATAAATGTTTTGTTTTCAAAACTGCATGCTTGTGTCAATTTGATGGGAATCCCTATGATAGGAAACTTACTAGCTTTGTTTAGCCACCCTTGTCGCCTGAAATACATGGTAGAGAGTCAGAAAGGGTTTTTTACCTTTGCTTCGCTTAATTAATTGGGATAGGAAAACAACTATACATTTAATTATGCATTAATGAGATTATGGTTCATATGAACTGGTTAATATAACCTGGTAATGGGTGATCTAAGAAAGCATGGTATGTGGATTGCGTTGGATGCTATGGTGGTTCCGCTTGCTTTACATCTAAGGATCCGTTCGTAGAGCGACTTTACAATGCCACCACGAGGCCAAGTATGGTTGTGCCGTAAATGATTAATTAGGGTATTGCTAGTATTGCATGGATCATTTGGCGCACCTGTGAAGGGGACTCGGATTGAGTTTGAACTTGTGACCGGACTCCCTGGGATCCGAATGGCACAAGAGGGGGCCCTTGGTTGAAGATGTGCTCAACTGGAGGCATCGCCACCGGTGAAACCTAAGTGGGTCCGTACATGCTAGTAGTCCCTTTGTAAAGGCTATTTTGTGATCTCTTGGCCACACACCTAAGGAAGTGTGAGACGGTATAATTGAGATTTCATAGTCACCGAAAGTTGATGAAATCATGAACACATGGGTAAAGTTGTACAACCTCTGCAGATTGTCTTAAAAACTATCATGATAGTCATGCTCCCGGTCATGAGCAACCTAGACCCTCACATGATTAGAGGGAAACTTGGGATTTGGATTAGTTTGGTATTGATTATAATTGATAATATGGTTATGGCTGGTATGGATCGAATTACGGTATTGGTTATGGTTTATGGCAATGGTGAAATCTTATATAATGGTGATGGATATGGAATGTGGACTTATACTATGGTAATCATTGTGGTATATGATGGGTTTACTTCACATACATATGATATACTGCCTTTCAAATGTTTTAATGTACTTTTCAGCACTAAACCTTTAATATATTCGCCATTTGAATCAGCTACATGATATACTTTCCACACTTGCTGAGTACAACAAGTATTCACCCTTGCAATTCCCCCTACCAACAGTTGCAGGTCAGGATTGGGAGTATCACGATGTTAATGAGGAGTTCTAGGCTGTGTGCTGCCGTCAGCTTTGTCTGTGGTGTTGCTTGGAGCCGCGCTACCCTTATGCTTATTTTGCTTAGTTTGCTTAATTATATTATTTTTGCTGCATTAGTCTCAGACTTGTTATTAATAATCATTAGAGCTGTAATTTGAGAATATTCTGAATTCTGTAATAAAGGGCTTATTTAATCTTGTCCTGTGGTAATTTTCTGTATATCCTTTTGTGAATGCACTTGTGTATGTGTGTTGAAGGTCCTGGGCACACATATGCATCACACTTGGTTTATTTTTTGGAACCGGGTGTCACAAATTGGTATCAGAGCCACAGGTTAACCGTAGGACGCAACCTAGATAGAATGGACACTTTAGAGCACATAGGAGCACGGAGGAATCGATTGTTTTTGCTTGGTGTGCTGATTTCTATGCATTGTTGGTTGTGTGCTTAGTAGAGGACTTTGGGATACTTTAGCATTGCCATGTCCGTATAGGTTTGTATAGTTAGTTGCTTAGTTTCACATCCCTTGATGCATATAGTTGGCGACATTTTCTAAATTCTTATCTCTTGCTTTTCTTCAGATGGTGAGGACTCGCAACCAGAGGGATGCCGATGATGAGGAGGAGAACAATGGTGCACCTCAGAACAACAATGGACAAGGACCTGCCCAGGGAACTATGGCCCTGTTTGGCATAGCTTTAGCTGCAGCTTCTTCAAAAAAATAAGCAGAGGGTGTGCCAAACAGGAAACTTCTGTAACAACTTATTGGTTCAGCTACTTCTTAGAATGAACTAAAAGCAGGATAGAAGCAGAAGTTGTTTTCCACCAGCTTTTCAAACAAGCTGCTTTTATAACAAGTTCCAGCTGTGCCAAATAGGGCCTATCAATATTGAGCAGCTTTTGGCTATGCAAAACCAGCTCATGCAGACCATGATACAGACTATGGGACAGCTGCAAGCTGACAACAACAATCAGCCTCACATGCCTCCAACCCCACCCCCACCTCCTCATAACCGATTGGGAGAGTTCATAATGATAAACCCAATGGGTACAGGGGGTGCCCTATCTTTCGATGAGGGATGTTGGTGGTGAATGAATTTGGTGGAGGCCGACGTTGGCTGCCCGACTACCACAACCAGAATGGTGTGGCGCCTTGAGCGACAGTTACACCATCTCCTGGTAACTACGATTTGGGTGGAGGTCGACATTGTGCTACGCTACTACAACAACCACAAGGGTGATGCGCCTTAGCGATAGTTACACCAGCTCCTGTTGTTGTTGTTCTTGCCATGCCAAGAACAGCCTTGAACCTGCAAGAAATCAAAGAACAAGCAAGAACAAGATAACAAGCAAACACTCACGGGTGTGATAAAGTTGGGGTTCTGATTCAAGTAATTGGAAGGTCTCTTCGACACTTGCATTACAAGAAAGTAGCAATGGCTAAACTTACAGAAAACAAAACCCAAGTTCTTCCTATGGCTACTAGTTGTTTATATAGAGGCCGAAGACTAGAACTCAAGAAGGAGTCACGAGTCTTGTTCGACCTTTTTTGAGCAGCTCAAGCGTCATCTGCCTTTGATTCTTGATCCAATAGAAAGTAGACGAAGAGACATTTCCAGGAAGTACTTATTTGCATTAAACAACCTTGGGAGTTGAAAGTTATGCCCCTTTAAGTTGGTACTTGCTACAGTTATGAGGACCCCTCGGGTGGAGCAGCCTTCATTCCATTAATCACTCCATTCCTCCTAGCTGGATCAATTCTCAAGCACCTAATAATGACAAGGTCATCACAAGGCTTTATTAGTTCCCCACTTGAAGGATAATTAATTTGAACAGCTAGGAATGAATTCACCTCATAATTAAGTTGACGTGCACGAGCGTGTGTCATTGGACCTTGATTAGCTGCAAGTGGTGAATGGGCTGCTGTTGTGGTTGTATCAAGGTAGCGATGTCCTCATCACATAAGAACCACGCCGCCGACTTTTTCTCAAGCCACCGACCCTATGGGCGCTGATGATTGGCTCAAGTCTGTGGAAAAGAAGCTAGCTATTGTCCAATGCAGTGACCGGGAGAAGGTGCTATTCGCATCTCATCAACTTGTTGGAGCAACTGCCGATAGGTGGGACTCTTTGTGCAATGCCCATGAGAATCAGGAGAGGATCACTTGGGCTGAATACAAGGAGAGCTTCCAATCTCATTATGTGTCGGAAGGTGTTATGATCTTGAAGAGGCAAGAATTTGAAAACTTGAGGCAAGGAAGATCGAGCGTGGGTGAATACCTCAATAAATTCACTCAACTCTCAAGATATGCGCCTGAGAATGTGAGACGGGACAGCCGGAAACAATACTTGTTCATGAAGGGCTTGAACAATGAGATCCAGGTACAATTGCTGAATTGTGATTATGCCAACTTCCAGAAGCTAGTGGACAAAGCAATTGTTGTGGAGAATAAAGTCCGTTAGATGGAGATGGATAACAAGAGAAAGGCTACATATCAGGGACAACAACAGGGAAGAAATGTTCGCCCCCACTTTGCACAACCCAGTGCGCCATACTACAACCCCTCTACGCCTGCTCATCGCCCTACTTATCTACTCCATCCAGCTCAGCCGCAACTCATGCAGCCACGCCCCGCTATGCAAGCACCTCGTCCTCCAATGCCTTATGTGCCTCGCGCTAGATTTCCTGCAAATGTTCAGAACCAAGCTCGTCCAAATAATTCTGGTACAGCAAGGAAGTGTTATACTTGTGGTGAAGCAGGACATTTTGCATCTCAATGTCCTAAGTCAGGCCTTGGTCAAGAAAGCAATGACCCAAGACAGAACCCAAGACCAAATGGAGGAGCGCCACAAGGTAACCATGGACAACAAAACCTGGTATGTGGCAATGTGAACCATGTCTCTACGGAGGAAGCGCATCAAGCGGATGACGTGGTGATTGGTATGTTTCACGCAAACCCAACCCAGCGACTATGTATTTGATTTTGGAGCATCACATTCATTCATTTCATCGAAGTATGTTGCCAAGTATAGTTTGCATATCTCTCATATGAAGTATACTCTATTGGTTAAGTCTTTTGGAGGAGAGATGAGGACAAATATAGTATGTCCAAAAGTAATCCTTAGAATAAGGGGGGTAGACTTCTTTGCCAACCTCATTATTTTGGATTCTTAAGCATTGGACATTATACTTGGTATGGACTGGTTCAGGAAGCACAATGGAGTCATTGAATGTGCCACAAAGATGGTGAAGTTGACCAATAAAGAAGGGATCACCGTAGAATTTGAAGCATCTCAACATGCACCAAAGCAAGTGGAGCTGAATCACATAGACGGTGTCGCAATTGAGGAGATTCCTGTGGTGTGTGAATTCTTGGATGTGTTTTTGGATGAGTTGCCAGTTATGCCACCTGATCGTGATATCAAATTTGTTATTGATTTAATACCAAGAACTGCACCTATAGCTAAAAGGCCATATAGGATGCCTCCTAAGGAGTTAGTGGAGCTCAAGAAGCAGATTCAAGAGCAACTAGAGAAGGGTTTTATTCGCCCAAGCTCTTCACCTTGCAGAGCGCCCGCTTTTTTCGTGGATAAGAAGGATGGATCACAAAGGATGTGTGTGGATTACCAATCTCTCAACGAGGTAACAATCAAGAACAAGTACACCTTGCCACGCATAGAAGACTTGTTTGATCAAATGAAGGGTGCTTGTGTCTTCTCCAAGATCGATTTGAGGTCAGGTTACTTCCAAATGAAGATAAGACCGTCGGATATACCCAAAACAGCTTTTCGGACACGGTATGGATCTTATGAGTACAGCGTGATGTTCTTTGGATTGACAAATGCACCTGCATACTTTATGTACCTCATGAATAAGGTCTTCATGGAGTACTTGGATACATTCGTTGTGTTGTTCATTGATTACATTATGATCTACTCGAGAAGCGAGGAGGAGCATGAGGAACATTTGAGGCTCACGTTGCAGAAATTGAGGGAACACCAATTATATGCCAAATTCAGCAAGTGCCAATTTTGGTTAAGGGAAGTGTCATTTTTGGGTCATATCATCTCAGGAGGAGGAGTATCGATCGACCTCGGAAAAATGAGGTATGTGTTGAAATGGGAACCGCCCCAGAATGTGAAGGAGATTAGGAGTTCTCTTGGGATGGCTGGATATTACCGTAGGCTCATGTGACACCCGGTTTCGAAAATGAACCAAGTGAACGCATATGTGTGCCCATGACGTTCAACACACATACACGAGTGCATTCATAAAAGAGTATATAGAAAATTACCACAAACAAGATTAATTAAGTACTTTTGTTACACAATTTAGAATATCCTCGAATACAATCTCTAATGAATATTAATGACAAATTTGAACTAATGCAGTGGAAATAAACTAAACTGAGCAAACTAAGCAAAAGGATAGCGCAGCTCCAACACTCCACAGGCAAAGCTGACGGCAGACACAGCCTAGAACTCCGCATTATCATCATTAAACTCCCAATCCTGACCTGCAACTGTTGGTGGGGGAATTGCAAGGGTGAGTACATGTCATACTCAGCAAGTGTAGAAAGTATGACATGTAGCTGATTCAAATGACGAATATAATAATGGCTAAGTGTTGAAAAGTACATTAAAACATTTGAAAAGCAACATATTATATGTATGTGAAATAAACCCATCATAAACCTAATAGTTATCATAATACCAGTCCATATTTCAATATCCATCATCCATACACCAGATTTCACCATTACCATTAACCATATTCAATACCCGAATTTAATCCATATCCAGCCATAACCACTACCAAACCATAACCATCCCAAATCCCAATTTCCCTCTAATCATGTGAGGGTCCAGGTTGCTCATAACCGGGAGCACAGCCATCATGATAGTTTTAGTCACTTTGCAGAGGTTGTACCACTTTACCCATGTGTTTGGGATTTCATCACCTTTCGATGACTATAGAATCTCAATTATGTCGTCGCACACTTTCTTAGGTGTGTGGCCAATAGATCACAAAATAGCTTTTACAAAGGGATTACTAGTCTATTTAGACCCCACTGAGGTTTCACCAGTGGTGCCTTCAACTGAGCACATCTTCAACCAAGGGCCCCCTCTTGAGCCATTCGGATCCCAGGGTAGTCCCACCAATCATCAACAAACACAATCTGACTACCCCTTCCCCGAGCATCCTTAATGGTCCAAATAGCATAGGCAAAGCCCTAATTAATCAGCTACGCCGCACCCATACTTGGCCTCATGGTGGCACTGTAAATCCTGGATGGTCGCTCCACGAACCGGTCGTTAGATCTAAAGCAAGCAATAACACCATAACATCCAACCCATCCACATATCATGCTTGCTTAGATCACCCATTACCATATCATATTAGCTGGTTTATATTAATCATAGTCTCATAAATGCATAATTAGGTTAAGTGGTATAGTTATCTTCCCATCCCAATTAATTAAGCGAAGCAAAAAGGTAAAGATCCCATCCCGACTCTCTACCATGAATTCCAGGTAACAAGGGTGGTTAACAAGGCTAGTAAACTTCCTACCATAGGACTTCCCATCAAATTGACACAAGCATGCAGTTTTGCAAACACAACATTTAATTTAGAAACAAGATCAATATGCTTCAAGGACACTTGCCTTGCTCTTGGGATTGGTTCGGGTCAAAGCCTTCAAACTCTTGGTGTTGGAGATCCTCCACGGCACTCTCTAGCGCAAATTCATCTAAATCGTGCAACAAACATACAGGACAAGAATTACAATAAAAAAGTGCACAAATATTACTCAATATGACATGATATGCATGATTGATGCAAATGCAAGGTGGAACTTGTTAATGAGTTGCTTTTAATGATCACTAACTAGTTCTAATAGCTTTTAATAAGTTTATACAGGTTTGGATTTGATTTGAAACAAATTTTAGAATCAATTCAACACAATTTAACCAGGAAAATTGGACTAGTCCGCACTTCGCGGAACTAGTGAACCAGGGTTTTCTAGATCGACGTGAATCTAGAGATTTGGGGTTGAATTCACGTAAGGAAGTAGAAGGTATACCATGTGTCTAAGACTCCAAAGGATCAAGGGTTTTGGAGGCAACACTTGGATCTTGACGATCTAGGGTTGATGATGAACTTGGATGTGAATTGGCGATGGAGAACGAAACTTGATGGAGATCTTGACCCTCTTTTGTTTCCTCTTCTTCTTCTTTTTTCTTTAGATCTCCTTCTCCCTCCTTGGTGACGGCTATCCATGAGCTACGGTTTGGTGTGATGGAAAAGTGGCAAATAGATGTCAAGCCAAGGGGTGGGGTTGTTTATATAGAAGTGGAGGGCTAGGGTTGGGGTGGATTTTGAGTTTGAGATGAGTAGGGGTCGATTTTAGGGTCCCACATGGGCTCTAAAAGAGTTAGGCACGACGTCCCTAGGCCCACTTAACATAAAACCCAAGAAACAAGTTGTGAAACAAAAGATCAACTCAGAGTCATGATTTATCAGACAAGTCCGAAAAGGGCCAAACTAGTCCGAAGTCAGACAGGGAGAAATCAGACAAGTCCGCACTGGACATCGGACAAGTCCGATCTTATCCAGAGGTGAAAATCAGACAGGTCTGGCCACAATCGGACAAGTCTGACTTTAGTCAGAGGAGAAAACGGGCAAGTCCGCTAGAGTACCGGACTATTCCGGAAAAGTCCAGGGACTTAGCAAAATTTCAAGCAATTTGGGATATCGAACTAGTCCGATATGGACCGTACAAGTCCAAAAATGTCCAGAGGGAAAAACAGACTAGTCCGCAGCAAAACGGACAAGTCTGATGGAAGTCAGAGAGACAAGTCTGATCCTGATGATAGACCTTTCAGGTATCGACGACAGCCACGTCGCGACCATCATGGTATGGGTGGTCGAGCCCTACGGCGTGAGGTACGTGACAATGACGATTCCCTACACAGCATTAAATTCTCCATACCACCCTTTGATGGTAAATATGATCCGGATGCATATCTGTCTTGGGAATTATCAGTAGATCAAAAATTTTCATGCCATGATTTCCTTGATGATAAAAAGGTTAGAGCTGCTGCTAGTGAATTCACTGACTTTTCTTATGTTTGGTGGCATGAGTATCAAACTAAAAATCCAGCTACCATACCACAAACTTGGAATGTCTTGAAACGAATCATGTGTCGTCGTTTTGTCTTCCTGTCATGCTCGTGACCTGCTGCATAAATTACAAAAACTTAGGCAAGGCAACAAATCTGTTGAGGAATATTATCAAGAACTCCAAACAGGCATGATGTGATGTGGCCTAGTTGAAAATGAAGAGGCTGCAATGGCTAGGTTTATGGGTGGTTTAACAAGAGAACTTCAGGACATATTGGCTTATAAGGAATACACTAACGTCACTCGATTATTCCATCTTGCTTGTAAGGCTGAAAGAGAAGTGCAGGGACGACACACAAGAACTAAAATTTCTGCAGGTTGAACTACCTCATGGCAGTCCCACTCAAGTGCTGCTGGTCTTAAGCATGATTCTCCACACGATGCTTCCAATCGGTTGCCCAGGACGCATGCTATCGAGACAACAAAAGGATCTACCCAAGTTGCAGCCAACACTTCTTCTTCCATCGCTCCCACCGGTAGAACAGAAGACATTCAATGCCTCCAGTGCAAGGGTTTTGGGCACCTATGAAGGGACTGCCCAAGCAAGCGTGTGCTGATTGTACGAGAAAATGGTGAGTACTCATCTGCTAGTGATTTAGATGAAACATATGTCATGCTTGCTGCACAAGATGTAGGAAAGAAGAATGATGATAAAGAGCACATTGGGGCTGATCATGGTGACTACTATGAGAGTCTTGTTGTGAGGCGTGTCTTGAGTGCCCAAATGATCAAAGCTGAACAAAACCAGCGACACAATCTATTCCAAACTAAGTGTGTGGTTTTGGAATGATCGTGTCGCATTATTATTGATGGAGGAAGCTGCAACAATTTAGCAAGTGTTGCCATGGTAGAGAAGCTTGGGATGACAACACTTCCACATCCACATCTCTACTACATCCAATGGTTCAATGACAGTGGTAAGCTTAAGGTAACACGTCTGGTTCGTGTCGAATTTGCAATTGGTTCCTAACATGATTACATTGATTGTGATGTGGTACCTATGCAAGCTTGCTCTATGCTATTTGGTCGACCTTGGCAATTTGATAAAGATACATTACATCATGGAAAATCAAATCAATACTCTTTCATGCATCATGAGAAGAAGCTTGTTTTTCACCCTATGTCTCTTGATGCTATTTTGAAGGATGACATTGCTAGAGCTTGCAAAGAGAAAAATAAGAAATCTACTCAAAATGAAAATTCAAATGTTGTAAAGGAATCGATACACCCTAAGACTGACAATTCCAAATCTACTCATGTGAAGAAGAATGAAATAAAATTGAACAGTGCTTGTTTTCTTGCTTCCAAATCTGATTTGTTTGAATTAAAAACTAACGATTGGCTATGTGTTTGCTTACAAAGAAGCTTTGTTCTCACTTCATGAAGAACCATGTGCTTTGCCCCCTACTGTCACTAAGCTTTTGCAGGAATATGCTGATATGTTTCTACATGAGGTACCAGTCGGGCTGCCACCATTGAGAGGGATTGAACATCAGATTGACCTCATCCCTGGGGTTTCATTGCCAAACCGAGCACCATACAGGACCAACCCGGAGGAGACTAAGGAGATTCAGCGACAAGTACAAAAATTGCTCGACAAAGGTTATGTGTGTGAGTCCCTTAGTCCTTGCTCTGTTCCTATTCTTTTGGTTCCAAAGAAAGATGGATCATGGCTCATGTGTGTAGATTGTCGAGCAATTAATAACATTACCATTAGATGTTGTCATCCTATTCCTAGGTTAGATGATATGCTTGATGAACTTAGGTAACATTGACAAGTGCACCTTTTGCACGGATAGAGTCTCTTTTCTTGGCTATGTTGTGACACCACAGGGAATTGAAGTCGATCAAGCCAAGGTGGAGGCGATACACAGCTGGCCGACTCCCACCACAGTCACGCAAGTACAAAGCTTTCTCGGACTTGCTGGATTCTATCGTCGTTTTGTGAAAGACTTCAGCACCATAGTAGGCCCACTACATGAGCTTACAAAGAAGGGTGCTCCATTCACATGGGGCAAGGCGCAAGAGGCTGCATTTGCAACTTTGAAGAATAGGTTAACTCATACACCCCTTCTCCAATTACCAGATTTCAGTAAGACTTTTGAATTGGAATGTGATGCTAGTGGTATTGGATTGAGAGGTGTCTTGTTGCAAGAGGGGAAACCTATTGCTTATTTAAGTGAGAAACTGAATGGGCCTAGTCTGAACTATTCCACTTATCATAAAGAATTATATGCACTAGTACGAACTTTGGAAACATGGCAACATTATTTATGGCCTAAAGAATTTGTTATACATTCTAATCATGAATCTTTGAAGCACATTAAGAGCCAAACTAATTTAAACCGTAGGCATGCCAAGTGGTTAGAATTCATTGAGTCCTTTCCTTATGTCATCAAACACAAGAAAGGAAAAGATAACATCATTGCGGATGCCTTATCTCATCGTTATAATATGTTGTCTCAACTGGATTTTAAGATTTTTGGCTTGAAAACAATTAAAGAACAATATGCTTTTGATGCTGATTTCAAAGATGTGCTAATGCAATGTAAAGAAGGAAAAACATGGAACACGTTTGTTCTCACTAATGGTTTTGTGTTTCGAGCTAACAAATTGTGCATTCCAGCTGGTTCTGTGCGTATCTTACTATTGCAGGAAGCACATGGTGGAGGGTTGATGGGACACTTTGGTGTCTAGAAGACAGAAGACATCCTAGCAAGCCATTTCTTTTGGCCGAAGATGAGATGAGATGTGAAGCGGTTTGTTGCTCGTTGCACCACCTGTCAAAAAGCTAAGTCCCATCTTAACCCACATGGTTTATACATGCCTCTCCCTGTTCCTAGTGCTCCATGGGAGGATGTTTCTATAGATTTTGTTTTAGGATTGCCTAGAACAAAGAAGGGGAGGGATAGTATTTTTGTTGTTGTGAAAGATTTTCTAAAATGGCACACTTCATACCATGCCACAAAACTGATGATGCTACCCATATTGCTGATTTGTTCTTTTGAGAAGTTGTTCGTTTGCATGGAGTTCCAAATACTATTGTTTCAGATAGAGATGCAAAATTTCTTAGTCATTTTTGGAAAACCTTATGGGCTAAGTTGGAGACAAAATTGCTCTTTCCTACCACTTGTCACCCTCAAACTGATGGACATATCGAAGTAGTGAACCGTAGTTTATCTACCATGCTTAGGGCTATTCTGAAACATAACATCAAATTATGGGAATAATGTTTGCCTCATATTGAATTTGCCTACAATTGTTCGCTGCATTCTACTACAAAATTGTGCCCTTTTGTAACACCCAAATTTTTTTCAAAATTTGAAAACCAAAAAAAAATGTACTAGGAATGCATCATGCAGGGTTGCATTTGATTGAAAATTTGATTTCAAAATGCTCTAGCAAACCATTTGAATTTTAAAAGCAATTCAAATTGTAAAAGAATGAAACAGAAAAGAGAAAACAAAATAAAAAAAAAGAAAACCACCGCTTGGGCCTGCCCCGACCCACTTCTTTCCCCCTCCCCCCCCCCCCCCACTTTCCCTTCTCCCTCCCGCCGGCCAGACCCCGCGACGGCCCAAGGCCAGTCGCGCCTCCCTCTCCCTTTCTCTGTGCGTGGATCCCGCCGGTCAGCCCTTTCCCTCTTCCTCCCGCGCCGCGCCCGACCGCACCCAGTGATGCCGCCCGATTTCAAACGCCGACATGAAATCTCTGGCCATAATGGCCCCTGTCACCTTCCATCGCCGGGGATCGCTTTCCTTACTTCGCCGCCCCCTCTCCACCTATAAAACCCGGCAGGCACCCCCATTTTCCCCTTCCCCGAAGCTCCGAACCCTAGCCGCCGCACCAAGGTAATGGCGCCGCCATTCCCGCCGCTTGACCCCCTATTTCTCCCTCCCTATTGGTCTGACGCGTGCGCCGTGCTACCAGGGACTCGCCGGACATATTCTCTTTGAGAGAACGTCGCCGCAACGCCGTCTTCGTCGAGCTCCGCCGAGGACCGCCGCCGGTCGACGTCGCCGACGCACCTATGCCCCGATTCAAGCCCCGCGACCCCCCTAGGTGAGCTCCTATCATCTCCCTCTCCCTTTTCCGCGTTAGCACCGAGGCGTTGGGCAACGATTTGGCCGATCCGGCCATCTCCGGTGACCCCGCCGCCGTGCGCCGCCGAGTATGGCGTGCGCGCCACCGCGCCCTAGGGTGTGCGTCGCCCCTGGGCGACGTGGCCCCATCTCGGCCGCCCATCAAGGGCCGACGGCCGAGATTAGAAGGGGAACATGTATGTAGAGAAATTTCCCTCCCAAAACTAAGCATGGCTAAGTGTAAAAGTAATAGTAACATCTACCCAAACCAACCTGGTGACAAGGAATTATATGGAAGGGTGCAGTAAATATGATTCAATTTATTAAGCATGCAACTAACTAAAACTTAATAAAACAGGTGCAAAATGGTCAAGGAACTTGCCTTCTTCGGAGTGTGTGTCGGTGAAGTGGTAGTCCTGAAGATTGTAAGTTGGCTTGGGAACCGACTCTAAATACATCATCGCATGCGGAACGGAAAGTAGCAACACACAATAAGAGACAAGAGAATACAGGCACACCACAAATAAGTAAACACAAAAGAAAACCTATGCAATTACGTTGCTAACACTATGTCCTTAGTTAAGATTTTAATTACTGGTGTGGGTGGAAGTTTGGTTGTTAGTGTTAATGTGGGTTTATTAGGAATTCAGCACAATCAGCAATTTAAATACATTATTTTATCCTCAACAGATTAGGGAATAATAATAAAATAATATCATAAGTGATCTATGCAAAAAGAGAGAGTTGTGATCATTTATTGAGATTTGGTGAATTGAATTGTAGTGGATAGGAATCTGGCGGGTTGGTTTGGTTGGTATGGTGCAGTATGCACGAGACCCAGGTTTTGGGGTATGAACCTTGCCAGATTCTATGGACCGGTTTATGGAGAAAGCCACTAAGCTTTATAGTATCGCCACAAGACTGAGTATGGGGCAGCTTGGTCGATTAATTAGGCCTCTCCCGGTGTAGTATTAGTGATTGGACAATGCGGGGAATTGGTTCAGGGTGTACTACCTTGGGATCCGCATGGCTCAAGAGGGGGCAACTGGGGTGTTGAGTCGTGGTGTAATGGCTCACACTTTTGTACAGGGGTGAAACCTCACAGGACTAGTACGCGTCGGGAGAATCCTTTGTAAAGACCTCGTAGTGATCTCCTGGCCTCACACCAAAGGAAGTGTGCAATGTGGTTCGCGACCATGGGCATCAGGGAGGTTTACTTAGTCCACCTGGCAACAGGGGATGAAATCACGGCTTGAGGGTAAAGGGTACATTCTCTGCAGAGATTTAGAAACTGTCATGACAGCCGTGCTCATGGACAAGAGCGGCTTGGTGTCCAATTCATAATTAGTCAATGATCGGGAACAGTGGTTTTGGTTGGTTGGGACTTGGATTACAAATGGGTTATGGTTGGGTTCATACACTTAGAAGTAGGTGCTAATGAAAGCTAAGGATAGGTTGTAATGCTATAGTGCTTAACCCAAATTTGGCCTTCCTTTCTATAAACCCACATGTCATGTTTTCCCCACTTGCTGAGTACCGTTGGTACTCAAACTTGCTTGTTGCTTATCTTTCCTCAGCCTACAATGGAGAAGAGGTGGAGCATGAAGACTTCTTCGCCGATCCGGAGGAGATGTTCTAGGCTGGCGCAACCCCCGGGCAACGCCTGTGCATGGAGCCACACTAGTTTACTTTTGCTGCTGCTTTGTTTGTAATCTTATTTTAGACCTATGGGTCATTATTGTAAGACATTTATGTACTCGAACATGGCCTGTAATAAATGATATTACACTTTCGTCTACAAATGTATGATGTGAACCGATCCTGGCATACATGTGGAAGTCATCTGGTTGTCTTGTTGGGACCGGGTGTGACACCTTTTCAGATTGTATATGGTTTTATCCCTCGTGCTCCCATTGATCTTTTGGCTTTGCCACCTTCAAAGAAATTGAATTTTGATGCTTATCGTCGTGCTGAATTAATTCTTAAAATGCATGAGCAAACTAAAGCAAACATTGAGAGCATGAACGCTAAGTATCAACAAGCCAGTAGCAAGGGTAGAAAGCATGTTACTTTTGAACCTGGTGATTTGGTCTGGGTGCATTTGAGAAAGGATATATTTCCTGATTTGAGAAAATCTAAATTGCTACCTCGAGCTGCTGGACCCTTCAAAGTGCTTTAAAAAATTAATGATAATGCATATGAAATTGAGTTGCCTGCACATTTTGGGGTTACTTCCTCTTTTAATATTGCAGATTTGAAACCATATGTGGGCGAGGAAGACACATTTGAGTCGAGGACGACTCAATTGCAAGAAGGGGAGGATGATGAGGACATCACTACCGTTGATACAACCACAACAGCAGCCCATTCACCACTTGCAACTAATCAAGGTCCAATGACACGCGATCATGCACGTCAACTTAATTATCAGGTGAACTCATTCTTGGCTGTTCAAAGTAATTATCCTTCAAATGGGGAACTATTAAAGACTCGTGATGACCTTGTTATTATTAGGTGCTTGGGAATTAATCCAGCTAGGAGGAATGGGAGGATTAATGCAACGAATGCTGCTCCACTCGAGGGGTCCTCGTAACTGCAGCAAGTACCAACTTAAAAGGGGCATAACTTTCAACTCCCAAGGTTGTTTAATGCAAATAAGTACTTGTTGGAAAGGTCTCTTTGTCTACTTTCCATTGGATCAAGAATCAAAGGCAGGTGACGCTTGAGCTGCTCAAGAAAGGCCGAACAAGACTCGTGACTCCATGCTGAGTTCTAGTCTTCCTCCTCAATATAAACAACTAGCAGCCATAGGAAGAACTTGGATTTTGTTTTCTGTAAGTTTAGCCATTGCTACTTCCTTGTAACGCAAGTGCCGATGAGACCTTCCGATTACTTGAATCAGAACCCCAACTTATCACACCCGTGAGTGTTTTCTTGTTATCTTGTTCTTGCTTGTTCTTCGATTGCCTGCAGGTTCAAGGCTGTTCTTGGAACGGCAAGAACAACAACAACAGGAGCCGGTGTAACTATCGCTAAGGCGCAACACCCTTGTGGTTCTTGTAGTCGGGTAGCACAACGTCAACCTCCACCTATATCGTAGTTACCAGGAGACGGTGTAATTGTCGCTCAAGGCGCCACACCATTTTGGTTGTGGTAGTCGGGCAACCAATGTCGGCCTTTACCAAATTCATTCACCACCAACATCTCTCATCAAAAGATAGGGCATCCCCCGTACCTATTGGGTTTATCATCAACTATCATCCAGGAAAGGCTAATGTAGTGACGGATGCTTTGAGTCGGAAAGGTGTAAATCATCAGCTCACGGTTCGAGAATTTCCATCCGAGTTATGTAAGGAGTTTGAATGGTTGAATCTTGGATTTATGAATGAGATGGGGATAATGGAGTTAAATCTGACCTTGGAGCAGGAGATTTGAGAGAGTCAAACAAAGGATGAGGAAATTCAAGAAATCAAGGAAAGGACCCAAGAGGAAAGAGAATTCAGGTTTGATGAGGATGACCACAATACCTTATGGCTTGGTAAAAGAATCGTCGTGCCTAGTGTGAAGCATATTCGGGAGACAATATTAAAAGAAGCACATGACTCGCCATACTCAATTCATCCCGGTTGTACAAAAATGTACAAGGATTTGAATACATGTTATTGGTGGGCTAGCATGAAAAAGGATATAACTGAATATGTCGCGTTGTGTGATTTGTGCCAACTAGTGAAGGCGGAACATCAAAGACCTGATGAGGACATCAACACCCTCGATACATCCACACCAACTCAGCTACCGGTTTCTGGTCCGATCACTTGCACTCGTGCACGTCAACTAAACTATGAGGTGAACTCGTTCTTGGCATTATGTGCATCTTATCTAGACCGTGGAACTACGTGCTTTCTTGTTTTGCTTAGGAACAATGGAGAGGAGCCAATGGGAAGGGAATTTGCGCGAACGGGATTTGGAAAGCAGAACAGCACCAACTTGTGACAGCCACCACTACTTCATACGGGCTCCGATCTAGGCGTTCAAGTACTTCCTGGAAATATTATCAAGTCTACTTTCAAATGAATCTGGCCTCATGTCCATATCTATTCGGAGTCGGCCGCAATAGTTATTTTAATACCAAGACCTTTTCTGTCCATAGTGCTGCATCACCAAAATTGGGCCCATGGCCCATGTATCGTTTGGAGTCCATTAGGGACTCGTGATTAGGGTTTCTCATGACCCTAGGGAGGTAATAAATAGTAGCTGCCGCCCTCATTAGCTGGTGGGTTTTGTTTATTCATAAGTAGCTTCTGCTGCTTCCTTGTACACGTGCGTGTCGACTAGATCGCCCGTCTACTTGTATTCAGAACCCTACTTCAGATTGATTCAACTGATAAGTACTTGTTCTTCTTGTTCTTGCATGTTCTTTGATTGCTTACAAGAACAAAGGCCCTCGTGGTCAGGATGATTGTGCGTCAGCAAGATCAATACAACTTCGGAGTCGGTGTACCGATCGCTAAGGCGCATCGTCTTGGGGCGGTGTAGTCGGATTGCCAACGTCTTCTCCTCCACAAATTGAACCCTCCTATTCTCATCGAAAGAACGGGAACCAAGATCCTATCAAGTGGTAATCAAAGCAAGGTAGAGTGCTACCATTACTTTTCTTTCCGCTGTTATCATCCTATAGTCCAGAAAAAGCCCAAAAAATACCAGATCTATTTTTTCCATTATTCCTAGACCATTGTGCCTTTTACTTTCTCTACTTAGTCAAGACTTGTTGAGTTCATGGTTGCTAGATCGCCCCTCCAGACTTGTCCATTTTTGTTGCGGACTAGTCCGATTAAGTCTATGTTCCTTCCAGACTTGTCCGTGATTGAGTGCAGACTAGTCCGATCATTGGTACGGTTTCTGAATAAGTTGTCAAATCCCCGGACTTATCCGATCTATGCTGGACTTGTCCGTTTTGCTCCTTGGACAAGACCGAACTTGTCTGGACCTCCTACAGGACTCGTCCTTTTTTTCTCTGTCCAACATCGGACTAGTCCGACCCCTAGCGGACTTGTCTGGTGTGCCCGACTCGGATCAATCTTTTCCTCCATGACTTGTTTTTGGGTATTTACCTTAATCGGGCCCAAGAACGTTTCCTAACCCCTGTGGATCCCATGTGGGACCCCTACACGGCCTCCACCGCCTTGAACATGAAATCCATCAAACCCTACCACCTCCACCTCTATATAGACACCCCATCACCCCAATTTTCCATCTCTTTGCCACAATTACGAAAAAACAAACCCTAGTTTTGGGAGCCGCCATTAAGAGAAGATCCAGCAGCAAGGAGGAGGAGGAGAACTTGAAGGAGGATCGATCAAGCAAGATCTTCATCGACTTTTCATCCATCATCACCAGTTCACCCTCAACTCATCCAAATCATCAAGATCCAAGTGTCTCACGTCCAATTCTTGATCCTTGGATCTCTAAGCACGTGGTACACCCTCTACTTTCACTTTTCCACGTGGATTCAATTCCAATTCTCGTTGATCAAGAAAACCCTAGTTCACAGGTTCTGACCAGGGCGGGCTAGTCCGACCTCTGAAACCGGACTTATCCGGCTTTTGAATCTGAATTCTGCTAAATTGATTCCAAATTGACTCGAATCAACTCGGAACCTATTCAAACTTGTTAGAAACCTTCGTAACAAGTTAGTAAACATTAATAGCAACTTAATGACAAGTTTCACCTCATAATTACATCAATCATGCATGTCATGGCATATTGAGTAATATATGAGCATTTATTGATTGTAATGCCTGTTCTGTATGTTTATTGCACCGAATAGCAGGTGTTGCTCTAGAGGGTGCTGTCGAGGACCTCCAGTACCAGAACTTCGAAGCTTTTGACCCTAATCAATCTTAGGAGCAAGGCAAGTGTCCTTGACCATATTGATTCCATGTTTTTAAATGTTTTGTTTGCAAAACTGCATGCTTGTGTCAAATTGAATGGAAACCCATGATAGGTATTTACAAGACTTGTTTGACCATCCTTGTCGCTTGGAATACGTTGTAGAGAGTAGGGAAGGGTATTTTACCTTTTTGCTTCGCTCTAATTAATTGGGATGGGAAAATAACCAAATGACCTAATTATGAATTAATGGATGATGACTTGATGAACATGATCAATTGGTAACATGGGACTTGGGAGATCCAAGCAAGCATGGTTTGTGGATTGGGTTGGACTATATGGAGGTTTGCTTGCCTTGCATCTAAGGACCGATTCATACGAGAATAAGCCAGGACTACAGTGCCACCACAAGGCCAAGTATGGGTGCGGCTTAGCCAATTAATTAGGTGTATTGCCAGCGTCAATTCAGATCATTTGGAGGAGCAGGGAATGGGACTCGATTGGGTTTGCAAAAGTGGCGGGACTGCCCTGGGATCCGAACGGCACAAGAGGGGGCCCTTGGTTGGATGTGCTCAGTTGGAGGCATCACCACCGATGAAACCTTAGTGGGCCTGAATATGCTGGTAGTCTCATTGTAAAGGCTATTTTGTGATCTCTTGGCTATACACCTAAGGAAGTGTAATTGGCGTAAGGGAGGTTTCTTTAGTCGTTGACGGGTGACAAAATCACGAACTTGTTGGGTAAAGTGGTACAATCTCTACAGAGTGTTAAAAATTCTCATGATAGTCGTGCTCCCTGTTAAGAGCACCTGGATGACCTACATGATTAGAGTGGAAACTTGGGATTTGAGATGGTTCGGTCATGGTTGTGGCCTGAGTTGTGATAATTGAATATGGTCGATGATAATGGTAAGAGCTTGGTATTTCGATGGATAATCATTGTTGGATGTGACATAATGGTAATTCATGGTAATGGACTCGTTATTGGTAATTACTTGGGTTATGTTGGGATAAATTTCACATAGACATTGTAGGATGCTTTTTATATGTTTTAAATTTACTTTTCAATGATTAGCCATTGTTTATTATCATTCCTTGTTTAATCTATATGTCATACTTTTCCACACTTGCTGAGTACAACATGTACTCACCCTTGCAATTCCCCCACCAATAGTTTCAGATGATGTTTGGGAGTATCTTGAGGATAATGTAGAGTACTAGGCTGTGTGCTATCGTCGACTTGCCTGTGGTGTTTCTTGGAGCCGCGCTACCCTATTCGCTCAGTTAGCTTAGTTTGCTTAGTTTCTTAATTAGATTATTTCCGCTGCAGTATTAGCCTCATTATCATTAATGATCATTAGAGCCATAATATGAGGATTATTTGAATATTATAATAAAAGTACCTTCTTAATTAATCTGTGTTGTGGTAATTATATGTATATCGATTGTGATGTACTTGTGTATGTGTGTTAAACATCCTAGGTACACATATACTGCACTTGGTTCATTTTCAGAACCGGGAGTCACACCAGGTCTTGTCACGACAGATTTATTTCCTCTTGAAAGTCCACGCCATTGAAGATCCCATAGTCTTTCCGTTGGTGAAGTAGGTCTGGATACGTGTAGGCCTGCATATGGGCTGAGCGAGCCCAAGGGCCAACAGGCCCCCCTACTAACTAGGCTGAATGAATTAGGATCAATATGAAATATTTAAGAAAAAGGATTGGATTGGGTCGGATCATATATAAAAGGGATAGGATTTTAGACACGACCCATTTATGAAAAAAGGGACCAGCCCGCGAATCATGGCACATTATACGCTCGTAGGGTTATCAGCCGATGGAATGCAGGGCAAGCCGGCCACCCCCCCCCCCCCCCCCAGTATCTCCCTCGCCGATCTTGAGCTCGTCGGAGAAGCGCTCCATAGCCATCTCAATCTACTTGCAGTATCGTAAGTTGTGGCTAGAGATGGCATCCAGGGCGCCCACCTTCTCGTCAGCCTCCCGCTATGCGCACTGCTCGGCGTTGCAGCGCCACTGCGTCTCCAGGTTGGCCAGCCACTGCACAGCCTCAGCCGCCTCCATGGTAGTGTGGCACTTGGTCTTCACCATCTCGACCATGGCCACAGCGGCCTCCTCCGTGTGCCGAGCCTCCTCAAGGCGCTAAGACTCCTCCAGCTTCATCATCTGGAGCTCCTTTGTCTGCTTCTTGGCGTTGATGGCCTCCTTGCATGCAACATTGTACATGTACATCGTCTGCATTAGCTCCAGCCACAGCCGCCGCATCTCCCTATCCACGCCCCCTGTCGCATCTTAAACTAACATGATAATTCATGATTGCAGGAATGAAGGCCAGACTAGGAAAGGAACGCAGGGTGAGCTATTCATTTTCTTGGTCACTACATGCATGATTGCAGCTACCCCCGAATGTTTACTAACATGAACGTCTTCTTCTTGTATTGTGATTGTGTATTGGCGACTAACCTACAGTTTACCCAAGGCGGCTCTCGACGTGCGGCGGTCGGCCCCCCCTCCCTCCGGCGGATCTCGACGGGCGGCGGTAGAGGGATCCTCGTGGCAGACTTCTATGGTGCCAGGAGGCAGGTATTGTACCTCCTCTCGATCTTTGTTTCATTGTATTATTGTAAACTGAAATACATACATGTAAGTTATTGATGCGCTTCCTACACATTTCTAAGTTATTGATTATAAACTACAAACTGGATGCCTGTATGGTCTTGTTTGTTGCTGATTTGTGACTTGAATGACTGATAATGCAATGAAAGTCATGTTTCTTGTTTGCAGTGACTGTATTTATACCATTGCAGTTTGATTTATGTGATGGAGAGGGTACCTTCAGTTTCTAAGAGGGTTCCTTCAGTTTCTGAGGGGGTAGGTGACAGTCGCGAGTTAGCAGACCAATCAAGTTGCTCTTCTAAAAAAAAGAGCTTTGGTTTGTTAGTTCTTTGAAATTGATTCTGTTGATGGCAACGGTAAAGCAATATGTAAATATTGCAAAATGCACTTGTCTAATGAATCTGGGAAAGGAACAAGTCACCTAAATAGGCATATTGGACATCATTGTTTGGAAATTCCACAAGAGGGCAAAACAACATTCGTGAAAACTCTAAAGCAGAAGTCTAGTGAGCGAGAGGAGGTCGTCTTTGACCCTGATGTTTTCCGCACATTGATTGCCATGTTTTTTATTAGTGCGGAGATTTCTTTTAGAAAAGCTTATGGCCCATATTGGAAAAAGTTGATGAATTACTGCCACTCATCTTTTAGAGCAGTTGGTCGACAAAGTGTGCGAGCTGATACCCTTTAAGTGTATGAGGATGAGAAGCATCAATTGCTTGATGTAATTGCAAGGTTGGATTCACATGTTAGTTTAACAGCTGACTTTTAGACTTCTAACCAGAATCTTGGATATCGCACACTTTATAGATCAACAATATCTCCTGTTCAAGGAAATCCATTCATTCAAGCAGATTTCTTTCCCACATACATCATATGTTGTTCAAGATGGCATCACCTCTTGTTTGATGGAGTGGGGTTTGGTTGGCAAGGTGTTCACACTAACACTAGATGATGCGACCGTGAATGATAGGGATGCTAGAGACATTCATGGTGCCTTAGGTGGTGATATGCTTTTAAAAGGTGAATATCTGCATGTGTGTTGTGCTGCACATGTGCTTAATATCATGGTTCAACAAGGTGTCAAGATTATCCCTCATGCAATATCAAGAGTGCGAGATATCATGAAAGTTGTGACATCAACACCTTCTCGCTTGCAGGTTTTCAACTCCATAGTTGAGAATTTAGGGCTTAAAACTAAGTTGGGGATTGTTATGGACGTTCCACATCATTGGAATGTGACATACGATATGCTACATGAGGCCCTTGAGTATAAAGTAGTTCTAAAAATAGATATTCTAATGAGCAATATCATGTTGCTCCAACGGAGCAAGAGTAGAGTAAAGTTGATTCTCTTCATAATTTTCTTCAAGCATTTAGTGATGCAACTCAAGCTTTCTCTGCTCATAATCATTCCACATCACATTTGTTTTTGAAGATGGTTCTTGCTATTAGAGATGTATTGCTAGATGAGTCTCGAAATTCGAATGAGCTTTTGAATGAGATGGCTATTGCAATGTACATCAAGTTTGAAAAATATTGGGATAGGCCTAATATAGTTCTACTTATAGCGGTCGTGTTTAATCCTACATTGAAAATGGAATTTCTTAGATTCTATTTCTATACAATCAATGAGAACGTTGAAGAAAAGCTTGTCTAAAATCAGCTATGAACAAATTTTATGAAGAGTATGAGAAGGTTTTGATAAGAGATAATGTGACTGTGAGTACTCTAGTTGATCAGAACATATCTGTCATTGGTTCTGGTTCTTCGTTGAGACGTCCACTTTTGGGTAAAAGAAGAGTTGAGTTGGCTTTTGCCCAATTTGCATCAGAAAGACTTGATTCTCGAACACAACAATCAGAACTAGACAAGTATCTTGAGGATCCTAGAGTACAAATCAATGGAGATGAGAACTTTGATATCTTGGCATGATGGAAAAAAATCAGATGTATATCCAATCTTTCCTGAATTGGCTAGAGATTTTTTGGGCATTCCTGTCAGCACGGTTTCCTCAGAATCTGAATTTAGTACTGCTGGAAGGCTACTTGGAAAAGAGAGAACGTCACTTGCTCCTAAAACTCTTGAAGCTTTTTGAGTTGCTCTAAAGATTACTTCATTGGATTTAGTTCTGAGGATGAAGGTAATTTAAGTAGTAAATTAATTTTATCTCTTTTATAGTGTTATATTACCAATTTAAATTGCATTTTAGTATTTTTATCAATTCATTGTACAGATCAATTGATGGAGGGAAAGCTTTGATGAGGATGAAGATGATGACACATTTTGGGATCCTGCTCCTTCATTATGACAGGTTATGACTTCATCAATTTCAGTTCTTATCAACCAATATCACTTCATCACTTTAAGTTTGTATCACTTCATCACTTTCAGTTTTTATCACTTCATCATTTCATTTTCAGTTTTCATCACTTGCAGATTTTACATGCTCTTATTGATGTGGAAACTATTCCTGTTCAGCAATGTAGTAAAGAGAAGGGTGATATTGATGTGGAAACTATTGAGGTCGAAATGCTCATCAGGTACCTGTTCTTGGTATACTTCAGCTTGTAGTCCATTAGGATTGCAAATTCCTGTTCTGGTATACTACAGATTGTAGTCAATACAACACTATATCATGCGAACGTGAAAGATGCTCAATTCAATGTCGAATTCTTCAAACAATTTAATGTTGTTCTCAATGGTCTTGATAATTTGGATGCTAGACGACATGTTGAAGTTCCCACTACTACAATAAGCCTCATCGCAGACGGCTCCAAACGTATTATCACACACGGTTTCTAAAACCACCTGAAACGAAGAGCCTGTGATAATCTGCAATTTTGCAGGCAGTTCTTTACTTACGCTAGCCACCTGTGAAGACATATTATCACAGGCGGGTCATGCAACATATATAACCGCATGTGATAATTGTGTTATCACAAGCGGATCTTTACCCACAAGCTGCCTATGAAGGTAGTTTATCGCAGCAGGTTTGTACCATAACAATAACCACTTGTGATAATTAGGTTATCACAGATGGTTCTTTACCTATATCTAGCTGCCTGTGATAATGATATTTCACAGGCAGGTCTAGCCGTAGGTAAATAACTGCCTGTGATAAGGCGTACCCTATGTAGTACTACCTGCTGTTATTTCTAATTTCCAGATCAATTCAATATAATCACAGAAGTCAACAACATTATCACATAAGTAAAAAATATAATCACAAAAATCATCTCATAGAAGTCAATTTCACTAAAACAATATACATATGTACAAGTTACATTTACAAATCATCTCATAGTTTACAAGTTTCACTAAAAATTGTTTCTATTGGCATAGTCGCAAAGATCTGGCACATCAGCTTTTGCACCATTCTCATCAAAGAACTCCCCTCTTTTGTACAAAATTTCACGATGCACGAATTGACACAGTTCAACAGCAATCTTGTCGGCTCCTCCACCAGGCATACTTCTACAAATCGCCATTCTTCGTTCACATTCTTCGTGTGCTACAATGAAACACATAACAAGGTTTAGAATGTGTTGGTTTGAAGAATCTCAAAGTATAGATCAAAGTGAGAGTATACAGTAATTTATTTGGTATTTTTGGAGTAGTTGTACTATGAGCAATTGAATTTTGAAGTTAGAATCAAAATCTGAAAATAATGAAACTCAAAAGTAAGAAAATAAGATATCGACATTAAGAATAACTTACATCATCACGATTCACTCTATATTCGCTGGCGGTCCGAAGATGCTCGCATACATAATATCCGCATAAGACACTCCTAGCAGACTGCTTCGAACAAAGATAATACGATTCACTCTATATTCGTTGGCGGTCTGAAGATGCTCGCATTCGTATTAGGAGGTCTCTGACCGCCAAGCTGTTCTGCATAAAACCGCCAAGCGCTGTAATACAAGAAATGTCTTATAAAACTTGTCAACACATTCTAAATGTGTGTAAATTAAAAGTATCAAATAAATGTACAGTTTCAAAATGGAAAAGAAATCTTTGTAACGATCTAGTGGGTAATCGGCTGAGTCCAAGACTATTGCCAAACCATACGTTGGCTTGATGAAGATCATTATGTAGTGATTACTGCACACATGCAAACACACGTGTTAACAGCTAGCAATAATTGCTATTTCAATATCATGTGTCAAACTTACTCGAAGTGGTACGGAGCCTTTACGAGGTACTTACCGTCTCTGACAAAGTAAAACATTGCATGTCCTATGTAAGCTGCAACTTCTGCCCTTCTATCCTTCTTAAGTTTTGTGATTGATTTTTCAAATTCCTTTTTTTTCATGTGCTTGAACTGTACTGAGTCTCGATCCGCCTTGACGTCGAATAGCATCTTTGCAACTCGTGTAGGGTCAAGGATACCTGTCTTGCTTTTTCATTATCCATGTATTGCATCCTATTGAAGAAGTCCAAAATTGTTATAATCTCATGAAATGTGTATGCATGTAGTAAGAAAAGCAAATGCAAAATATTAGAGGCACTTACAAGCACTAGACGAGTAGCAGGTTGATTTTGAGCATGCCCTGATGGAAAAGGGTACACAACTCTTCAAATAAAATGACTCGTTTATCTGCTCCAGTGCTCCAGAATGCATCTTTTGGAACACAAAATGTGACACAAGAAAGATCATATTTTGTGCTGGCAGTGATGTACCACTCGTGCATTCTTTGAGCGGGGCAGGTTTTTTGCTAAGTTGTAAGGATGTCATGAACGGCTTCCCATTCTAAAATTCAGGAGGAACATCCTAAAGCTTGTATATTGGAACTCCTAGTTTAACTAAAGTCGTCTGCTGATTATACATGACACCGTCTTCTTCCCACTCCTCGATATCTTCTAATGCTGGCTCATGAGAAGAACAAGATGCACTCAATTTTCTAATATTTTCCTTCATATTTTCCAAATACTTTGACACTTTTGATTAAAGTTTCTTAATTTTGTATGAGCTAACTTTGATAGGCACTGATGATCGAGGAGTAGTCGTTAGAAGTTGGACACTAGCTTGTTGTTGAACCTGTTGTTCAACTGATTGCTCTTTACTCTCAGTAGTTGGCTCTATTACTACTTCAAGTTGTTGCTCAACTGGTTGCTCTTTACTAGCAACAACTTGCTCTGGTACTGCTTGAAGCTGTTGTCCAACTAGTTGCTCTTGGTTATCTTTACTAGCAAGGTTACTATCATCCTTGCTGAGACATAGGGGAGTGAATCTTCCTAGACTGGAAGTGGATCTTCCTGGACTTTCACCTTAGAAGATGGGGTTGCAGTATTTTGAGATGCGACAGGGCTAGAAATCGGCTCATCGTCCAACATGATATCGCGTCGGTGCCAAAGGATTAATTGGTTGATAGCCTGCCCCAGAGTCGCGATCCCCTCATGTGCGATGTGGTCTATTTAATAATCTTCATAATCATTATCAATGATCTGAAGAACTTTCACCACAACATAATACAACAGAAGTGGATTGCTATTGAAGTCACAATCAGCTTTGCCATAGCAGTGGCAACCTGTTTGGTTTTGTTCCTTGCTCTACCGATCGGGACAAGAAGACGACAAGATCTGTCCTTAGCAATATCACCGATAGCGAACTTATGGGTTGACCCTGAGCCTGGCACAGAACCTACACTGCTAGGGTAGGCAGCTGGAGATACCAATTGCTCCTTTGGCACGGGAACCATCGATGTACTCGGTGCCACTAATTGTCCCGATTGTCTAAGTTGTTCCATTATTTCTTGCACATTTTCCTTGAACTTTTGAGCAATCGTTTCATCAAGTGTTTTCATGAACTTCTCACGTCTTCTATATGTATCTTTATCTTTCGGGAAACCATCTAGCCAAGACATTGGAGAAGAGATTGCTCAAACCCGTCCACTATGTTCAGGGTTTCCTAGGATAGCGATAAGTTGGTCATTCTCCCTCTTCGGCTTGAAGAGACCCTTCTGTTGCTTCTCAATTACTTATTTCATTTTTCCTCTACTTCATTCATAGAGTTGGGCTTTTCAAGTTTTCCCTCGCTGGTCAAACCTGACCGAGCAAAGTCCCACCGCTGAGTTCCCTCATCGCAGCCTTCTAACAAGTGAGGATTGCCCTTACTGGTAATTTCGTCTAATATCTTATTCCATTTCTGGACTTTGGGGGCATATCTGGCAGACCCCGAGTGATGATGATATTTGTTCTTTTTGGCAAGCTCTGACCTAGTTGCACTTAGGGCTTTAGCATCAGGTGTGGTCTTTTGACGAACAAATTCTTGCCACTGAGCTTGTGTGATTTTTACCATCTTCCTCGGGCTATGGACCTTATCGACCTTAACATAAGCATTCATTTCACTCACCCAGCCACGAAACTTCTTGCCGTAAGAGACCAATGTTGCTTTCTTTACAGCTTCTTCCGTACCTTTTGGGAACTTGAATTGTTTCTTTATCCTTTCCCACAACTCATTTTTGGTCTCCTCAGGTAATTTTCTCCAATTCTCGGTTGTGATCGGCACGAGCTCTCTAACAAGAAAACCGCATGCATTTCAGTACTTGGTAATTGAATTCAGTGGTTCTTGGGGAAGCCCACCTGGACTGACCCTTGTTATGTACATGATGCAGTCCAATGGACCCTTATTGGGACCTCGTTGCCCTCGTTTCCGCTTGAGTGAACCTGAGGATTGATCCATTGGAGAACCTTCTGCGGTTTGAGGAGCCGAAGTCACCTCGTTGTCTTCGCGATTAATCTAGGTAGAAAAGAATTATAAGACTTCGTATACTTGACAACCAACATTAACTTGAACTGCTAAAGTTAAGATTCGTGATCTATACCTCATCGACAGGATCATATTCCAGGTCGAGATCCTCTGAAGTATTTTTAATTTTTATATTCGGAAAAGGATCCAATGGACTGTGAAAGGAGTGTGAACTGCTGGTGTCAATAAACTTCATATTGTCTTCTTTATTGTTACTACCAGCACCTGTCTTCTTAGGGCTTTCCATGCTAGAATTAATAAGACAAAAAGTATAATGAATAGCATATTAACTCTACATGAAGTGTTGCATGAAGAAAAAGATGGAAGCATTCTAGGGTTTGATAATGCATTCTAGGGTTTAAGGCGACTGACCAAGGTGATTGACCAAGTTCCATTCTAGGGTTTGAGGCAACTGACTAAGGCATTAGCTAGGCATGTGTATTGCTTGTATCAAAAGCCACCAAGAACAATTATATCAACAATTAAACAATAACAATTCACAATGTTTTCAAGTTGCCTAGTCGACCCTAGTCGCCTACCCACTGACTAGGTCGACTAATCGATCCTAGTCGACCCTAGTCGGTCCTCTAATCGTCAAGACTATTTTTTCCTCTTAATCATCTCACGATCACAACATAGTAGTCGACAACATTGCATATATCACAAGCACACAAATAAACCACAAATTTAGAATTACAGGTTAAATAGTGCATACAAGAATTGGTAAATTTTATTTACAAGTCTATTGAGCAATGATACGGTTAAACATGCAAGGAACACATCTTCCACTAAAGGTTCAAGTTCACATTAAACTAGCACTATGTAGCGAAAATCAACATTTGAAAACAACAAGGGTCTAATAATGTCTACCCACAACACCATCGGCACCGGTAATGTCATGTGAAAATAACATCTTACAAACCCGTTCCCACGAGGGATGATAATCTTCATCACAAGGAGTACTATGGTCCAGCAGAACTATCAACCACTTGTGAGTGTCAAACAATTTATGAAGTCATGGCCAAAACACGAGTATAAGGTGAGATATTCGACTTGCTATACCATTACATCCAGCATGTGGTTAAAATGGATGGTGCTTAGGATAAAAATAAAGGGACACATTCCTTGATTGACCGAGAGGGACTACAATCCAAATCGCCTCTCATTACACAAGTTCATCTTCTTTCATATTTTATCCCATATCTAAGTATATTATGCCCTATGCTTGTTAACAGTGGTGGCCTTGCCACACAATTCAACTTTTACCGGTATAAGCATGGCTAAGCTTGACACTTCGCAAAATAAAAACTAACCCAGACCTTCGTGGGGCGGCTAGGGTTCAAAAACTTGAGGTAATCTATGCACCTAGGGCGACACAGTTCATCTTCTTGAGGCGGCTGACCAAGGCACCTAGGGTTAAAAAGCTTTGATTAAGGAAATCTATGCAAGACACCATTTGACTCGGCCGACGGGGAGGGTGAGGAGGGAGGCGACACGGGGACGGAGGAGGGAAGGTCAAAGCTCGGCAGCGACGACGAGGGCAAAGCTCGGTGTACCTGGAAGTGGCGAGGGTGAAGCACGGCGGCAACGGCGAAGCTCAGTGTAGCTGGAAGTGGCGACAGCGAAGCTCGGCGGCGACGGCGAAGCTCGACGGCAAGAGATGCGAAGACTTGGCGGCAAACGAAGTTTGGCAGTCTGACAGCATCTAAGTGATTTCACCCGGGTTAGGTTTTTCCAACGCAGTCGAGGGATATATATAGACGTCTATCTTTGCAGGCGATTATTAAGAACCAACCGCCTGAGAAGATGATTATCTCAGGCAGTTGGCTCTTAATAACCGTCTGAGAAGATTAACTTATCCTAAGTCATTGGTAAGTAATAACCACCTGAGATAAGCTTTTTCTCGGGCGGTTATTCAGTACCAACCGCTTGAGAAGAACTTTATGTAAGCTTAATTAATATTCTTGATTAAATGTGGGGCCATTCAAAAGCTCAAATTCCACTTTCTTGTAATATGATTGAGTATTAAAGGTTACCATTAAATTTCACTTCATAAAGCCTTTGAAATTGGTCAAAACATAAAAAACATATAACAATTACTATTTGTCATTTTTTCTATCTTGATAAATATAATGATATTTTCATTTAGTTTTTCAATGGACCTTTTTAGTCATCATACCAACCTCTATGAATTTTTTCAGATTTTTTTAAGTTTTTTTGAATCAATGTGTGTTCAGAATTTGATAAATGCCTCGTATGTATATGAGCATTTGGTTAGAATGATGGATAACTTGAATTTTGACATGTTGGAATGCTTTAAAAAATTAACAAAATTCATACATGTATAAATAATACAAATATGTTCATACAAAACAATATTAGTGAAGGATCCCTTTTTTAGGAGATACACAAATGTGAATAATATGTGAGTATACATTAATTTGATATTTACCAAAACATTACAACGTTAGCTATACAAGTTTTAAAATATTTGGTCCAGGTGGTAGATGTTAATTTTTGAAAAATATAGAAGAAAGAATCATCAAATTTGGACTCAATTTGCGGAATCTATACATGTTTGAGTATTTATATTGAAATCTAAATAAAAAGGAAGCAAGGGAAAAGAAAACTGAAGAATAGGCTCCGGCATTTATCCCAGACAGTTAGTAAGTAATAACCGCCTGAGATAAGCTTTTTCTCAGGCGGTTATTCAGTACCAACCGTGATGAGGACATCAAAACCCTCGATACATCCACACCAACTCAGCTACTGGTTTTGGGTGCGATCACTCGCGCTCGTGCACGTCAACTAAACTATGAGGTGAACTTGTTCTTGGCCTTATGTCCATCTTATATAGACCGTTGAACTACGTCCTTTCTTGTTTTGCTTAGGAACAATGGAGAGGAGCCAATGGGAAGGGAATTCACGCGGACGGGATTTGGACAGCAGAACAACACCAACTTGTGATGGCCACCACTACTTCATACGGACTCCGATTTGGGCGTTCAAGTACTTCCTGGAAAAATTATCAAGTCTACTTTCAAAAGGATATGGCCTCATGTCCATATCTATTTGGAGTCGACCGCAATCGTTATTTTAATACAAAGACCTTTTCTGTCCATGGTGCTGCATCACCGAAATTGGGCCCATGCCCCATGTATCGTTTGGATTCCAATAGGGACTCGTGGTTAGGGTTTATCACGACCCTAGGGAGGTAATAAATAGTAGCCACCGCCCTCATTAGATGGTGGGTTTTGTTTATTCGTAAGTTAGCTTCTGCTGCTTCCTTGTACACGTGCGTGTCGACTAGATCGCCCGTCTACTTGTATCCAGAACCCCACTTCAGATTGATTCAACTGATAAGTGCTTGTTCTTCTTGTTCTTGTGTGTTCTTCGATTGCTTACAGGAACAAAGGCCCTCGTGGTCAGGTTGATTGTGCGCCAGCAAGATCAATACAACTTCGCAGTCGGTGTACCGATCGCTAAGGTGCATCATCTTGGGGACGGTGTAGTCGGATCGCCAAGGTATTCTCCTCCACAAATCAAACCCTTCTATTCTCATCGAAAGATCGGGAACCAAGATCCTATCAAGTGATAATCAGAGCAAGGTTAATTGGTGAGAGTGCTACCATTACTTTTCATTCCGTTGTTATCATCCTATAGTCCACAAAAAGCCCAAAAAATACCAGATCTGTTTTTTCCATTATTACTAGACTATTGTGACTTTTACTTTCTCTACTTAGTCAAGACTTGTTGAGTTCATGATTGCTTTGACGAGTCAAGTTGCTGGTCTTTAGTTTTGCACCACTAGAGTTTTGAGTTCGTGTCACATTCGGTCACCTAGTTCGAGTCAGATTCGTAGTTCGAGTTTGAGTCGGATTACTAGTTTGAGTTTGAATCAGATTGCTACTTCGAGTTTGAGTTGGATTGCTAATTCGTGTTTGAGTTGGATTATGAGTTCAAATCAGATTGCTACTTCGAGTTTGAGTCGGATTGCTAGTTCGAGTTGAGTCGGATTACTAGTTCGAGTTCGAATCAGATTGCTACTTCGAGTTTGAGTCAGATTAGTAATTTGAGTTTGACAACAAGAAAAAGGCAATTGCAAAATCAAAAGCCACACAAAAGCCACAAGCAATTACAGAAGAAAAAAAAGGCAAGTGCAAGATCAAAAGCCGCATGTTCACATTTTGTTCTAGGGTCTCCTGATTCCATCTAGAGAGAGTTTGGGTGACCACCCCAACAAAAGAAAAAACGAAAAAAAAAGAAAAAAAAATCAGATTGTTGTTTGGGGTGTTTTTGGTGACGACATTGGTGTCTCGGCTCGCGTCTCTAGTACGGTCTAGACTAAGATCAGCACAGTACTGTCATAGAACATTTATTCAGCTTGTTTTGATTAACATGGTGAAAGTTTGCTCCTTGTTCTAGTTCAGCCACCTAAAGCCATAGATTGACACCTGCTCTTGAAGTTGTTCATTACTTGTTGGTTGCCATCACCTTCTTGCTGAGCTGGGTAAGAACAGGTAAGAGCTTGGTTGAACAGGTTGAGAGTGAGCGAGTTATCTCCACCAGCACCTTTGTAGCTAGGGATAACGTTACCCTTTCATATTGGATTGTTCTTTTTTTTCTACTAACCATGGCAGGAGGAGCAAATACAAACGAAGACGTGCATTCACCTCGCACACGGGGAATTATACAACACTTCGAACGCCAAGTGCGGCTCCACACAGAAGCGCTTGATGAGGATTTTCGTGTTACCAGTGACCGCCTTGGTCAATTGAAAAATATGCAGATTGACACCAACACCAAAATCAGCACATTGGAGATTTCCATTCAAACATTGAACATCTCTATTGGAGCCATTCTGCAACGCCTTGAGGAGAGGGATCGTGGAAGCACCGCGGATGGACAGGTGAGCAATGCTCCTAGTATTGTACGTGACAATGAAGATGACTATTCTGCAGATACGGAGATTGGGGAAGATGAGGAAGCTAGGCCACGGCGCCGGCTACAACGCAACCGTCAAGGTATGGGTGGACATTGTCGGCGTGAGGTACGCAATCATGATGATACTTTTAACAAGATCAAATTTAAGATACCTCATTTTGATGGTAAATATGACACTGATGCATATATTACTTGAAAGATTTCTGTTGATCAAAAAATTGTATGTCATGAGTTTCCTGAAAACACAAGAGTTAGAGCAGCCACTAATGAGTTTATTGATTTTGCTTCTGTTTGGTGGATAGAACATGGAAAGAAAAATCCTAATAACATACCACAAATTGGGATGCTTTGAAACGGCTCATGCGGGCTAGATTTGTTCCTTCGTACTATGCACATGATCTATTAAATAAGTTACGACAATTGAGACAGGGAGCTAAAAGTGTAGAAGAGTATTTTCAGGAATCACAAATGGGTATGTTGCGTTGTAATTTAGACGAGGATGAGGAACCAGCTATGGCTAGATTTTTGGGTGGTTTAAACCGTGAAATTCAGGACATACTTGCTTATAAAGATTACAATAATGTTACCCATTTGTTTCATCTTGCTTGTAAAGCTGAAAGGGAAGTGCAGGGACGACGAGCTAGCTCTAGAACTAATATTTCTGCAGTAAAGACTAGCTCATGGCAACCATGCACGACTACTCCTTTGACTGGGTGTGCTTCCCCGCCATCTTCTTCACCAAGTCGGACAGCACCTTCTTCCTCCGGCAACAAGCCACGTGCTTCTTCCACTAGCTCAGCAGTAAAGACCACCCAAAAGCCCACCGAGAGTGCTTCTTCTGTAGCATCTATCGGACGATCTAGAGACGTTCAATGTCAAAAGTGCAAGGGTTTTGGCCATGTGCAGCGTGACTGCCCAAGCAAACGTGTTCTAATTGATAAAGATGACGGTGAGTACTCATCTACTAGCGATTTTGATGACGATACATGTGTTTTGCTTGCAGCTGACTATGCAGGTAGCGATGAACATCAAGAAGAGCATATTGGTGCAGAAGATGCAGCGCACTATAATAGTATCATTGTGCAGCGTGTGCTTAGTGCACAAATGGAGAAAGCGGAACAAAATCAAAGGCACACATTATTCCAAATAAAGTGTGTCATCAAAGAGCGATCTTGCCGCATGATCATTGATGGAGGTAGCTGCAACAACTTGGCCAGCAGTGACATGGTGACCAAGCTGGAACTAAGCACCAAACCGCACCCATATCCCTATTACGTTCAATGGTTAAACAACAGCGATAAGGTAAAGGTAACTAGACTTGTGCGAATCAATTTTACTATTGGATCATATAAGGATGTCGTTGAATGTGATGTTATGCATATGCAAGCTTGTAATATTCTGCTAGGAAGACCTTGGCAATTTGATAGAGATTCTATGCATCATGGTAGATCAAATCAGTATTATTTTCTTTACCACGATAAAAAATTGTGTTGCATCCTCTGTCTCCTGAAGCTATTGTGCAAGATGATGTTGCTAGAGCTAAAAAAACTAAAACTCAGGACCATGCTAACGTTGAGAAGAATAACAATGCCAAATCTGAGTTTGATAAGAAAAATAAGATATCTCTGAAGGGAAAATGCTTGTTTGCTACGAAATCTGATATTAATGAACTGATTGCTTCCACCTCTGCTGCCCATGCTTTGGTATGCAAAGATGCTTTGATTTACCTTTACGATATGCAACATTATTTGCCTCCTATTGTTGCTAACATTTTGCAGGAATATTCTGATGTGTTTCCAAGTGAAATACCACCAGGACTACCACCACTTCGAGGGATTGAGCATCAGATTGACCTCATTCCCGGTGCTTTATTGCCCAACTGTGCACCATACAGGACAAATCCGGAAGAAACAAAGGAGATTCAGTGCCAAGTACAAGAAGTACTCGACAAAGGTTATGTACGTGAGTCTCTTAGTCCTTGTGCTGTTCTAGTTATTCTAGTACCTAAAAAGGATGGATCATGGCGTATGTGTGTGGATTGTAGAGCAATCAACAATATCACCATTCGATATCGTCACCCTATTCCACACTTAGATGATATGCTTGATGAATTGAGTGGTGCTGTTGTGTTCTCAAAGGTTGATTTGCGTAGTGGTTATCACCAAATTCGCATGAAACTAGGAGATGAATGGAAAACTGCTTTCAAAACTAAGTTCTGTTTATATGAGTGGTTAGTCATGCCTTTTGGGTTAACTAATGCACCTAGCACCTTCATGAGATTAATAAACGAGGTTTTGCGTGCATTCATTGGAAAATTTGTTGTTGCGTATTTTGATGATATATTGATTTATAGCAAATCCATGGATGAACATCTTGATCACTTATGTGCTATTTTTAATGCTTTACGTGAGGTACGATTATTTGGTAATCTTGAGAAGTGCACCTTTTGCACGGATCGAGTCTCTTTCCTTGGCTATGTTGTTACTCCACAGGGAATTGAAGTTGATCAAGCCAAGGTAGAGGCTATTCAAGGGTGGCCTGTACCAAAGACCATCACATAGGTGCGGAGCTTTCTAGGGCTGGCTGGGTTCTATCATCGGTTTGTGAAGGATTTCAGCACCATTGCTGCTCCATTGAATGACCTTACGAAGAAGGGGGTGCCTTTTTCTTGGGGCACCACACAAGATAACGCCTTTACCATACTGAAAGATAAATTGACGCATGCAACTCTTCTCCAACTTCCTGATTTTTCTAAGACTTTTGAGCTTGAATGTGATGCTAGTGAGATTGGATTGGGTGGTGTTTTGCTACAAGAAGGAAAACCTGTTGCATATTTTAGTGAGAAAATGAGTGGGCCTGTTCTAAATTATTCTACCTATGATAAGGAATTATATGCTCTTGTACGAACTTTAGAAACATGGCAGCATTATTTGTGGCCCAAAGAATTTGTTATCCATTCTGATCATGAATCACTAAAGCATATTAGGAGTCAAGGGAAACTGAACCGCAAGCATGCTAAGTGGATGAAATTTATTGAGTCTTTTCCTTATGTCATTAAACACAAAAAGGGAAAGGATAATGTTATTACTGATGCTTTATCTAGATGTTATACTCTTCTATCTCAACTTGACTTTAAAATTTTTGGATTAGAAACGATTAAAGATCAATATGAACATGATGCTGATTTCAAATATGTATTGCTGAAATTTAAAGATGGAAAAACATTGAATAAATTTGTTCTCAATGGTGGCTATATGTTTAGAGCTAACAAGTTATGCATTCCAGCTAGCTTCGTTCGTTTGTTGTTGTTACAGGAAGCGCATGGAGGCAGGCTGATGGGGCACTTTGGAGTGAAAAAGACAGAGGACATACTTGCTGGCCATTTCTTTTGGCCAAGGATGAGGCGAGACGTGGAGCGCTTTGTTGCTCGCTGCACGACATGTCAAAAAGCTAAGTCACGACTTAATCCACATGGTTTGCACATGCCTCTTCCTGTTCCTAGCATGCCTTGGGAGGATATTTCTATGGACTTTGTTTTAGTACTGCCTAGAACAAAAAAGGGGAGGGATAGCATCTTTGTTGTTGTGGATATATTTTCTAAAATGGCACACTTCATACCTTGTCGTAAAAGTGATGATGCTACACATGTTGCTGATTTATTTTTTCGAGATATTGTTAGGTTGCATGGTGTGCCAAACACAATAGTTTCAGATCGTGATGCTAAGTTTCTTAGCCATTTTTGTAGAACGTTATGGGCAAAATTGGGGACTAAGCTTTTATTTTCAACTACTTATCATCCCCAAACTAATGGTCAAACTGAGGTTGTGAATAGAAGTTTATCTACCATGCTTAGGGCTGTTTTGAAAAAGAATATAAAAATGTGGGAAGAGTGTTTGCCTCATGTTGAGTTTGCTTATAATCGTTCCCTATATTTTAGTACTAAGAAATGCCCTTTTGAGATTATTTATGGATTTGTACCCCATGCTCCTATTGATTTATTACCTCTTCCTTCAATGGAACGAGTGAAT
Source organism: Tuctoria greenei (assembly GCA_036927565.1). Taxonomy (NCBI): domain Eukaryota; kingdom Viridiplantae; phylum Streptophyta; class Magnoliopsida; order Poales; family Poaceae; genus Tuctoria; species Tuctoria greenei. The sequence goes on along the minus strand of JAYESD010000008.1, from coordinate 136,451,421 downwards.
TTTGATGCTAAACATTGTGCTGAATTGATTTTAAAATTGCATGAAACCACTAAGAAGAATATAGAGTGCATGAATGCCAAGTATAAACTTGCTGGTAGTAGGGGAAAGAAACCTATCACTTTTGAACCTGGTGATTTAGTTTGGTTACATTTGCGAAAGGATAGGTTTCCTGATTTGAGAAAGTCTAAATTGTTACCTTGAGCTGATGGTCCATTCAAAGTGTTAGAAAGGATTAATGATAATGCATATAAACTCGAGTTGCCTGCAGATTTTGGGGTTAGTCCCACATTTAACATTGCAGATTTGAAGCCATATTTGGGAGAAGAAGATGAGCTTGAGTCGAGGACGACTCAAATGCAAGAAGGGGAGGATGATGAGGACATCAACACCCTCGATACATCCACACCAACTCAGCTACCGGTTTCTGGTCCGATCACTCGCGCTCATGCACGTCAACTAAACTATGAGGTGAACTCGTTCTTGGCCTTATGTCCATCTTATCTAGACTATGGAACTACATGCTTTCTTGTTTTGCTTAGGAACAATGGAGAGGAGCCAATGGGAAGGGAATTCGCGCAGACGGGATTTGGACAGCAGAACAGCACCAACTTGTGACGGCCACCACTACTTCATATGGACTCCGATCTGGGCATTCAAGTACTTCCTGGAAAGATTATCAAGTATACTTTCAAACGGATCTGGCCTCATGTCCATATCTATTCGGAGTCGGCCGCAATCGTTATTTTAATACCAAGACCTTTTCTGTCCATGGTGCTGCATCACCAAAATTGGGCACATGGCCCATGTTTCGTTTGGAGTCCATTAGGGACTCGTGATTAGGGTTTCTCACGACCTTAGGGAGGTAATAAATAGTAGTCGCCGCCCTCATTAGCTGGTGGGTTTTGTTTATTCATAAGTTAGCTTCTGCTGCTTCCTTGTACACGCGTGTGTCGACTAGATCGTCCGTCTACTTGTATCTAGAACCCCACTTCATATTGATTCAACTGATAAGTGCTTGTTCTTCTTGTTTGTGCGTGTTCTTCGATTGCTTGCAGGAACAAAGGCCCTCGTGGTCAGGTTGATTGTGTGCCAACAAGATCAATACAACTTCGGAGTCGGTGTACCGATCGCTAAGGCGTATCGTCTTTGGGACGGTGTAGTCGGATCGCCAACGTCTTCTCCTCCACAAATCGAACCATCCTATTCTCATCGAAAGATCAGGAACCAAGATCCTAACAAACCGCCTGAGAAGAACTTTATGTAAGCTTAATTAATATTCTTGATTAAATGTGTGGTCTTGCAAAAGCCCAAATTCCACTTTCTAGTAATATGATTGAGTATTAAAGGTTACCATTAAATTTCACTTCATAAAGCCTTTAAAATTGGTCAGAACATAAAAAACATATAACAATTGCTATTTGTCATTTTTCAATCTTGATGAATATAATGATTTTTTCATTTAGTTTTTCAATGGACCTTTTTAGTCATCATACCAACCTATATGAATTTTTTCAGATTTTTTAAATTTTTTGAATCAATGTGTGTTCAAGATTTGATGAATGCCTCATATGTATATGAGCATTTGGTTAGAATGATGGATAATTTGAATTTTGACATGTTGGAATGCTTTAAAAAAATTAACAAAATTCATACGTGTATAAATAATACAAATATGTTCATACAAACCAATTTCAGTGAATGATCCCTTTTTTAGGAGATACACAAATGTGAATCATATGTGAGTATAAATTAATTTTATATTTACCAAAACACTACAATGTTAGCGACACAAGTTTTAAAATATTTGGTCCAGGTGGTAGATGTTAATTTTTGAAAAATATAGAAGAAAGAATCATCAAATTTGGAGTCAATTTGTAGAATCTATACATGTTTGAGTATTTATATTGGAATCTAAATAAAAAAAGAAGCAAGGGAAAATAAAACTGAAGAACAGGGTCGGGCATTAATCCCAGGCAGTTGGTAAGTAATAACCGCCTGAGATAAGCTTTTTCTCAGGCGGTTATTCAGTACCAACCGCCTGAGAAGAACTTTATGTAAGCTTAATTAATATTCTTGATTAAATGTGGGGCCTTTCAAAAGACCAACTTCTACTTTCTTGTAATATGATTGAGTATTAAAGGTTATCATTAAATTTCACTTCATAAAGCCTTTAAAATTGGTCAGAACATAAAAAACATATAATAGTTGCTATTTGTCATTTTTCTATCTTGATGAATATAGTGATTTTTCATTTAGTTTTTCAATGGACCTTTTCAGTCATCATACCAACCTCTATGAATTTTTTCAGATTTTTTAATTTTTTTTGAATCAATGTGTGTTCAAAATTTGATGAATACCTCATATGTATATGAGAATTAGGTTAGAATGATGGATAATTTAAATTTTGACATGTTGGAATGCTTTAAAAAAATTAACAAAATTCATACATGTATAAATAATACAAATATGTTCATAAAAACCAATTTCAGTGAATGATCCCTTTTTTTAGAAGATACACAAGTATGAATAATATGTGAGTATAAATTAATTTGATATTTACCAAAACATTACAATGTTAGCTATACAAGTTTTAAAATATTTGGTCCAGGTGGTAGATGATAATTTTTGAAAAAAATAGAAAAAAATCATCAAATTTGGACTCAATTTATGGAATCTATACATGTTTGAGTATTTATATTGGAATCTAAATAAAAAGGAAGCAAGGGAAAAGAAAATTGAAGAACAGGCTCGGGCAATTATCCCAGGCGCTTGGTAAGTAATGACCGCTTGAGATAAGCTTTTTCTCAAGCGGTTATTCAGAACCAACCGCCTGAGAACTTTATGTAAGCTTAATTAATATTCTTGATTGAATGTGGGGCCTTTCAAAAGCCCAAATTCCACTTTCTTGTAATATGAAGGTTACCATTCAATTTAACTTCATAAAGCTCTTGAAATTGGTTAGAACATAAAAAACATATAACAATTGCTATTCGTCATTTTTCTATCTTGATTAATATAATGATTTTTTCATTTAGTTTTTCGTTGCACCTTTTTAGTCATCATACCAACCTCTATGATTTTTTTCAGATTTTTTTCATTTTTTTGAATCAATGTTTGTTCAAAATTTTATGAATGCATCATATGTATATGAGCATTTGGTTAGAATGACAGATAATTTGAATTTTGACATGTTAGAATGCTTTAAAAAATTTAACAAAATTCATACATGTATAAATAATACAAATATGTTCATACAAACCAATTTTAGTGAAGGATCCCTTTTTTTAGGAGATACACAAATATGAATAATATGTGAGTATAAATTAATTTGATATTTACCAAAATACTACAATGTTAGCTATACAAGTTTTAAAATATTTGGTCCAGGTGGTAGATATTAATTTTTGAAAAATATAGAAGAAAGAATTATCGAATTTGGACTCAATTTGTAGAATCTATACATGTTTGAGTATTTATATTGGAATCTAAATAAAAAAAGAAGCAAGGGAAAAGAAAACTGAAGAACAGTCTCGGACATTTATCCCAGGCAGTTGGTAAGTAACAACCGCCTGAGATAAGCTTTTTCTTAGGCGGTTATTCAGTACCAACCATCTGAGAAGAACTTTATGTAAGCTTAATTAATATTCTTGATTGAATGTGGGGCCTTTAAAAAGCCCAAATTGCACTTTCTTGTAATATGATTGAGTATTAAAGGTTACCATTAAATTTCACTTCATAAAGCCTTTGAAATTGGTCAGAACATAAAAAACATATAATAATTGCTATTTGTCATTTTTCTATCTTGATGAATATAGTGATTTTTTCATTTAGTTTTTCAATAGACCTTTTTAGTCATCATACCAACCTCTATGAATTTTTTCGATTTTTAATTTTTTTGAATCATTATGTGTTCAAAATTTGATGAATGCCTCATATGTATATGAGCATTAGGTTAGAATGATGGATAATTTAAATTTTGACATCTTGGAATGCTTTAAAAAAATTAACAAAATTCAAACATGTATAAATAATACAGATATGTTCATACAAACCAATTTTAGTAAAGGATCCTTTTTTTAGGAGATACATAAATGTGAATAATATGTGAGTATAAATTAATTTGATATTTACCAAAACATTACAATGTTAGCTGTACAAGTTTTAAAATATTTGGTCCAGGTGGTAGATGTTAAATTTTGAAAAATATAGAAGAAAGAATCATCGAATTTGGACTCAATTTGCAGAATCTATACATGTTTGAGTATTTATATTGGAATCTTAATAAAAAAGAAGCAAGGGAAAAGAAAACTGAAGAACAGGCTCGGGTAATTATCCCAGACGGTTGGTAAGTAATAAACGCTTGAGATAAGCTTTTTCTCAGGCGGTTATTCAGAACCAACCGTCTCAGAAGAACTTTATGTAAGCTTAATTAATATTCTTGATTAATTGTGGGGCCTTTCAAAAGCTCAAATTCCACTTTCTTGTAATATGATTGAGTATTAAAGGTTACCATTAAATTTGACTTCATAAAGCTCTTGGAATTGGTCAGAACATAAAAAACATATAACAATTGCTACTTGTCATTTTTCTATCTTGATGAATATAATGATTTTTTCATTTAGTTTTTCATTGGACCTTTTTAGTCATCATACCAACCTCTATGAATTTTTTCATATTTTTTAAAAAATTTTTGAATCAATGTTTGTTCAAAATTTGATGAATGCCTCATATGTATATGAGCATTTGGTTAGAATGATGGATAATTTGAATTTTGACATGTTGGAATGCTTTAAAAAAATTAACAAAATTCATACATGTATAAATAATACAAATATGTTCGTACAAACCAATTTCAATGAAGGATCCCTTTTTTTAGCAGATACACAAATGTGAATAATATGTGAGTATAAATTAATTTGATATTTACCAAAATAAATGTTAGCTATACAAGTTTTAAAATATTTGGTCCAGGTGGTAGATGTTAATTTTCAAATATAGAAGAAAGAATCATCGAATGTGGACTAAATTTGCAGAATCTACACATGTTTGAGTATTTATATTGGAATCTAAATAAAAAGGAAGCAAGGGAAAACAAAACTGAAGAACAGGCTCGGGCAATTATCCCAGGTGGTTGGTAAGTAATAACCACCTGAGATAAGATTTTCCTCTGGCGGTTATTTAGTACCAACTGCTTATGAAGCAGTTAAAAACCACCTGAAAAAACCGCCTGAACTTTATTAATTTTTATCACGGGCAGTTGTTTCGTTAAAAACCGCCTGTGAAAACAGACGCCTATATAAAGACCCCTCGGACAACTCAGAAAACCTAACCCTGGAGATTTTCCATCGACACCTTTAGGCTACCAAAATTTTCCACCGTGTGCAGGCAGATACTTCATTCATCAGTTGATCAAGCTTCAAACAGAGAAAAGGTTAGAAGAGACTTCTTCTTCACTATCATGTTTTTAATTTGTTCTGTTTTTAGTTTCGTTTTGTTGTGTTTGCATATGCCTCCAGCCCCCCCCCCCCACACACACACACACCACCACTTGAGATTTGTAGTAGATTTGAAGGATTAAAGGTTGAAAGATGTAGTTGAGTCTCCCCTTGAGCTCACCCATGAATTTTACAGATTAAGAAGTAGATTTGAGGGATTAAAGGTTGAAGATGAATACAAGCACATCACGTGTTTGATGAAATGTTTCAATGAATAAGCCTAACTTCAAAAATCCATTATGGCCACTAGGAAGCTCAGAAAATTATGAAACAAATTTTCTTGGAACCCCTATGAACAGACCTATACGATACCAATATTCAAACATATGATACAGACTTGTTATGTCTCTGTAAATTCATTTTATAGAAGACCTTTAGAGAATACCTGTGGCCAAATTTTGTAAATCTTACAAAAAATCTGTTATTGAAGCATGGATCGTCGAGCGTGGATGTATAACATGCCAAGACCCGATCCTATGTATATTCATAATGTTACAAATTTTATTGAAGCATCCAAGAGCCATGCAAAGTTGCAAAAGATAGATGACATATTTTGTTCATGTATCAACTGTGAAAATAAGATTGCTTGGATAGATACTATAGTAAACAAATCTCATTTGGTGTAAAGAGGTTTCAAAAAAAACTACACAATATGGACAGAGCATGGTGAGTTAGATACATATGAAGTAGATAAAGATGATGAGAGAGGTTCAGATAACGATAATGTTCATATCGATGATAGTAGTGACAATCAAGATGGTGGTGATGATGAGTTCGATTGTGAGGAGATGTTGCTTCACATTGAATCATATGTATTGACTTCTATGGGAGCAAGTAAAGGTTTAAGTAAAATGGAGACATTGTAGAATGCAGCGACAAAGATTTTATATGATGAATCAATGTGATAAAGAGTTTACTACATTGTGTGAAGTCCTAAAACTACTAAAGTTGAAAGCCACACATGGATGGTCCGATTGTAGTTTCTCTGATCTTTTGAATCTTATGGCAGAAATTCTTCCAAATCCAAATAAACTGCCCAGAAGCACTTATAAAGCGAAGAAACTTCTTTGCCCGATGGCACTAGGTGTGACAAAAATACACGCTTGTGTGAACCATTGTATTCTGTATCGCAAAGAGCATGAGCTTGCAACTAGATGCCCCATCTGTGGTGTTAGTAGATATAAGAAGGACTACAATCACCAGTATGTTACCAATATAAAAAAGTCTCAGAAGAATAAGAAGTTTATTATTGGTCCTGAAGGTGACGATGATGATACTTCTGGTGATGCAGATGGGAAGAATAAGAGAAAAATTCCTTCCTTGGTGATGTGGTACCTTGTGGTAATTGATCGCTTGAAGCGTTTGTTCTCAAACCCTAGGGAGGCTGAACTTATGCGTTGGCATTTTGAGCAGCGCAAGAAGAATGAAATACATATTCAACACCCTGGTGATGCAAACCAGTGGAAAAAATTTGATATTCAGTATCCAGAATTTGCAAAGGAAATCAGAAAATGTAAGGTTTGCCCGTGGTACAGACATAATGAATCCGTTTGGTAAAAAAAGGAGCATACACATCACATGTCCCGTGGTCTTAACGATGTACAACCTACCGACATGGTTGTGTCACAAAAGGAAATATATCTTGTTATCTGTTCTTATCCAAGGTCCGAAATAACCCGACATCGAAACTGATGTGTTCTTGGAACCTTTAATGGAAGATATGATGAAATTGTGGAATGAAGGGGTACGTACATGGGATGAGTACAAGCGGGGGTATTTCACGCTAAGAGCAATGATATTCCTTACCGTGCATGATTATCCCGGACTGTTTACAATATCAAGACAAATGAAAGGGAAGAAAGGTTGTGTAAGGTGCGTCGATAGAACTGGATTTCTATACCCCACTTCATCCAGAAGGACGGTGTAAATGAGACAACAGCGGTTCTTGATGGATACACACAAGTATAGGAAGATGAAAGAACAATTTTATAACAAAATCAAAAAAGATACTGCACCAAAACCTTACAGTGGAAAACTTGTTCATATTGCTTTCGGTAAGGGCAAAAAATGTAAATGAATAAAGAGAAAGAAAAGTACATCTTCGGGTGATACAACTGACATGGCTTTCATGAAACAATCAATTTTTTCAAGTATCTTCCGTGTTGGAAGAATCTGGAATTTTGCCAGTATTGATTTGATGCACGTTACAAAGAATATATTTGATAGCATCATTGGGACCTTGCTAGACATGCCGAGGAAAACAAAGGAAGGATTAAATTCACGTGTGGACCTAGTAAATCTTGATATGAGACCAGAGCTTCATCCAGTAGAAAAGGCGAACGGGAAGCATTACCTTCCCCCAGCCAGCTACAACTTGACACTAGAAGAGAAAAAAGCAATTTGTGAATGCGTGAGATCAAAGTGCCTATGAGTTTCTCATCCAATATCCGCAAACTAGTCTCGATGAAAGACTTGTCTTTATTCAGCTATAATTCTCACGACTGTCACATGATGATGACAGTGTTCCTTGGCATTGCAATAAGAGTTATAAAACTTGACCATATAAAAGTTGTCATCACACCTTTGTGTTACTTCTTTAATGCAGTATCGCAAAAGGTGATAGCACATGAAGATTTAGACTATCTGAAAACATACAACATCGAGACTATGTGCAAGCTTGAGATGTGTTTCCCACCATCCTTTTCTGATATGCAAGTACACCTAATCATACATCTTGTTGATCAGATAAAATCATTGGGGCCACTATATTTACATCATATGTTTTCGTTGGAGAGATATTTAGGAGTATTAAAAGGTTATGTGCTAAACCGTGCTCACCCAGAGGGTTCAATTATGGAAGGATACACCACTGAAGAAGTGATTGATGGTTGTGCTGATTACATCAAACATGGAAAACCGATAGGTGTGCTTATACCAGTACATGAGGGTAGACTACGTGGGAGAGGCAAAGTGGATAAGAAAACTTTTATCGTTCAAGATTATAAGAATGTACATCGTGCATAGTTTGGTTTACTACAACAACTCACAATAGCTGAGTCGTACATCGAGGAACACCAAATTGAGCTTCGCGAACAAAACCAAGACCACACAGAGGACTGGATCATGAAAGAGCACAGAAGATGTTTCACTGAATGGTTAATGGATAAAAGTATACCATACGGAAACTCTGTAGAAGAGGCAACAATGAAGAAGTTAGCTTCTGGCCCATCTGCTTTGGTGACATCATGGCAAGCATATGACATCAATGGTTACACATTTTACACTAAAGAAAAAAATGGTAAGAGTGTTGCACAAAATAGTGGTATTCGTATTGAGGCTTATGATTGATAAGGGCAGAAGACCACATACTTCGGGTTCATGGAGGAAATATGGGAACTCGATTATGGCGAAAGAATGGTAATGCCCGTATTTAAGTGTCAATGGGTCGAACATCCTGATGGTGTGAAAGTGGACAATTACGGGCTGACACTGGTAGACTTGAATAAAGTGGGTTATAAAGAATGACCTGTGGGTTCTCGCCGATAGTGTTGCACAAGTTTTTTACGTACAAGATCCAAAAACTAAGAAGATGCATGTAGTTGTTTCTGGAAAGCAAAATATTGTTGGAGTTGAGAATGTGGGAGATAATGAAGAGGAATATAATCAGTATGAAGAGATGTACCTTTTCACCAAACCAAAAAACATCAAGCGCACAGAGAGAAACATTAAAAAGATTTTGAAACCCTATATGCGAGAAGATGACAATGCTAGAAAAATGTATGATATATATTGTATATATTTGTATCCTCTGAAATCAACTTAGAACAATGCTCTATTTCAGCTTTAGATAGCATGTTTCAAACATTATTAAATTCAGCTTCTGTAGAGAAGACTAATTTGGACAAGTGATCCTTTTCGGCTTGTTGACTATCATATTTATCACCTTCACCTGTTCCATAAGTTATCAAATTGTATGTGTTATATAAATTTCTTCGGACCTATGATGATCAGGCTTGCCTTCCAACAGCTTGGTTCCAAACAACATCTAAAAGCACAACTCTTGAAGCTCCTGTCAAGCTAATCCATTCACAGCAAGCTCTTGTAGATGCAAGTAACACCTGAGACTCATCATTTGGTTTATTAAAAACTTCAATTGAAGTCTGAAGATACTTCCCATCCATTTGGGGCTTGTTTGGATAGGAGTGGATCCACTTCAATATAAGTGGACTGAGGTGGATTGAGGAGAAAATTAATTCATTCTTCACTTCAATCCACACCAAACAAGCCCTGAAAGATTTCTTTCTCTTATCTTCATTTTAAAAACTTACGAAGATGCTACTTTATTAGTTCTAATGGCTGAATATATTGACTACAAACCAGTACCATCTCTCTTAGTGCCTCACACAAGTGACGAAGCGAACAACTTTAATCACAAATCTTGTTTTTACCATTTTCATACGAATTTGACCTTAATCTTTCAAGCATAGATTTATTAATAAGTGAAGCTTCCTCATCAGACATGTTAATGGCAGTTACAAGTGAAGGCTGTGTCGAAGCTAATGAAATCTTATCAGGACTGAAGATAAAGAGATGCTGCATATGAGTGACAATGTCGAGATTAGACATCATGAAGCTATGATGGCAGCCTTCAACAACATGACAAGTGATGTCAAGGTTATACTTGCATCAACCAAGGCATGTTGTGAGGGCATAACACTTGTTGGAGCATCACGGTTATGCTTGCCTCAACAAGTGTTATACCCTCACAACATGCCTTGGTTGATGCAAGCATAACCTCAGGCCCGGGCATAGGCATGTGCAGGTTGTGCCTCCGCATAGGGCCCCCAAATTGCAGGGGGCCCATTCCTAAGCATTTTATCTGGTAAAACTTTTTGTATATTGAGATCAAATTGACTAGTTATTGAATGTTAGTCTACTCAAACGGAAGAAAACCGTCCAACCTCTGTCTTGCTTATCACTTTTGTCTCAAGTCTTGCTAATCTCAATCGACATCAAATCGTGATTCATTCACAGTTCTATAGGTGTCATACTGCTATCTCAACTACTGATCATGACATCTTGTGATGTGTTGTCCTGTAGAATCTTGGTAATTTTCGTGTGCCATGAAAGTCGAGTGCCGATTTTGTTGGATGCCTTCACGTTGAACACCAAGCCACAAACTTCAAGGGGTATTTTTTTATATTTCATTCATTGATCGCACAATCTATCTTCCTACTCACCTTGCCAACCCATATCGAGTGTGACCTGCAAATTTTGTTTTGATCATGATTGCATCTATGATCTTGATAGTCTTCACAACTTTAAATTACAAGAACGTGCATTGCAAGGTGCATGCGGTAGGTTAGTAGGTCTGCACTTGCTATCACGATGCACCATAGAGCCGCAAAGATCGGTCGTCGATGACACCATTGCAGGATCCTAGGACTGCTTCACGGCTTCAACCTTAACTTCAATCAATACAAAAATTTGGTACACATAAGAGTGTGCCCTCACCATAGTCCACACATCAGCTTTTGCTACACATCTTGTCACACGTGATCATCTTTTCTAATTTATATTGTATTATTATAATATATATTGTTATAGATATATATATTTTTCTATAATTATAACCTATTTTAGTATTTCGTACTAGGCCTCGGATTTTATCGGCCCGACCCTGCATAACCTCAACATCACTTTTCATGTTGTTGAATGTTGCCATCATAGCTTCACGCTGTCTAACCTGGACATTGTCACTCATATGAAGGATCTCATTATCTTCAGTCCAATTCAGATTTCGTTTTCTTTGGCACATCCTTCGCTTATAACTGCCATTAACATGTGTGATAAGGAAGCTTCACTTATTGATAAATCTATGCTTCAAAAATTAAGGTGAAATCCCTATGAGAGGGTAAAAACAAGATTTGTGATTGAAGTCATTCGCTTCCTCGCTTGTGTGAAGCACTAAGAGGGTAGGCACCGATTTCTAGTCAATATATTTAGGCATTAAAACTGAGAAAGGAGCATCTTCCTAAGTTTTCAAATGGAGAGGAGGGAAATAAATCCTTCAAATAGATGGGAAAATCCATCAAAGGATCGCCAGGCTTCAATTGAGGCTTTCAACGATCCAAATGATGAGCCACGGGTGTTACTTGCACCTACAAGAGCTTGTTGTGCAGGGATTAGTTTCACAAGAGCTTATCAGCATCACAGACGGTTCTTAATTAACAAGCATCTTCTTAAAATAATTACTTTCCCTAGGCGGTTGTTCAATAAAAACCGCTTGTGATGAATAAACCAGTACATACGGTTCTTAAACAATGACTGCCCGTGAAAATCATGTATTTACCCAGGCGGTGGTTAATTAAGAACTGCCTGTGAAGTTTGTTACACTACAGGCGGTTCTTAATTAATAATCGCTTGAGAAAACTATGTATTTACCCAGGCGGTTGTTTTTTAAAATTCGCCTGTAATGTTCTGTCATCACAGGCGGTTATTGTATCATTTGTCATCACAATTGCATTTTTCTACGGACCATCTGTGTTTGAAAAATCAAGGCGCCTGTGAAAATGCTTTTTGTAGTGGTGTCCTTTGGTGGAAAGTGGTACAACCGGCTTTTAAGGACATGTGGGTTGACCAAATACCATCGTTGTAGTCTCGGAAATTCCTGTGATAGTGTTTTTGGAGCTATATTGAAATTGTTGTTTTGTCTTTTCTTTGGATTTGTAGAAGTGGTTCATAGTTTTCTTCTCTACACATGTCTCAACTATGCATTTTGTATTGTTACATCTGCCAGTTGCTATGGCCGTGATTTCTCATATGGTTTATTCGGTTAGCATTAAACACGGGCCTACAATTTTTAATTATCACCTTAGGCCCTGTTTGGAACCTCTAAAGCTAATTGTTAGCTAGCTAATAATCTTTTAGCTGAATTGGGCCAGCTAATTATTAGCTGGAAGTTGTTTAGAACCACTAGAGCTAATTGTGTCTCTAGACACTAATTGACTATTTTGCTCCTAAACTTGAAGCGCTCTCATCACCCTCACGGATGAGAGCTGCGCGACGGCCGGCCTAATTCGGATACGACAACGGGGCTGCGAGACGGGCTGCGCGGCTTGCTGCGCGATGGGCAGCGACGGGGGCTGCGCGACAGGTGGCCAAATCCGGATACGGCGACGGAGCTGCACGACGGGTGCGTGGCTTGCGGCCCGACGGCGCGACTGGGATCTGCGCGACGGGCAGCGGCGCTAGCTGCTCGAGCCGTGTGCCGTTTTGGAGCGGTGAAGGCTTCAGGTTGGGAGGAGATTGAGAGATAAGGGCAGGGGTAAAATAGATTTTAGTCAAGAATTAGTTGCGTTGCAGCAGTTAATGAGATAATAGTTAGCTGAGGGGATAGCTAATAATTAGCTGCTATATTAGCTACGAGGTCTGAAACCTCTACAGCTAATTTTTAGCAGCTAACTATTAGCTCTAGAGGTTTCAAACAGGACCTTAGTCAGTCAGCCGACACTCAGAAGTCTGAAGTTTTCTATGTCCTGAATCCTAAGTGACATCTTCTGTTTAGTCAGAATCACTACAAAAATGTTTACTCTATTGGTCCACCTTTCTGGTTTAGTCTATGTCGTGCATTTACTCTATTTGAAGAACTTTGTATAGTGCTGACCATTGTTCTGATAAAAGAAAAAGAGATATTTTTCCTTTTGTATTTCGCTAGGATTGTAATGACTTATATTTTTATTAACATCTATATGCCCGACAGGAACTTAGTCAATGTTATTAAGGATACTTCTCTTGCTTTTGCTTTGTGTTTTGTATTAGTGTACTGATGACTATCAACAATGAGCACGAAGAGCTTGAAACATGCAATGTAGTGTACTGATGTTATCAGTTTTTGCTTGGTCTGTAATATAAAGATTAACTATGTAATCAGTCTATCCTGTAATCAGTTTTTTTGTTGAAATTATTTTTCTATTAATTACGCTGGTGCTGGTCATAACATGTTTACTAAAGTTTCATCAATCTTAATATTTTAAACCATTTTTTATTTTCTGGGATTTGTTTCTGTTTTTATACTGGGTATAATTGGGCTTACCTCTGTGTATTTTACCTCTGTCTGTTGTCTAACACAGAGAAAACTGCCGGTTGTTCAACTCAGCAGAAAAGAAAAGTCCACGGGCTTAATCCATTGGGCCAGCTTGCATTTTTAAGGGCCAGGATAGGATAGAGCCGAATTTCTTATAAAGGCTGGATTGGATTGGGCTTCTCAAATCAGAATTGGGCCGGATAGGATATGGCCCAAAACAAAAAACATTGTTATGGGTTGGGATTTGGATTGGACCCTGGCCCATTAGCAGGCCTAGATACGTGACACGTGGCAGCGCTAGAGCTTCCCTCAGCAGGGAGATAGGTCCTGTGCTGCGAGACACGTAGCTGTATCGGAGTTTTCCTAGCAGGGAGGCAGGTCCGAAGCTGCGGGACACATGGCAGCACCGGAGCTTCTCTCAGCAAGGAGACAGGTTCGGCACTGCGGGACATGTGGCAGCGCCGGAGCCACCCTTAGGAGGCAGGCAGGTCCGGCACTATGGGACACGTGTTGGCCTCCGAAGGTCCACCATCCTGAAAGGTGGGACTCAAAGCGTCTTCTTGCGGTATGAGAGGGTACCTGGTATGCAGGGTACCAACAATTGTGTAATGCACCTACCTCTTTTTAATGGTGCATGATGTCTATCTTTTCCGAAATGATAGAAGGAGTCATGAAAGTTTTCATGGACTATTTCTCGTTCTATGGAAAAACATTCGATCATTGTCTAGGAAATTTAGACAAGTTCTTATAAAGATGCCAAAAGAAGGACCTGGTGCTTAATTGGGAGAAGTGCCACTTTATGGACTGTGAAGGCATCGTTCTTGGACACTTAGCGTACGATAGGGGGGTAGAGGTGGACAAAGCAATAATTGTAGTTATTGAACAACTTCACCTGCTGTCAACATTAGGGGGATTCACAGCTTATTAGGTCATGTGGGGTTCTATCGATGATTTATCCACGATTTCACTAAAATTGCTAGACCCCTCACTAACCTATTAGCTAAGGATGCTCACTTTGATTTTTATAAGGAGTGCCTCAAATCTTTTGATACACTCAAAAACTCCAATCATCCAACCCCCTGATTGGACGCTTTCATTCAAAATCATGTGTGATGCCAACGACTTTGTTGTTGGTGCAATCTTAGGCCAAACCAAAGATAAAAAGCATCACGACATAGCCTATGCTAGCAAGACTCTAACAGGAGCAGAATTCAATTATGCCACTACGGAAAAAGAGCTCCTAGCAGTAGTCTTTACTATTGATAAGTTTAGGTCCTATTTGGTCGGAGCCAAGGTCATTGTCTACATTATGTAGCCTTAAAATTTATGCCCACCAAAACGGACGGTAAACCAAGGATAATTCGATGGATTCTCCTACTCCAAGAATTTGATTTGGAAATTAAGGATAATATGGGAGTGGCAAATTCCATTGTGGATGATCTCTCGCATGGAAGTCACACAACACATGGATGCACCCACTAATGACTTCCTACGTTATGACATGTTGCTCAAGGTGACCGACTCTCATTCTCGGTATGCGGATGTCGTGAACTTCATGGTCACGTGATACATACCACCAGGGGAAAACAAAAAGATGCTCCTTTATGAGAGTCGTAGACGCCTATGGGATAACCCATATCACTATCGAGTCTTTGATGATGGCCTTCTTAGAATGTGTGTCCCCACTATCGAAGGCACCAAAATCATTAAAAAATGCCATGTTGGCCCCTATGGAGGCTATTACGGTGTTTACCGTACTCAGGCAAATATCTATCAAAGTGGATTATATTGGCCTTCAATGTATGAAGACACCAAGGAATTCATTCGCCGATGTTGGAAATTCCAAAAGCATGGACGAATCATTGCTCATAATGCCATGCCACTGACATATAATGTCCAAGTCGAATTACTTGATGTGTGGGGTATTGACTTCATGGATCTTTTTGCCATGCTGGCCCCTACGGAGGCCATTACGGTGTTTAGTACACAGGAAAAGATCTAGCAAAGTGGATTCTATTGGCCTCCAATGTATGAAGACACCAAGGAATTCATTTGCCGATAGTGGAAATGCCAAAAGCATGGAGGAATCACTGCTCGTAATGTTGACTCCAAATAAGATAGGAAAATGTTTCATGAGATCATTTTCCCACGCTTTGGCACTCACTGAATGGTGATAAGTGATGTAGAGTCTCATTTCATTGATAAGACCTTCCAGAGCTTTCTAACGGATCTTGGAGTTCAACATAATATTTCTACTCCCTATCACCCACAACGAAGCAGTCATGCAGAAACATCTAACAAGCAAATCATGAATATTCCGCAAAAGATCATCTTGGAAGGCGAACGGGGTGGAAGCTGAAACTATAAATGTATTGTGGGCATACGAAACTGCCTACAAGACGCCCATCAGCATGTCTCTGTTCCAACTTGTTTATTGGAAGACTTGCCATCTTCCTGTAGAGTTGGAATATAGGGCTCATTTGGCCATAAAACTGTGGAACATGGATCTTGATAACCCTAGAAAGCACCATTTGAGGCAGATCTCCAAACTTGAGGAATGGAGGGATAAGGTGTACGACAGTGCTAAAATTTATAAGGAATGAACCAAGAGATGGCACGACAAACGGATTATGCCGAATGAGTTTAAGCCTGGGGATAAGGTCCTCCTCTTTAACTCCAGGGTAATACTCTATGGACATGGGAAATTACGAAGTAAATGGGGGACCATTTACTGTAATAGAAACTTAATCTCATGAGGCCATCTATTTAAGGTAAATGGGCCATCTCAAAATCTTCTTAGATTCCCAAGAGGATTAGGTAAAGGAAGTCGACGTGATAAATTTCATCAATTTTAATGCCATTCTTCCAAATTCCACGTAATTCCTTGGAGTCCAACAAGTGGGCCCATTATAAAGATGATCCATATGGCCCACGGAATCTCAACCAACCCCTCGGTGCTGCTACATCCTTCAAATTTACACCTTGCCCAAGTCCCATATTCTATCTTAGGTTGCTAGTTTTTTCAATTTCAATTTTCAATGAAGCGCCCCCATTTTGAGTTCAATAAATAGAACTTACCGAATCAACTAACATCCGTAAAGTTTTCTTTGTTTTATCATTGCATTAGTGACAAATAAATATTCCAGGAAACAAGTGTGGGGGAGGAGTCCCTCCGCGATTTTGCAATGTTTATATCATGGTTTCACCCGAGGACACAACCCAAATGTACATGCAAGATGACACAACAAAGCGGAGCACCAAGGGAGCCAGCCAGAGATCGGCCGACCCCCTGGCTCGGACAACCTGTTGGTGTCCCCTCTCGGGCCCATTTGGCTACACCGCGTTTGTTCAAATCTCTTATTCTCTGCTCTTGGTGATTCAATGCAAATTGAGCTGATAATTTTGACGCATTCAAGAAAAATCAAATCAATTAATACAAACAATGCTAATTCCTTAATATTAGATTAGTGTACTTTGTAATTTGATTTTACTACTATGTTTCTGGACCCATATCATTAAATTAGGACAACATGTCATCTAAGTTTTTGATTGGTGTGATATAGTGAGTAAAATGAACCCATGTACAAGCCCTTGCTTGAATTTTGAATTTTGCACAAGTTTGAATCTTAAGGTTTTGCCTTTCTCTCATTAGAAGTTAAATGCTCACCAAGGCCATATGATACAATTACTGAAAACCACATGCATATGCCACTTTGCATTTTCATTGAACTTTGTCAAAATCTTGACCTATTGAGTGACTTGCATGCAAATTTTGATTAGGAAATTTCTTGTGCACTCCATCTTCCATCCACCATCAAATGATACTCCATGAAATTATTGCAAAATCCTCTCTCAATTTAAAAAGATGCATAAAAGTAGTAGAAGGCACAAAAATAATTGAAAAAAAAAGAGCCAATAAATAGCCATGGTTCATAGTTGCACAAAAAGAGAATGATTAAATGGGAGTTATCATCACAATTCATCATTTCACCATCCATAATAAGTGCACAAGAATTTCCTTAGTCATTTATTTTTGTTGCATGGTCTCCTCATATGGATCTCATTTTTGACTTAGTAATATATGAATTGCAAGTGTGCTACTATTTGTCCCTACCAAGCTCCGCAAAAGCCATACTTAGTTATAGGCACAAAAGTGAAAAAATTATGCCAAGGTGACGATTCAACACTTTGATGACTTTAGAGAATCCAATAGAAGAGGAAAAGGCATTATCCTTTTGATTTGAAATATAGCAATTTTCGAAGTTATTTCAGCAGGAGGAAGTCCGGGTGAGATACACTCAACCATTCCACCTCTCAAACGCCCAAGATGATGTGGTAGCCACACCACAAAAAGGGTTAAAAATCAAAAGTATGAATTAAAGTACGATGTATACTCCTTTCATATGCACACCAATATTTTATCTTAGCACTTAGTTCTTCTTGCCTTCACTTGAGGACGAGCAAAGGACTAAGTGTGGGGGAGTTTGTTGACGATTCTTAAATGCTAAATGTTACCGTCAATTCACTGCATAAAAATTATAAAATAGAAAACACAACATAGTGCATGGTAGGAGTTTGTGACACCTGGTTCCGAATATGAACCAAGTGAGCGCATATGTGTTCCCAGGACGTTGATCACACATACATGACAAAACCACAAACAAAATATAAAAAATTTCCACATCACAATCTAGTAAATATGTACTTTTATTACAATCTTCAAATGGTTCTCAAATTACAAACTCTAATGACCATTTTACTAATACTGCAGCGGAAATAATTTAACTTAGCAAGCGAGGCAGCGTGGCATTATACATCCAAAGGCAGTCGATGGTAGCACACAACTTAGAACTCAACATTATTCTCGTGATACTCCCAAACATTATCTGAAACTATTGGTGGGGGAATTGCAACGGTGAGCACATGTCGTACTCAACAAGTGTGGAAAATTATGACATGTTGCTTAAACAAGGAACCATAATAAATGACTATTTGCTGAAAAGTACTTTGAAAACATGCAAAAGGATCATACAATGTCTATGTGAATTTATCCCATCATATCTCACATAATTATCATGGTACGAGTCCAACATCATTACTTACCATCATGTCACATCCATAAATAACTGTCCAACCATATACCAAATTCTTACCTTCATTACCATCCATGCCCATTTATCATAACCCAGACCATAACCATAACCATACCATCCCAATTCCCAAATTCCACTCTAGTCATGGAAGTTTTCCAGGTGCTCATAACCTGGAGCACGTCTATCATGATAGTTTTTAACACTTTGTAGAGGTTGTACAGTTTTACCCATATGTTCGTGATTTCATCACCTTTCAGTGACTAAGAAACCTCCATTATGCCTTATCACACTTCTATTGGTGTGTGGCCAAGAGATCACAAAATAGCCTTTACAAAGGGACTACTAGCATGTACGAACCCATTAAGATTTCACCAGCGGGCTTGAATCTCAATTCTCCCACCCACGAGCCCCCCCATGTGCCATGCAGTTCCCAGGGTAGCCCTCCTCGACTCCTATTTACCGCACCATCGAATGGTCCATACAATACCAGCAGCACCCTAATTACTCAGCTATGCCGCACCTATATTTGGCCTTGTGGTGGCACTGTTGTCCTGACTTATTCTCCCATGAATCGGTCCTTAGATATAAAGCAAGCAAAACCACCATATCATCCAAACCAATCCACAAAACCATCCTTTCTTAGATCTCTCAAGTCCCATGTTACTAATTAATCATGTTCATTGATTCACATAGCCATGAGTTAAATAATTCATAATTAAGCCATTTAGTATCTCTAAGTCCCCAATTAATTAAAAGTGAAGCAAAATTGGAAAATACCCTTCCCGACTCTCTACAGTATATTTCGAGCGACACAAATGGTCAAACAAGAATAGTAAAACACCTATCATGGGTTTCCCATCAATTTGACACAAGCATGCAGTTTTGCAAACAAAACATTTTAAAACGGGATCAAAATGACCAAGGACACTTGCCTTGCAAAATTCTGGTGCTGGAAGTCCTCGAAAGCACCCTCTAGAGTGTTACCTCTACTCCGCGCAACAAACTTACAAAATAAACATTACAATCAATAAATGCTCATATATTACTCAATATGTCATGATATGCATGAAAAATGCAATTATTTGCATGTTATTAGGTTGATATTATAGCTTACTAACTAGTTAGGATTAAGCCTTACATGCTAGAGCAAGTTCAAATTCATTCTGGAGAAAATTAAAGAAGTTCCAAGAATTTCCAGATTTGGAAGACTGGACTAGTCCGCACCTTGGCCGCACATGTCTGCTATGGACCAGAGAGTTAAGCGGACTAGTCCGTAGTGGATCGGACCAGTCCGCTATGGCTAGGGTTTTGGCAAATTTTAATTAGAGCATAGTTTGAGTTAATATGGAACCATAATTTACGTAGAAAAGATGGATCTAAGGTATTTACCGCAAATTTCAAGGGTTCAAAAGTTGAAGACTCAAGAATTTGACGTCTATATCGATTGAGACGAAGAATTGGTAAAAGAAGGATGTTGACGTTGAAGAGTTGATGAAGACGATCGCAGCAGCGATGACGATCTCGCTTGATCCTCCTTCTCCCTTCCTCTTCCTTCTTCTCCATGTGGTGGGATATTCTTGATGGCTTTCACGTGAACAGGGGTTAAGGGTTTTCTCGTAACGTGGCAAAGAGCTAAAAGGTGTGTGATGGGGTGTTTATATAGGGTGGAGGTGGTACAGTTTGGGTAGAATTCAAGTAGAAGGCGGTGGAGGCCTTGGTGGGGTCCCACTTGGGCTCCTCAAGGGTTGGGCACGACATTCTTGGACCCAATTAAGGCAAATACCAGATAACCTGTCGTGGAGGAAAAATAGAATCCTAATTGAAACTGTACACACCGGACTAGTCTGTAGGAGACCGAACAAATCCGTTCGGAGTTACAGAAAGTTGAACGGAGAAGTCTGGTATCAAGCCAGACAAAGTCTGTCCCAGAACAGAAAGTTGATCAGACAAGTCTAGGGCATGTCCAAAATCAAGTCCGGACCAAGTTTATGGGAGTTTTCAACAGCGATCATCGGACTAGTCCATAAATACAACGGACAAGTCCGGACGGAAACAGAAACTTATCCGGATTAGTCCGTAGAAATATGGGACAAGTCTGGAGAACATCAGAAACATTTTCGGACTAATTTGTAGCAATTAATGAAAAGTCCGAGAAAACAACAGAGAGATGAATGGACTAGTCCGGGGTCCAATCCGTACAAGTCTGTACTGAGCCAGGTTTTCATATGTTGGTTTAGTTTTAATTCATTTTATTCTTGTTCCTTTTTGTGTTGCTTAATGCTAATGATGTAGAATGTATGCAATGCATGATGGATGGAAATCTACACCCCTTAAAATAAATTTCGCCCTCGAGATTCGACGTAGAAGGAAAGAGATAGGGAAATTCTCCATTGAGATCATCTTCTTGCTCCCAAGTTGCTTCCAATTCAGTATGATGCTTCCATTGTACTTTGCACCATCGAATCACCTTGTTCCTTGTGACTCTCTCCTTGGTTTCCAAAATTTTGATAGGTTGCTCAACAAGTCAAATCTGCCCCTATTTCCAATTCTTCCATTGGTACTTGTTCTTCCGGTACTCTTAAGCTCTTCTTGAGCTGAGAAACATGAAACACATCATGGACAATAGAAAGATGTGCTGGCATCTCCAACTTATAGGCCACTTCTCCACGTTTGTTCAAAATCTTAAATGGTCCAATATAGCGAGGTGTCAACCTACCTTTGATATTAAATCGCTTATGACCTCGCATATGTGACACTTTGAGATATATGAAGTCTCCCACTTAAAAAGCTAAGTTTTTTTTGCCACTATCCACATAGCCTTTTTGTCTTGACTGGACAGCCCTCAAGTTTTCACGGATTGCCTGGACTTGCTTTTCAGCTTCTTGTAACATATCAGGCCCAAATATCTGATTTTCTCCTGTCTCATTCCAAAGAAGAGGTGTTCTACACCTTCTAGCATACAATGCTTCAAAAGGTGACATTTTCAAGCTGGCCTGGTAGCTGTTGTTATATGAGAATTCAGCATATGGAAAGCGCTTGTCTCAGCTGCGTCCATGCTTCAGAGCACAAGCTCTCAACATATCCTCCAATATCTGATTTGTCCTCTCGCTTTGTCCATCAGTTTTAGGATGATAGCTGAGCTGAAATTTAACCTTGTACCCATGGCTTCATGCAGTTTCTCACAAAATTTCAAAGTGAATTGAGAACCTCGGTCAAACACTATTTTCTTCGGAACTCCATGTCGACATACAATATGCTGCATATATAGCTCTGCTAGCTATACTGCGGTATACTTGGTCTTAATAGGGATAAAATGAGCAGATTTCGTCAACCGATCCACAATAACCCATATGGAGTCATAACCAGACTAGGTACGTGGTAATCCAACTATGAAGTCCATACCAATTTCTTCCCACTTCCACTCTGGAATCTTTAATGGCTGCAATAATCTAGCTGACCTTTGATGTTCAGCCTTGACTCGTTGGCGTACATCACACGACGCAACATACTCGATTACGTCCTTTTTCATGCCATCTCACCAGAAGCACGTTTTTAGGTCCTTGTACATCTTCGTACTACCGGGGTGAATTGAGTGGGGCAAGTCATGTGCCTCCTTCAATATTGTCTCACGAATTTGCTTCACATTGGGCACAACAATCCTTTTCCCCAGTTATAGAGTACCATGGTCATCCTCATCAAATCTGAATTCTCTCCCTTCTTGAACACTTTCTTTAATTTCCTTGATTTCTTCATCCTTGGTCTGACCTTCTCGAATTTCCTATTCTAGAGTCGGATTTAACTCCATCACTCCCATCTCGTTCACGAATCTAAGATGCAACCGTTCAAACTCCTTGCATAGCTCGGATGGCAACTTCTTAACAGTGAATTGGTGGCTTGCTCCTTTCCTACTCAAGGCATCGGGCACTACATTGGCTTTTCTTGGATTATAGTTGATTCTCACATCATAATCCTCAATAAGTTCTAACCATTGTCATTGCCTCATATTTAGATCCGTTTGCGTGATAATATACTTGAGACTCTTGTGATCCGTGTAAATCTCACACCTATGACCAAGAATGTACTGTCTCCATATCTTCAAGGCATGCACTATGGTTGCAAGTTCGAGATCATGTGTCGGATAATTCTGTTCATGTTTCTTCAATTGCCTCAATGCATAGGCTACCACTTGGGCTTCTTGCATGAGCACACATCCAAGTCCTTGTCTTGAGGCATCATAATAAATATCAAAACTTTTGCTCACGTCTGACAATACAAACACTAGTGCGGTTGTTAACCTCTTCTTTAGCTCCTCAAAACCGTCTTGATAAGCTTGGGTCCATTGAAATGTCTTTCCTTTCATTAACAATTCATTCATGGGATTTGCTATTTTGGAGAAGTCCTTGATGAACCGACGGTAATATCCAGCCATTCTAAGAAAACTCCGAATTTCCTTCACATTGTGTGGTGGCTCCCACTTGAGCACATTCCTTAATTTTGCCGAATCAAATGATACTCCTCCTACGTAGATGATATGTCCCAAAAAACGACACCTCTCGTAACAAAAATTGGCACTTGCTGAATTTGGCATATAATTGTTGTTCCCTCAATTTTTGCAATGTGAGCCTCAAATTTTCCTCATGTTCCTCCTTGCTTCTCGTATAGATCATAATATCATCAATGATCATAATACTCCATGAAGACCTTATTCATGAGGTACATAAGGGAACAACGTTGTACTCATAACGGTGTACTCATAAGATCCATACCTTGTGCGAAAAGCTGTTTTGGGTATATCCGATGGTCTAATCTTCATTTGAAAATAACCTGACCTCAAGTCAATCTTGGAGAAGACACAGGCGCCCTTCATTTTGTCAAACAAATCCTCTATACGGGGTAACATATACCTGTTCTTTATCGTCACCTCGTTGAGAGACCTATAATCCACACACATCCTTTGGGTCCCATCCTTCTTATCTACGAAAAGCACTGGCGCTCCCCAAGGTAAAGAGCTCGGGCGAATAAAACCATTCTCTAGCTGCTCTTGAATTTGTTTCTTGAGTTCTGCTATCACTACCCTGCGTACCGGGTACACCACGATACCATAAGAAAAGCCACGAAGTTCCACCTGACCGAGTTGAAGACCTTCAAAGGCTCCACGTGTCCCGCAACACTGAACCCGCCTCCCTCATTAGGGTAGCTCCGGCGCTGCCACGTGTAAGGCAAGGCTGGACCTAACTCCTTGTATAGGAAATCTCTGGTCGTGCCACGTGTCCAATGACCCCGAACCTAACCCCTAGTAGAGGGAAGCTCCGGTGCTACCACATGTACAGTAGCTCCGCACCTGCCTCCCCACAGAGGGAAGATCCGGAGCTGCCACGTGTTGAGCCTCTGGACCTAAGCCTGCAACGGGAAGACTGTCGGATCTCCAACGGTGCGGACATTCAAGGGACAATTAAAGCTACCGTTACAAAACCTGATTACGTGTCATTAATGCCATGTTAATGACACACGATCAGATGACCTTTAGTACCGGTAACGCTGCCATTAAGGCGCGTTATCACACTGTTAAATGTACTTAATACATACAAATCGTGTATTAGGTAATTAAACGCTGTTGGGGCCACATGTCGGGCCAAGCTGACAATGTAACGACCAGTCCTTAGATTATAAAAGGGTTGTGCCGCACGGTACAAAGGACAAGTCCAATCAACCACAAGCAACTACACACTCATACATACAACAAACACCCGGGGAGTAGGGTATTACGCTCAGGCGGCCCGAACCACACAAAAATCTCTCGTGTCACTATCTTGTTCATAATCTCACGCGCGCCCCAACCAATTACAAACCTCTACGGACTACGATCTAGTAGTACCGGGGGAAGTGTTGATCGCACACTTTGACATTTGGCGCACCCAGTAGGGGTGCCTGAGATTCCGAGATGGTGAACTCTGCAGCAGCGTCGTCCAACAGCCATGTCGGAAAGCCTGACGGAGGAAATCCCTCCAATGCTGAACAACCAGCTGACACTGTTGTCCCGACAGGTGTTGCTACACCACCACCACCGCCTGCTCTGGCTGCCAACAACGGACAACAGGATGATGCCCTAGTGTCAGTAACTGTATCGACAAACAACCCGGAGAATGAGCTAATCGCTGCGTGTACTCTGCTCCAGCGTCCTCCAGCGGCTGGAGCTCCTCTGACAGCCATGGAACAATGGCGTACTGATGTCGAACATCTGGTTGCAGCTGCAGCCGATGCTATCAGTAACCAAGGCTCGCCCCCTGCTGGGCAGTTAACTTCATAGCAAAGACCTTGTCTGGTAGACTTGGTCCTCAAGTCTCATAGCAAAGATGTGTTTTGTCCTAACAATTGACGTCGCTGCCCTTTGGGGCACGTCTTACTCACACTGCATCGAGACACTCGATGCATGATATCTGGTCGGAGCTCGACCGAAGATACAGGCAGTAGGACGGCCACATCCACATCAAGCGTGCTCGCGAGAGGCGAGAGGCTCGGGAAAACCCTTCTCCTTTGGGAGTAGGGGCCGGCTATTCGGCCCTGGCCATGCACCTTCACATGGTTTGATGGCTGCAGAAGTTCCGACCTCATTTGCCATAGAAGTACGATGGGACTATCAATCCCGTCGAGTTCCTCCAAATCTACTCCACCGCCATTCTCGCGGCAAGGGGCAATGAGGCTGTGATGGCCAACTACTTCCCTGTGGCTCTAACTTGGACAACCAGGTCCTGGTTCATGAGTCTTCCGCCTGACTCCATTAACAGTTGGGCGGAGCTATGCCACCAGTTCACTGCCAATTTCGGGAGCTCCTACACCTGACCTAGCACAGAGCTGGATCTGTTTGTCGTACAACAGAAATTAGGAGAGTCGTTGTGATCATTCATCTAGCGGTTTTCTCAGATACGGAACACAATTCCTTCCATCTCCAATGCATATGTCGTTGTGGAATTTCGACAAAGTGTCAGAGATAAGAAGATGCTGGAGAAGCTGGCGATGAAAGAAGTCACCAACGTCATAGAACTCTTCAGCCTGGCCGATAAATGTGCTAGGGCTGCGGAGGGCTATAAAATGCAGTCCAAGCCAGCTCCGGATGCTGATAAAAAGTCCTCCAAGGGTGAAGCCACTATCTCTGGTAGTGGAAAGAAGAAGAAAAAGTCCAACAACAAGAATAAGTTGTCTGTCGGCGCGCCTGCTGCTGCTGCAGCTCTGGGTGGCCTGGAGCCACGCCCCGAGAAACATCCTCGGCCATCGTCTGAAGACGGCGGCAGTCAAAAGATGTGGTGTCTAATCCATAAAACGGACACCCACAATCTTTAAGATTGTTGTGAGGTCCAAAACCATGTCGAGCGCTTCAACAAGCGGTAAGAAGAAGCTCCTTTCCCCCAGCGGGAAGGGAAGCAGAAAGTCAACGAAGCCCCAGCTGATTCGGAGCTAGGCTTCCAGGACCCCAAGAAGATCCTCAAGGATGTGTACAACGCCGTCGATGACAACTCTGACATCTCGGACAACGAGCGTCAGAAGACCCTCAATTCCATATATGGAGGTTCCTGGGATATCACCTCCCGCAGCGGGCTCAAGGCTATGCATCGGGAGATGGCTGCCACAACTCCTACTGCCAAGACAGAACCCCATCGAAAGTGGATGTGCACTCCCATAACTTTCGATGCTTCAGACTGTCCAAGAAACATGATTGGAGTTGGACAACTGCCGTTGATGGTGTCTC
Organism: Tuctoria greenei; assembly: GCA_036927565.1. Taxonomy (NCBI): domain Eukaryota; kingdom Viridiplantae; phylum Streptophyta; class Magnoliopsida; order Poales; family Poaceae; genus Tuctoria; species Tuctoria greenei. The sequence continues at coordinate 136,425,003 of JAYESD010000008.1, read as the reverse complement.
CTACCATCAATAACGTCTAGCTCTACCATGTCTTGCTGGATGGAGGGTCAGCACTTAACCTCCTCAGCTGTGAAGCATTCATCAAGATCTAGCTGAAACTCTCGGACCTTCGCCCCTCACGTCGTTTCTCCGGGGTAGGTCTGGGGGCCATTAGTCCCCTTGGCTCAATCACACTCTCGATGACCTTCAAGACTTGGGAGAATTACAGGACCGAGAAGCTGGTCTTTGACGTGGCGCATATCATCTTACCCTTTAATGCCATCCTAGGCAGGCATGCCCTGTATAGGTTCACGGTCGCAGCCCACTATGGCTACCTGGTGTTGAAGATGCTAACACCTTCAGGCGTTCTCCAGATCTGCGGAGATCGTACTGCAGAAGTCAGTACACTGGAAAAACTCCACGTGCTTACAACAGCGCAGAAGAAAGAATCCGACAAGGAACTAGCTGCACAACCTCCGAGCACTCGTCACCGAGGCTCAACCTCTCCACCACGCGTGCAGCCAAGCGGCGACATCGACATCCCCGTCAAAGTCATCCAAATTGGTTCCGATGCTGCCCAGACCACCCGTATATCGGAAGCTCTGGGCAACAAATAGGAACTCGCGCTCATCACTTTCCTCCGAGCGAATGTTGACATGTTTGCATGGCAACCGTCACAGATGTCTAGGATCCCTAGGAAGGTGATTGAGCACAGTCTGAAGATATACCCCGACGCACGGCCAATACACTAGAAGCCCCGGAAGCAATCAGTCGAGCGGCAGAACTTCATCCGTCAAGAAATAAAGAAGCTGCTCAAAGCTGGTTTCATCTGGGGGGTTCATCATCCACGATGGCTGGCAAACCCAGTCGTTGTACCTAAGGCCGGCGGGAAGCTTTAGATGTGTATCGACTACACCACTTTAAATAAGTCATGTCCAAAAGATCCATTTCCAAAATCTAGGATAGATCAAATAGTGGACTCCACCTCTGGGTGCAAGCTATTGTGTTTCCTAGATACATATTCTGGATATCATCAGATCCAAATGTCTAGGGAAGATGAAGAGCATACTTCCTTCATAATAGTAGATGGTTTGTATTGCTATACTGCCATGCCTTTTGGTCTCAAAAATGTTGCTTCAACTTTTGTGCAGGCCATGCACAAACATTTGGAGAGCTCATCGAGGACTTGGTGGAGGTCTACATCGATGACATCGTCATGAAGGTGAAGAACAAGGAATCACTCCTTGGCAACCTGCACGCCATCTTCGACAAGCTGCGCATTACACGCACCAAGCTGAACCCGGACAAATGTGTCTTCGGGGTTAGCTCTAGGAAGCTCCTCGGATTCTTGGTGACTCACCGAGGAATTGAGGCAAATCCGACGAAGATAAGGCCATCGAAGACATGTGGCCCCCAGCCTGCATCAAGGATGTACAGAAGCTAACTGGTGTCTAGCTGCGCTCAGCCGGTTCATCTCAAAACTGGCAGAATGGGCACTACCCTTCTTCTAATTATTGAGGAAGTTCAGGCCATTCCATTGGTCTGAAGAAGCAGAGAAGGCTTTTCAAGAGCTCAAGCAGCTCCTCACCATACTACCTATTCTAGTAGCTCCGAACCCTAGTGAGCCTCTTTTGCTTTACATTTCGGCAACTACAGAGGTTGTCAGTATGGTTCTGGTTGCGGAAAGACCAGAGCCACCTATAGTTCAGGAGCCCTGACCCCTCTAGGAGGGTCCGAAGCTCCCTGAAGGCGAGTTTGTGTCCCAGCCATCAGGCACGAATCTTCAAGGCAAGCTGCCCGAGGATTGATCTCTCTCATCTGAGGGAGTTCACACAGCTGAAGAAGAAGTTTTGAACCCCTCTGGGAGGGTCTCGGAAGCTTAAGAAGAAGGTCTGGGCCCAGGGTTTGGGTTGAGGAAGAAGAAGCTCCGGGACCTTCAGGAAAGGTCTGGACTGTCTAGCGACAAGTGTACTTCATCAGTGAAGTACTCCACGACGCCAAGACTAGATACATTGAGGTGCATAAGTTGCTTTATGCAGTTCTCATCGCCTCAAGAAAGCTACGTCCCTACTTCCAAACCCACAAGATATCAGTGGTAACCTCCTATCCACTGCATGCTATACTACATAACCCAATTCTACTGGGAATATTAGAAAGTGGGCAGCGGAGCTCGCAGAGTTCGGTCTCAAATTCTTGCCTCGACATGCTATAAAGAGCCAGGCATTGGCTAAATTCATCACGGAGTGGACCCTTCTTCATCAAATCCAGGGGGTCCCAGTGAGCAAAAGCCGAAACCCAAGGTCCCGGTCTTCACCGAGCCTCACTGGACTCTCTACTTCGACAGCTCTGTGCAAAAGCATGGGGCCGGAGCTGGAATCCTTCTCCTTGCTCCGACCGGGGAGAAGGTCAAGTACATGGTACACCTTGATTTCAAGGCAACCAACAACATGGCGGAGTATGAAGCTATCATCTATGGGCTCAAGGTGGCATTGTCATATGGTGTCAAGCAGATGCTGGTGTTGGGTGATTCGAAGCTCATTATCAAGCAAGTCAAAGGCGAATGCAGCTGCAACAACCCGCAACTAGCTGCTTACCTCCTTGAAGTCCAGAAGCTCTAGAAGGACTTCGACGTCTTGGATCTCTGCCATGTCCAACGTCTCAACAACATTGAAGTTGATGAACACTCGGCGTAGGCTTCAACTGGAGCTCAAGCTCCCGACGGAGTTTTCGTTAGGAGGTTGTCAAGACCAACCGCTCAGCCTGCTGAAGTGAGCGAAGGGGGCGAGACCAGCACCTCAAAGCTGGCAGTCCCAGTGGCCCTGTTACCATGGTGTCCACCAAGGATTGTAGACGCTGCGAGAAGCTCCGAGCAACCCAACATGCAAGATCCGGAGGCTCAAGTTAGCTCCGACGCATGGATCTCGGAGATCCGGAGCTACTTGAAATGCAACATCCTTCCTGAAGATGGTGCATCCGCTGATCGGATCGTCAGATTTGCTAAAAGATACACGCTAATAGAAGGGGATCTCTACCAGCGCGGTGCAACAGCGTCCTAATGCGGTGCATTGCTCAGGAAGAAGGCCGCGAGCTTCTTGCGGAAATCCATGGAGGTGAGTGGGGGAACCACAGGTCTTCCCGCACGTTAGTCGGTAAAGCCTTCCATCATGACTTTTACTAGCCTACAGCTCTCTAGGATGCAGTTGAGCTGGTAAAAAAGTGTGAAGCCTGCCAGTTCCACGCAAAACAAATTCACACAATGGCTCAGTCACTGCAAATGATACCTCCTACATGGCCATTCGCTGTGTCGGGGATGGACATTTTGGGACATTTCCCAAAAGCCGTCGGAGGTTACGTTCATGTACGTCGCCATCGACAAGTTCACTAAGTGGCCAGAAGCTACTCCAGTTGTGACAATCAACAAGCAATCTGCTATCAAGTTCTTGAAGTCTATAGTCTGCAGATTTGGAGTTCTGAACAGAGTCATAACTGACAACAGAACCCAATTCACAAGTGCAGCATTTCAAGAATATTGCGAAGAGCTCGGCATATAAGTCAGCTACGCATCAGTAGCACATCTGGCAAGTAATGGCCATGTCGAGAGAGCAAATGCGTAAATACTAAAAGGACTCAAGACTCGCACTTACGAGCGCCTAAAGAAACATGGAGCCAATTGGATAGAGGAGCTTCCGTCCGCACTGTGGGTGAGCAGGACAACACCTAACTGGTCAACTGGAGAGACTCCATTCTTCCTGGTCTACGGTGCTGATGTGGTCCTTCCTCTGGAGATCACAATGGGTTCACTCTGGGTCCGGACCTTCGACGAAGCCACCCAGGACAAGCTCCGGCGTGAAGACCTTGCCCTCGTCAACGAGGGAAGGTGTCAAGCAGTTGTTCGGAATGCACGATGTCGCCAGGCGCTCCGACGCTATCACGAAAGGCATGTGTGCAACCGACAGCTTGAAGAAGGTGATCCGGTGCTGCGGAGAATACAAACTCATGAAGGGATGAACAAACTGTCCCCCAGTTGGGAAGGTCCCTTCCGTGTGATCAAAGTATCCCGTCCTGGATGCGTTTTCTTGGCAACAGAGGATGGGACTCCGCTTCCCAATCTTTGGAACATTGAGCACCTCCTTTAGTTTTATTCTTAGTTTCACGGAGGTGAGTCTGTAATTACACTCAATGTAAGTTATAGAGTCTACACACGGAGTCGGCTAGGTCCTCAGGGAGAACAGTCGGACCCCTCTGGGGGGTCTGAGTAGTTCAAGACCAACTAACTTGGCCCCTGTACTGAAAGTGTGGCTTACATACCCTGAGTTAGAACAAGGTGAATATCACACTTGACCTGGTTTTGTACCCTAAGTGTGTCCTTATCTCCCCTGTAATTTGGACCTATAAAGAAAGACATTATTGTGTGAAAGCAGACTCCACGTGCATTAATTTTGTACAGGCTCGTTTTTCTTTTATTATCTTTTCCTTCTTGTCTATAATGAAGTTGTGCAATTCTTTTTGAGATTTAGTCCAAGTTATTCATGTGATATACAAGTTATATTGTTGGTCTTTTTCGGATCTCAGCATTGCCAGATGGTCTACTCGTCTGAACGCCAAAGCCAATGATAGGTCCAGAGTGTGCTATCGACTTAGACTGGTCCAACATCCTAAGTACGCCACTCTACCTATATTTCAGCAGGCCTCAGTAGGGCGAGACCGAAAGGCATTCGGATTTGAAAAGATTACATCAATTTACTTGGTATCATGTTGAGTTCCTTTAGATCTAAAGTTCAAATAAGAATAGTAAGCCGCGAACAACTTATAGACGAGAGGACGAATTTACTATTTTTCTTGTCTTTAATGCACAGGAAAAATAGAAAACACATGACAATGGTGGATGATGTTGGAGCTCCTAAACTCCGACAACCCCTAGGGGGCCCGCTGTCGATGTTTTATACATTGAAAGTGGGCAGCATCGGAGCTTACAACGCTCCAACAACTCTCATGGGTCCGACTGTCGACATGATGAATTAACGGCGATCTAAACAAAGATTGTGGAGAAGTCACCTCGAGGGGGTCCGCCGTCGACATACTAAGCTTTGACAGTGGGCGCAGTCGGACCTATCAAGCTCCGACAACCCATAAGGGGCCCGCCGTCGATGTTTCTAAGTGTTGACAGTGGGCGCAGACGGACCTACCAAGCTCCGACAACCACCAGGGGGCCCGCTGTTGACGTTTTTAAGCGTTGGAGGTGGGTGCCGTTGGACCTACCAAGCCCCGACAACCCCTAGGGGGCACACCATTGACATTTCTAAGCATTGGTATTGGGTGCCATCGGATCTACCAAGCTCCGACAACTTCCATGGGGCCCGCCGTCAATGTTTCTAAGCATTGATAGTGGGTGCTGTCAGATCTACCAAGCTTCGTCACCTCCCAGGGGGCCTGCAGTCGATGCTCTATGTCTTGGCATTGGGCGCCGTCGAAGCTACAAAGCTCCGACAACTCCCATGGGGCTCGCCGTCGACGTCACAAAGTGTCCCTGGAGATGTCAGAAGTAAACTTCGGACCTAAGAGCTAAGCATTATAGCTACAAGTTAAAAGCGTCAAAGTCCTCAATACATTGTTAGATCCTTTTGGTACATGTTCACAATCAAATTGAGTACATCTACCAGGGGGCCAACAAGATAAAGGACAATGCATTGAAGACAAATACAAAATGGAATTCATTCATTCAAGAAGATTGGATTTCATTCATATCAAGGATTGGATTACAAAATGAGGATTACAAAGGAAAAGGCAAAAGAAAAAGTTCCTAGCTACTGGAGGTCCTAGGTCCTAAGGAAATACGAGGCAACTTTCTGGGCAGCTTCTTAAACACTGGCCCTGGCGGCACCTTCCTCTTCAGCAATGGGCCCTTCGACCACCGGATCTAGAGATAGTTGGGGGTCTCGGCTTTTGAAACACGTCAGCACATATTCGACGATGTTTTTGGCCAGAGACTTCCCCTCTGTCTCGAGTTGGTCGATGATGACATTACCCATTGTGTCCAGCTTGTTGCTGGTAGAGCTCAGCACCAGCCACTAGCGCCTTGTCCAGCTCCAGCTCCGGGTCATCCAGACGTACCGGGCTGAAGCCAAGTGGCACTAGAGCTTTATTGGCATGACCCAGAAAACCCGAAACTCACTAGGACTCAGTCGCCCTCATACTTCTCAGTTCCTCCAGTGACCTGGCAGTCGATGCTCCTAACTTTCCCGGGCGATGCGTTCGACCTCTTTGGCATGTTGCTGAATACTCTCAGCCACCTGCTTTTCGCGGTCGGCAAGCTCCGACTCTCGGAGGTGGATGCGATTCTGGTGGATTGCCAAGTCCTTCTCTCTGCCTTTCACCTTCTCCTCCCTTGTGGCGGCTTTTCATTTAATTCATTGAGGTTGTCCTGACGATCGTCAGCAGCCTCGTTGGTCTACCTAGCATGCTGTAAAATCTCTCGAGCCTTATCGTCGAGAGCTTTAATAGCAGCCCCCTGCTTGTTCAGCAGGCGGTCCATCAGTGCTAGTTGGACCTTCTCCTTGGCCACCCATTCCCGCTGGTCAGCAAGCCTTGACTGTGTCAGCTTCATCTCAATGTGAAGCCTGTTGTGCCAACGCCTCAAGGTGTTGCGGTCTTCTTCGAGAGTCTTGCTTTCATAGTCAAAGGCCAGCTAAACTTGGCGCAGACTGGAGCAGGCGTTGTCGATAGACAACGCAAGGGGAATTGGCTCAGGGTCAGCCTGGATCTCACTTGCCGGCTTGAGCGGATCTTCAAAAATATTGATTGGTTCCCATGACACAAGTGTGGTTCCCTGCGTCTCCACAACACTAGGGCTGACTTCCAGAACTGATGAGGAAGGTCCCCCCACCAGATATTCAATCATCGGCTCTATTGTTGGACAACCAGCAGTTCACTCTTGTGGGTGTTCCGTCTCTGACATAGACACCTCCGGAGTAATCACCTCCAGGGTGGATGTTGCAGCTTCGTCCGGAGCTCCCTCTACCTCCGGCTCAGGTGTCGAGACTTCAACTTCTTCCGGCTCAGGTGCCGAAGCTTCAGGTACCTCCTGCTCAAGTGCCGGAACTTTTGCAGTCTTACGCTCCATGGCCGGAGCTTTAGTTACCTCCGACTCAGGCGCCGGAGCTTCTGCCATCTCTGTCTCCGAAGTAGGAACTTCAGCCGCCAGCTCTGAGACCAACGGTGCTTCATCACGAACATCTCCCCCGTGGTCTGGCGCTACCACGGGAGCTTCAGGCATCGTCTCTAGATCCAGATCTACGACAGCTAGTGCTAGAGTTGTCGTGTCATTAGCCACCACTTGGGGAGGCACAGGGGTTGAAGCCGGAGCTTCCGCCTGCACAACCTCAATTGCTGCAGCAAGAGGCAAAGCTTCAGTCTTCTTTTTTGACACGCTGGAAACAAAAGATTGGGAAAATTCAAGACATGATAAAGACAAGATTAGCACCTCAAGGTGCGATGACAATGCTTACCTTCGGATTCTAGCGCTCCAGTCAGCACCGAACCTCTTCATCGGGCGGCCAGAGTTAGAACCCACCGTTGCTAGTGTAGTGGAGACTCCGGACTGCTGTCGGGAACTTGCCGCAGCTGCTGGTGTTACCTCTGTCGGGACCACCGTCAGCTGGGAAGGACCTTCGGACCTGAAGCCTGCAGCCAGCACTGGAGCTAGGGTTGACTTGCCGGAGCTAGCATCCCTCGAGGATGCCGGCACCGAAGGAGGCGTGACCGTTGAACCTCTGCTCGGTCGGGGGGAAGAAGCTACTGGAGATGGAGCTGACCTAAGTGAACACCCGTTAGAATGTCTCAGTTTCCTCTTTCGGCTAGAAGATTTGACCGGCTCCTTGCCCTTGCCGACCTCATCAACCTTATGGCTTGAAGTAGTGGGGGCCACCCTCTCTAAAGCTCTAGGGATTGCAATCCTGGAGGTCTTGCGTCTCTCAACCACCCCGAGGTCGTCCAACTCCGGCATTCTCCTTCGGAGCTCCCTACTAACCTCTGGAACCATGTTCAGAGGCAGGAAGGCAGCCGACAGGGTCAAGGAGTTGCGGGAGATAACTCCGTTCTGAATTTTCTAGAGATGGAGCTTCAAAGCTTCATCATCCAAGTTGGTATTAAAATCGGCTTCAATCCGGTTATGATCTATCTCACTGGTGAAATCCTATGCGGGTCACTCCCTTGTCTTTAGCAGAGCCCACCTGTTCACCAGGAAATTGCCGAAGACCTTATGAGGGGTCACTCCACCCTCTACGCATTCCTGGATCCTTTTTAGGATGGGCTTGTACGCTTCAGACAGCTCTGACACTGCATTCCAGCCATAGATGTCGACATTAGGGAGGCTCTTGGGCAACTCCAACTTCTCATGCTCCTCCACTATGATGATCACCCGATCTTTCTTCCAGCTGTCTCACTTTCCGGAGGGGAAGATCTTCAAGTACAGGGGCAGTTCTTGCGCTTCATGAAGTAGTAGAAGCCAATCAGCTTTGTCACCTTTCTGGTAGTGACCGTGAAGAAGGTCCGGAAGAGCTTGATGCACGACAGCACACCCACCTACGTCTCACAGAAGTGGACGAAGGTCGCCACCAGCAAGAAGGAGTGAGGGTTGAGGTGATGAAGCTGGAGTCCATAGAAATCCAGCAGCGTCAGCAGAAAGCTTGAGAAGGGCAGGATAAGACCCACCATGGCATACGCTGAGAAGAAGACGATATCGCCAGTGCACTTCTTCTGGAAGGGAAGCTTGCCAAAATGGATATCGTTGTTGAAGGAGTTGTTGGACCACCCCATGTAGGTCTGGATCCTCGACAGATCTTCGTCGCTAGTGATCTTGCTGCGCGGAAGACCCAACTCCATCGCGGCAAAGGGGAGCGAAAGTTGGAAGGGCTATACAAAGGTTGGGAGGCTCTGAGCGCAATTTCGAATGAACGTGTAAAGAGTCCTCAAACCGTGCTGGCTTTCCTTCTTAAGTAAGCCTCTGCAACGCTTGGATGGAAACCGCATCGAAGTCAAGATTTCATTTCCAAAGATTACCCCGTCAATGACAAATGGGCTTGGGTCCTCTTCGGCAGAAGAGTAGAAGTTATCACACCAGGCGAACCATTGTCATAATTGGAAGTTGGAAGCCCGAGGGCAGCGGCCTGACAGGGCGCTCGGAACCGATACGGTTTTCGTATTGGGAACCAACGACCTTCAATTGAGTGAGATCCGCATGCCAAGATCTCACCTGTCGCATCAAGAAGAGCCACGCGGCAGTGGTTTAGTTGCGAACCATCACCCCAACGGGCCATGAAAAGACCTTTGAAGCCGCAGCATCGGAATCGAAGATGGCCCCACCTCTGGTAGAATAACTTAACCCAAAGGGTTTCTCCCAGAGGTGGGCCCGAGGGCCACTGTCGTTACCTTGCATACGGTGTACCCCACGATACAACAAGAAAAGCCACGGAGTTCCACCTGTTCGAGTAGAAGACCTCCAAAGGCTCCATGTGTCTTGTAGTATTGGACCCACCTCCCTCATTAGGATAGCTCCAATGCTGCCACGTGTAAAGCAAGGCTGGACCTAACTCCTTGTATAGGAAAGCTTCGGTCGCGCCACGTGTCTAGTGGCCCCGGACCTAACCCCCAGTAGAGGGAAGCTTCGGTGCTGCCACGTGTACAACAGCGCCGGACCGGCCTCCCCACAGAGGGATGCTCCAAAGGTACCACGTGTCGAGCCTTCGGACCTAAGCCTACAATGGGAAGACTGTCGGATCTCCAACGGTGCAACCTTTCAAGGGACAGTTAAAGCTAACGTTACAAGACCTAATTATGTGTCATTAATGCCATGTTAATGACACATGATCAGATGACCTTTAGTACCAGTAATGTCGCCATTAAGGCGCGTTATCACACTGTTAAATGTACTTAATACATACAATACATGTATTAGGTAATTAAACACCACCGGGACCACATGTCAGGCCAGGCTGATAATGTAACGACTAGTCCTTGGAATATAAAAGGGTTGTGCCGCATGGTACAAAGGACAAGTCCAATCAACCACACGCAACTACACACTCATACATACAACAAACACCCGTGGAGTAGGGTATTACGCTCAGGCGGCTCGAACCATGTAAAAATCCCTCGTGTCACTGCCTTGTTTATAATCTCACGCACGCCCCTACCAATTACGAACCTCTGCGGACTACGATCTAGTAGTAGTGGGGGAAGTGTTGATCGCACACTTTGACATCCGCTAAATCCGTGCATCCTATATGGTCTCTTAGCTATAGGTGCAGTTCTAAGTATCAAATCAATGGAAAATTCTATATCACGATTGAGTGGCAGACCTGGCAACTCTTCCGGGAACACATATGGGTACTCACGAACAACCGATATACTCTCTCTAATATCAGCCCTTCCACGTGGCTCAGTGTTGCTCTATCCGTAGTCAGTTGGGCTGTCTCCACTTCAATACAGGTGCCATGCTCAGTTGTCAATTGCACAATCCTCTCGGCGCATTGAATCACTCCATTGTACTTGCTCAGCCAACCCATACCAAGTATTATATCTATCCCTTGTGAATTCTGGACGATAAGATTTGCAAGAAAGTCTACGCCCCTTATTCTAATGCTTACTCTCGGACACACTATATTTGTCCTCATCTCTCCTCCAGGAGATTTTACCAACAGTGTGTTTCAGATGAGCTATAGGCAGATTATACTTGGCGACATATTTCGATGAGATGAATGAATGAGATGCTCTGGAATAAAATAAAGTGGTCGCGGGATTGGAGTTGGTGAGGAACATACCAATCATGATGTCATCAGCTTGTTGAGCCTCTTCAGTAGAGATGTGATTCACATTGCCATGAGCAATATTCTACTGCCCGTGGTTGCCTTGTGGTGCTCCTCCATTCGGTCGTGGGTTCTGCCTTGGTGCATTGTTCATTGGTCCATAACTTCTCTTAGGGCATTGACTTGCAAAGTGTCCAGCCTCTTCAGAAACATAACACGTCTCGCTACCCGAAGCACCTTGGAAACTCAGGCGCTGCTGATTTTGAGAATTAGCCACCATATTTGGGCGTGGTTCATACGACACAGGCTGGCGAGCCGCTTGCATAACAAGGCGCTGCAGCTGCTGGTTTGGGCGTGGAGGATAAACAGATCGATATGCAGAGGGCGGAGGGGTTGTAATATGGTGCACTTGGTGCTGCAAGGCGAAGACGAACATTCCTCCCTTGTGGCTGCCCTTGATATGGAATCTTCCTCTTTTTTCTTGCTTCATCTCATGAACCTTGTTTTCAATCACAATAGCCTTGTCCACAAGCTTCTGGAAATTTGATATGAGGTGGTGGGGGTGGTGGAAGCATATGGGGCTAATTCTAGTTATTGGCTTGCAGCTGTCCCAAAGTTTGCATCATGGTCTGCAAGAGCTAATTGTGCATAGCCATCAACCGCTCAAGGTTGCTAGCCTCAGGTCCAAGGTCATTGTTGTTCTCAGGTGCCCCATTATTCTACTCCTCATCATTGCCATACCTCTGGTGGCAGGTTACCTCGGCATCTGAATAAAAGCAAGAGATGGAAGAATTTAGAAAACATCCCCAACTATACGCATCAAGGGACATGAAACAAAGAAAGTACCTATATAAGCCTATATGGATATGGCAAATGCCGAAGCATCACACGATCCTCTACTAAGCACACAAGCAACAACACATAGAAATCAGCACACCAAACAAACCATAACTATTCCTAAGTGTTCCTATGTGCTCTAAAGTGTCCATTCTACCTGACTGCGTCCTATGGTCAACGCGGCTTGTGACACCCGGTTCCGAAAATGAACCAAGTGAGTGCATATGTGTGCCTAGGACGTTGATCACACATACACGACAAAACCACAAACGATATATAGAAAATTTCAATGTCATGATCTATTAAATAGGTACTTTTATTACAAACTTCAAATGGTTCTCAAATTACAATCTCTAATGATCGTTATTACTAATACTGCAGCGGAAATAATCTAACTAAGCAAGCAAGGTAGCACGGGTCCAAATGTCCACAGGTAGTCAACAGTAGCACAGAACCTAGAACTCAGCATTATCCTCGTGATACTCCCAAACATCACCTGAAACTGTTGGTGAGGGAATTGCAAGGGTGAGCACATGTCGTACTCAGCAAGTGTGGGAAATTATGATGTATAGCTTAAACAAAGAATGATAATAAATGGCTATTTGCTGAAAAGTACATTGAAAACATGTAAAAGCATCATACAATGTCTATGTGAATTTATCCCATCATATCTCACATAATTGTCATGGTACGAGTCCAACATCATTACTTACCATCATGCCACATCCATCAATAACTGTCCAACCATATACAAAATTCTTACCTTCATCACCATCCATGTCCATTTATCATAACCCATACCAGAATCATAACCATACCATCCGAATTCATAAGTTCCACTCTAGTCATGGAAGTTGACCAGGTGCTCATAACCGGGAGCATGACTATCATGATAATTTTTAACATCTGCAGAAGTTGTACCACTTTACCCACATATTCGTGATTTCATCACCTTTCGATGACTAAGAAACCTCCATTATGCCTTATCACACTTCCATTGGTGTGTGGCCAAGATATCACAAAATAGCCTTTACAAAGAGACTACTAGCATGTACGAACCCAATAAGGTTTCACCAGCAGGTTTGAATCTCTATTCTCCCACCCACAACCCCCCATGTGCCATGCAGTTCCCAGGTTAGCCCTCCTCAACTCCCATTCCCCGCACCATCCAATGGTCCATACAATACCAGTAGCACCCTAATTACTCAGCTACGCCGCACCAATACTTGGCCTTGTGGTGGCACTGTTGTCATTGCTTATTCTCGCATGAACCGGTTCTTAGATCTAAAGTAAGCAAAATCACCATATCATCCAACCCAATCCACAAACCATGCTTGCTTAGATCCCCCAAGTATTATGTTACCAATTAATCATGTTCATTAATTCACATAGCCATAAGAAAAATAATTCATAATTAAGCCATTTAGTATCTCCCATTCCTAAATTAGTTAAAAGCAAAGCAAAACTGGGAAAATACCCTTCCCGACTCTCTACAATATATTCCAAGTGATAAGGATGGTCAAACAAAACTAGTAAACACCTATCATGGGTTTCCAATCAATTTGACACAAGCATGCAATTTTGCAAACAAAACATTTTAAAATAGGATCAAAATGATCAAGGACAATTGCCTTGATCTTGATGCTGGTTGGGATCGGTAGCTTCAAAATTCTGGTGCTAGAAGTCCTCGAAAGCACCCTCTAGAGCGTTACCTTCTATTCCGCACAACAAACATACAAAACAAACATTATAATAAAAAAATGCTCATATATTACTCAATATGTCATGACATGCATGAAGATGCAATTATGTGGTGATGCATGTTATTAAGTTGATATTATAGCTTGCTAACTAGTTACGATTAAGCCTTACATGCTAGAGCATGTTCCAATTCATTTTGGAGAAAATTAAAGAAGTTCTAGGAATTTCCAGATTTGTGAGATCGGACTAGTCCGCACCTTGGCCGGACATGTCCGCTCTGGACCAGAGAGTTAAACGGACTAGTCCGTAGTGGACTGGACAAGTCCGCTATGGCTAGGGTTTTGGCCAATTTAACTAGAGCATAGTTTGAGTTAATATGGAACCATAATTTACGTAGAAAAGATGGATCTAAGGTATTTACTGTGAATTTCAAGGGTTCAAAAGTTGAAGACTCGATAATTTGATGTCTAGATCGACGGAGGTGAAGAATCGGTGAAGAAGGATGTTGATGTCGAAGAGTTGATGAAGACGATCACAGCAGCGACGACGATCTCGCTTGATCCTCCTTCTTCCTTTCTCTTTCTTCTTCTCCCTGTGGTGGAAGCTTCTTGATGGCAGCTCTCACGTGAAAGGGGGTTTAGGGTTTTCTTCTAACATGGCAAAGAGCTAAAAGGTGTGCCATGGGATGTTTATATAGGGCAGAGGTGGTAGGGTTTGGTGGAATTGAAGTAGAAGGTGGTGGAGGCCTTGGTGGGGTCCCAATTGGGCTCCTCAAGGGTTGGGCAGATCATTCTTGGGCGCAATTAAGGCAAATACCCAATAACCTGTCATGGAGGAAAAATAGAATTCGAGTCGAAACTCTACACACCGGACTAGTCTGTTGGAGACCAGACAAGTCTGTTCGGAGTTACAAAAAGTTGAACAAAGAAGCCCAATATCAAGCTGGACAAGTCCGTCCTGGGACAGAAAGTTGATCGGACAAGTTCGGTTCTTGTCCGGACAAATCCGGGGTGTCTAGAATCAAATCTGAACCAAGTTTTTGGGAGTTTTGAACGACGATCATTGGACTAGTCCATATATACAACGGACAAGTCTGGATGGAAACAAAAACTTAACCAGATTAGTCCATAGAAATTATAGGACAAGTCCGAAGAACATCAGGAACATTTTCGGACTAATCTGTAGCAATTAACGGAAAAGTCTGGGAAAACAACAGAGACTTGAACGGACTAGTCTGTGGTCCAATCCAGACAAGTCCGTACCGAGCCAGGTTTTCATATGTTGGTTTACTTCTAATTCATTTTAATCTTGTTCCTTTTTGTGTTGCTTAATGTTAAACATGTATAAGAATGTATACAATGCATGATGGACGAAAATGAGGGTCTTACAGAGTTAAAACTAACAAATTCCACAGGTGTTAGTGTTTATTTGCGTGCAGGTGAACTCGGCACCAAAATACCCAAGAATGCAGGGAGCAATCCAAAAAGTTACAATACGATAAACCATACGATGACATGTGGCACACATGGATCCATGACTCATTTCCAAGCGTATTTAAGGAGATCTAATGGTGATTGACGCAATAAGGGGGTCAGGGCCCACTTGGCAGCCATCCTAAGAAAGCACAACCGAGGGCGGGGGGGGGGGGGGGGGGGGGGGGATAGGACCAGGTCGTCCGACCCCCTAGCTCGACTGACTTGGCCCTAGCGCCAAACCTGATCAGCTTCCACGTGTTGGCTTCCTATGGCTTCCTGATGGCAGTAATGACTATTCGCATGCTAATTGTGGTACCAAACCGACTGAACTTGTGTATAAATACCCCCTCACTCCTACACACACCACAAGTTTGAGAATAGTACTCCACTCATAAGGTTTAAAGCTGTCCAGGTGGCCAACTAAGGAGAAGGAGAGTGAGGAGGAGCTAGGAGGAGGTGGCTTGAGCTTGTTAAGTCCCTCTTCCACACTTGTACTTCTATGGAAGTTCTACAGGAATGGGTAAGAAATATTCGTGAATTCAATTCAAGTTTGATTTCTATTTCATAGTAGTTTGCTTTCATAAATGCTTGTGGGTTCACTGCTTTAATTTATTAGAGGATCTAGTCGTAGCTTTCCATTGAGACGATTAGAGTTGATAATTAGAACTTAAGCACGGTGCTTATTTTAGAATTCATTAGTGGACATATAGTAGACCTGTGGATTGAAGAGGTAGACAGTAGGTGGTGACAGACCTATCTGTCCTTAGTAATCCTCCATGTTCGGTTATGCCATAGGCTCGTTGTGGGGACCAGGGTCCCGCCATTCTAGGATCGCATTTTGTGGTGCCGTGTGATGTGGCACCCAACAACACACACGAAAAGAAACACAAATCTTTTATTTCACATGATTCTCTTTTACAATATAAGATACAACACAGCGGAATATAAATGCTCATACCCTCAACTAGCTATGCACAAGAGAAGCCGTCCATGCCCATGGACGCTTCTCACTAGCAACCCGAAAGAGATACTGCAGTGGCAAGGTTATCCCGTGAGAGATACATCTCGACAAGCTAGAGGTCTCACGAACAACCCTAAATATAAGCATAAGCTATAATACCTGCAAAAATCACAAAATAGCATCCGTGAGCACAAGGTTCAGCAAGACTTAACCGTCTCACCTAAAGCCTGAAGCTCTGCATGTTCGAAACTTTAGACAGGAAATCTGAATTGACATAAATAAACCTAATGCACATATCAAGTCTATTCAGTACAGTGTGTATAAAGCAAAACATTAAAAAGGCATTTAAATGCAGCTGGGGTTTGCCTTAGGTTGCGACTAGATAAATGTCAATTAGTCAGTGCTTGATCATCTGGACAAAGCTTCTCGTTGCTTTCCTCCTCTTGTGTGCTTTAATGCTGCTTGGGCAATCATGCTTGCAGCATTGTACACATTTC
This sequence comes from Tuctoria greenei, assembly GCA_036927565.1. Lineage (NCBI taxonomy): Eukaryota > Viridiplantae > Streptophyta > Magnoliopsida > Poales > Poaceae > Tuctoria > Tuctoria greenei. Next base: position 136,408,751 of record JAYESD010000008.1, on the reverse strand, counting down.
TGCCTCCTCCTCCAAGTGGTGCTCCTCATCCATCTTTACTCGTCGAATGCCTTCATCGTGATCACTAATGATTGAAAATGCATATGTCAATATTTCAACTTCAGCAAATAACAAGTGCAGTTGTACAAATTTATGGACAGGTATGGCTCTGCTGTGTGGAGAAATCAAGATGCACATAGTAGGATCAAGGTATGAAATGAAAGGTGCAAAGTAAGAATACAATGCAACTCAGTAAATACAAATGAAGATGTTTAACTTAAGAAAGAGTAACTAAATAGGAGGAAAAAGTTTGCTGCTGGGAGGTGCGGCTACAGGGCAGAATCAAGTGAACATAGAAGAACTGGAGGTGAAATAGAATAGGCAATGTTTTGGGCATAAGGATGAAATTCTCAACTCTGCATGTTTAACAGCTCCAATGGACCTGGAAATTTTATAGTGGTTCCTATAGTCATTGAGGATCTACTAGAAAAGATTCAGCTTTAACAAGGAAGGTTTAAGGTCTACAAAAATACCACAAGCATTGAGTTTCTCTGAATTTTAATGAAAAACCTGGAGCTTTGTCATGAGTAAAACTATATTTTACGGACTGTGGAGTTCATATGAAGTCCAACAAACTTTGTTTGACATTTGTATAAGCATTATAGAGTGAGATATGAATTTTACAAGTTCCACTAGTTTTCTGAATTTATTTCTGCAGTTTTAGTGAATTTTCAATTTACCTGATATTAATATCCATAATTAACCACCTTAATGAAGGTTAATGAGGCCGAAATTTTAATTGGGATTCAATGGTATGATGAAGATGAGTCTGGTAAAATTTGAAAATTTTCTAATGATATTTGCTTTGGGAATTAATTCCCAAGTGATTTAGAGAAATGAATTAATCCAACGAATACAAGGAATTTCTTATTGATTGAAAGGCTCTAGTGCAAAGTACTTGAAACGAGGAGTCCAAAGAAATTTATTTGATCAATTTTGGCAATTCCTACAGGTAGTGGTGATTTTCCTAAGTTTGATTCGTTTCTGGGATTATTTTTTATTAGAAATGCACCTAACCATTGACTGGTGGACCACCATTCAAATTCAGCCAATAGAAAATAAGCAACAAGGAGGTCACACACTCATCCCGCAGCCACACTAGATCCGGGCCACAAAATGATCAGGGGAGAGAGAACAGACACTGTCCGGTGGGACCGGATCGGGGTGCGTCTTCCACCTCGGTCCAAAGACCAAGCAGCGGCGCGGGCAGCACACAACATCGGCATACGGCGACACTATCGCCGGCGAAGGACTCCCGAAAGTTCCCCAAGCAGATACTCACCGCCCCTAGCTAAACTAGGACGGGGAACACTATGGTAAAGTCAAATCAACTCGACACCGGTCGGAATATGGCAGGCGGCGGCTCTGCGGCGGCCAACTCCGATGAGGTTGAACGTGCACAAAAATGGGACAAATGACTCAGTAATTGATCAAGTAGCAGGGGGTCATGAAGATCCAGATTATGGGTTAAATTCTTGAGGAAATCGGCTTTAAATTGGAATTCGACCATGACCTAGGGTTTCGGCGGCCGAATTGGGGAATTTGGATTCTTGGGACCTAGGGCCGATTATTTTTTATCTTATTTTGATGCAGGAGGTTCGTCGCCACATGTGAAATATATTCTCTGGTTAGATTGGAGTCTTTTAATTTGTGGAACATGAATTGCTGGATTCTTTAACCTCTGTTTGTAGAGCCCTCCGGCGGCAAACATGAAAATCTGGCGGCTACGAGGACTAGATCGAGGAACAAGTTTGAGGGATGTGAAGCAGGTATGTATTTGCACCTTTTGGCGCGTTTCTTGCGTTGGAAGCAAGCTTGTATGGTGGTGCGCCGTGGATCAGAGAGTTGCGGTAGTTTTGCTTGAGGAGGAAGAAGCACGCCGTTGCTCCGTGACAGAGGGAGGAGGCGACTGTTAGCTGCTCGGGGAGGATGAGGAGAGTTGGCGATGCTGTCCGCTGGAGACGCTGGCCGATGATCAGCAGGGGCACGGGGGTGAAAACGTGGAAGAAACCAGCCGGCAGGGCTCTCCCGCACAGGGGAGGACATCGGGCTTTAGTCTAGGAAGTAGAGAAAAGCTATTGCCCACTGCTAGGTTGGCCTCAATCGAACTGGGATGAAGCAGAACAGCGTTGGTGAAAGAAATGGCAGTGGAGGCCATGGCGTACAAAGCAAGGGGAGCGATGCCTCTGGAGTCTATGACTGAAGACAAAGGAAAGAAGATCAGGGAATGGATTTGCACCCACTCACAGCAGTGTAAGAGCTGCACGACTCCAAGCAGGAGGTGGCACATGCAGAATGCCTCGGTGGCACATGGTGAAAGAAATGAGAACAGAGGATAAGGAGGAACAGAGTCGATAAGTCTTGGTGCTACTGACAGGTGAGGTCCACTCTTTTGTATTTCATTTTTCTTCTAAATCCAATTCGAGCCAGCAAAATGCACTCTAAAAATGTTGATTTTTTTTTCAGGGTATCTATTAGGAATATGGAGAATCCATTAATGAAATAAAATCTGACATTTGATCACTTTGAGTTTGAAACTAAAAATTTGAACTTAATTCATTGTTAAGCTTTATTTTTCAATATTCCCTTTTTATTTAATCCAACACCAGCAATAACTCTAAATTAATTGTTTTAATTAAGTGATGGTTTGAAACTCTTACATAATTTAAAGTTCAAATTGATTTGAATTTCTTGCTTCATTTATTTGAAGTTATTTGAATTCACATTCCCTACAAGCTTATTTGAATAAAATCCTATATTAGATCTGAAATTAATGAGATTTGGAGAAGAGGCTAGTTGAAATATAGTGAAAATGTTATGAACTCACATTAGTCATTTGACTATTTCGGATGAGACCTTTGATTAAAAAAAATTAACATCCTTTTTAGGGTTTACTTTTTAATCATTCTCATGTTTGCACATTTTCTTTTTTTTCCGTCATTTTAATTTTCTTAGCTAAAGTGAACACAATGACTTTTATGGCGTTTACACTTTGGCAGGAATCGTCATGGTGTTGCCAAGAGTAAACCCGTGCCAGAAGCAAGTAGCTGCCGCATACTACTGGGACCTACATTTCAAACCATTGAATTCCTCTTAAATCCTTACCTACCACACAAACTGTGTGTCCTTGGGGGAACAAGCTAGAATATCTTTCACACGTTCCTTAGATTTGATACCCTTGGGAATACTCTTTTAGGGGAAGTGCTAAAATGGTATTTCTGTGTGCTTGCAGATTATTCTAGTTTCGTAAGAAATACCAATGGTGGCCACCTTTCACTCGTCATCCGAATGTCAAACAAGTTTTATGATCCTCACAAAAGGTTCACTACACAGAACAAGTTGAAGTTGCTTCGCTAGTAGATTTCCACCTTCTGTCCTCTTCCCCCGAAGGGACCACGGTGTAAGTTTTGACAAAAGGGTGTCCCAGTTACATCAGTTTCTTGGGTCCCATATAGCCAGGATGCAACCGGTACATTTCAAACTTGCTCAATAGGGTCCATACGGATCGATCCTCAATCGACACAGGGAGGGCTACGAACCCAGAACCACATCATGTTGCTTCCTACTCTGCTGCGTGATCTCGATTTTTAGCTTACTAAATACATTCTCGAATCGAACCTGAGTAAATCCTAATTTGTATCTCGCGAGTGGATTCCAACTACTTCTACGGATTCCACTAAAATATTAGCATAGCAATATAATACGATGGAGTAGTGTCCTACCCAGCCACTACAAGGATTATCTGGTAATGCATGTGGAGTATCATCAAAACTTGACCTAATGCACAATACATACCACATACGTATAGTGAACAAAGACAAAACTTAATAAAGGCTGTTATATGCAAATCAGGGCATGCCTTAGGTCGTGACTAAATAAAACTCATTAAAGTTAGCTCTTGACCTTCTTTCGGAGAATCTGCCATGGCAGCATCGATACGAAAATCCTTACCTTTGAGTAGGACTCCTCGTCGAGCTCCGTCGTCACAATTGCTATCGAAATGCAAATGCACATATAAAAGGACAAGTTTAGCAAAGAGAAAAACTTTATGGATCTCATGAAGAGTCTAACATGTTGTGCACTGAATACACAATGGTTGCTGCTATATTTTAGGTTCTTGTGGCAAGGTTTGAGTTCTAACAGATTTCATTTGGGAGAATGGAACTTTGAACCTGAATGTGAGATTCATATAGAAAAAATGGTTTAGCAAAGAGGGGAAATATATGAATGTCAAGAGGCAAACAATATAAAGTACATGAACTACAGAGAGGTTTTGTGTTGGTCCCAAATCTGGTAGAAAAGGATGAAGTGGATGAAGGGTGATTTAAGAGCAATGGTGTTATGGACTTCTATATGATCATAATGTAGGGGAGGTACTAATTACACGATCTGATGAATACAAAACCTAATGAATCTGGGAATTTTGTAGTAGTGCACAAATGTCATAAGAAAGGTGCTAGCAAAGTTTCAGCTAAAGCTATGGCATATTGTGGTCTAACAAATCCATAGAGCTTTATGCTTCACTGAATTTTCCTTGAAAAATTGTAGCTTTGTCATGCCTCAAAGTTGGTTTTCCAGAAAGTGTTGCTCACACGGAGTTGAACAAAATTGGTTTCACATTTTTTTAAGCTTGCTAGAGGGAGATTTGGATCTTACAAGTTTGGGAGAAATTATAAAATTGCTTCTGTTGATTTTTGGATTTTCTATAGATAGTGGGGACTTGAACACTGTTTGTCCCAGCAAATCACGTCTATTGAATTTGAAACTTTTATTGAAGATCAAGGACATTTTGTGAAGGCTGGCAAAAATTGGGAATTTTCTATAAAAGGAATCACCTGGAATAAATTCCCAAATATTTAACTTTAAGGAATTATTGAGCAAAATGCAAGGATTTTTATATCAATTAAATTGCACCACAACAAAGTACATGCCATTAGGAATCTAATATAATTTATTTGAGAATTTTTGGACAATTCTACAGAGCTCTATGATTTATCAAACTTACATCATTTTCTGCAATTATTTTCTAGTTGAAAAAGGAAGTTGAACGTTGACAGTAGGGGTCCACAATTTAAATCTGACAGAGGGCCTGTGATTCGAACCATCCAATGGTGCTGAAGCTACACAGGGCTGTACACTTAAAGGAGCACAACCACAAGGGATTGCCCGGTTGCAAATGATCCCGACCCTCATCTTCTTCAACCTCTAGCCGGCGGCTAGGGTTACAGTGACCAACAGCACGCTCGCCGACGTGGCATGTCGGTGCTTCAATCTTGCCAATTTTGGTTGCACAAGGGTGAAACGAGGTGGGAAACTCATTGATGAACTCGTTGGTGGCCGGAGATGACCACAACACGGTCAGCACATATGGTGGCGGTTCGGAGCTCACCGGTGAACTCGAACATACTTGACAAAGGGATACTAGCCTCAGTTTTTGATCCTATAGTACAATGACACGACGAGGAGCACAAATATGGACTCCAATGACCATGAAAAGGATTCAAAATTGGAGTTCACCATTTAATGGTGGCGGCCACAGAAACTCGGTTTTATTTCTAAATCTCCCAGATTCTTGATTGATGTGGATCGCCAGGAGGTCTAGAACATACTTGTAACACCCTCATGTTCATCCATCATGCATTGCATACATTCTTATACACGTTTAATGTTAAGCTACATAAAAAGGAACAAGTTTAAAATGATTTAGAAGCAAAAAAAACACTTAAAAGTCTGTAGAAGTACGGACTTGTCCAGTTTGTACCCCGGACTAGTCTGGTTTCCTCCTCTGATGCCCCTCCGGACTTGTCCATTTTTGCTACGGACTAGTCCGATTAAGTCTCTGTTTCATTCTGGACTTGTCCGTGATTGAGTGCGGACTAGTCCGATCTTTAGTACGGTTTTCGAATAAGATGTCAAATCCTCGGACTTGTCTGATCTATGCCGGACTTGTCCATTCTGCTGTCTGGACAAGACCGGACTTGTCCGGATCCTATAGCGGACTTGTCCGGTATGCACGACTCGGATTCAATCTTTTCCTCCATGACTTGTTTTTGTGTATTTACCTTAATTGGGCCCAAGAACATCGTGCCTAACCCCTGTGGAGCCCATGTGGAATACCTACACGACCTCCACCGCCTTGAACACAAAATCCGTCAAACCCTACCTCTCCACCTCTATATAAGCAACCCAACACCCCAAATTTTCCCCTCTTTTCCACAATTGAAAGAAACCTAAACCCTAGTTCGTGGGAGCCGTCATCAAGAAAAGATACAGAAGCAAGGAGGAGAGGGAGAACACGAAGGAGGATCAATCAAGCGAGATCTTCATTGACTTTTCGATCTGGATCACTGATTCACCCTCAACTCTCGAACAACTCTTCATCACCAACCCTAGATCACCAAGATTCAAGTGTTGCACTCAATTCTCGATCCTTGGAGTTCTACACACGTGGTACACCTTCTACTTTCCATTTTCCATGCAAATTGAACCCCAATTCTCGCATATCACGAAAAACCAAAATTTCAGTTTTGATCAGGGCAGACTAGTCCGGCCCTGGCACCGGACTTGTCCGGTATCTAAATTTGTTTCAGGCTGAATTAATTCCAATTTGACTCGAATCAATTCCAAACCTATCCAAACCTGTTAAAAACTATTAGAACTAGTTAGTAAACATTAATAGCAACTCATTAACAAGTTTTACCTCACAATTGCATTAATCATGCATGACATGGCATATTGAGTAATATATGAGCATTTATTGATTGTAATATCTGTTTTGTATGTTTGTTGCGCAGAATAGAAGGTTTTGCTCCACAGGGCACTGTCGAGGACCTCAAGCACCAGAATTTCAAAGCCTTTGACCCTAACCAAGCTCTAGAGCAAGGCAAGTGTCCTTGACCATATTGATCCTGTTTTAAAGGTTTTGTTTGTAAAATTACATGCTTGTGTCGAAATTCATGGGAAAACACACTTGTAGGAGTGTACGTATGACCATCCTTGTCGCTTGAACACTATGTTGCGAGTCGGGAAGGGTATTTTACACTTTTTGCTTTGCAATGCTAAATTGCGTTTGGAAAACAATCAAATGGCTTAATTTTGAACTATTGAACGCATGAATGATGATAATTGATATTAATGACCCTTTAGCAACATGGTGCCTAAGGATCTAAGCAAGTTGGTAATGCGAAATGGGTCGGACTGTTTCGGTGATATTGCTTGCTTTAGATCTAAGGACCAGTTCATGGAGCGACCATCCAGGATTTACAGTGCCACCACAGGGCCAAGTACAGGTGCAGCTTAGGTGACTACTTATTGAATTGTCAGTACTGTTTGGACTATTAAGAATGCTCGGGAAAGGGGTAGTCAGATTGGGTTCGTAGAGATTGGTGGGACTACCCTGGGATCCAAATGGCTCAAGAGGGGGATCAGTTTGAGACATCACCACTGGTGAAAAGTAGGGTCTAAATAGGCTAGTAATCACTTTGTAAAGGCTATTTTGTGATCTCTTTGCCCCACACCTAAGGAAGTGTGAGACGGCGTAATTGAGATTCCATAGCATCAAAAGGTGATGAAATCATGAACTTGTGGGTAAAGTGGTACAACCTTTGCAAAGTGTGTCTAAAACTATCATGATAGCCGTGCTCCCGGTCATGAGCAACCTGGACCCTCACATCATTAGAATTTGGACTTTAATATGGTTTAATAGTTGGAATTTAATTGGGAACTGGTGTTGGTTAATTTAATGACTTTTGTACATGGAATTAATGAAAGTGAGATAAATGAGCAGTTATGAGTTGATTATAAATTATTATTGCTGGAATTGGTTATTCCAGTTGAATTGATGATATTTGGGTTATTTTGGGATGGACCTCACTTAAAAATGATATAATTGTATTTTTAACTGTTTTGAATGCACTTTTATTCAGTTATCCCATTTTATTATCATTCCTTATTTAAGCTACATGTCATACTTTTCCACACTTGCTGAGTATGACATGTGTCCACCCTTGCTATTCCACCCACTAAATCCAGACGCAGGCAACCAGGTGGAGTACCAGGAGGTCTTTGAGGAGTTCTAGGTGTGTGTTTTGTCGTCAAACTTGCCTGTGGAGATTGAAGTCATCATTAGAGTTTAGTTTTTCCGCTGTAGTTTCATTAGAGCTTGCAATCGAGACTATTTGGTTTGTAATAAGGTACTATTATTAGTGTTATTATTTGAGACATGGTTATAATCTATTTATGTTTGTGAGTCACTTGTGTATGTGTGTTAAACTTCCTGGGTACACATATGCATTACGCTTGGTTCATCTTCAGAACTAGGTGTCACCATACTATATATTGGGAATAATGGGGGGTGGACTACGGGCGATGTATTTCACCGTACAAATGGCGGTGTTCAATGAAGTGGCCAAAAGTAGTTATCCAAGTCCGAGGGGCATGAGCTAGTAAATGGTGAACTGGACTTAAGGAGTTAACAATAGGGTGTAGCGGACTTTTTTTGCAGTGATAGCTGACCACGGGAGCACGGGAGATGCTCGGCGAGGTGAACATAGGACTATTTCTGTTGCTTGAACGCTAAAAGAGAAACAATCACCGTGGTGCGGTGAACAGCGCAAGGAGACATCGACGACTTGCGTCTAGGAGAGGCAAGGAAGAAACTTGCGTGTGGTACTGTGACATACGGTTCGGAGAATGAACCAAGTGTGATGCATATGTATGCCCAGGATGGTCATCACACATACACGAGTGCATCACAAGTGATACTCACATAATAGCCATATTTTGAATAATAATAGTACCTTATTACAATATCCAAATCGTCTTAAACACAAGCTCTAATAACATTGTGGTGGAAAAACTAAGCACTAGTAGACTCCATCTCCACAGGTAGTTTGATGGTAACACACATGCCTAGTACTCCTCATAGTCCTCCGGATAATCCAAATTATCACATGTTACTGAGTTAGTGTGGGAATAGCAAGAGTGAGCACATCTCCTACTCAGCAAGTGTGAGAAAATATGACATGTAGTCGATAATAATGGTTTATTGCGAAAATGTGCATTTCATTCAATAAAACAAGAAAATGTGACTTATGATTACTATGTGAGGTCAAATCCCATAATAACCCAAATATCAATAATACCATGTCCAACTCCATAAATTTGACATAATTAACCACAATCATCAATAATTATCCATATCTATCCATATCCAACTAATCATTACCAACCAAAATCCCAATTTCCATTCCAATTCCAACCACTATTCAACACTCGGGTTCTTAACTCTAATCATGTGAGGGTCCAGGTCCCTCGTAATCGGGAGCACGACTATCATGATAGTTTTACACTCTGCAGAGGTTGTACCACTTTATCCACAAGTTCCTGATTTTATCACCTTTCAGTGGCTAAGAAATCTCAATTATGTCATCTCACACTTCCACCGGTGTGTGGCCAAGAGATCACAAAATAGCTTTTAAAAAGTGATTATCAGCATGTGCGGACCCACTAAGGTTTCACGGAGGCGATGTCTCCAACTAAGTACATCCATCCAAGGGCCCCCTCTTGTGCCATTTGGATCCTAGGGCAATCCTGCCATTATTGCAAACCCAACAAACTCCCATTCTCTGAGCCTTCCATATGATCCGAATGATGCTGGCAATATACTAATTAATTGGCTAAGCCGTACCCATACTTGGTTCTGTGGTGGCACTGTCATCCAGGGTGGCCGCTCCTCAAACCGGTCCTTAGATCTAAAGCAAGCAAAACCACTAGATCATCCCACCCATTCCACATAACCGTCTTGCTTAGATCCCTAGGGTTCATATTGTTAAAGGGTCATTATCGTCAATTTACATAGTTCATATGTTCATTAGTTCATAATAAAGCCATTTGGTTATTCCCAATCTCAATTAAGTAAAGCTGAGCAAAAGTGTAAAATACCATTCTCGACTCTCTACATTACCTCCCAAGTGACAAGGATGGGCACACAAGTCTAGTAAACACCCATTCATCGGTTTTCTTATCAATTTGACACAACCATGCAAGTTCAAAATAAATTATTTTCAAAAAAGGATCAAAATGTTCAAGGGCACTTGCCTTGCTCCGATGGCTGGTTTGGACTGAGAGCTTCATAGCTCTAGTGCTAAAGGTCCTCGTAAGCAACTTCAAGAGTGCTTCCTTCTACTCCGCGCGACAAACATGTGAAACAAGCATTACAATCAATAAATGTTCATATAGTACTTAATATGCCATCATATGCATGAATGACGCAATTATACTATAGTACATGATATTAGGTTACTACTATTGCTTACTAACTGTAACACCCTAATTTTCATGCATCATGCATTGCATAAGTTCATATACATGTTTAACATTAATCCACATAAAAAGAAACAAGTTTAAAATGAATTAAAAGAAAAACAACACTTAAAAGTCTGTAGAAGTACGGACTTGTCTGGTTTGTACACCGGACTAGTCCGGTTTTCTCCTTCGAAGCCCCTCCGGACTTGTCTTTTTTCGCTGCGGACTAGTCCGAATAAGTCTCTGTCCCTTTCCAGACTTGTCCATGATTGAGTGTGGACAAGTCCGATCTTTGGTCCGGTTTTCGAATAAGTTACCAAATCCTCGGGCTTGTCCGATCTATGTCGGACTTGTCCGTTTTCCTCTCTGGACAAGACTGGACTTGTTTGGATCTTGTATCGGACTTATCTGTTTTCGTCTCTGTCCAACATCGAACTAGTCTGGTCCCCTAAAAGACTTGTCTAGTGTGACCGACTCGAATTCAATCTTTTCCCTCATAACTTGTGTTTGTGTATTTACCTTAATTGGGCCCAAGAACGTCGTGTTTGACCCCTGTGGAGCCCATGTGGACCCCCTACACGGCATCTACCCACCTTAGACTCAAATTCCATCAAACCCTAGCCCTCCACCCCTATATAAACAACCCAACACCCCAACCCTACATCTCTTTGCCACAATTGAAAGACCGCGAAACCCTAGTTCGTGAGAGCCGCCACCAAGCGGGAAGAAGGGGATCCAGAGCAAGAAGAAGAAGAGGAGGAAATAAAAGAGGATCAAGAGATCGAGATCTCCATCGACTTTCCGTTCTTCATCAACTCTTCAACATCAACCCTAGATCGTCAAGATTCAAGTTTCATCTTCAATTCTTGATCCTTGAAGTTCTAAACATGTGGTATGCCTTCTACTTTCTCTTTCTCACGTGAATTCAACCCCAATTCTCCAAACTTTTGTAGATCAAGAAATCCCTATTTCGCTGGTTCTGGGCAGCGCAAACTAGTCGGGCCCTGGTACTGGACTTGTCTGGCCTTTGAATTTAAATTGTGCTGAATTAATTCCAAATTGTCTCGAATCAATTCTAACCTGTCGAAACTTGTTAAAAACTAGTAGAACCAGTTAGTAAACATTAATAGCAACTTATTAATAAGTTTTACCACATAATTGCATTAATCATGCATGTCATGTCATATTGAGTAATATATGAGTATTTATTGATTGTAATTACTGTTTTGTATGTTCGTTGCATGGAATAGAAGGTGTTGCACTAGAGGGTGCTGTCGAGGACCTCCAGTACTAGAATTTTGAAGTCTTTGACACTAACCAAGCTCAGGAGCAAGGCAAGTGTCCTTGATCATATTGATCTAGTTTTTAAATGTTTTGTTGGCAAAACTACATGCTTGTGTCAAATTGAGGAAACCCATGATAGGTGTTTAGTAGCCTTGTTTGACCATCCTTGTCGCTTGGGATATGTTGTAGAGTGTCAGGAAGGTTATTTTTACCTTTTTGCTTTGCTCTAAATTAATTGGGACGGGAAACAACCAAATGGCTTAATTATGAATTAATAACCCTATGGATGATATGAATTGGTGAATATGATTAATTGGTAATATGGGACTTGGGGGAGCTAAGCAAGCATGGTTTGTGGATTGGGTTGGGTGTTATGGTGGTTTTCTTGACTTGGATCTAAGGACCGGTTCATGCGAGAATAGGCCAAGACAACAATGCCACCACGAGGCCAAGTATCGGTGCGCCGTAGCTGATTAATTAGGATATTGCTAGTATTGCGCAGACCATTTAGAGGAGCGGGGAAGGGGGGTCAGATTGGGTTTGTATGTGTGGCAGGACTCCCTGGGATCCGAACGGCATAAGAGGGGGTCCTTGGTTTAGGATGTGCTCAGTTGGAGGAATCACCAACGGTGAAACCTCAGTGGGTCCGTATATGCTAGTAGTCCCTTTGTAAAGGCTATTTTGTGATCTCTTAGCCATACACCTAAGGAAGTGTAATTAACATAAAGGAGATTTCTTTAGTCGCCGACGGGTGATGAAATCACGAACACGTTGGTAAAATGGTACAAACTCTGCATAGTATTAAAACTATCATGATAGTCGTGCTCTCGGTTAAGAGCACCTGGATGATCTACATGATTAGAGGGGTTTTGGTATTGGGATGGTTTGGTACTGGTTATGGGATGGTATTATGGTTTATGGCAATGGATATGGTTAATAGTAATGAGAAATCTGGTATATGGATGATGGTAATGAAATATGGACTGATATTATGATAACTACATGGTTTATGATGAGTTTACTTCACATACATACAATATATTGCTTTTCAAATGTTTTAATGTACTTTTCAGCCCTTAGCTTTTATTATATTCGTCATTTGTATCAGCTACATGTTATACTTTTCCACACTTGTTGAGTACAACATGTACTCACCCTTGCAATTCCCCAACCAACAGTTGCAGGTCAGGATTGGGAGTATCACGACGTTAATGAGGAGTTCTAGGCCGTGTCTACCGTCAGCTTTGTTTGTGGTGTTGCTTGGAGCCGCGCTACTCTTTGCTTAGCTTGATTTTTTTGTTTAGTTCATATTTAGTTAATTCCGATGCATTAGTTCAAACATGTCATTGATATTCGTTAGAGCTTTACTCGAGGATATTGTGAATCGTGTAATAAAAGTGCTTAATTAATCTTGTCTTGTGGTAATCATCTGTTTATCATTTGTCAATCACTCGTGTATGTGTGTTGAACGTCATGGGCACACATATGCGTCACGCTTGGTCCTTTTATGGGACCGGGTGTCACAAATTAGTATCAGAGACAGGTTGACCGTAGGACGCAACCTAGATAGAATGGACACTTCAGAGCACATAGGAGCACTTAGGGAATGTTGTGGTTTGTTTGGTGTGATGTTGCTATGTATTGTTGCTTGTGTGCTTAGTAGAGGATTTTGGATGCTTTAGCATTGCCATGTTCATATAGGCTAGTATAGGTAGTTGCTAGGGATGCAAGAGGGACGGGACGCAGCTGGCCGCTTCGCGACCCCGCGCTCCGCAAATAGCTGGTGGGAATCACGTGTCCCTCCCACATAAGCCGCTACCTAATACGGCATCTCGTCTAGACCCGTCACATCCCGTGTAAGTCCATAGGCCGTATCTCGGCCGCTGTGTCGCGTTCCCGCAAGACTACAACCTACACGTTCAGTCTACAATTTATATAGTACTAGTTCATTTTAAATTTTGTAAAAAACATAATAAATTATATATTGCTTCAAAAAATATGAAACTGGTTTTCTTAGATTGATGATGATGACATCTACACAATAAAATTGGCTTCATGTTATTAATTTTATCACTTGGACAATATTTAAGATATACTAATACTATATAAACAAATTCAATCACTCAATTTACATACAGAACTAGAACATGACATAACATTCCATACAAATTTTAGGTACAACCATACACTTTCATGAGGCTAAAACTGCATAAAAAACTAAATCAACCGCATGGCCAAAAATGCACAAACATCCAAATAGTTTATGCATGTTAACAAAAGTAGCACCAATAGATAATCTACCCATAAATTATACTATCAGATGTCCAAACTGCTCATATCTCCTTGGCTCAACATGAAAATTATTCTAATAGCTTAACCCTGATTGAACCAAGCTTTAATATTAACTCAAGTCCAAAATACAGAACATGTTGCAGATACCACAACAATTTATATCTAGTGAGATTTCATATAATCCTGCACTATGTTAAGGCCATCAGAATCTTCACTGTAGTTCTGTAAATTGAGAACAATGTAGGAGCACCAACAACCTTCACTGCCTTGTCCTCATAGTCGATCTTGCAAAGCTGCAAAGGATAATAGGTAAAAGTTGGTTATAATCAAGACACCACCACATACATCAGACTGCTGCAGAAGAGCAGAACAAAGCAGGTGCAGAATACTCAATACTGAAATTTTGTTGATGTTCATAATGCTGCCAAAAAAACCACAAAAGTTTAAAAATGGATTGTAGCTTCAAGCAGATCTGACAATCGAACCGATCATATGGTGCCAAAAGAACCTAATATATATGCCAGCAACATCATAGCAGAATCTGATTCCAGTTGGATCAACTAAAGTTGAAGATATCATTTTCTTCAATGTAATAAAAATTATAAACTAACCATGCAAAGTTAAATATAAAAAACTTATTACTTGTCTCCTACACATCCCCTCATAGTTCAACAACAGAAAGTCAGAAATAGCTCCATCCATAAAGAAAAATAGTAAATTTTCCTAACAAGGTCCAGGCATAGATCTCAGTATGTTACAGAACAAAGAAACATATGAACAACAAGGTTGACAAAGTGACTCCTATTACCAATCAATCTTAATGAAAAAACTAGTACTCATACAAGCATAGGTGACAAAGAAGAGTTCTAGCATTTACACTGCTGTTGAAACAATAGAACATAGGAGCACTGCATCACAATCAAATGTACGAAATAAAGAATAAGAATTATGAAACTGCTAGAATAATGACATCTCAACACATGTTAATACTGTCAACAAGCAAGGGAAATCAAGATTCTTTCAGCAGCGGCAGAGCAAGTGTTTCTGTTATTTCACCCCTAAGAAGAATGGAGTCACTCAGGTAGCAGGGTGTAAACTCTGTTGTATAATCTTGATACTATTGGATTTAACAAAAAGCTCATTATCGAAAAAAGTAGATGAACCCATGATTGTTACTATTGGCCAGCAAGAACCATGTCACACTAGGGTGCCAAAGGAGGATCCTACCCTATCAATTTACATAAACCAGTTCCATCGATGAGGGGCCTCCCAGGACATACTTGATAGTGTCTTGGCAGTCAAAAACGCTAGCGACGAAGGGTGGGGCTATGACACGTCGGCGATGGTGATGGACGACGGAGGGCGGGTCGATGAGGCGCCGACAACATGAGGAGAGGTCGACACTGGCTTCAGAGGGCGCAACATCGGAGGACGAGGCGCGGGGGACGAGGCGTCTCCATGACGAACGGGAGCTCGAGGGAGGGCAAGGCATTGTCGTTGCCATTGTGGTAGGGTTCGCTGTTGGAAGCTCAGGCAGTCGTGTCAATCGCAGGAAAGGAAAAGATAGTGTTCCCGAGTTGCGGGGGTTGCAGTGCCGCGGGAGCCGCGGGCAGCCGCAGTCTGTCCCGTTCCCTTAGGCGGGCCATCATGCGGGCCGTTAACAGGATTGCAGTACGGGACGGCCCAACGGCGTTGCGGTCTGTCTTATGCCGTTTACATCCTAGTAGTTGCTTAGTTTCATATCCCTTGATGCATATAGTTGGGGACGTTTTCTAAATTCTTCTCTCTTGCTTTTCTTCAAATGGTGAGGACTCGCAACCAGATGGATGCCAATGATGAGGAGGAGAACAATGGAGCACCTTAGAACAACAATGGACAATGACGTGCCTAGGGAGCTATCAATCTTGAGCAGCTATTGGCCATGCAAAACAAACTCATGCAGACCATGATACAGACTATGGGACAGCTGCAGGCTGGTAACAACAACAATCAGCCTCACATGCCTCCACCGCCACCACCTCATAACCGGTTGGGAGAGTTTATGAGAACGAGGCCGCCGACTTTTGCTCAAGCCACCGACCCTATGGACGCCGATGATTGGCTCAAGTCTGTGGAAAAGAAGCTAGCTATTGTCCAATGTAGTGACCGGGAGAAGGTTCTATTTGCTTCTCATCAACTAGTTGGAGTAGCCGCGGATTGGTGAGATTCGCTATGCAATGCCCATGAAAATCAAGAGAGGATTACTTGGGCTGAATTCAAGGAGAGCTTTCGTTCTCATTGTGTGCCAAAAGGTGTTATGATTTAAGAGGCAAGAGTTTGAGAACTTGAGGCAAGGAAGGTCAAGTGTGAGTGAATATCCCAATAAGTTCACTCAACTGTCAAAGTATGCGCCTGAAGATGTCATCCGGGACAGACGGAAGCAATACTTGTTCATGAGAGGTTTGAACAATGGAATCCAAGTACAATTGCTGAATTGTGATCATGCCAACTTCCAGAAGCTAGTGGACAAAGAAATTGTTGTGGAGAACAAAGTCCGTGAGATGGAGCTAGATAACAAGAGAAAGGCACCATATCAGGGACAGCAATAAGGAAGTAATGTGCGCCCTCGCTTTGCACCACCTTATGCGCCTTATAACGGCTCTTCTACTCCTGTACAGTGCCCTGGTTATGCACCGCGCCCAACTCAGTTTGTGCAGCAATGCCCTATCATGCAAGCACCTAGGCCTCCAATGCCTGTAGCACCTCGTGCCAACTTTCCTAGTGCAAATGTTCAGAATCAAGTTCATCGCAATATCTCTGGGGCAGTTAGGAAGTGCTATACATGTGGAGAAGCGGGACACTTTGCAATTCAATGTCCAAAGTCAGGCCTTGGTAAAGGAAGTAATGCTCCAAGACAAAACCCAAGACCTAATGGAGGACAACCACAAGGGAACTGTGGCCAACAGAATTTTGCTCGTGGCAACATGAACCATGTCTCTACGGAGGAGGCTCAACAAGCGGATGACGTGGTTATTGGTATGTTTCCCACAAACTCCGACCCAACAACTATGTTATTTGATTTTGGAGCATCACATTCATTCATTGCACCAAAATATGTTGCCAAGTATAGTTTTCCTATCTCTCATATGAAGTATACTCTATTGGTTAAATCTCTTGGAGGATAGATGAGGACAAATATAGTATGTCCAAAAGTAAGCCTTAGAATAAGGGGGGTAGATTTACTTGCCAACCCTATTGTCTTGGATTCTCAAGGATTGGACATTATACTTGGTATGGATGGTTGAGGAAGCACAATGGAGTCATTGAATGTTCCACAAAGACGGTGAAGTTGACAAATGAGGAATGAATCACCATAGAATTCGAAGCATCTCAACATGCACCAAAGCAATTGGAGCTGAACCACATGGATGGTGCCACAATTGAGGAGATTCCAGTGGTGTGTGAATTCTTGGATGTGTTTCCGGATGAGTTGCTAGGTATGCCACCTGATCATGATATCGAGTTTCTTATTGATTTAATACCTGAAACTGCACCTATAGCTAAGAGGCCATATAGGATGCCTCCTAAGGAGTTAGCGGAGCTCAAGAACCAAATTCAAGAGCAACTAGAGAAGGGTTTTTTTCGCCCAAGCTCTTCACCTTGGGGAGTGCCCGTTCTTGTCATGGATAAGAAGGATGGATCACAAAGGATGTGTGTGGATTACCGAGCTCTCAACAAAGTGACAATCAAGAACAAGTATACATTACCCCGCATCGAGGATTTGTTTGACCAAATGAAGGGCACCCGTGTTTTCTCCAAGATTGATTTGAGGTCAGGCTACTTCCAAATGAAGATTAGACCATCGAGCATACCCAAGACAGCTTTTCGGACACAATATGGATCTTATGAGTATACAATTATGTCCTTCGGATTGACAAATGCACATGCATACTTTATCTACCTCATGAATAAGGTCTTCATGGAGTACTTGGATAAATTTGTAGTGGTGTTCATTGATGACATTATGATCTACTCGAAGAGTGAAGACGAGCATGGCACTTGAGGCTCACATTGCAGAAATTGAGGGAGCATCAATTGTACGCCAAATTCAGCAAGTGCCAGTTTTGGTTGAAAGAGGTGTCATTTTTGGGCCATATCATCTCAGGAGGAGGAGTATCGGTTGACCCCGAAAAAGTGAGGGACGTGTTGAAATGGGAACCGCCACAAAATGTAAAGGAAATCAGGAGTTTTCTTGGGATGGCTGGATATTACCGTAGGTTCATCAAGGACTTTTCCAAAATAGCCAAACTAATGATAGAATTGCTAATGAAGGGAAAGCATTCCAATGGACTCAAGCTTGTCAAGATAGTCTTGAGGTGTTGAAGAAGAGGTTGACTACAGCCCCAGTGTTGGTATTGCCAGATGTGAGTAAAAGTTTTGATATTTATTCTGACGCATCAAGACAGAGACTTGGATGTGTGCTCATGTAAGAAGGTCAAGTGGTAGCATATGCATCGAGGCAATTGAAGAAACATGAGCAGAATTATCCAACGCATGATCTCGAACTTGTAGCCATGGTACATGCCCTGAAGATTTGGAGATATTACATTCTTGGTCATAGGTGTGAGATTTACATGGACCACAAGAGTCTCAAGTACATTTTCACACAAACGGATCTGAATTTGAGGCAACAAAAATGGTTGGAGCTCATCAAGAATTATGATGTGGGAATCAACTATCACCCGGGGAAGGCTAATGTAGTGGCCGATGCTTTGAGTCGGAAGAGAGTAAGTCACCAACTCACGGCTCGAGAGCTGCCATCTGAGTTATGCAAGGAGTTTGAACGGTTGAATCTTGGATTTGTGAATGACATGGGGATAATGGAGTTAAACCCAACCCTGGAGCAAGAAATTTGAGAAGCACAAACAAAGGATGAGGAAATCCAAGAAATTAAGGAAAGGACAAAAGAGGGGAGAGAATTCAGGTTTGATGAAGATGACCATGGTACTTTATGGCTTGGAAAGAGGATTTTCGTGCCTAATGTGAAGCATATTTGGGAGACAATATTAAAGTAGACACATGACTCGCCATACTAAATTCATCCCGGTTGTACAAAGATGTACAAGGACTTGAAGACATGTTATTGGTGGGCCAGCATGAAAAAGTACATAGCTGAATATGTAGCGTTGTGTGATGTGTGCCAACGAGTCAAAGCTGAACATCAAAGGCCAGTCGAACTATTACAGCCATTAAAGATTTTGGAATAGAAGTGAGAAGAAATTGGTATGGACTTCATAGTTGGGTTACCGCTAACCCAGTCTGGTTATGACTCAATTTGGGTTATTTTGGATAGGTTGACCAAGTCATCTCATTTTGTTCCTGTCAAGACCACCTATACCACCACGAAGCTGGCAGAGCTATAAATGGAGCACATTGTGTGTCGACATGGAGTCCCAAAGAAAATAGTCTCGCATAGAGGTTCTCAGTTTACCTCCAGGTTCTGGCAGAAATTGCATGAAGCATTGGGAGCAAGGTTGAATTTTAGCTTAGCATATCACCCTCAAACCGATGGACAAACTGAGAGGATCGATCAGATTTTAGAGGATATGTTAAGAGCTTGTGCCTTAAAGCATAGAAGAAGTTGGGACAAGAGTTTGCCCTATGCGGAATTCTCATATAACAATAGTTACCAAGCAAGCTTGAAAATGTCACCCTATGAAGCACTATATGGGAGGAAGTGTAGGGCACCATTGTTTTGGAATGAACTAGGAGAGAGCCAAGTGTTTGGACCTGATATGTTGCAAGAAGCTGAGAAACAAGTTCAGATTGTTCGTGAAAACTTGAGAGCTGCTCAATCAAGGCAAAAATGATATTTGGACAATAGGAGAAGAAAACTAGCCTTTGATGTGGGAGAGTTCATCTACCTTAAAGTGTCACCCATGAGAGGTCATAAAAGGTTTAATATCAGAGGGAAGCCAGCACCTCGATACATTGGGCCATTCAAGATTTTGGACAAACGAGGAGAAGTAACATATAAGTTGGGGATGCCAGCTCACTTATCAGACGTCCATGATGTGTTTCATGTTTCACAGCTCAAGAAGTGCTTGAGGGTACTGGAAGAACAAGTGTCAATGGAAGAATTAGAATTAGAGGCAGATTTGATTTATGCCGAGCAACTGGTCAAAATCATGGAAACCAAGGAGAGAGTCACAAGGAACAAGGTTATTCGATGGTGTAAAGTACAATGGAAGCATCACACATAATCGGAAGCAACTTGGGAGCTGGAAGATGATCTCAAGAAGAAATTTCCCTATCTCTTCTCTTCCGTGTTGAATCTCGAGGGCAAGATTCATTTTAAGGGGGGTAGGTTTGTAACACCCACATTTTCATGCACCATGCATTGCATAAGTTCATATACATGTTTAACATTAATCCATATAAAAAGGAACAAGTTTAAAATAAATTAGAAGCAAAACAACACTTAAAAGTCTGTAGAAGTACGGACTTGTCCGGTTTATACTGCGGACTAGTCGGGTTTTCTCCTCTTAAGCCCCTCTAGACTTGTCCGTTTTCATTGCGGACTAGTCCGATTAAGTCTCTGTTCCATTCCGGACTTGTCCGTGATTGAGGGCAGACTAGTCCGATCTTTGGTCCGATTTTCGAGTAAGTTACCAAATCCCTGGACTTATCCGATGTATGCTGAACTTGTCCGTTTTGCTCTCTGCACAAGACCGAACTTGTTCGGACCTCCTACCGGACTTATCCGTTTTCGTCTCTGTGCAACATCGGACTAGTCCGGTCCCCTAGCGCTTGTCCGGTGTGCTCGACTCGGATTCATTCTTTTCCTCCATGACTTGTGTTTGGGTATTTACCTTAATTGGGCCCAAGAACGTCATGCTTAACCCCTGTGGAGCCCATGTGGACGCCCTACACGGCCTCCACCCACCTTAGACTTGAATTCCATCAAACCCTAGCCCTCCACCCCTATATAAACAACCCAACACCCCAACCCTACATCTCTTTTGCCACAATTGAAAGACCACCAAACCCTAGTTCGTGAAAACCGCCACCAAGCGAGAAGAAGAGGATCCAGGGCAAGAAGAAGAAGAGGAGGAAACAAAAGAGGATCAATAGATCGAGATCTCCATCGACTTTCTGTTCTTTATCACCAATTCATCATCAACTCTTCAACATCAACCCTAGATCGTCAAGATTCAGGTTTCATCTTCAATTCTTGATCCTTCGAGTTCTAAACATGGGGTATGCCTTTTACTTTCTCTTTCCCACGTGAATTCAGCCTAGATTCTCCAAATTTTCATAGATCAAGAAAACCCTATTTCGCTTGTTCTGGGCAGCGCGGACTAGTCCGGCCCTGGTACCGGACTTGTCTGGCCTCTGAATCTGAATTGTGCTGAATTAATTCCAAATTGACTCGAGTCAATTCCAAGCCTGTCCAAACTTGTTAAAAACCATTAGAACCAGTTAGTAAACATTAGTAGCAACTCATTAACAAGTTTTACCACATAATTGCATTAATCAGTCATGTCATATTGAGTAATATATGAGCATTTATTGATTGTAGTTACTGTTTTATATGTTCGTTGCGTGGAATAGAAGGTGTTGTGCTAGAGGGTGCTATCGAGGACCTCCAGTACCAGAATTTTGAAGTCTTTGACCCTAACTAAGCTCAGGAGTAAGGCAAGTGTCCTTGATCATATTGATCCAGTTCTTAAATGTTTTGTTTGCAAAACTGCATGCTTGTGTCAAATTGATGGGAAACTCATGATAGATGTTTACTAGCCTTGTTTGACCATCCTTCTCACTTGGGATATGTTGTAGAGTGTCAAGAAGGGTATTTTTACCTTTTTGCTTCGCTATAAATTAATTGGGATGGGAAAACAACCAAATGGCTTCATTATGAATTAATGACCCTATGGATGATATGAATTGGTGAATATGATTAATTGGTAATATGGGACTTGGGGTATCTAAGCAAGTATGGTTTGTGGATTGGATTGGATGTTATGGTGGTTTGCTTGACTTGGATCTAAGGACCGGTTCATGCGAGAATAGGCCAAGACAACTGTGCCACCACGAGGCCAAGTATGGGTGTGACATAGCTGATTAATTAGGGTATTGCTAGTATTGCGCGGACCATTTGGAGGAGTGGGGAAGGGGAGTCAGACTGGGTTTGTATGAGTGGCAGGACTCCCTGGGATCCGAACGACACAAGAGGGGGCCCTTGGTTTAGGATGTGCTCAGTTGGAGGCATCGCCACCAGTGAAACCTCAGTGGGTTTGTACATGCTAGTAGTCCCTTCGTAAAGACTATTTTGTGATCTCTTGGCCATACACCTAAAGAAGTGTAATTGGCATAAGGGAGATTTCTTTAGTTGCCGACGGGTGATGAAATCACGAACACATGGGTAAAGTGGTAAAAACTTTGTAGAGTATTAAAACAATCATGATAGTCGTGCTCTCGGTTAAGAGCACCTGGATGACGTACATGATTAGAGGGGTTTTTGTAATGGGATGGTTTGGTACTATTATGGGATGGTATTATGGTTTATGGCAATGGATATGATCAATGGTAATGAGAATCTGGTTTATGGATGATGGTAATGAAAGATGGACTGGTATTATAATAATTACATGGTTTATGATGGGTTTACTTCACATACATACGATATATTACTTTTTTCAAATGTTTTAATGTACTTTTCAGCACTTAGTCTTTATTATATTCATCATTTGTATCAGCTACATATCATACTTTTCCACATTTGCTGAATATGACTTGTACTCACCCTTGCAATTCCCCCACCAACAGTTGCAAGTCAGGATTGGGAGTATCACTACGTTAATGAGGAGTTCTAGGCCGTGTCTGCCGTCAGCTTTTCCTTTGGTGTTGCTTGGAGCCGCGCTACCCTTTGCTTAGCTTGCTTATTTCGTTTAGTTCATATTTAGTTAATTTTGCTGCATTAGTTCAAACTTGTCATTAATATTCATTAGAGCTTGTATTCGAGGATATTATGAATTGTAAAATAAAAGTGCTTAATTAATCTTGCCTTGTGGTAATAATCTGTTTATCATTTGTGAATCACTCGTGTATGTGTTGAACGTCCTGGGCACACATATGGGTCACGCTTGGTTCTTTTTCGGGACAGGGTGTCACACTAACTGGTTACAATTGAGTTTTATGTGTTTGAGTAAGTTTCAAGTCATTTATGAAAAATTGGGGAAGTTTCATGATTTTTAAGAATTAAAAAATTAGACTAGTCCGCATAGTGGTCGGACATGTCCGCTCTGGATTGGACTAGTCCGCTCGGGACCGTACAAGTCTGATATGGTCGCGGGTTTTGCGAACTTCCCAACTAGGGCATGGTCTAAATCAAGCATGAGATCGAAACTAACGTGGAAAGTTGATTCTATGGTACTTACCATGAATGTAATGATCCAACAGTCGAAGGTTTGACGTAACACACAAAACCTGATGTCTAGATCCATTGACGATGAATTGACAGCAAGACGTAGAAGAAGAACATTGACGTCAAAGAGTTAGTGAAGGTGGAACCAGCAGTGGTGACTATCTTGCTTGATCCTTCCTTTTTCTTCTTCTTCTCATTCCTCCTCTTTCTCTTCCTTCTTTGTGGCGAGAGATTCCTCTCTTAAGAATGGCAGCTCACGATTAGGGTAGGGCAGTGAGGTTTTCTCACGTGGGCAGGGGTGAGAGGAGGGCTTTGGGTTGTTTATATAGGGGGAGGAGTGGTTAGGTTATGGTGAAATCCTAGTAGGAGCTGGTGGGGGCGGGTTGGGGCCTTGGTAGGGTCCCACTTGGGCTCGTTGGGGGTAGGGCACGACATTCTAGGGCCCAAATAAGTCAATCACCTAATAACTCGTCATGGAGCAAAATAGGAATCTGAGTCAAAACCTTAGAAACCTGACTTGTCTGTATGAAGGATAGACAAGTACGTTTTTGGCTCTGTTGTCACAACAGACTAGCCCGTTCTTAAGCAGACAAGTCCGCTGAACCACCATGAAAACAAGAATCACAGACGAAAATGCAAATATCCGGACTAGTCTGAGGCTTTATAGTTTCAACATCGGACTAGTTTGTAGCAATTAACGGACAAGTTTGGACGAGATCAGTAGCAAGACCAGACTAGTCCGTACCAAGTAGTGGACAAGTCCATTTCCCTGAAGGAAACTGAATCAAGCCAGAGCAGACAGGTATACCGGAGTAGTCCGGCATGAGGACCGAACAAGTCCGTACGCAAGGCTGATTTTAATTGTTCTTTTGCCTCTAATTCATTTTAATCT
Organism: Tuctoria greenei; assembly: GCA_036927565.1. Taxonomy (NCBI): domain Eukaryota; kingdom Viridiplantae; phylum Streptophyta; class Magnoliopsida; order Poales; family Poaceae; genus Tuctoria; species Tuctoria greenei. The sequence goes on along the minus strand of JAYESD010000008.1, from coordinate 136,384,533 downwards.
TGTTCTTTTTGGTGTTGTATTATGTTAAACATGTATGGGAATGAATGCATTGCATGATGAATGAAAATGAAGGTGTTATAAACCTACCCCCTAAAAATGAATCTTACCCTCGAATATCGACGTAGAATAAAAAGATAGGGAAATTTTCTCTTGAGATCTTCTTCCCGCTTCCAAGTTGCTTCAGATTGAGTATGATGTTTCAATTGCACTTTGCACCATCTAATCACTTTGCTTATTGTGACTCTCTCCTTTGTCTCCAAGACTTTGGTAGGTTGCTCGACGTAAGTCCAATCTTCCTCAAGTTCCAATTCATCAATTGGTACTTGTTCTTTCGGTACCCTTAAGAACTTCTTGAGTTGAGAAACATAGAATACATCATGAACATAGGAATAGATGTGTCGGCATCTCAAATTGATATGTCACTTCCCCATGTTTGTCCAAAATCTTGAATGGTCTAATGTAGCGAGGTGTCAACTTGCCTTTAACGATGAAACGGTTATGACCTCGGATAGGTGACACTTTGAGATACACGAAGTCTCCCACTTCGAAAGCTTAGTCTCTTCGCCTATTATCTGCATAGCTTTTTTGACATGACTGAGCAGCCTTCAAGTTTTCATGGATTATATGAACTTGCTTTTCGGTGTCCTTTATCACATCAGGTCCAAATACATGGGTTTATCCTGTCTCATTTCAAAACAAGGGTGTTCTACATCTCCTTTCATACAGTGCTTCATATGACGACATTTTCAAACTTGTTTGGTAGCTGTTATTGTAGGAGAATTCACCATATGGCATACTTTTGTCCTAACTTCCTTCATTTTTAGCGCACACACTCTTAGCATGTCTTCCAATACTTGATTTGTCCTTTTGGTTTGCCCATCCGCTTTGGGATGATATGTAGAACTAAAATTTAGTCGGGTTCCCATAGACTCGTGCAGTTTCTACCAAAACCTAGAGGTAAATTGAGAACCTCTGTCGGGTACTATTCTCTTAGGTACTCCATGTAAACATACTATTCTCCCCATATACAGTCTGCCAGCTTCGCAACGCTATAGGTAGTATTATAAGGGATAAAATGTGCAGACTTGGTCAATCGATCCACAATAACTCATATTGAGTCACATCCTGATGGGGTGCATGGTAAACCCATTATGAAGTCCATACCAACTTCTTCCCACTTCAATTCCGGTATCTTCAATGGCTACATTGGTCTAGCTAGCCTTTGATGTTCAGCCTTCACTCGTTGGCATATATCACATAGCGCAACATATTCAGATATGTCTTTCTTCATTCCATACCACAAGTAACACGTTTTCAGATCCTTGTACATTTTCGTATAACCCGAATGAATGGAGTAAGGCGAGTCATGTGCCTCCCTCGATATCGTCTCGCAAATATGCTTCACATTAGATATGAGAATTCATTTTCCAAGCCATAGTGTTCCGTTGTTATCTTCGTCAAATCTCCATTCTCTCCCCTCTTGAATTCATTCCTTGATCTCTTAGATTTCGTCATCTGCTGTTTGACCTTCTCATATTTCTTGTTCTAGTGTTGGGTTTACTTCCATTGCTCCTATTTCATTCATGACATGCAATTTTCAAACTCCTTACATAGCTCGAACGGTAATTCACATAGCGTGAGTTGGTGACTTGCTCCTTTTCGGCCTAGGGCATCAGCCACTACTTTAGCCTTTCCTAGGTGATAGTTTATTCCCACATCATAGTCTTTGATGAGCTCTAACCGTCTTTTTTGCCTCAAATTCATATCCGCCTGCGTGAACATGTACTTGAGACTCTTGTGATCCGTACAAATCTCACATCGATGTCCGAAGATGTAATGCCTCCAAATCTTCAATGCATGCAATACAGATGCAAGTTCGAGGTCATGCGTAGGGTAATTCAATTCATGCTTCCTCAGTTGCCTAGAGGCATGAGCTACTTCTCGACCTTCTTGAATTAATAAAATTCCAAATCCTTGCCTCGATGCATCACAGTAAATATCGAAGCTCTTGCTCACATCTGGCAATATTAATACCGGTGCAATGGTTAATCTCTTCTTTAGCTCCTCAACGCTATCCTGACAAGCCTGAGTCCATTTGAATGGTTTCTCATTTATTATTAGTTCAGTCATGGGCTTCACTATCTTGGAGAAGCCCTTGATAAACAAGCAATAATATCCAGCCATTCCTAAGAAACTTCGGATTTCCTTCACATTCTGCGATGAGTTCCACTTTAACACATATTTTACTTTTTCAGGATCGACAAATACACCTTCGGAGATGATGTGGCCTAAAAATGATATCTCTCTAAACCAGAATTGATACTTGTTAAAATTGGCATACTACTTGTACTCTCGCAATTTTTACAATGTCAGCATTAAATGCTCTTCATGCTCTTCTTCGCTTCTCGAGTATACTGTATACCATGATATCATCAATGAACACTCTGACGAACTGATCCAAATAGCCCATGAAGACTTTATTCATGAGGTACATTAATTAAGCAGGTGCATTCGTCAATCTGAACGACAGAACGGTGTACTCATATGACCCATACCGTGTTCAAAAGATTGTTTTGGGTATGTCTGCAGGTCTGATTTTTAGCTAAAAGTACCCTGATCGAAGATCAATTTTAGAGAATATTTGTGCTCCCTTCATCTGGTCAAACAGATCTTCTTTGCGGGGCAACGAGTACTTATTCTTGATTGTCACCTCATTGAGAGACCGGTAATCCACACACATCCTTTGGAATCCATCCTTCTTATCTACGAAGAGCACTGGGGCTTCCCATGGTGATGAACTCGGGCGTATAAAATCCTTTTCTGGCTGCCCTTGAATATGCTTCTTGAACTCCACTATTCATTAGTAGGCATCCTATATGGCATTTTAGCAAGAGGTGCAGTTCTAGATATTAAATCATTGACAAACTCGATGTCACAATCGGGTCCCACACCTGGCGATTCTTCTGGAAACACCTCTGGATACTTGCAAACAATAGGAATTTTCTCCAATGTCACACCTTCCACATGGTTTAGGATTGCCTTTCCAGTTCTTGGCTGAACTGCCTTGAATTCTATACTAACGCCCTCATCATTTTCAACTGCAATGTCCATGTGGCACACTGGATCACTCCATCATGCTTCTGTAGCCAATCCATTCCAAATATTATGTCAAGTCCTTGTGAGTCCAGAACTATAAGGTTGGTGAGGAAATCTATCCCCCTTATTTTAAGACTTACTTTTGGACATACTATATTTGTCCTCATCTCTCCTCAAGGAGAACTAACCAATATAGTATACTTCATATGTGATATAGGCATACTATAATTTGCAACATACTTTGATGAGATGTATGAATGAGATGCTCCTGACTAAAATAATATAGTAGCAGGGTTGGAGTTTGCAAAAAACATACCAATCACAATATCATCAGCTTGTTGGGCCTCCTCTACAGATACATGGTTCACCTTGCCACGAGTAAAATTTTGTGGTCCACAGTTTCCTTGAATTGCTCCTCCATTCGACCTAGGATTTTGCCTCGGAGCATTGTTCATCTGTCACTAGCCTGACTTTGGGCACTGATTAGCAAAGTGTCCCACCGGACCACAAGTATAGCATGTATTGTTACTAGTGGTGCCGGAGAAGTTAGAGCGAGGCTAATTCTGAGCATAGGCACCCATATTAGGACGAGGTGCAGACAGCATGGGTAAGCGAGGTGATTGCATGGGAGAGCGTTGCTACATTTTCTGATTTGGGCGGAGTGGATTAGCTGGGTGAACAACAGGAGCAGACGTGTTGTAGTATGGCACATTGGGTGGCGTGTAGCGGGAACAAACATTGCTCCCTTGTGGTTGTCCCTGATATGTCATCTTCCTCTTTTCGTCCTGGTCCATTTCAGAACCTTGCTTTGTACCACAATAGCCTTGTCAACAAGCTTCTGGAAGTTTGGATAGTCAGCGTTGAAAAAGTGAACTTGAATTTTATTATTCAGACCCCTCATGAACAAGTATTGCTTCCTGTTGTTTGTATTGATGTCCTCTGGAGCATACATTGACAGTTGTGTGAACTTATTAAGATACTCACACTCATCCTTCCTTGCCTGAGGCTTTCAAATTCTTGCTTCTTTAGTATCATGACTCCCCCAGGTACATAGTGCGAGCAGAAACTCTCCTTGAATTCAGCCCAAGTGATTCTCTCTTGACTAGCATGGGCATTGCAAAGAGCTTCCCACTAATCCGCGGTGGCTCCAACTAGCTGGTGTGATGCAAAGTGAACCTTCTCCCGGTCACTACACTGAACATTAACAAGCTTCTTCTCAACAGTTGTCAGCCAGTCATTAGCTTCTATAGGATCGTTGGCTTGAGCACAAGTAGGCGGCCTGGTCCTCATAAACTCTCCAAGGTGGTTGTGGGGCAGCAGGGGTGGCAGCGGTGGTGGTGGTGGTGCAGGCATGTGGTTTTGGTTGTTGTTGGTGTGCAGCTATGCCAAGGTTCTCATCATGATCTGCATGAGCTGGTTTTGCATAACTATGAGGTACTCCATGTTGCTAGCATCAGGTCCAAGGTTGACATTCTTAGGAACTTCAATGTTGTCATCATCAACATTGGTGTTCCTTTGGTTACGGGTTACCCTCGGCATCTGTGGGTGGAATTAGAGTACTAGATGGACAAATTCGGAATTTGAGAGAAAACTTCTGCAAACTATCATCAAGGTATATGAAATTAAGCAACTTCTTTATTAATAAAACCCTATATGGGGAAATATGGACAAGTGTCGAAGCATCCCACATCTCCCTACTATGTGTGGATGTCGATAAATCGAAAGAGTGTTCTACAATTCACACCAAGCACACAATCACAAGCACACACCATAGAACATTTATCACACCACACTAACTATGGCTCTTATGATCTAAATGTCTTCAAAACTTCTCAACGGGAGTCCTAGACTTAATTGTGAGAGCCGTGGCTGATTTGGCCATGAGGCGGCGAAGGCGACGGCGGTGGTGAAACATACACAGGAGCATGCCAAGGTGAATTGACCGTCCATGTAGGTGTAGTTGAGCTTGCCACACCATTGGTCTCCACAGCAGCACGAACCTCCTCTTGCTTTTCCATGACATACAATATCTTGCAGAGGTAGCTTATCTCTTCCAGGGTGTCGGCATAGCGATTTCCCAGATTCACAAACATCCTCTAAAACCCGTCGAAGGCATGAGGATCGGACTAAGTGTTGACAGCTACTAACGTCACAGATCATCTCTAGTAAGAGATGAGGTCCGCAAGCGCACAGAAACTATCGTGTAGCATTTCACCCAAGAGTATTCCCATAGGTGTTGTATTTATCCCAAAGAAAGGCAATGGAGTAAAGTAAACACTACTCTTGTGATCAAGCTGCGGGATACTAATCAATTATCAAGACAGGGGTAAGCTAATAATATGGGTAGTGTGACACACACCTAAGCAATCTATTCTAAAGAGTAAATGGATCCTAATGGAGATTAGACTAAGAGTTGGGGAGTTATACATTGCTTCTAATATACATATAGATAGCCTAGTTTAGATACTAATGAGCATGTCAATGGTGAATACTTATGCTAAGTTGTTCAACACATCAGGCATGGGTTTACCCCAAGCAATACTAGGACGACTCTCGCCAAGAGCTAGTGGCATAGCCGAACGTGGAGGATACAAAGGGCAGATAGGGTTGTCACCACCTACTGCCTCCCTCTTCAATCCGTGGGTCTATAAGACATACAACACTACTTAACTACCCTAGCACCATGCTAGCATATTAAGTAAATACTTTAGGAGTCATGGCACAAGCCATCCTAAGGTAATGACTAACCTAAACATTGTTGAACCTGTTGAGATATAGCATAAGTTATTCATATTAACATGATCATATCATATCTACTTAGACTATAGTGGGGGTTTATAGTGTTTATAATAATAGTATAATGACATTAAGGAATGATCATAAAGACTATTCCTACCATATATATGGAATCCACAATCAAACAAGAAACGCTTCATCCAAGTATATGAATAAAAGAAGACTAAAGATAATATCTTTATTATGCATAAAGTCACAAATATAAGAAAACATACATGAGTCATACCTTTTCCAACTTGGACTTGGGACTAGAGGCTCTCCTCCCTATAGCCTAAGTCCATTAAGGACTAAGAGAACTAGTGTATATAATAGAATGATGCTCAAGTGGTGTTTGTTGAAGTGAGGAGTGAGGGGTCCTATTTATAGCTTGAGAAGGGTTGGTTCCCGCCACCAAAAGCACACGAATAAGTCACCACTGACTTCTTCAAGCCGAGAGGATCCAACATGTGGAAGCTGACCGAGTTTGGAGGAAAGACTAGGTTGGCCGACTAGGGGGTCGCCTTACTTGGTATGTCCTCCAAACGGTCTGTTCTTTCTTGGGAAGACTTCTAGGTGGGTCCCATCTCCCATCCCTTGATATGGGTGTTACACAGTTGGATGGCCTCGGATACTTCTGTTTGTGGGCTATTTGATCCATGTGATGCCACATGTCGGCGCTTGATTGGCTGGGATGATATTTTATAGGATCCATTTCCTTCTTTCACTACAATTCTGTATAAAATATCTGCATGCACCAATTTCTCCAAGTACAAGTGGAAATAGGTTAAATAGAAAGGTGATATGTGCAAGAAATGATATTTCCTTCACATAATTGAGTTATATTGACGGGTGAAATTGATATATAACAACCGTCAACAAACTCTCCCAAGCTTAATCTTTGCTTGTCCAGAGCAAAGTCAAGACTTTAGGTTGATGATCTGGAGTTTCTACAATGTTCTACTTTTCAAAAGTACCATATGCACAACAAAATACTCTACCTAGTATTAAAAAATTGGTATGGTACTTCACCCATCTTAAGTCATTATGGGGCTTATGCCATCTCCTATTCATGGGTGGTTGAAAGATAGAACAGCAAATGACGCACACATACCCTAAATATCAAGTTCCACTCAAATTCTGGAGAGTTTAATTTAGATTTTAACTATCTCAATTTGATTCTCTCGGCCTCTTCTTTTTATGTAGTGGAAATATATCATCACCAATGCATTTTGCGTAAATTCATCCTACCTCTACATAAGGTTTGTATGTGGAGCTTGGTAGGGAATATAGTAGGCATATTTGCAACACATAATATTGCTAAGTCAAAAGAGCAAGCCTTAGGAGAAATTAATTTAAAACAATTTGATTCAAGACTTGTGCATGTGTGATGGAGTGGAGGTGGATGTGGATATTTGAGATGACTCCTTTTTGAATGGACTCTCTTATTTTGTAGGCATGAAACATGGCTATTTTCTCTTTTTTCTCATGCTTATGATGTAAGCATGCATTTTCTTTTTCTTTTTGTTTTCTTGTAGCCATGTCTTCTACTCCCTTTTTATACAATAAATTTTTGAGAGATTACTAAGCATGAATGATATGGAGTTTCTCGTTTTATTGTGGAATGGTGGTATGATGGGAATTTTCTTCTAGTGTAGAAGTACAACATATGCAAGTGAAGTCTTGAATTCAAAAAGTAATGAATGAAATCTCTTATAGGTCTATACTAGTTTGACAAAGCTCAATGTGAAGACAAATAACATATGCATAAGGTCTATCAATGTGATGTATCATATGGCTTTGGTAGGTATTTCCATTCAAATGAGAGTAACTTAAATCCTTTTAGAATTTTCTCCGAAAATTCAAGTTTCACTTTTAAATTAGGAATAGCAGCCCTATCACTTCTCACAACAACTTAGATGGATTAAGATTTTGCTACCCACAATTTCTAAGTTAATGAAAAATCAATTTTAGCCAATGAAAGCAATATTTTGGTGAGTAGTAAGTTGTAAATTAGGGACTTGGGAAAATTAAAACAAAGCAACTATTCATCATTTCATCTATGTGAATTTCAAACCATTCTTACTGCACATATTTTTATTTTATTTTGAAAGCAAATCTACTCCACTTATTTTTAAGTTTTTTATGCAAGGTGGATAATGGGTGAATGGAAAATAAATATGCAAGGGGTGTGATACAAGTTACCTCAAGTGGGGGTCCTCCCCAAGCTTGTTATTGGTCAAGGTTTGTGATAGGGGTTGAAACCCTAACGACAGATGTAGGCCATGAGATTGACCTAACCTTGTTGCAGCATGGCTTTGACATTGGAGGGGTTGAGTGTCGATGTTTGGTTGCCTTCCATGGATTCCACGAGTGCGGTCGAGGAGGGTGTTGTTGATGTTGCTTATCCACATCTCAAGGTTTCCATAGGTTGGATGTACTTTGTTATTCCTTGGCTACGATAATGATAACCCTTAGCACAAAGGGATGACGTGCACTCAATATGGGTTGAGTGTGACCCGTTGTTTCTTGGCTAAGGTATAAAATACCTTCTAGCCACATAAGAACAATTAGCACCCAATATACATTGGATGTGATCTTGTCATTCCTTGGTTAAGGTACATCATATCCCTTAGCCATAAAGGAATAACTTACACCCAATGATGGTGGCAATTCCCTTGAGCTTGAATGAGCGCTTAGAATAGTTGAGAGCATAATGCTCTCACATATTCGTAGCAGCCCATTGGTTGCTCACGGAGGGTTTCCATGCAAAATCTCCGTTCTCGTATAGTTATGGTTGACCTTCGGGCTTAATTTCCGATAGGTAGAAACCATCCTACTTTATCATTGGCCAAGAGATATTGAAATGGAAGCCTCTTAGGGTTTCCAACAATCGGATCTTTGAAAGCCTGGATAGTTATTTTACTACTGCGAACTTCATCTCTATGATAGAGAGGGATGGTTAGCTCCCGATACTTGTACAATGAATTTTCGAGTTAGGTTACCGAATCTTCAATTGTACATACAAGGAAGAACAAAATCAAAGATGCAGTGGGTCCAATTTCAAGTGTATTCGTGATCAATGTATGAATCATTGATAGGAGTGGGGCTTCATGAATAAATCAATTTGCACATTTTTCTAAAGCTCCTACTCATAGCAATGCAAATGATATAAATATACTATATGGATCCCTTCATCTTGTAAATTTTCTAACCATCATAGCTTTTTTACACAAGAGCAAATGTATCCTCCTGAACATTATTAATTTTCTTTCCTAGGAATTTGAAATTTAGTGATCCATGCATGAACGAGTTTCGAATCAAAATTATGGATATCACTATTCCTAAGTTGCTACATACCAATTCAACCATTAAGTCATTCCATAAGCATTACCTAGGCAGAAAATGTCTAAGTCAATTTTAGCAATGCTTATGAAATTCTAGGTACTTGTTTAAATTCGTTCCTAAGTAAGGTGACATTCCCTTTTGAAGAATCAAAAAGAGCAATGCCAACACTTACTCTTGTGAGGATGCATAAGAATTGAATGATGAGAAGGTGTAAACCTTCCTTACCAATGTAAGTAAAAATTAGTCAGTCCTAATGCAATTCAAATGACCGAATATCTGAACTTGTACCTCAACTGAAGGGTAGTCTTGGTTGAAAGTCGTTTTGTGAGAAACTCACGACCATGGATTTTGGTATAGTCTTCATATTCAATGTCTTATGGCAAGTTGAGGTTTTAGTTAAATGAGCTTCATCTTGTTCCTCCATTGGGACACCATCTTGAGCATTCCTACACCATGAACTCAAAATGAGATTGATGGAAGGATATGCGCTTGATGGAGCCTTCCAACCTCTTTACACATTTTGTCGTGTCTGCACTAAAAGAACAAACAAAACAACTCGAAAATGGGTTACATTAGCTTAAAAGCATGATGTACCCTTTGCCAAATTGTTTTTCCCAACTTGAAACAACTTGCAAATGCATTGAATATTAATGAAATATTTTTTGTTTGAATTAGGAAGGCGAATTCAAGTGAATACGCCCAAGGTTCATATCCAAATAAATTTATTTCCTAATTCAAATTTTTAATTTTGTGATGGTTGGAAATTTTACTTTCCAACATGCAAGTGTGAAAATTAAAACATGCTAAATGCAAATACAAAGATTGATGGGAAATTCAAATATGCAATTGGGAAATCAAATATGAGATAACTACCAATTAACCTATTGGTAAGTTCTCACTGAATTTTTGAAGTCCGATGAGTGGGACTTACCTCGGTCCTGTTTGGTTTGATGAATTGTTGTCCAATCTCGGAGTTGAAGATGTGGACACCTTCTCTTGATTGACATGTGAAATCTCCTTTGGCTTGTTAGTTGGACATGTGGGGCACATGGTGGCTCTAGCCTCTCCATCGTCTTGATAAAGACTTGTTGATGTAATGACGATTTCTCCCTTTTGATGATATTCTTTTAAGAGCATGGTGAGGCTTGTCCTTATTTAGGGGTGTCACTTTGACCTTCTTGATATTCTTTAAGGTCAACCCATAGTTTGATCATGGATCAAAAGCTTCCTTGGGCATGATGACATGTGGACTCCACAATCAAATAAGAAACGCTTTATCCACAATGTCACTTGCCCTAGGTTGCATGGGCATGGTCGAAGGATAAGAATCCCAACAAGTAATTGTGGGACATGTTGGATCTTGAATGCTCTTTAATTTTTTTGTCCTTGGCCAAGAGCTTCATGTTATCTTGATTTCTTGATTGGCTATGGACAAGATACTTCAAAGTAGGCTAGTTGAACATAAATCCCATGAAATCCTCATAGCCTCCTTGATTACAAAGGTGACATTGACTTCACCCTTGACATCCTTATTGGTCATAGCAATTGGAGTTGTTATTGGGACAGGTCTTTGTGAAAATGATTCTCCATGTGGCCCATGTTGATATGGATTTTCACAAATTGTGTGAATATTCATGGCTTGGATCATTCAAACAATTCTCCATTGGCTTGATCTTCATGATATTTCAATGGGAGGTGTAGTTCATTAGCCAGCATGTCAACCTTGTTAAGTGGTGTGCATGCCAAGCTAAAGGAACTAGAGCTCTCTTCAATTCACCACTTGAGTAGAGACCATATTCTAATCCATGATGAATGAGAATAGGACCCCTTCAGCTCCAGCACAATGGTGGTCATGGATTGGTGGACCAACCTATGACATGAATGTTGGATGAGGAGCAAACTATCCACCCCATGATGGAGGCAAACCAAGAAGAAATCTTGGAGCCTCCCCCAAGCTTGGGGATGGATGACTTTAGCTCGTACTAGAAGCTGAAATTCTTCGTGAAAGGCAATGGTGTTGCCTAGCGGACATTTGTTGAGGTATGCTTTGAATCATCTTGCAGTTGAGCACTAGCGTCCTCGTTGGTCATCCCATGAAATGGGTTAGCCAACACTACCCTGTTTTTAAAAAAGAAAGGAGAAAACAAACAAGGGTAATCCTGTCTAGTAACTATTAGTACTTATAGCTTAATCACAAGTGATAGATATCCTTCACTTCCTTTGCCTTCCCCGGCAACGACGCCAAAAATGCTTGTTGATGGCTACTAACGTCACAGATCATCTCTAGTAAGAGATTAGGTCCGCAAGCGCATGGAAACTATCAGGTAGCATTTCATCCAAGAGTATTCCGAAGGGTATCGTATTTATCCCAAACGAAAGCAATGGAGTAAAGTAAACACTACTCTTGTGATCAAGCTATGGGATATGTTGACGGCTGTTATACACCAATTTCACCTATCAATATAACTCAATTATGTGAAGGAATTGTCATTTCTTGCACACATCACATTTATATTTAACCTATTTCCACTTGTCCTTGGAACAAGTAGTGCATGCAAGGATTCTATACAGAAATGAAGTGAAACAAGAGGATGGATCCTATAAAATATCATTCCAGCCAATTAAGCGATGCCACGTGGAACCACATGGATCAAATGGCCCCCAAACAGTAGTATCCGAGGCCAATCAACAGTGTAGCACTAATATCAATCAATCGGACCCACCTGTCAGTCATCTGGAGGAAGCACACCGCAAAAGGGGCCAAGACCAGGTCGGTCGACCCCCATAGACGGCCGACAAGGTCCTTGCGCCTTTCTTGATCGAACTCCACATGTAGGCTCCTCTCGGCTTGAAGAGGTCATGGGTGACTGATTCGCGCGTTTTTGGTGGCGGGAACTGATCCTTCTCCAAGCTATAAATAGGACCCCTCACCACTCACTTCAACACACACCACTTGAGTATTCATCCATTGTATCCACTACTCTCCATAGGTTTAGAGGAGTATAGGTTGTAGAGAGGAGAGTCTCTAGTCCATAGTCCAAGTAGGAGAGGAGTAGAAGGAGTCTCTTCCCAATTGGGATAGGTAAGTCTCCCATATTCCTATTTGTATTTGTGATTTTATTCATAATAAAGATGATATCTTTAGTCTTCCATTTTTCATATACTTGGATGAAGCGTTCTTGTTTGATTGTGAATTCCATGTATGTGGTGAGAATAGTATTTATAATTGTGCTATACCATTCTTGATACATCATCATAAACACTATAAACCTCCACTATAGTCTAATTAGATATGATATGACTATGTTAATATGAATCACTTATGCTATGAATTACAACGATGATTTAGTTCATTCCCTATAGGATGGCTTGTGCCTAGGCTCTTAAGGTAATTACTTGATATGCTAGCATGGTGCTAGGATAGAGAGTAGCATTGAATGTATCGTAGACCCACGGATTGAAGAGGTAGGCAGTAGGTGGTGACAGCCCTATTTGTCCTTTGTAATCCTCCAAGTTCGGCTATGCCACAAGCTCTTGGCGGGAGTCGCCTAGTGTTGCTAGGGGTAAACCCGTGCCCTATGTGTTAATCTACTTAGCTTGAGAATTCATAATTAACATGACAATTAGTAACTAACTAAGGCTATGTATATGTACATTAGAAGCATAGTAGGAGTATCTATCCAACTCTTAGCCTAGACCCTATTACCTCATTTATCCCCTTAGGATAGAATGCTCTTGTGTGTGTCACACTACCTCCACTTATCATTTGACCCATCCTTGCTAGAACCCTACCTAGGCCAACCTAACTTTTCCACTTGATGATTGTTTTACTTCTATCTAGCTTTCCTTTGGGAAAATATAAATGACACCCTTTAGGAATACTCTAAAAAGGGGAAATGTTGCATCGATAGTTTTTGTGTGCTTGCGGACATTCACATAGGAATTAAAACCTATCAACAAACATTTCTAGCACCACTGCTAGGGATGAATTGTTAGTAGTGTGTAGGAAATATCAACAAGCACTTCTGGCGCCGTTGCTGGGGAAGGTAGCCGAAGTATTGCATGATTGAGTGTATAGGATAGGACCCTGATAGGTTTTAGTAGGCTGAGCCTTCTTTGTTTTCACATTTTATGTGAAAACGGGATAGTGTATGTCTAGTTTCCGCTTGCTAGAAAACTTTGTTGAAGATCTCGACTCCCTTCTGGAAGATCGACCTCGTGTCATTACTCCTGAGAAGCTTCGAGCGGCAAAGCAAGCAAGCACAACCGCACAGAACAACCAAAACACCAATGGCCCAGAAGACCCTTTGTGAGTTTTTGGCTCCCTCTACTAACAATGTGCCTGTTGGGACCACTGTTAACACGAGAGACGTAAACTTCGAAATCAAGACTGGCCTTATCACTATGGTGCAAGCCAACCCATTTTGTGGGAAGGTTAACGAGGCTGCAAGTGCTCACCTGCAACAGTTCCTTGAGATCTGCAGCACTTTTAAGATAAAGGACGTATCTCCTGATGTTGTCTGTCTTAGACTGTTCCCGTTCTCTCTTCTTGGAAGAGCGAAACAATGGTTCTACGCAAACCGAAGGGTTGTAGATACTGGAGAGAAATGTTCTACAACATTTCTCGCCATGTTCTTTCCATTGGGCAAGACCAATGCCCTACGTGGAAGAATTTCCAGCTTCCAGCAAGATGCCAAAGAATCTATTCCCGAGGCTTGGAAAAGGCTGCAGAAGTATATCCTAGCCTGTCCCCACCATGAGATGGATGACTGGCTCATAATCCAAAACTTTTACAATGGGATGATCCCTTCTACCCGTGACCATGTTGATGCTGCTGCTAAAGGTGCCTTCTTCTTATTGATGGTGCCCAAAGCCAAAGATTTGATTGAGAAGATGGTGTCAAATATGGGTTGGAGCGATGAGTGTCTCCATACCCGCCAGCAAGGCATGCACACCTTGAAGGAGGTGGACATGATCGTTGCTAAATTGAACCTCCTTATGAAGATTGATGGATAAAGCAATGGTGAAGTGTGCGGTAATGCCTATGCCTTAGACTCTCACATCATTTGTGAAGTCTGTGGCAACACGGGCCATTTGGGCAATAACTGCCCAGAACCTATGAGGATTCCTTGTACGTAAACAATAATGGCTTCGTCCAGGAGGTCAAGGGTGGGTCCAACCATGCCCATTCTTTCAAGGAGGGTACAACAACAATGGCAACAATGGAAATCAGCCCAACATGAGAGAACTTGTCATTGGCCAGCTGAAGATCAATGAGGCTATATCCAAGAAGCTTTCAGCCAATGACAAGACCCTAGAGAGCATAAATGCCAAGATTGAAGGAATATCCTCAACCTTCAAGAATCAATTGAGCTTCAACAAGATGTTGGAAACTCAATTGGCTCAATTGGCAGCTGCTGTTCCTCCAATGGAGAATGGCAAGATGCAAGGATAGCCTGAACTTCCCGTGGAAAGTGCCAACATGATTTCTCTACAAGGAGGCAACTGGCTGAAGGACCCTGGATGTCCTACAATCTCATGCTCAATTGGGGCACACCACTTTGACAAGACCCTTTGTGACCTTGGAGCAAGTGTGAGTATGATGCCCAAGGTGGTTTTCGACCAGCTGAACTTCATGGAGCTTACTCCAACACCATGCAGCTCCAACTGGCTGATTCCTTAGTCCGTTATCCAGCGGGTATTGCTGAAGATGTTTCGGTGAAAATCCGGAACTGCTTCATACTCGTGGATTTTGTGGTGCTCGACATGGAGGTCGAGAAGGATACACCGCTCATTCTTGGGTGCCCATTTCTAAGCACCGCAAAGGCTCACATAGATGTGGGAGCTGGAGAAATCCACTTCCATATCAATGGCAAGGAGGAGAAGTTCAACTTTCGCCCAAAGTTGGAGCAATGCTCCATGATCCGTATCAAGTATGGGCCAAATGTTAAACACATTCAAGAGGTCAAAATCACACCTCCAAAGGTGGACCTGCTCATTGCATTCATGAGGAATTTGATCTATGTAGAAAACCCATCTTATCGTCCACGCCGACATCCCAAGAAGACGGAGAAGTCCGGGCCTCCTCAAAGGCCCAAGTCCACCAAGCCGCCAACGAAGGTATGGCGGAAGAAGCAAGACAAGCCGTCCGAGCCCATCCCTCCGGGCCCAGATGTCAAGAAATGAAGAAGGAGGAATGTCCATCTCATCAGATGTTGGTGAGACCTAGCCAATAGGTTAAATTGGTAGTTGTCCTTCATTTGATTTTTTCTTTTCTCTTCTCTTTATTTGAATTTTCCCCAATGCATGTTTGGTTTTTCTTAGCAAGTTGAGAATCTTATATTCTCAACTATCATTTTTATTTCTTTATTTCTCACAAAAAGAAAATTGTTGGGTTTTGAAAAAAGGAATTTTTATTTTGAAAACAATTTTTCTGAGCTGCAAAAGTGGTATTTCACCAACGTGTTGATTCCATAGCCGTTGTGGAGCCACTTGCCAAAAGGGCGAACATGGAGGCCCACCTGTGTCACACCCGGTCCCAACAAGACAAACGGATAGCTTCCACATGTATGTCAGGATCGTTTCTCATCATACATGTGTAGACGAAAGTGTAATATCATTTATTACAGGCCACGTTCGAGTACATAAATGTCTTACAATAATGACCCGTAGGTCTAAAATAAGATTACAAACAAAGCAGCGGCAAAAGTAAACTAGTGTGGCTCCATGCACAGGCGTTGTCCGGGGGTTGCGCCAGCCTAGAACGTCCCCTCCGGATCGGTGAAGAAGTCTTCATTCTCCACCTCTTATCCATTGTAGACTGAGGAAAGATAAGCAACAAGCAAGTTTGAGTACCAACGGTACTCAGCAAGTGGGGAAAAGATGACATGTGGGTTTATAGAATGGAAGGCCAAATTTGGGTTAAGCACTATAGCATTACATCCTATCCTTAGCTTTCATTAGCCCTTACTTCTAAGTGAATGAACCCAACCATAACCCATCTGTAATCCAAGTCCCGACCAACCAAACCACCATTCCCAATCTTTGACTAATTATGAATTGGACATCAAACCGCTCTTGTCCGTGAGCATGGCTGTCATGACAGTTTCTAAATCTCTGCAGAGAATGTACCCTTTACCCACAAGCCGTGATTTCATCCCCTGTTGCCAGGTGGACTAAGAAAACCTCCCTGATGCCCGTGGTCGCGAACCACATTGCACATTTCCTTTGGTGTGAGGCCAGGAGATCACTACGAGGTCTTTACAAAGGATCCTCCCGACGTGTACTAGCCCTCTGAGGTTTCACCCCCGTACAAAAGTGTGAGCCGTTACACCACGACTCAACACCCCAGTTGCCCCCTCTTGAGCCATGCGGATCCCAAGGCAGTACACCCTGCACCAATTCCCCGCACTATCCAATCACTAATACTACGCCGGGAGAGGCCTAATTAATTGACCAAGCTGCCCCATACTCAGTCTTGTGGCGATACTATAAGGCTTAGTGGCTTTCTCCATAAACCGGTCCTTAGAATCTAGCAAGGTTCATACCCCAAAACCCGGGTCTCGTGCATACTGCACCATCCCAAACAAACCAACCCACCAGATTCCTATCCACTACAATTCATTTCACCATATCTTAATAAATAATCACAACAATTTATAGTAGAATATGTAAGTAGAGAATTTCCCTCCCAAATACTAAGCATGGCTAAGCGTAAAAGTAACATTAACATCTACCCAAACCACCCAGTAACAAGAAATTATATGGAAGGGTGCAGTAAAGAGGATTCAATTTATTAAGCATGCAACTAACTAAAACTTAATAAAACAGGTACAAAATGGTCAAGGAACTTGCCTCCTTCGAAGTGTGGGTCGGTGAAGTGGTAGTCCTAAAGATTGTAGGTCGGCTCGGGAACCGACTCTAAATACGTCATCGCATGTGAAGCAGAAAATAACAACACGCAATAAGAACAAGCAACCATATGCACATCACAAACAAGAAATCATCAAAGAAAAACCTACGCAATTACGTCACTAGCATTTAATTTACTAGTTGATGTTTTATTAGTGATGTGGGCTGAAGGTTTGGGTTTTAGTGGACATTGGGGTTGATTATCAATTCATGGCCTTTATCTTAATTTTAGAGCATTGCATGAGTTTATTATAATTTTCCCTAGCTCAATATTAATAATGCTATGCAGCATGCCACAACAGTTTTAAATAGATTATTTTGATGTAAACAAATTAGTCAATGTTAATCAAATAATTTCCCTAATTAATTTGAGCAAAAAGAGAGTGCAAGCTTATGATTTTATGTAAATATCCATGAGTACAGGGGTTTTTATGTAAAATAGACCAGATCAGAGGCTTAGAAATATTTTATAACATAGCCAGGGGGTTAATCATAATTTACAGAGTCTAAAAACATAATTTATGGTGAAAACAGGGGCTAAAATGCTATGTTTATTCAATTTAATAGTGCTGGCAGAATTAAATTAAAGTCCAGGGGCTATTCCATAAATTCCAGGACCTATCTGTAATTAATTTAAATTTGCGCAGGGGGTCATGTGCAAAACTGGCAACGGTTAAATGTATTTGAATCTGGGCAGTTGGATCTAACGCGTGCGCCCAGATTTTAAATACCGAAGGGGCACGCCGCTTCTAATCTCGGTCGTCATCCCTAGATGGGCGGCCGAGATGGGGCCACGTCGCCCAGGGCGACGCACACCCCAGGGCGTGGCGGCGCGCGCGCCAAACCCGGCGGCGCACGGCGGTGGGGTCACCGGAGATGGTCGGATCGGCCAAATCGTTGCCCAACGCCTCGGTGCTAACGCGGAAAAGGGAGAGGGAGACGGTAGGAGCTCACCTAGGGGGTCACAGGGCTTGAATCGGGACGTAGGTGCGTTGGCGATGTCGACCGGCGGCGGTCCTCGGCGGAGCTCGACGAAGATGGCGTTGCGGCGACGTTCTCCCGAAGAGAATATGTCCGGTGAGTCCCTGATAGCACGGCACACACATCAGACCAAGAGGGAGGGAGAAATAGGGGGTCAAGCGGCGGGGGAACGGTGGCGCCATTACCTTGGTGCGGCGGCTAGGGTTCAAAGCTTCGAGAAAGGGGAAAATGGGGGTGTCGGCCGGATTTTATAGGGTGGGAGGGGGGCGGCGAAGTAAGGAAAGCGATCCCCGTCGATGGAAGGCGACAAGGGCCATTAGGGGGGGATTTCTTGCCAGCGATTTGAAATTAGGCGGCATCACCAAGGCTGGGTCACGCGCAAGGAAGGAAGGAGGAGGATCTGACGGGCAGGGCCCACGCGCAGAGAAAGGGAGGAAAAGGAAAGAGAGGGAGGGGGCGCGGGCCAAGCTGGGCCGCTGCAGGGGTTGGGCCGGCGGGGAAAGAAAAGGAGAAGGGGAGGGGGGAAGAAAAGGAAGATGGGCCGGTTGGGGAATTAGGGCCCATGCGGCTGTTTTCCCTTTTTATTTTGTTTTCTCTTTTCTTCTTCATTTATTTATACAATTTGAATTTCTTTTTCAAACTTCAACCGAATTCTAGCGCATTTTGAAATTGAATTTTTCAATCCAAAGGCAAAAGCATGATGCACTCCTAGAACATTTCCCTTGTTTTCAAATTTTGAAATTTTGGGTGTTACAACTCTACCCCCCTTAAAAGGAATCTCGCCCCCGAGATTCGGACGTCCTAAGAGAAAAGGTCGGGGAACTCGGTCTTGAGATCTTCTTCTCTCTCCCATGTTGCTTCTGCCTTGGAGTGATGCTTCCACTGCACTTTGCACATGCGAATCGTCTTGTTTCTCATGACACGTTCTGATGTCTCTAGGATCTTGACTGGTCGTTCTGCGTAAGAAAGATCCTCTTGCACATCTATAGCTTCCATGGGTAATTGTTCCTCTGGTACTCTCAAGCATTTCTTTAGCTGCGACACGTGGAACACATCATGCAAATCTGACAGTTGAGAAGGTAGCTCGAGACGATAAGCTACTTCTCCTCTTCTCTCCAATATCTTGAACGGACCAATATAACGGGGTGCTAGTTTTCCCTTCACTTTGAACCATCTTAGACCTCTTACTGGTGATACCTTGAGATACACAAAGTCTCCAACCTCAAAGGTTAGATCATGACGTCGAGCATCTGCGTAACTCTTCTGCCTTGACTGCGTTGTTTTCAGATTATTCCGGATCTCTTTCACCTATCGTTCGTCTTCTCTGAGTATCTCCGGTCCAAACACTTGACCTTCCCCAGTCTGATTCCAAAATAAGGGTGTTCGGCACTTTCGCCCATAAAGTGCCTCAAACGGGGACATCTTGAGACTAGCTTGGTAGCTGTTGTTATAAGAGAACTCCGCATAAGGCAAGTTTTTGTCCCAACTCTTACTATTCTTCAAGGCACATGCTCGCAACATATCCTCCAAGATTTGATTGGTGCGTTCTGTCTGCCATCTGTTTGCAGGTGATACGCTGAGCTGAAATTCAGACGAGTGTCTATTGACTCATGCAGCTTCTGCCAGAATCTTGAGGTGAACTGGGTACCTCGATCAGACAGTATCTTCTTTGGAACACCGTGTAAACACACAATTATTGCCATGTATAATTCTGCCAATCGCGAACCATTGTAGCTTTCCTTGACCGGAATGAAGTGAGCAACCTTAGTCAACCGGTCCACGACAACCCATATGGAGTCGTATCCTGATTGGGTCCTTGGCAATCCCACAATAAATTCCATACTTATCTCTTCCCATTTCCACTCGGGTATCTTGAGTGGTTGAAGTAGTCCAGCAGGTCTCTAATGTTTCGCCTTAACTAACTGACACATGTCGCACAAAGCCACATATTCGGCCACATCACGCTTCATACCAAGCCACCAGTATCTATCCTTAAGGTCTTGGTACATCTTGGTACTCCCAGGATGGATAGAGTAGTACGAATCATGGGCTTCTCTCAATATCAACTCTCGGATCCCCTTGACATTCGACACGCATATCCTCTTTCCTAACCATAAGGTTCCATGTTCATCTTCCCTGAAATCTGGGGCTTTGCCAGCCTTCATCAGTTTCTTAAGTTTCTGGATCTTCTTATCCTCCTTTTGACCTTCCCTAATGTCTTGTTCCAACGTGGAGTCCACTTCCATAACTACTGCATCTGCATTAGACACTATGCACAGGTTTAATCTTGCAAACTCTTCACACAACTGCGGTTAATAAGCCTGGATCATCGTACTGTTGCATTGTGCCTTCCTACTCAAGGCATCTACGACCACGTTCGCCTTTCTCGGGTGATAGTTGATACCAACATCAAAGTCATTAATAAGCTCTAACCACCTTCATTGGTGAAGATTAAGGTCTGGCTGAGTGAAGATGTACTACAAGCTCTTGTGGTCGGTGTAGATTTCTGTCCTTTTTCTGATCAGGTAGTGTCTCCATATCTTCAGTACGTGAACCACAGCTGCTAATTCTAGATCATGGGTCGAGTAATTATTCTCATGCTTCTTGAGTTGTCTCGAGACGTAAGCCACCACATGTCTTGCTTGCATCAACACACACCCCAATCCCTGTCCGGAAGCATCACAATAGACCGAGAACTCCTTTTGCATATCTGGCATGACCAGCACTGGAGCAGTGGTCAACCTCTTCTTCAATTCGGCAAAGCTTGCTTCACATTCCGGTGTCCACTTGAATGTAGCTCCCTTCTCGAGTAGCTTGGTTAGTGGCCGAGAGATCTTTCCAAATCCCTCAATAAATCGTCGATAATAACCAGCCAATCCCAGAAATCTTCTGATGTGTCCCACATTTTCCGGCGTCTCCCACTTGAGAACATCTGCCACTTTACCCAGATCCACTGATATTCCTCCTTCTGATATGACATGTCCCAAGAATGATACCTGCTTCAACCGAAACTCACAATTACTTAACTTAGCATACAATTGGTGTTCTCTAAGTTTCTTTAGTGCCAACCTCAGGTGTTCCTCATGCTCTTCTTCACTCTTGGAGAATATCAGGATATCGTCGATGAATACCACCACAAACTTGTCCAGATATTCCATAAATACTTTGCTCATGAGGTATATGAAGTAAGCTGGAGCATTGGTCAATCCGAAAGACATAACAATATACTCATAAAGACCATATCGAGAGACAAATGCAGTCTTGGGAATGTCCGATGGTCGAATCTTCAACTGGTGGTAACCCGAATGAAGATCAATCTTAGAGAACACACATGCTCCTCACAACTGATCAAACAAATCTTCGATCCTTGGCAGTGGGTACTTATTCTTAATGGTCACGGCATTCAATGCACGATAATCCACACACAACCTCTGAGTGCCATCCTTTTTAGGCACGAATATGACAGGAGCACCCCAAGGTGATGAACTAGGGCGGATGTATCCTTTCTCCAACAACTCTCTAATGTGATCCTTTAGCTCGGCTAACTGTTTAGCGTCCATTCTATATGGCCTCTTATATATCGGGGCCGTTCCAGGCACTAAGTCAATGATGAATTCAATTTCACGGTCAAGAGGCATACCTGGTAACTCCTCAGGGAACACATCTGGGAATTCACTGACAACTCGGATTTCTTCGGCAACCTCAGTTTGATTTAGCCTAATCCTCTGTGTTGGAGCTTGATCTGGAGAGTCAAGGAGACTGTTCTTGTGGCGCAGTGGATCACCCCATGGTACTTGGTCAACCAATCCATTTCCAGGATAATATCTAGCCCTTGAGATTCCAGAACAATAAGGTTTGCTGGGAAAACTACCCCCCTTATGTCTAGCCTTACATTAGGGCATACTTGTCGTGTTATCATTTCTCCCCCAGGGGAGTGAACTATAAGTTGGTGAGTCATTAAATGCACTACCATGTCATGCCTTTTCATGAATTCCTTAGATATGAATGAATGCGTAGCACCAGAATCAAACAACACTGTAGCTAGATGAGAGTCGGCAGGAAACGTACCAACAACCACATCTGCTGCATTGTGCGCCTCCTCAAGTGCCACGTGGTTAACTCTCCCATGTGTAGGTTGCTGCAGTGGCTCCTTCGGGCAACGATTGGCGAAATGTCCCATCTCACCACAGTTATAACACTGCACAGCTGCGTTGTTACCTTGGGATCTGTTACCTCCTTGAGGGTTCTGTTGCGGCTGGCCATTAGGGTGGGGTGCTAGAGCTGCTAGGCGAGGGGGTTGCATTGGTTGGCGTGGAGGCTGTGGTGGTTGGCGCATCTGCTGGTTGTATGGTGTGGGTGGCCTGTAGGAGGAGTTTGGGTACCTTTGTCCCATGTGAGAGTTCATAGGCCGAGTCATAGGTGCCGCAGGCTGAGGGGCATAGCGAGGGTGCACATTATTTCCAAAACTGTGTGCTTGTGTCAGCTTCCTCTTCCTGTCATCATCATCCAACTCTTTCATGGTTCTTTCCACTTCGAAAGCCTTGTCCACCAACTTATGGAAACTGCTGTAGTCACTGAAAACCATAGCGAACTTCAGCTCCTTTTCAAGCCCCTTCTTAAAACGAAACTGTTTCTTTGAGTCCGTGTCCACATCTTGTGCATAGCGAGACAATTGTGTGAATTTGTTCAGGTACTCTCGTACACTCATACGGCCTTGCTTCAGCATGAGAAATTCTTCACGTCTCGCCTGGACCTCTCCTTCGAGCATGAAATGACTGCGAAAGTAATTCTGGAACTCGTCCCATGTGATATTATCTGGGTCCTGATCGGCTTCAATGAAGGCAGTCCACCAATCGGCTGCAGGTCCCTGGAGTTGGTGCGAAGCTAACAATACCTTCTCTCGTCCTTCACATTGGACAATTCTCAGCTTGCTCTCAACTGTTCTCAGCCAATCGTCGACCTCCATTGGCTCACTAGCAGTGGCAAAGGTGGGTGGATGGGTGTTGAGAAAGTCTCTCATGTGGGATCGGGGTCCTGGTGCTGGCTGTGGGTGGGGCTGGTTTGGTGGTGGAGGTGGAGGGGCTTGCTGGGCTTGCTGCATGTTGTCCACCACTTGTGTTAAATTTTGCATCATCTACATCTGCATGGCCATCATCTGTTGCATATGATTCATCGCAGGTGCTCCATAGGCACCTCTCCCATTCCATTGCGGTAGCTAGAATCCAACTTCATCATTACCAAGGGGCATACCACGGCCACGTCCACGGCCTCTTCCCCTGCCTGCCATCTGAGTACGAAGAGAATAGAGTCTTAGGTACTACTATAACTAGTGGAAGACTACTATACGATACCCTTACTGTATGCAAAACTCACAGCAAACATGCATATAAATGAAAATTCTTTATTAATAGCTCACTAATTAAAGAAGTATCAAAAAGGTGTGGTTGTGGACAAGTCGCCAAGGCGTTCCACAACTCACACAACACACCAAGACAAAAATCATAAAAGAAGTAACACAACTCAAGGTCACACAAGTACGTCTATGTCGCTCTTATTTAACTAATGGGGGTGTGCCTATCTCTGAGTTGTGGCATAGGTCGAGGACTACTCGTCGTCAAGCGGGAACTCCTCCGGGTCCTCATCGTCGTCGTCGCCGGGGTCCTCAGGGTCCTGTGGTGGTGAGGCAGCAGGCGGCGGTGGTGCGGCAGACGCCACACTGGAAGGCTCCTCGTTAGAGGACTCCTCAGAAGACGACTCACGCTGATCGTCACGACGGTCTGGAGAGTCTGGGTTCCACGTCGATGTGTCAGACGCGTAGTCGTCCGGGTCCTCGTCAGTGATCCGGCGATACCTCCTGATCACCGCCTCGTGGCGCTGGGCGAGGTCACGTCCATCCTGAATCTCCTGCTGCGCCCTCTGAAGTCGGGCACTGAGCTGGGCCATGTCGTCAACAGTCTGACGAGACTGCGAGAGGTCCAGGGGTCCCCCCACGTGCCCGGAGACGAAGCCCGGAATGCCACTGGGACGCTACAGAACGAAGGCGTGCACCGTGTCCTCCAGACGGAAACGGCGGGTGTGACTCCAAAAGGTGGCTGCTTCCCAACTAGCATCTTGCTCCGCATATTGGCGGGAGCTCCTCCAAGCAGGACTGTTGTGGGTCTTCACCAACTCATCACCATAGTAGATGTAGATCTTGCAGCTCCACTCCTTCCTGCCGGGGCGCTGTACTCCAGTGGTGTGGTAGGAGAGCTCCTGTGGTGACGGTAGCTAGCCTCACGGAGTAGGGCCCAGAGACGAAGTCGCAATCGTCCTGCGGCCCTGCCGTCAGAACGGATCACCATGGGGTGACGGGGATCGATGGCTGGAGAGCGACTGGCCAGCCTACGCGGGGGCACAAGTCCACCGGTCGACTTACGGGGGGTCGTCTTGGTGCGGGCCATCTACAAATTTTGAAAACAGGAGAGTGTCAGTAACAAAACATATAAATAAAGGAGTAAATAAAACAAGTAGACAAGGTAGGGAATACAAAGAAACTTTATAAATTACTTTTTAGAATATAATAGGGTCCTTAAGTCATCCCTTTCTAACTAGGCTTGCGTCCTACAGGCAACACGACTCTGATACCACTTTGTCACACCCTGTAGCAACAAGACAACTGGATGGCTTCCACATGTATGCCAGGATCGTTTCTCATCATACATGTGTAGACGAAAGTGTAATATCATTTATTACAGGCCATGTTCGAGTACATAAATGTCTTACAATAATGACCCGTAGGTCTAAAATAAGATTACAAACAAAGCAGCGGCTAAAGTAAACTAGTGTGGCTCCATGCACAGGCGTTGCCCAAGGGTTGCGCCAGCCTAGAACGTCTCCTCTGGATCGGCGAAGAAGTCTTCATTCTCCACCTCTTCTCCATTGTAGACTGAGAAAAGATAAGCAACAAGCAAGTTTGAGTACCAACGGTACTCAGCAAGTGGGTAAAGATGACATGTGGGTTTATAGAATGGAAGGCCAAATTTGGCTTAAGCACTATAGCATTACATCCTATCCTTAGCTTTCATTAGCCCTTACTTCTAAGTGAAATGAACCCAACAATAACCCATTTGTAATCCAAGTCCCGACAAACCAAACCACCATTCCCAATCTTTGACTAATTATGAATTGGACACCAAGCCGCTCTTGTCCGTGAGCATGGCTGTCATGACAGTTTTTAAATCTCTGCAGAGAATGTACCCTTTACCCACAAGTCGTGATTTCATCACCTGTTGCCAGGTGGACTAAGGAAACCTCCCTAATGCCCATGGTCGCGAACCACATTGCACACTTCCATTGGTGTGAGGGCAGGAGATCACTACGAGGTCTTTACAAAGGATCCTCCCGACGCGTACTAGCCCTCTAAGGTTTCACCCATGTACAAAAGTGTGAGCCGTTACACCATGACTCAACACCCCAGTTGCCCCCTCTTGAGCCATGTGGATCCCAAGACAGTACACCCTGAACCAATTCCCCGCACTATCTAATCACTAATACTACGCCGGGAGAGGCCTAATTAATTGACCAAGCTGCCCCATACTCAGTCTTGTGGCGATACTATAAGGCTTAGTGGCTTTCTCCATAAACTGGTCCTTAGAATCCGGCAAGGTTCATACCCCAAAACCCGGGTCTCGTGCGTACTACACCATCCCAAACAAACCAACCCGCCAGATTCCTATCCACTACAATTCAATTCACCATATCTCAATAAATAATCACAACAATTTATAGTAGAACATGTAAGTAGAGAATTTCCCTCCCAAATACTAAGCATGGCTAAGCGTAAAAGTAACATTAACATCTACCCAAACCAACCCAGTAACAAGGAATTATATGGAAGGGTGCAGTAAATAGGATTCAATTTATTAAGCATGCAACTAACTAAAAATTAATAAAACAGGTGCAAAATGGTCAAGGAACTTGCCTCCTTCGAAGTGTGGGTCGGTGAAGTGGTAGTCCTGAAGATTGTAGGTCAGCTCGAGAACTGACTCTAAATACGTCATCACATGTGGAGCAGAAAATAACAACACGCAATAAGAACAAGCAACCATATGCACATCACAAACAAGAAATCATCAAAGGAAAACCTACACAATTACGTGACTAGCATTTAATTTCCTAGTTGATGTTTTATTAGTGATGTGGGCTGAAGGTTTGGGTTTTAGTGGACATTGGGGTTGATTATCAATTCATGGCCATTATCTTCATTTTAGAGCATTGCATGAGTTTATTATAATTTTCCCTAGCTCAATATGAATAATAATGCTATGCAACATGCCACAATAATTTTAAATAGATTAATTTGATGTAAACAAATTAGTCAATGTTAATCAAATAATTTCCCTAATTAATTTGTGCAAAAAGAGAGTGCAAGCTTATGATTTTATGTAAATATCCATGAGTACAGGGGTTTTTATGTAAAACAGATTAGATCAGAGGCTTAGAAATATTTTATAACATAGCCAGGGGGTTAATCATAATTTACAGAGGCTAAAAACATAATTTATGGTGAAAACAGGGGCTAAAATGCTATGTTTATTCAATTTAACAGTGTTGACAGAATTAAATTAAAGTCCAGGGGCTATTCCATAAATTCCAGGACCTATCTATAATTAATTTCAATTTGTGCAGGGGGTCATGTGCAAAACTGGCAACGGTTTAATGTATATGAATCTGGGCCGTTAGATCTAACGCGTGCGGCCCAGATTTTAAATACCGAAGGGGTACGCCCCTTCTAATCTCAGCCGTCGGCCCTAGATGGGCGGTCGAGATGGGGCCACGTCGCCCAGGGGCGACGCACACCCCAGGGCGCGGCGGCGCGTGCGCCAAACCCGGTGGCGCACGGCGGCGGGGTGGCCGGAGATGGCCGAATCGGCCAAATCGTTGCCCAATGCCTCGGTGCTAAAGCGGCAAAGGGAGAGGGAGACGGTAGGAGCTCACCTAGGGGGGTCGCAGGGTTTGAATCGGGACGTAGGTGCGTCGGCGACGTCGACCGGCAGCGGTCCTCGGCGGAGCTCGACGAAGAAGACGTTGCGGCAATGTTCTCCCGAAGAGAATATGTCCGGCGAGTCTCTGGTAGCACGGCACACGCGTCAGACAAAGAGGGAGGGAGAAATAGGGGGTCAAGCAGCGGGAACAGCGGTGCCATTACCTTGGTGTGGCGGCTAGGGTTCGGAGCATCGGGGAAGGGGAAAATGGGGGTGCCGACCAGATTTTATAGGGGGGAGGGGGGCGGTGAAGTAAGGAAAGCGATCCCCAGCGATGTAAGGCGACAGGGGCCATTAAGGGGGGGGGGGATTTCTTGCCGGCGATTTGAAATTGGGCGGCATCACCGGGGCTGGGTCGCACGCAAGGAAGGAAGGAGGAGGATCTGACGGTCGGGGCCCACGCGCAGAGAAAGGGAGGAAAAGGAAAGAGAGGGAGGGGGCGCGGGCCAAGCTGGGCTGCTGCAGGGGTTGGGCCGGCGGGGAAAGAAAAGGAGAAGGGGAGGGGGGAAGAAAAGGAAGATGGGCCGGTTGGGGGATTAGGGCCAATGCGGTTGTTTTCCCTTTTTATTTTGTTTTCTCTTTTCTTCTTCATTTATTTATACAATTTGAATTTCGTTTTCAAATTTCGACCGAATTCTAGCGCATTTTGAAATTGAATTTTTCAATCCAAAGGCAAAAGCATGATGCACTCCTAGAACATTTCCCTTGTTTTCAAATTTTGAAATTTTGGGTGTTACAACCTGTCAGGTCAGCCGATCCCCTGCTCGGCTGACTATGGGAAAGAGCCATTTTGGCTCTCTCTCCTCCAACGGCTACCTTTGGTTCCCTAGTTACCGTTGGGGATTGCACACTATAAGTGGTGGCCATGAGGAGCTCTTCCCCTCACACTTCACCTCATTTCATACATCCCCAAAGTCAGTCTTGCTCACATTGTTTTTCTTGCTCTTCATTGAAGCACTCTTGCTCAAAATCCAACCCAAAATTTTTTTGCTTTTGTTTGCATTTGCAATTTGCTCTCAAGTTCTTCAAGTGAAAATTCGCCGGGGTTTTTTTTAATAACATCACCTCTTTTCGAGTTTTTGCCTTGTTGTGTTCTTTCTTGTTGTTGCCATGAAAGGAATGAAGAGGTTGTTTGACAAGAGTTAGGAGGCTGCAAGCTCAAGCCATGGTGGAGACTCGAGTGCACGCCCCTCTTCCGTTGCTACACCAAGTTCACGGAGGAGTGTAGGAGAGGACACTCCCATGGGTGAGAGGAGCAACCCTCACCAACTTCTTCACGACGACAACCTCGACATCCAAAGTGAAGTTGAAGATCTAGCACGCAAGCTCCTCCAAGATCATGAGTTTTTTCATACGAAAGCTTATGATCCGAATTTGATCTCCAAAATAGGTATGGATTCTGAATTCTTTTCCATTTGGCGTGCATTAGGATGGGAAAAATTTGGTCACATAGAGGAGAAAGGTTCACGCTTTCTCTCCATACAATTCCTTTGCACACTCAAAATAGGATTTGATGGTATTACTTTTCGATTATTTCAAAAATAATACAACATCCTATGGAAAGAATTAAGTGAAATCCTAGGCTTTCATAAACGTTGTTTGCTAGATTTAGACGCTTTGCCTAAGTTTAACAAACAAAGTTTTTGGCAAGATTTAACTTGTGAGGTCAGATGCAGTGCACCTAGGAATAGTCACTTGTACAACCCTACTTTACTCTTCATGCATAGATGGGTGGCTATGTCTATGTTCCCTAGAGGAGATGTAAGGATAGTGCGTGATGATGAGCTAAAATTTGTTTGCCATGATTAAAAAGATAAAAGTTGCTCTAGTTATTACGATGATGACACAATGGTTAGATTACATTCCAAGGGTAGGGCCAATTGAATTTACTTCATTGATTACTCGCATTGCTACTAGGGTAGGAGCACTACAATATTATTCATTTGAGTACATTGAAAATGAAAGAGAATCAATTGATGAAGATTATTTAGTGCAACGACATACCCTTAAGCATGATCAATATGGCTCTTTGGTATTTTTATTATCCCGACTTTGTCAATTAAATTTGGTTACCTAACCCGGATTATCATTTGTATAAATGCCGGAGGATAACCATTGACCTACGTCCCATCGAGGAAGCCGAAAGAAGTAATGTCTTTGGTAGGGTAACTAGAAGTCGTACAATGAGAGCAGTCATGCCTCCGAAAACCTCCACGGTCCATGAATATGAAGAGGAAGAGAACCCAACGGGTGATGCACCTGGCTGGACTCAACCACCTTCATATGAGACCGAAGGTCCGTCTTGGCATGGGTGGCCAAGTGCTACATGGGAAACACCCCTATCCACTTCAAGCTCCAGCAGCTTGCCTTCAACATCTATGAGAAGATGTCATTCCACTTCGGCTAGAAGTCATTGTGACTATAGCCAAGGAATGACGAACCTCTCTAGATGTATAGAGGAGCTTAAAGTAAGGACAGATGACATCTACAACACTCTCCAAGGGCATGTCCAAGATACCCAAGACTGGCAACAACACATGGACGCTCACTTCACCAACTTCAACTCCATGCTACAACAACAACAATCCAATCTCGCGACATACTTCCGTCGTCAAGGGTTCAACCCTCGACACGGCGGTTAGTGAAGAACAAGCTTTGGGGAGGACCCCCACTTGAGGTAAATTGTATCAACCCTTTGCATATTTATGTTCCACTTAACCAACATCCACTATATATATATATATATATATATATATATATATATATATATATATATATATATATATATATATATATATATATATATATATATATATATATGGTAGGTTTTATTTTCAATAAAATAAAAGATGTGCGGTAAGAATGACTTGGAAATAACATAGATGAAATGATGAATAGTTGTTCTGTTTTAATTTTCCTATGTCCCTAGTTTACAACTTACTACCCTCCAACATATTGCTCTCATTGGCTAAAATTGCTCTTGCCTTGATTTGGAAATTATGGGTATCAAAAGCTTAATCCATTCTAAGTTGTTGTGAGATATGATATAGTGATAGGGCTGCTATTCCTTATTTGATAGTGAAACTTAGATTTCCAGTGAAATTCTAAAAAGATTTAAGTTATCCCCATTTGATTGGAAATAACCACCAAAGCCATATGATACAGTATATTGATAGACCTTATGCATATGATATTTGCTTTTACATTGAGCTTTGTCAAACTAGTATAGACCTATGTGAGATTTTATTCATTACCTTTTAAATTCAAGACTTCACTTGGACATGTTATACTTCTACACTAGAAGTAAGCAAATTTCAATCATAACACCATTCCACAATAAAAAAACTCCATATCATTCATGCTTAGTACTCTCTCCAAAATTCATCGCATAAAAAGGGAGTAGAAGACATGGCTACAAGAAAAAGAAAAAGAAAATGCATGCTTACATCATAAGCATGAGAAAAAAGAAAAAAAGAGAGAAGTAGTCATGTTTCATCCCTGCAAAATAAGAGAGTCCACTAAAAAAGGAGTCATCTCAAAATATCCACATCGACTCCATTCCATCACACATGCACATTCATCGCATAAAAAGGGAGTAGAAGACATGGCTACAAGAAAAAGAAAAAGAAAATGCATGCTTACATCATAAGCATGAGAAAAAAGAAAAAAAGAGAGAAGTAGCCATGTTTTATCCCTGCAAAATAAGAGAGACCACTAAAAAAGGAGTCATCTCAAAATATCCACACCCCCTCCATTCCATCACACATGCACAAGTCTTGAATCAATTTGTTTTGAATTGATTTCTCCTAAGGCTTGCTCTTTTGACTTAGCAATATTATGTGTTGCAAATATGCCTACTATATTCCCTACCAAGTTCCACTACACAAAAAGGAGAGACTTGAGAGAATCAAATTGAGATACTTAAAGTTTGAATTGAACTCTCCGGAATTTGAGTGGAACTTGACTTCTAGGGTATGTGTGCTCCATTTGTTGTTCTATCTTTCAACCACCCATGAATAGGAGATGGCATAAGCCCCATAATGACTTAAGATGGGTGAAGTACCATGCTATTTTTTGCAATATTAGGTAGAGTATTTTGTTGTGCACATGGTACTTTTGAAAAACAACATAGTAGCAACTCTTAATCATCAACCTAAAGTCTTGACTTTGTTCAGGACGAGCAAAGGATAAGCTTGGGGGAGTTTGTTACCGGTTGTTATACACCAATTTCACCCATCAATATAACTCAATTATGTGAAGGAATTGTAATTTTTTTGCACACATCACCTTTCTATTTAACCTATTTCCACTTGTACTTGGAGAAAGTAGTGCATGCAGGGATTCTATGCAGAAATGAAGTGAAAAGGGGGTGGATCTTATAAAATATCATTCTAGCCAATTAAGCGACGCCACATGGCACCACATGAATCAAATGGCCAGAAACAGAAGTATCCGAGGACATCCTACGATGTAGCACAAATATCAGTCAATGGGACCCACTTATTAGTCACTTGGAGGAAGCACACCGCAAAAGGGGCCAAGACCAGGTCGGCCGACTCCCCTAGTCGGCCGACTAGGTCCTGGCACTTTTCTCGCTCAAACTCCACGTGTAGGGTCCTCCCGGCTTGAAGAGGTCATGGGTGACTGATTCGCGCGCTTTGTTGGCGGCAACCGACCCTTCTCCAAGATATAAATAGGACCTCTCACCCCTCATTTGAACACACACCACTTGAGTATTCATCCATTGTATCCACTACTCTCCATAGGTTTAGAGGAGTATAGGCTGTAGAGAGGAGAGTCTCTAGTCTATAGTCCAAGTAGGAGAGGAGTAGGAGTCTCTTCCCAATTGGGAAAGGTATGTCTCCCATATTCCTATTTGTATTTGTGACTTTATTTATAATAAAGATGATATCTTTAGTCTTCCATTGTTCATATACTTGGATGAAATGTTTCTTGTTTGATTGTGGATTCCATGTATGTGGTAAGAATAGTATTTATGATTGTGCTATACCGTTCTTGATACATCATCATAAACACTATAAACCTCCACTATAGTCTAATTAGCTATGATATGACTATGTTAATATAAATCACTTATGCTATGAATCACAACGATAATTTAGTTCATTGCCTCAGGATGGCTTGTGCCTAGGCTCTTAAGGTAATTACTTGATATGCTAGCATGGTCCTAGGATAGAGAGTAGCATTGAATGTCTCGTATACCCACACATTGAAGATGTAGGCAGTAGGTGGTGACAGTCCTATCTGTACTTTGTAATCCTCCACGTTCGGCTATGCCACAAGCTCTTGGCGGGAGTCGCCTAGTGTTGCTAGGGGTAAACCTGTGCCCGATGTGTTAATCCACTTAGCATGAGAATTCATAATCAACAAGATCATTAGTAACTAACTTAGGCTATGTATATGTACATTAGAAGCATAGTAGGGGTATCTACCTAACTTTTAGCCTAGTCTCTCTATTACGTCATTTATCCCCTTAGGATAGGATGCTCTTGTTTGTGTCACACTACCTTCACTTATCATTTGATCCATCCTTGCTAGAACCCTACCTAGGCCAACCTAACTTTTCCACTTGATGATTGTTTTACTTCCATTTAGCCTTCCTTTGGGAAATATAAATGGCACCCTTTGAGAATACTCTTAAAAGGGGAAATGCTGCATCGATAGTTTTCGTGCGCTTGCGGACGTTCACTTGAGAATAAAACATACCAACAAACATTTCTAGCACCACTGCTAGGTATGAATTGTTAGTAGTGCGTAGGAAATATCAACAGGATACTAATCAATTATCAAGACATGGGTAAGTTGATAATATGAGTAGTGTGACACACAGCTAAGCAATCTATTCTAAAGAGTAAATTGGTCCTAATGGAGATTAGACTAAGAGTTGGTGAGTTACTCCTACATTGCTTCTAATATACATATACATAGCCTAGGTTAGATACTAATGAGTATGTCAATGGTGAATACTTATGCTAAGTTGTTCAACACATCGGGCATAGGTTTACCCCTAGAAATACTAGGACGACTCCCGCCAAGAGTTTGTGGTATAGCCGAACGTGGATGATTACAAAGGACAGATAGGGCTGTCACCACCTACTGCCTACCTCTTCAATCCATGGGTGTACGAGACATCCAACACTACTTAACTACCCTAGCATCATGCTAGCATATTAAGTAAATACCTTAGGAGCCATGGCACAAACCATCCTAAGGCAATGAGTAACCTAAACACCGTTGAACCAATGTTAAGACATAACATAAGTTATTCATATTTAATATCATAACTACTTAGACTATAGTGGTGGTTTATAGTGTTTATGATGACAGTATAATGGCATTAAGGCATGATCATAAATATTATTCCTACCACATACATGGAATCCACAATCAAACAAGAAAAGCTTCATCCAAGTATATGAATAAAAGAAGACTAAAGATAATATCTTTATTATGCATAAAGTCATAAATATAAGAAAAGATACATGAGTCATACCTTTCCCAACTTGGACATGGGACTAAAGGCTCTCCTCTCTATAGCCTAACTCCACCAAGGACTAAGAGAACTAGTGTATACAATAAAAACGATGCTCAAGTGGTGTGTGTTGAAGTGAGAGGTGTGGGGCCCTATTTATAGCTTGGAGAAGGGTCGGTTCCCGCCACCAAAAGCGCGCGAATCAGTCACCATTGACTTCTTAAAGCCGGAAGGAGCCAACACGTGGAAGCTGACCGAGTTTTGAGGAAAGACTAGGTCGGCCAACTAGGGGGGTCGGCCGACCTAGTAAGTCCTCCAAACAATCCGTGCTTTCTTGGGGTGACTTCCAGGTGGGTCCCATCCCTTGATATGGGTGCTATACTGTTGGATGGCCTCGGATACTTCTGTTTGTGCGTTATTTGATCCATGTGTGCCACATGTCGACGCTTGATTGGCTGGGATGATATTTTATAGAATCCATCTCCTTGTTTCACTTCAATTATGTATAAAATACTTGCATGCACCATCCTCCAAGTACAAGTGGAAATAGGTTAAATAGAAAGGTGGTTTGTGCAAGAAATGATATTTCTTTCACACAATTGAGTCATAATGATGTGTAAAATTGCTATATAACAACCGTCAACACTGATCTCCTTCTTGTGGTCTCATGATTTCCCTTGTTCCACTCTTGCGACGCGGGTGTAGCGCAAAGCTAGTACCTCCAAGCTACTCCTGATAGGAGTAACACAATATAACAAGTGCTTCCCATGCAACGTAATTAATAGCTTGCTCCCTAGTGGATCTTTAGGTGGGCGCAAAAAGTCGGGTGATCACAATGTCCTTAGCGAGGATAGTAACTTGAGCTTTCCATTCTTCACGTCCGTAACGAGGAATCCTCTTAACATAATACTTCGGTTGCATATTACATTGGTCAAGAAACTCCTTCAATTCCTTAGCTGAAAATCCTCCATCGGTCCCATCAGAACAGAATTCTTGAGCAAAATGGAAAACTGGACTCTTATCCTCCTTTCTAGCTTCAATAGGCGCGGGTGCATTTTCCTGGACTGCAGGTACATTTTCTTGAGCTGCGGGTTCATCCTCTCGGTTGTCTCCTTGTGGCTCATCCTCATGGGATTTCTCATCCTCCCGTGCTTCATCTTCATCTTCATCATCACCATAGAACTCCAGCTCTTTCTAAAAGCCCGGAAACAACATTGTGCAAATCAGTCCTGGAAGGATAGGTGGAGAAAGAAAGAAACTAAAATTTTGACACATGTGATGGTTAAAAATAATTTCAAATAAATGAAACTCAAAAATTCAAACTCGTGTAAACTTTAAGTTTAAATTTAGCGAAATCAAGAAAATAAAATCAGCAATTATTTAAAATTAATGATTTAGTGGTATTGTTAAACTTTGGAAAGAAACTAGAGAAGCTTTAGAGCAAACAACTAAAGGTGAATTCAAATTTAAATTTGAATTTCAAAATTCAATTTCGTCAATGCTTATATTTGATTTCACAAGTGAGTCATCATAATGAAATTAGTCACCCTGCCAAAATTAAAGAATTTTAGAACACATAAGTTTGCTGAAAATGTTTTTTGCGGAAAAGAGCCAAAGGGGGAGGTCGACCCAACCTATCAGTGTCACAGAACCCTCAAACCGACTCTGTTTTCATCCTTATCACCATGTGCTCATGGCTTGCCACTGATGGGCATGCAAAGGACACCTCCCCATTGCTAGGCTGTTCATATCACGTTGCCCTGCCCTTCTCATCTTCTCTCTCTGCTTCACCTTGCAGCACACACATCTCTGAAGTTGTTTCTCCTCTGCTCTTGGTCATCGAAGCTGGGAACGCTACTCATGTGCCGCTGCACAACCGCGCAGCGTTGCTCTGCTGCTTAGCAAATGCACCCGAAGCTACTCCTCAGTGCACTCACGAGCCCTAGTCATCCCCCACGCGCGTGCCGTCGTGTCTGCTCACGCCTGCAAGAATAGAGACGAGGTTGTTTTCTTTTTGCTGCAGCCCATCGGCTCC
Source organism: Tuctoria greenei (assembly GCA_036927565.1). NCBI lineage: Eukaryota > Viridiplantae > Streptophyta > Magnoliopsida > Poales > Poaceae > Tuctoria > Tuctoria greenei. Next base: position 136,348,874 of record JAYESD010000008.1, on the reverse strand, counting down.
ATGCTAACAAGCTCCTCCCATTGCCTTTTCGGCTCGCCGAAGGGTGTCTCAGCGTTGCCAAGGATCCCTCACAATCGTGGACTCGACGCCGTGCCGTCCCGTGCTTTTCCCCAAGTTGCCCCACGGCGAATCACATTTTTTCCCTGCCGTTCAATCACCTCCGTGCCGCGACGTTGCCCGGCCGTATCGGTCACCTATCTGATCAACTCAACATGCCAACAGGTCCTCCACATCACTTTCTTCCTCCTCCTAGTTTATCTCTTCGCTCCCTAGCTCGTCTTCTATGAATTCCAAGTTTTTTCCAGTCGGTCTTTCCTTTGAACACTGATCCTTCATTGCCCAAATCATGTTCCACCGAGTAAATAGTCCCAATCCAGTTAGAATATACTTTTGACAAGTGCCCAAAGACATGACAGATCAAACGGAATGGAATTTCATCCACTGAGTGCACCACAACCCAAGTTTTCCCCACCGCGACTCTGTTTTGCCAAGGTCACGGTTGAACTATTGTTTCCAGCCGTTTTCTTCACGATTTGAGTCCATAGTCTTACTATCTGCTTCATCCCGATGCTATGCGATCAAATCCTGATCCATCACTTCTTTTGGTTGCCAGGTTGGTGCTTGTCGGAGTTGGCCACCATAGACCTGCCGCCGCCAGCCCTATTCCGGCAAGTCCTGCACCACCCAGCCAGACCATCGTGCTCCCGTGGTTGCACCGATCATCCTGGCCCAGTTCGGCCGCCTCTCGCCGTCTCTGGTGAGGCGTTGGCGAGCTGCACCGCCACCCATGGCAAAGCAGCCTCCCCTGCCCAAGGTTGAAGACAGGTAGGATCTACTGCGCCTTCTAGATCTTGTATGCATGTGCGCTTCTAACTCTGTGGCCTTTGTTGCTTTACTCACTTTGGTCAGTTTAAATGAACGGTGCCCTCTGTTAGCCATAAGTAGGAAGTCTGTGGGCCATCTGTCAGACAAAGGGTAGGTCAGCTCATGGGCCCCATTGTCTTTCAATCATTAGAATTTCCTAGAAGAAAATAGTTCTAGAAACTATGCAAACTTTGAAACTTCATATATCACTCTAGGGAAATCCAAAAATGCCCAAATAAATTTTGTTGAACTTCCCTCAATCAGTAATTTCCAATGGTGCAAACTAATTGGTATGAAAACCATTTTTAATTTCTGAATAATTCATTTTTTAAAAACCATTGGGGAATTATTACAGGAGAGTCTCTCATTAGAAAATTCCCACATTTTACCAGATTCATATTAATTACCCTTGAATCCCAATAAAAATTTCAGCCTCAATAACCTTCATTAAGGGGGTTAATTATAGGGATTAATCTCAGGTTATTTAGAAAATCCATAAAAATCCAGAAATAATTTCAGAAACATGTGGGAACTTGTAAAATTCTTATATAACTTTATAATGCTTTGAAAAATGTCAAACCAACTTCTTTATTGGACTCCATATGAACTCCACTAACCAAATCCTAGTTGGACTTATGATGAGGACATCGCTACCATTGATACAACCACAACAGTAGCCCATTCATCACTTGTGGCTAATCAAGGTCCAATGACACGCGCTCGTGCACATGATCTTAATTATCAGGTGAATTCATTCCTGGCTGTTCAAACTAATTATCCTTCAAATCGAGAACAGTTAAAGCCTTGTGATGACCTTGTTATTATTAGGTGCTCGGGAATTGATCCAGCTTGGAGGAATGGATGGATTAATGCAATGAAGGCTGCTCCACCCGAGGGGTCCTCGTAACTGCAGCAAGTACCAGCTTAAAGGGGGCATAACTTTCAACTCCCAAGGTTTGTTAATGCAACTAAGTACTTGCTGGAAAGGTCTCTTCGTCTACTTTCCATTGGATCAAGAATCAAAGGCAGATGACGCTTGAGCTTCTCAGAAAAGGCTGAACAAGACTCGTAACTCCATCCTGAGTTCTATTCTTCCTCCTCTATATAAACAACTAGCAGCCATAGGAAGAACTTGGGTTTTGTTTTCTGTAAGTTTAGCTATTGCTACTTCCTTATAACGCAAGTGTCGATGAGACCTTCCAATTATTTGAATCAGAACCCCAACATATCACACCTGTGAGTGTTTGCTTGTTATCTTGTTCTTGCTTGTTCTTGGCATGGCAAGAACAGCAACAACAGGAGCTGGTGTAATTATCGCTAAGGCGCAGCACCCTTGTGGTTGTTGTAGTTGGGTAGCACAACGTCGACCTCCACCCAAATCATATTTACCAGGAGACAGTGTAACTGTCGCTCAAGGCACCACACCATTCTGGTTGTGAAAGTCGGGCAGCCAACGTCGGCCTCCACCAAATTCATTCACCACCAACATCTCTCATCAAAAGATAGGGCATCCCCCGTACCCGTTGGGTTCATCAAGTGGTATCAGATTTGAGGTTGCTCGGTGAGAGATTTCCTTTTCCTTGTTCTTCATTTACCTACTGTCACACCCGGTCCCAACAAGACAACCGGATGGCTTCCACATGTATGCCAAGATCGATTCTCATCATACATGTGTAGACGAAAGTGTAATATCATTTATTACAAGCCATGTTCGAGTACATAAATGTCTTACAATAATGACTCGTAGGTCTAAAATAAGATTACAGAGCAAAACAGCGGTAAAAGTAAACTAGTGTGGCTCCATGCACAGGCGTTGCCCGGGGGTTTCGCCAGCCTAGAACGTCTCCTCCGGATCAGCGAAGAAGTCTTCATTCTCCACCTCTTCTCCATTGTAGACTGAGGAAAGATAAGCAACAAGCAAGTTTGAGTACCAACGGTACTCAGCAAGTGGGAAAGAGATGACATGTGGGTTTATAGAAAGGAAGGCCAAATTTAGGTTAAGCACTATAGCATTACATCCTATCCTTAGCTTCCATTAGCACCTACTTCTAAATGTGTGAACCCAACCATAATCCCATTGGTAAGCCAAGTCCCAACCAACCAATCCATTCCAAACCACCATCCCCAGACATTGGCTAATTATGAATTGGACACCAAGCCGCTCTTGTCCGTGAGCACGGCTGTCATGACAGTTTCTAAATCTCTGTAGAGAATGTACCCTTTACCCACAAGCCGTGATTTCATCCCCTGTTGCTAGGTGGACTAAGGAAATCTCCCTGATGCCCGTGGTCGCGAACCACATTGCACACTTCCTTTGGTGTGAGGCCAGGAGATCACTACGAGGTCTTTACAAAGGATTCTCCCGACGCGTACTAGCCCTCTGAGGTTTCACCCCTGTACAAAAGTGTGATCCATTACACCACGACTCAACACCCCAGTTGCCCCCTCTTGAGCCATGCGGATCCCAAGGCAATACACCCTGAACCAATTCCCCGCACAATCCAACCACTAATACTACGCCGGGAGAGGCCTAATTAATTGACCAAGCTGCCCCATACTCAGTATTGTGGCGATACTATAAGGCTTAGTGGCTTTCTCCATAAACCGGTCCTTAGAATCCGGCAAGGTTCATACCCCAAAACCCGGGTCTCGTGCGTACTGCACCATACCAAGCAAAACCAACCCGCCAGATTCCTATCCACTACAATTCAATTCATCATGTCTCAACAAATAAATCACAATAATTAATGATAGAACATGTAATGTAGAGATATTTCCCTCCCAAATACTAAGCATGGCTAAGCGTAAAGAAATAATAACATCTACCCAAGCCAACCCGGGGACAAGGAATTATATGGAAGGGAACCGACTCTATATACATCATCGCATGCGGAACGGAAAGTAGCAGCACACAATAAGAACAAGAGAATATATGCACACCACAAATAAACACAAAAGAAAACCTACGCAATTACGTCGCTAACACTATGTCCTTAGTAAGACTTCATTTAGTGGTGTGGGTGGAGGTGTGGATTTTAGTGTTTATATGGGTTCATTAGGAAAATCAGTACAATCAGCAAATTAAATGCACTATTTTACCCTAAAGAGATTGGGAAATAATAATAAAATAATTACCCTAAGTGATTTGTGCAAAAAGAGAGAGTTCACATGTGAATTTATGTAATTATCAATTAATACAGGGGCTTTTATGCAAAACAGACATGATCAGTGGCCTAGAAATATTTTATAACATCATCAGGGGTTTAATCATAATTTACAGAGGCTAAAAATATAATTTATGGTGAAAACAGGGGCTAAAATGATATATTTAATCAATTTAACAGTACTGACATAATTTAATTAAAGTCCAGGGGCTAGCTCATAAATTCGAGGACCTATCTGTAATTAATTTAAATTCTGCGCAGGGGTCTACGTGCAAAAGGGCCAACGGCCATAACCGCGTTCAATCTGGGCCGTCGGATCTAAAGGGGGCGGCCCAGATTTAAAGTGGTCGAAGGGGTACGCCCCTTCTAATCTCGGCCGTTGGCCCTGGTTGGGCGGCCGAGATGAAGCCACGTCGCCCCGAGGGCGACAGAGGCGGCGCGCGCGCCGGTCCCGGCGGCGCACGGCGGCGGGGGTCGCCGGAGTTGGCCGGAATGGCCAATTCGGCGTCGATCTCGGGCGCTCTACACCTCAGACAGGAGAGGGGGGCATGGCGCACTCACCTAGGGGGGTTTCGGGCCTTGAAATCAGCGGAGGAACGTCGGCGACGTCGGGAGGCGGCAGACTCCGGCGGTGCTCATCGGGATTGGTGAAGCGGCGGCCAATTCCCCGAACGACGATGCCCGGCGGGTTCCTAGCGTCACGGAGAACACAGTGAGCAAGAGATCGAGGGAGGAAATCGGCCGGAGCGTCGGGAACGGCGGCGACAAACCTCGGCGCGGCGGCTAGGTCGGAGCTTCGGGGGAAAGGAAAATGGGGGCGCCGGCCGGGTTTTTATAGGGGAATCAGGGGCGGTGAAGAGGGGAAAGGGATCCCCGGCGATGGAAGGTGACAGGGGCATTGATGGCCGGCGATTTGCTGTCGGAGATTTGAACCGGGGTGGCATCCACGACGGTGGTCGTGCGCGCGTCGGGAGGAAGAAGGAAAGGGGAGGGGAGAGGCTGACCGGCGGGGTCCACGCGCAGAGAGAGGGGAAAGGGAGAGGGAGGCGCGGCTGGGCCTTGGGCCGGCGGGGAGAAAAGGGAAGGGGGAGGGGAGATGTGGGCTGGGGCGGGGTTAAGGCCCAGGGTGGGTTCTTTTTCTTTTTGTTTTCTTTTCCCTTTTTTCATTCTTTTGCAAAATTTGAATTGTTTTTCAAATTCAACGAATTCTAGCGCATTTTGAAATTGAATTTTCATTCAAATGCAAACATACATGATGCATCCCTAGTATGTTTCTTTTGTTTTTAAATTTTTGAAGATTTGGGTGTTACACCTACAGTCCACTTTTCATACAAAAGTTTGCGCTAAAAATCTTAAAAACACTTTGAGCCTTTTGCTTGGCTACTTAGCTCTCGAAATCTTGAATTCACGGTTGCCTTTCTTGATAGGATCTTGGTTCCCGATCTTTCGATGAGAATAGGAGGGTTCGATTTGTGGAGGAGAAGACGTTGGCGATCCGACTACACCGTCCCCAAGACGATGTGCCTTAGCGATAGGTACACCGACTCCGAAGTTGTATTGATCTTGCTGGCGCACAATCAACCTGACCACAAGGGACTTTGTTACTGCAAGCAATCAAAGAACACGCAAGAACAAGAAGAACAAGCACTTATTAGTTGAATCAATCTGAAGTGGTGTTCTGGATACAAGTAGACGGGCGATCTAGTCGACACAGGCGTGTACAAGGAAGTAGCAGAAGCTAACTTACGAATAAACAAAAATCCACCAGCTAATGAGGGCGGCGGCTATTATTTATTACCTCCCTAGGGTCATGAGAAACCCAAATCACGAGTCCCTAATGGACTCCAAACGATACATGGGCCATTGGCCCAATTTTGGTGATGCAGCACCATGGACAGAAAAGGACTTGGTATTAATATAACGATTGTGGCCGACTCCGAATAGATATGGACATGAGTCCAGATCCGTTTGAAAGTAGACTTGATAATATTTCTGGAAAGTACTTCAAAGCCCAGATCGAAGTCCGTATGAAGTCGTGGTGGCCGTCACAAGTTGGTGTTTTTCTGCTGTCCAAATCCCGTCCGTGCGAATTCCCTTCCCATTGGCTCCTCTCCATTGTTCCTAAGCAAAACATGAAAGAACGTAGTTCCATGGTCTAGATAAGATGGACATAAGGCCAAGAACGAGTTCACCTCATAGTTTAGTTGACGTGCATGAGCGCGAGTGATCGGACGAGAAACCGGTAGCTGAGTTGGTGTGGATGTATCCAGGGTGTTGATGTCCTCATCATCCTCCCCTTCTTGCATTTGAGTCGTCCGTGACTCAAGCTCATCTTCTCCCAAATACGGCTTCAAATCTGCAATGTTAATTGTGGGACTAACCCCAAAATCCGCAGGCAACTCGAGTTTATATGCAATATCGTTAGTCCTTTCTGACACTTTGAATGGACCATCAGCTCGAGGTAACAATTTAGACTTTCTCAAATCAGGAAACCTATCCTTTCGCAAATGTAACCAAACAAAATCACCAGGTTCAAAAGTGATAGGTTTCTTTTCCCTACTACTAGCAAGTTTATACTTGTCATTCATGCACTCTATATTCTTCTTAGTAGTTTCATGCAATTTTAAGATCAATTCAGCATGATGTTTAGCATCAAAATTCACTCATTCCATTGAAGGAAGAGGTAATAAATCAATAGGAGCACGGGGTACAAATCCATAAACAATCTCAAAAGGGCATTTCTTAGTACTAGAATGTAGGGAACGATTATAAGCAAACTCAACATGAGGCAAATACTCTTCCCACATTTTTATATTCTTTTCAAAACAGCCCTAAGCATGGTAGATAAACTTCTATTCACAACCTCAGTTTGACCATCAGTTTGGAGATGACAAGTAGTTGAAAATAAAAGCTTAGTCCCCAATTTTGCCCATAACGTTCTCCGAAAATGGCTAAGAAACTTAGCATCACAATATGAAACTATTGTGTTTGGCAGACCATGCAACCTAACAATTTCTCCAAAAACCAAATCAGCAACATGTGTAGCATCATCACTTTTACGACAAGGTATGAAGTGCGCCATTTTAGAAAATCTATCCATGACAACAAACATGCTATCCCTCCCCTTCTTTGTTCTAGGCAGTCCTAAAACAAAGTCCATAGAAATATCCTCCCAAGGCATGCTAGGAACAGGAAGAGGCATGTACAAATCATGTGGATTAAGTCGTGACTTAGCTTTTTGACATGTTGTGCAGCGAGCAACGAAGCGCTCCACGTCTCGCCTCATCCTTGGCCAAAAGAAATGACCAGAAAGTATGTCCTCCGTCTTTTTCACTCCAAAGTGCCCCATCAGCCCGCCTCCATGCACTTCCTATAACAACAACAAACGAACGAAGCTAGCTGGAATGCATAACTTGTTAGCTCTAAACACATAGCCATCGTTGTGGACAAATTTACTCAATGTTTTTCCGTCATTATATTTCAGCAATACAACTTTGAAATCAGCATCATGTTCATATTGATCTTTAATCGTTTCTAATCCAAAAATTTAAAGTCAAGTTGAGATAGAAGAGTATAACGTCTAGATAAAGCATCAACAATAACATTATCCTTTCCCTTTTTGTGTTTAATGACATAAGTAAAAGACTCAATAAATTCCATCCACTTAGCATGCCTACGGTTCAGTTTCCCTTGACTCCTAATATGCTTTAGTGATTCATGATCAAAATGGATAACAAATTCTTTGGGCCACAGATAATGCTGCCATGTTTCTAAAGTTCGTAGACGAGCATATAATTCCTTATCATAGGTAGAATATTCAAAACAGGCCCACTCATTTTCTCACTAAAATATGCAACAGGTTTTCCTTCTTGTAACAAAACACCACCCAATCCAATCCCTTTAGCATCACATTCAAGCTCAAAAGTCTTAGAAAAATCAGGAAGTTGGAGAAGAGGTGCATGCATCAACTTATCTTATGGTAAAGGCGTTATCTTGTGTGGTGCCCCAAGAAAAAGGCACTCCCTTCTTCGTAAGGTCATTCAGTGGAGCAGGAATGGTGCTGAAATACTTCACAAAGTGACGATAGAACCCAGCCAGCCCTAGAAAGCTCCGCACCTGTGTGATGGTCTTTGGTACAGGCCACCCCTGAATAGCCTCTACCATGGCTTGATCAACTTCAATTCCCGGTGGAGTAACAACATAGCCAAGGAAAGAGACTCGATCCATGCAAAAGGTGCACTTCTCAAGATTACCAAATAATTGTGCCTCACGTAAAGCATTAAAATCAGCAAGTAAGTGATCAAGATGTTCATCCATGGATTTGCTATAAATTAATATATCATCAAAATACACAACAACAAATTTTCCAATGAATGCACGCAAAACCTCGTTCATTAATCTCATGAAGGTGCTAGGTGCATTAGTTAACCCAAAAGGCATGACTAACCACTCATAAACCAAACTTAGTTTTGAAAGCAGTTTTCCATTCCTCTCCTAGTTTCATGCGAATTTGGTGATAACCACTACGCAAATCAACTTTTGAGAACACAACAGCACCACTCAATTCATCAAGCATATCATGTAAGCTTGGAATAGGATGACGGTATCGAATGGTGATATTGTTGATTGCTCTACAATCCACACACATACGCCAGGATCCATCCTTTTTAGGTACTAGAATAACTGGAGCAACACAAGGACTAAGAGACTCATATACATAACCTTTGTCGAGTAGTTCTTGTACTTGGCGCTGAATCTCCTTTGTTTCTTCTAGATTTGTCCTGTATGGTGCACGGTTGGGCAATGAAGCACCGGGAATGAGGTTAATCTGGTGCTCAATCCCTTGAAGTGGTGGTAGTCTTGGTGGTATTTCACTTGGGAACACATCAGAATATTCCTTCAAAATGTTAGCAACAGCAGAAGGCAAAGGATGTATCGTAAAGGGAAATCAAAGCATCTTTGCATACCAAAGCATAGGCAACAAAGGTGGAAGCAATCAGTTCATTAATATCAGATTTCGTAGCAAACAAGCATTTTCCCTTCAGAGATATCTCATTTTTCTTATCAAACACAGATTTGGAATTGTTATTTTTCTCAACATTAGCATGGTCCTGAGATTTAGTTTTCCTAGCTCTAGTAACATCATCTTGCGCAATAGCTTTAGGAGACATAGGATGCAACACAATTTTTTTATCATGGTAAAGAAAAGAATACTGATTTGATCTACCATGATGCATAGAATCTCTATCAAATTGCCAAAGTCTTCCTAGCAGAATATTACAAGCTTGCATAGGCACAACATCACATTCAACGACATCCTTATATGATCCAATAGCAAAATTGATTTGCACAAGTCTAGTTGTTTTTGCCTTACCGCTGTTGTTTAACCATTGAATGTAATAGGGATGTGGGTGCGGCTTGGTGCTTAGTGCCAGCTTGGTCACCATGTCACTGCTGGCCAAGTTGTTGCAGCTTAGTGCAAGATCGCTCTTTGACGACACACTTTGTTTGGAATAATGTGTGCCTTTGATTTGGTTCCGCTTTCTCCATTTTTGCACTAAGCACACGCTGCACAATGAGACTATCATAGCGCGCTGCATCTTCTGCACCAATATGCTCTTCTTGATGTTCATCGCTACCTGCATAGTCAGCTGCAAGCAAAACACATGTATCGTCATCAAAATTGCTAGCAGATGGGTACTCACTATCATCTTTAACAATTAGAACACGTTTGCTTGGGTAGTCACGCTGCACATGGCCAAAACCCTTGCACTTGTGACATTGAACGTCTCTAGATCGTCCGGTAGATGCTACAGAAGAAGCACTCTTGGTGGGCTTTTGGGTGGTCTTTACTGCTGAGCTAGTGGAAGAAGCACGTGACTTATTGCCGGAGGAAGAAGGTGTTGCCCGACTTGGTGAAGAAGATGGTGGGGAAGCACGCTCAGTCGAAGGAGTAGTCGTGCGTGGTTGCCATGAGCTAGTCTTTCCTGCAGAAATATTAGTTCTAGAGCTAGCTCGTCTCTGCACTTCCCTTTCAGCTTTACAAGCAAGATGAAACAAATGGGTAACATTATTGTAATCTTTATAAGCAAGTATGTCCTGAATTTCTCGTTTTAAACCACCCAAAAATCTAGCTATGGCTGGTTCCTCATCCTCGTCTAAATTACAACGCAACATACCCATTTGTAATTCCTGAAAATACTCTTCTACACTTTTAGCTCTCTGTCTCAATTGTTGTAACTTATTTAACAGATCACGTGCATAGTAAGAAGGAAAAATATAGCCCGCATGAGCCGTTTTAAAGCATCCCAAGTTTGTGGTATGTTATTAGGATTTTCTTGCCATGTTCTATCCACCAAACAGAAGCAAAAATCAGTAAACTCACTATTGACTGCTCTAACTTTTGCGTATTCAGGAAACTCATGACATGCAAATTTTTTATCAACAGAAATCTCCCAAGTAATATATGCATCAGGGTCATATTTACCGTCAAAATGAGGTATCTTAAATTTGATCTTGTTAAAAGTATCATCATGATTGCGTACCTCACGCTGACAATGTCTACCCATACCTTGACGGTTGCGTTGTAGCCGGCGCCGTGTCCTAGCTTCCTCATCTTCCCCAATCTTTGTATCTACAGAATAGTCATCTTCATTGTCATATACAATACTAGGAGCATTGCTCACGTGTCCATCTGTGGTGCGTCCACGATCCCTCTCCTCAAGGCGCTGCAAGATGGCTCCAACAGAAGTGTTCAATGTTTGAATGGAAATTTCCAACGTGTTGATTTTGATGTTGGTGTCGAAATGCATATTTTCCAATTGACCAAGGCGGTCACTGCTAACACGAAAATCCTCATCAAGCGCTTCTGTTCGTAGCCACACTTGGCGTTCGAAGTGTTGTATAATTCCCCGTGTGCGAGGTGAATGCACGTCTTTGTTTGTATTTGCTCCACCTGCCATGGTTAGTAGAAAAAAATATCAATCCAATATGAAAGGGTAACGTTATCCCTAGCTACAAAGGTGCTGGTGGAGATAACTCGCTCACTCTCAACGTGTTCAATCAAGCTCTTACCTATTCTTACCAAGCTCAACAAGAAGGTGATGGCAACCAGCAAGTAATGAACAACTTCAAGAGCAGGTGTCAATCTATGGCTTTAGGTGGCTGAACTAGCAAAAGGAGCGAACTTTCACCACGTTAATCACAACAAGCTGAATAAATGTTCTACGACGGTACTGTGCTGAACTTAGTCTAGACCGTACTAGAGACGCGAGCCGAGACACCAATGTCATCACCAAAAACACCCCAAACAACAATCTGATTTTTTTCGTTTTTTTCGTTTTTTTTGTTGGGGTGGTCACCCAAACTCTCTCTAGATGGAATCAGGAGATCCTAGAACTAAATTTGCACATGCGGCTTTTGATCTTGCGCTTGCCTTTTTTTCTTCTCTAATTGCGTATAGCTTTTGTGCGTCTTTTGATTTTGCACTTGCCTTTTTCTTGTTGTCAAAATCAAATTACTAATCTGACTCAAATTCGAAGTAGCAATCTGATTCAAACTCGAACTAGTAATCCGACTCAAACTTGAACTAGCAATCCGAACTCGAAGTAGCAATCTGATTTGAACTCGTAATCCGACTCAAACTTGAACTAGAAATCCGACTCAAACTCGAAGTAGCAATCTGATTCAAACTCGAACTAGTAATCTGACTCAAACTCGAACTACGAATCTGACTCGAACTAGGTGACCGAATGTGACACAAACTCAAAACTCTAGTGGTGCGAAACTAAAGCCCAGCAACTTGACTCGTCGAAGCAACCATGAACTAAAACAAGTCTTGACTAAGTAGAGAAAGTAAAAGGCACAATGGTCTAGGAATAATGGAAAAAACAGATCTGGTATTTTTTTGGGCATTTTTTGGACTATAGGATGATAACAGCGGAAAGAAAAGTAATGGTAGCACTCTCACAGATTAACCTTGCTCTAATACCACTCAATAGGATCTTGGTTCCCGATCTTTCGATAAGAATAGGAGGGTTCGATTTGTGGAGGAGAAGACGTTGGCGATTCGACTACACCGTCCCCAAGACGATGCGCCTTAGCGATCGTTACACCAACTTCAAAGTTGTATTGATCTTGCTGGCACACAATCAACCTGACCACGAGGGCCTTTGTTCCTGCAAGCAATCGAAGAACACATAAGAACAAGAAGAACAAGAACTTATCAGTTGAATCAATCTAAACTGGGGTTCTGGATACAAGTAGACGGGCGATCTAGTCGAAACGAGCGTGTACAAGGAAGCAGTAGAAGCTAACTTACGAATAAACAAAAACCCACCAGATAATGAGGGCGGCGGCTACTATTTATTACCTCTCTAGGTGCGTGAGAAACACTAATCACGAGTCCCTAATGGACTCCAAATGATTCATGGGCCATGGACCCAATTTTAGTGATGCAGCACCATGGACAGAAAAGGTCTTGGTATTAAAATAACCATTGCGGCTGACTCTGAATAGATATAGACATGAGGCCAGATCCGTCTGAAAGTAGACTTGATAATCTTTCCAGGAAGTACTTGAACGCCCAGATCGGAGTCCGTATGAAGTCGTGGTGGCCGTCACAAGTTGGTGCTGTTATGCTGTCCAAATCCCATCCGCGCGAATTCCCTTCCCATTGGCTCCTCTCTATTGTTCCTAAGCAAAACAAGAAAGCACGTAGTTCCATGGTCTATATAAGATGGACATAAGGCCAAGAACGAGTTCACCTCATAGTTTAGTTGACGTGCACGAGCGCGAGTGATCGGACCAGAAACTGGTAGCTGAGTTGGTGTGGATGTATCGAGGGTGTTGAGGTCCTCATCATTTCTGTGTCGAGTTGCTGGTCCTAAGTTTTTCACCACTAGAGTTTCGAGTTCGTACCACTTTGTTCTCAGTCCATTTTCATTATCTACCCAAAGTTAAGAAAAAGGCAAGTGCAAAAGAAAAGCCGCACGGATCAGCAATAAAAAGGCACGTGCAAAGGAAGAAAAGCCGCACGGATCAGCAAGAAAAAGGCACGTGCAAAGAAAGAAAATTTGCACTGACTAAAATTGGTAGAAAAAGTTTCTCAGTACAAAAAAAGAAAAAATTTGTGTAACATTTGTTTCAAGTATCGTAGTTCAACTTGCTGTTTTGAACGTTTTGTTAAAACACAACGTTCGTGCTGTCCGGACTTTTCTACTACAGTAAATTTAACATCACGTGGAGTAACGGCTCACGTCTCTATCACGGTTTAGACTAGGACCAGCATAATACCATCATGGAACATTTATTCAACTTGTTGTGACTAATGTGGTACTAGCTGTTCCTTTGTGCAACTTATTTCTAGCAGCCACCTACAGCTTCACAAAATCATCTACAACACCACCGAATTGTGCTGGCAGCCACCGATTGTTGTTGTTCTTGCTGTTTGCCGGCGCCCCCTGCATCGCGTGGTAAGAACTTGTAAGAGCTTGATTTCTTGCTAGTGACGAAGTGATTGTGTCCTACCACCTCTTAGCAACTGCTATCTGCTTGCTGTTGTATTTCCTTTCTGTACTAACCATATCAGCGGATGTGAATGCGACATCTCCACATTCACCACATACGAGGGGCATCATTCAGCATTTTGAACACCAAGTAAAGCTGCACACGGATGCCCTCAACGAGGATATTCAAGTCACCCATAAACGCATTGGTCAATTAGAGTCGATGCAGATTTGCACCAACACCAAGCTGACCACAATAGAAAGCACTGCTTGGGCTATTAACACTTCTCTTGCAGCAATCATTGAGCGATTGGAGAGGATGAAACAGGTTGGACGTGAAGAGAGACAAAGACGTGTTGATGACAACCACAACTCTGTGGGTAGCGATGCAAGATATGACGAGGTTGAGTATTCAGCGGATACCGAGCTTGATGATGGACCTTTCAAGTATTGACGACAGCCACGTCACAACCATCGTGGTATGGCTGGTCGAGCCCTACGACGTGAGGTACGTGACAATGACGATTCCCTATGCAGCATTAAATTCACCATACCATCCTTTGATGGGAAATATGATCTGGGTGCATATCTGTCTTGGGAATTATCAGTAGATCAAAAATTTGCATGCCATGATTTCCCTGATGATAAAAAGGTTAGAGCTGCCACTAGTGAATTCACTAACTTTGCTTCTGTTTGGTGGCATGAGTATCAAACTAAAAATCCAGTTACTGTACCACAAACTTGAATTGCCTTAAAGCGAATCATGCATCATCATTTTGTTCCTTCCTATCATGCTCGTGACCTGCTGCATAAATTACAACAACTTAGGCAAGGCAACAAATCTGTTGAGGAATACTATCAAGAACTCCAAATAGGCATGATGCGATGTGACCTAGTTGAAAATGAAGAGGCTGCAATGGCTAGGTTTATGGGTGGTTTAACAAGAGAAATTCAAGACATATTGGCTTATAAGGAATACACTAACGTCACTCGATTATTCCATCTTGCTTGTAAGGTTGAAAGAGAAGTGCAGGGACGACGCACAAAAACTAATGTTTCTGCAGGTCGAACTACCTCATGGCAGTCCCGCTCAAGTGTTGCTGGTCTTAAGCATGATTCTCTAGACGATGCTTCCAATCGGTTGCCCAGGACACCATCAAAATCAGCACCTTCGAGTGCTACCGAGAAAACAAAAGGATCCACCCAAGTTGCAGCCAACACTTCTTCTTCCATCGCTTCCACCGGGAGAACAAAAGACATTCAATGCCTCCAGTGCAAGGGTTGTGGGCACCTACGAAGGGACTGCCCAAGCAAGCGTGTGCTGATTGTACGAGAAAAAGGTGAGTACTCATCCGCTAGTGATTTAGATGAGGATACATATGCCATGCTTGCTGCACAGGTTGCAGGAAAGAAGAATGATGATGAAGAGCACATTGGGGCTGATAATATTGACCACTATGAGAGTCTTGTTGTGAGGTGTGTCTTGAGTGCCCAAATGATCAAAGCTGACTAGAACCAGTGACACAATCTATTCCAAGGTTTGGGTTCCTTTCATTCCATCCAAGGATCACTTGTATCCATGCGCTTCAGATTATTAGCCTGATGTGCTGACACCTAACTTTACTAGAGGGGTCTTGATTGGAATCTGTTGTCATAGGAGCAAGGTATTTTCACTTTCTCAAAAACACAAGCAATTGATCTGATTCACAGTCACAAGGTATCCAACAGCCTACACCTCCAATTTGAGTAATTGCCTCATCGCGAAAAAGAGTATGTTATTCCTATCACTAGGACGCATAAAGCCAGTTTGAACCTTCCTGACCTTTCGGATTGCTATTGAATAGGCAGGCTCCTCGTTCAATTCTTTCGAAGGGATCCTTTTCCTCGTTCGAGAGTCTCTGTCGAAGGCTCGCCCACAAAAGCAGAGCTTGTTGGGGATTCCCCGGAATAAAATGTTGCATCTTCCTTCGATTCCTTGTGCGCTCACGAAGTAATGGCACTCGATTATTATCAACCCAACTGATATATTTTCTATTTTTCAAGAGTTGACTCGTCGGGCATGCTTGGCCTTCTTGTCGCCAGAGGTTTTCCCTTACTTTGTCCGTGTCAACAAACAATTCGAAATACCTCGACTTTTTCAGAAACTAATCGAGCTCCGTCTGATCTCCCAGAAGCGTTCTTTCATATACTAGGGGTTTTTACTTGGAAAAGACAATGTTCCACAAGGGATGCCTAGATGCACTTTCACCCTCACCCCTCACTTCAACACACACCACTTGAGAGTGGCATGTACTTCCATGGTGCCCGTTTTTCCAATTATGAAGCATGGCTAAGTGATCCTACTCACATTGGACCCAAGCATGTCTACTCTTATTAGTATAACTCGTGTTAGTAGAAAAGCAGATTGATACCTACTTTACTTGCAAAAAATATTTGATGAGTAAAAGATTTAAAACTGCTACACAATCAAGGAATTTCCATACATAAAAAGAACCGCAAAAACCCTAGAATAAATTCTTCCTGGGTCGATGCCCGAGCGGTTAATGGGGCCCCTTAGGGAACAGGACGTGTGACTTCCTCAAACGAAACGAAAACTGGCAGGCTCTGGCTACCCTACTACATCTGTACGTCAAGGATTTTTTCTTTCTTGCAATTCTACGAACTTTGAATGCATCATTTCCTCCATTTCTCGGACGCTGGTACAGTAGTAGGTAAGCTAGAAGGGGAACACTAAATTGAGGTTTTGCCAGAAGCAAACGAGTTCTCAAGTGGCGAGATAAAGCTTTGTGATTCTTGTGGTTCCGGGGAATCTAGCTACAGGAGAACCTGGAATGGGGAGCTCCGCTGCACGGATTTCCTGGGAAACGAAGTCATAGGCAGACTGTACTAGTGGCCTAGGTTTTATCGTTTGAGGACTCGAACCTCCACGCTCTTTAGCATCCCACTTTTGGCTACTATTACTTCTCTAAATAAAGAACGTCGGGCCCAGCGCAAATTCGGTTCGGGGCAAATAGAACAGACTATGTCGATCTTTTTATTTGGGTTTTCCCCAAAGAAAAACTTTTGATCATAAGATTTGGATTCCATCAACTTGAACCTCTCTATCTTTTTCTGACTAGAGCAGTCAATAAATGTGAGAAACCATCGGTAGCCATTCAAGGATGTAGTTTCACATGGCGACTCCCGTATCATTTGTGAAAACCAGGCAAGGCAGGCTTCTTAAAACAGCTTTGACTCTAGAATGCTGGGGGGCACCCCTTCTCCCGAAGTTACGGGGCTATCCGGACTGGTGCAGATGAATACCTCTTTCTCACGGGTTGAGCCTCTTTCGGCTGGAAGAAAACTCTCAGAGCGAAGCGTCCTGGCTTAGTAGCTCCTTTAGTTTCCTACTATGTGGGGGTTTGGGTTCCTTTCATTCCATGCATTCCTTTCCATGCATCATAGTAGTATTCCAAAATGCACCATGACCGATCCAATTACTATAGAGTAGAGCTATTAGACGACGAAGAAAAGAAAGCATAAACGCCTTGTGCCGTGGCGTCAATT
Source organism: Tuctoria greenei (assembly GCA_036927565.1). Taxonomy (NCBI): domain Eukaryota; kingdom Viridiplantae; phylum Streptophyta; class Magnoliopsida; order Poales; family Poaceae; genus Tuctoria; species Tuctoria greenei. Next base: position 136,331,794 of record JAYESD010000008.1, on the reverse strand, counting down.
CCAGCTTCTGATGCGGGAACTCATCACATCCTGTTGGAATGGTCCTAGGAAAGACTACGACTTTTCTCAAACAGTGGGGAAAGGGATCCATACAAATGCCCTGACATCTGAGGTTCATCTTGGTCTGGCCCGGTTTTTCATTAAAAATAAATAAAGGGGGGGAGGGTGAGACTGTCCCTTGGCCCGCGGGTCTGACACAGGGTTCGCCTTTCCCTGACCCGTCACTAGTCAAGATAGGGTTGTAGTTTTGGAATGATCGTGTCGCATTATTATTGATGGAGGAAGCTGCAATAATTTAGCAAGTGTTGCCATGGTAGAGAAGCTTGGGATGACAACACTTCCACATCCACATCCCTACTACATCCAATGGTTCAACGACGGTGGTAAGCTTAAGGTAACACATCTAGTTCATGTCGAATTTGCAATTGGTTCCTACCATGATTACATTAATTGTGATGTGGTACCTATGCAAGCTTGCTCTATGCTATTTGGTCGACCTTGGAAATTTGATAAAGATACATTACATCATGGTAAATCAAATCAATACTCTTTCATGCATAATGAGAAGAAGCTTGTTTTGCACCCTATGTCTCCTGATGCTATTTTGAAGGATGACATTGCTAGAGCTTGCAAAGAGAAAAATAAGAAATCTACTCCAAATGAAAATTCAAATGTTGTGAAGGAATCGGTACACCCTAAGACTGACAATTCCAAATCTGCTCATGAGAAGAAGAATGAAATAAAATTGAAGAGTGCTTATTTTCTTGCTTCCAAATCTGATTTGTTTGAATTAAAAAATAATGCTGCAATCTGCTATGTGTTTGCTTGCAAAGAACCTTTGTTCTCACTTCATGACGAACAATGTGCTTTGCCCCCTGCTGTCACTAAGCTTTTGCAAGAATACGATGATGTGTTTCCACAAGAGGTACCAGTCGGGCTGCCACCATTGAGAGGGATTGAATATCAGATTGACCTCATCCCTGCGCTTCTTTGCCAAACCGAGCACCATACAATACCAACCCGGAGGAGACTAAGGAGATTCAGCGACAAGTACAAGAATTACTCAACAAAGGTTATGTGTGTGAGTCCCTTAGTCCTTGCTCTGTTCCTGTTCTTTTGGTTCCAAAGAAAGATGGATCATGGTGCATGTGTGTAGATTGTCGAGCAATTAATAACATTACCATTAGATATCGTCATCCTATTCCTAGGTTAGATGATGAGGACATCACTACCACAGTTACACCCATAGCCCCTGCTACCACATATATGAGACCAATTACTATAGCTCGCGCACATCAGTTAAATTATCAGATACTTTCGTTTCTTGGTAATGTTTCTAATATTTATGAGAATATGATGCTGCCTAAATTGGGTACATTTGTGTTGCTTACAAATGAAGGGCCTAGCATGGACAAGAGGAATGAACATGGGAGCATCATCAAGCAGGGAGATGAAGGCACGTGAGAAAGGAACGAGAATGGAGTTTCTAGTGGAGTTTTCAGCACTTTGAAGCCACCTTTGATGACATACGAAGACATGGACGAAATATACAAGCTGGTGGACCAGAATAAAGTCAAGTGAATGAACAGGGTACTGTGCACCAAATCATGAGGCTGGGGCCATGTAATAAAGAGAGATTTAGACAAATAAGGAAAGGAATAAGGGAAATCTCGTCCAACTCTGCTGCTGGACGAAATTCCCTCTTTCTTCCCCATTTAAAGATAGATGTGCTATGATAAGGAAAGAATTGAGGAAATCATATCCTGCCTTTGCTGCTGGATGGATTTCCCTCTTTCTTTCCCTATTAAAAGGTAGTCTATCTCAGAAAAAGGAAGGGAATAAGGGAGATCACGTCCTACCTTTGTTGCTGGATGAATTTCCCTCTTCCCTACCCTATTTAAGTAGGCCAAGAGCTCCTTGACAGGGCGGGTTTTGTTTAGATTAAAGTTTGCCACAGCTGCAACTCGTGTACCTCGTTTGTGTCCAATGACCAGACCAGGACGTTTTAGAACCCCACTTTCATCAATGAAGTTTTCTTCTTGAATTCGCAATATCCAGATTGCAATCCTAGTTTCTTGCTTGTTCTTCGTTTGCCTCCAGGAAATAGACCCTCGTGGTCAGGTTGATCGTGCTCTGACATGGTCAATAACCTCTCGGAGTGGGTTTAGCGATTGCTAAGGCGCGGTGTCCTCACACGTTTGTAGTCGGATCGTCAAAGTCTACTCCACCAAAAATGATAGTTATCATCTCATCGAAAGACGGGACACCTTCATCTCTATCAAGTGGTATCAGATTTCCAGGTTGCTCGGTGAGATTTTAACAGATTTTTGTCGTCTAAATCACATCTGTTCCTTCATACCTACAGTCCACGAAAAAATCCAAAAAAAATTAGGGTGAGATCATCATATCCAAACCAATCTATGCCTTTCACAATCTTCTTTTCAGTTTTTTTTTGCTTTGTTGAATAGTCGGTTGCATCGTCGTGTCAAGTTGCTGGTCTTAGTGTTTAGTCTTTTGGAGTTTTGAGTTCTTATCACGATTGATCTGCATAAAAAACACCACAATCACCACCATCACGAAATTAGAGAGATATTCACTTCCTAATTTGCATCTCCAAAAGAGGAAATAATCAGATCAGATCTGATTTTGAGTATCTTTTCTGTTTTGGAAGAAAAAGGTCATAACTTCTTCATTCTTTGTCTGTTTGGAAAGTGTAAACGCAATCTGGAAATGTTGTCTCGCCATCTTTCCAACAGATCCAACCTTGCCTGAAAATTCCATCTGTGCGCGTCGCAATCACCAAAGAGATTTCAAGATCTCCTGTGCATCTTTTTCTTTGGGAAAGCAATATCTACAAGAGCTGCAAGGAACCTGCGAAAATAAGGGTGTTATCTGTGGTATTTGGTAGCTTATCATCTGATCCCTGTGTAATATTTTAGAACTGTGGGCCTTTGTAAAAAAAAGAATAAAAAGGATAGAAAAGGAAGAAAGAAAGAAAAAAAAAAGAAAACGAGAGGAAAAGTACAAAAAAAGTGAGCTTCAGTTGCTGCTATTGTAGTCTATTGTGTTACTGGTGTGAATTCCTTTGTGTCTAGGCTCGCGTCTCTAGTATGGTCTAGCCTAGGACCAGCACAGTACCATCGTTGGACGTTTATTCAACTTTGCATCTCTGAATTGATTATTGCTGACATTTTTGGCTACCATAATTTAAGCCTTCCCAGCTCCACATACATCTACATCGTGCGTTTGACACCACCTGACAATCGCTTTATCCAATCTTTGAGAGTTTGACTACAATGGTTGCCGATCACCACCTGCTGGTTGGTAAGAACGGGTAAGAATTTGCGATTCGCTTGACGGACTTGTGACTTTCCACCACATCACATCCTATTAGTAGTTAGTAGGACCATATTCTTGTGTGCTTCTATTTCTGCTAACCATGACAGGATCACAAGTTGACGAGCTGGACTGGGAGAACATGACGAACAAGGAGATACATGATAAATTTCAACAAATGATGGGTGAACAGGTGCAAGACGTGCTGAACAGATTTGGAGAGGCCATGGAGAAGCTAGATGGCTTTGAGAAGACATTCGACACCAAGCTGGAGGCCAAGTTTAATGAAGTGCTTGCGCATCTACCATCACCACCAGCTACACGTGTCGCACCTCGGCAGCAACAACTACAACAACAACGCCGCCTTCCAAATCAAATGGGACGCGCACTGCATGTGCCTCTCGACCAAGGCCAACATTTTGGTGCCATCGCTACTGCTGCTGCTTCTGGGGTATCTGCTACTACCGTTGATCAGTACGATGACTACGAGGGCGAGTACGAGGATGAGATTGCTCCACATCAGAACTACGTACAACATCCCGGTCGCCCACACACCTACAATCAAAACGGTAGGGCTGCACCACCCCCTCAGGTACGAGGTAATGATCATGTCCCTAAACTGAAATTGAATATTCCACCATTTGAGGGTAGATACATTCCTGATGTATATCTTACTTGGGAGTTAGAAACTGAACAACGTTTTACATGCTTACAATATCCTGAGGATAGAAGGGTTGCTGCTGCTGTTTGTGAATTCACTAGTTTTGCTTCTGTTTGGTGGTCTGAACATTGTATATTATATCATAATAATATCCCAACTACTTGGGCTGCATTGAAAACTGCTATGCGTACTTGTTGGGTTCCACCATATTATCAACATGAATTACTTCAAAAATTACAACGCTTAAGACAGGGAAAAAATCTGTAGAGAAATATTATCCGGAATTACAAACTGGGTTGATTCGATGTGGTATTGTTGAGGATAATGAAGCTATGCTTGCACGGTTTATGGGTGGGCTAAACAGAGAAATTCAAACTATCTTAGAGTATAAGGAGTATCACAACATCACTCGTTTATTCCATCTTGCTTGCAAAGCTGAACGTGAAGTGCAGGATCGACAGGACATGGCACGGACTAACTTTTCTGCAGGTCGATCTTCATCATGGACACCACGTGCATCTTCTACTTCCACACGTCCTACTGCACCACCACCTACTTCAGACACCAACTCCAACCGCGATACAAGAAAACAGGCACCACCACCACCATATGCCAAGAGAACACCTTTGGGTCCCGCACGGAGCTCTTCTTCATCCATGACATCAACCGGGCAGACACATGACATTATATGTCGTCGTTGTAAGGGTGGAGGTCACTATGAGAGCCAATGCCCATCCAAGCGTGTGATGATGGTTGGTGAGGATGGTGGTATGAGTCCGCTAGTGACTATGATGAGGAGACTTTGGCTCTTATTGCAAGTGAAGAACAGGGTGGCGCTGATTCTGAACAAGAGACACAATACATGGCTGCTGAAGACACTGAGAGGTATGAAATTTTAGTTGCTCAACATGTTTTGAGTGTGCAGGTAACACATGCTGAGCAAAATCAGAGGCACAATTTGTTCCATACAAAGGGAGTTGTTAAGGAACGGTGTGTCCTCATCATCATTGATGGTGGGAGTTGCAACAACTTAGCTAGTATGGACATGGTGGAGAAGTTGTCTCTTACCACTAGACCACATCCTCATCCTTACCACATACAATGGTTCAACAACAGCGGCAAGGTTAACGTAATATGTAATGTTTGCGTACATTTTAGTATCGCTACATATGCGGATTATGTTGATTGTGATGTGGTACCCATGCAAGCATGTTCCCTTTCACTTGGTAGACCATGGCAATTTGATAAAAATTATGTACACCATGGCAGGAAAAATCAGTATACTCTTGTTCATAAGGATAAAAACATTACTTTGCTTCCTATGTCTCCAGAACATATTTTGAAAGATGATCTTACTAGCGCTAGTAAGGCAAAGCAGAAACAAAATAAGAGTGAAAATCAGATTGTGGCAAAAGAATTTAAGCAACAACATAAGCCTACTAACAAACCATCATCTAGTGTTGCCTCTGAAATAAAATTGAAAATTGGTTGTTTACTTGCCGCCAAATCTGATACTGATCTGGATTTTAGCAAATCTGTTTGCTATGCTTTTGTGTGCAAAGAGGCATTATTTTCATTCAAGGACGTGCCTTCCTCTTTGCCTCATGCTGTCACTAACATTTTGCAGGAGTTCGCTGATGTCTTTCCAAAAGAGGTGCCACCGGGATTACCACCTATTCGCGGGATTGAGCATCAGATTGACTTAATTCCCGGTGCCTCACTGCCCAATCGTGCGTCATACCATACCAATCCTGATGAGACGAAGGAGATTATGTGTCAAGTTCAGGAGCTACTCGACAAAGGTTATATACGCGAATACCTTAGTCTTTGTGCTGTTCCTGTTATACTAGTACCAAAAAAGGATGGTACATCACGTATGTGCGTTGATTGTAGAGCCATTAATAATATTACTATTCGATATCGTCATCCTATTCCTAGGCTCGATGATATGCTTGATGAATTAAGTGGTTCTACCATATTCTCTAAAGTTGATTTGTGTAGTGGATACCATCAAATTCGTATGAAATTGGGAGATGAATGGAAAACAGCATTTAAAACTAAGTTTGGCTTATATGAGTGGTTAGTCATGCCTTTTGGGTTAACTAATGCACCCATCACATTCATGAGATTAATGAACGAAGTTTTACATGCTTTCATTGGACGATTTGTGGTAGTCTATTTTGATGATATACTGATTTATAGTAGAACTTTGGAGGAACATTTGGAACATTTACATGCTGTTTTTATTGCTCTACGTGATGCACGTTTGTTTGGTAACCTTGGGAAGTGCACCTTTTGCACCGACTGAGTATCTTTTCTTGGCTATGTTATTACTCCACAGGGAATTGAAGTTGATAAAGCCAAGGTTGAAGCAATTGAGAGTTGGCTGCAGCCCAAAACGGTCACACAAGTGAGGAGTTTTCTTGGTCTTGCTGGTTTCTACAGGCGTTTTGTGAGAGATTTCAGCACCATTGCTGCACCTCTCAATGAGCTTACAAAGAAGGATGTGCCTTTTGTTTGGGGTACCACACAGGAAGAAGCCTTCACAGTATTGAAAGATAAGTTGACACATGCTCCTTTACTCCAACTTCCTGATTTTAATAAGACTTTTGAACTTGGATGTGATGCTAGTGGAATTGGATTAGGAGGTGTGTAATTACAAGATGGTAAACCTGTTGCATACTTTTCTGAAAAATTGAGTGGGCCTAGTCTGAATTATTCTACTTATCATAAGGAATTATATGCTCTTGTTTGGACTTTGGAAACATGGCAACATTATTTATGGCCCAAAGAATTTGTTATACATTCTGATCATGAATCCTTGAAACACATCAAAAGTCAAGCAAAACTGAACCGTAGACATGCTAAATGGGTTGAATTCATTGAGATTTTCCCTTATGTCATCAAACACAGGAAGGGTAAAGAATATGTTATTGCTGATGCATTGTCTCGACGTTATACTATGCTTTCACAACTTGACTTTAAAATATTTGGTTTGGAGACCATCAAAGATCAATATTTGCATGATGTTGAATTTAAAGATGTAATGCAGAATTGTAAGGAAGGAAGAACATGGAACAAGTTCGTCTGTACTGATGGATTTGTGTTCCGTGCTAAGCTATGCATTCCAGCTAGCTCCATTCGTCTTTTGTTGTTGCAGGAGGCACATGGAGGAGGATTAATGGGACACTTTGGCGTGAAGAAAACTGAGGACATACTTGCTACACATTTCTTTGGCCAAAGATGAGACGAGATGTTTAGCGTTTTGTTGCTCGCTGTACTACATGTCAAAAAGCTAAGTCACGACTCAATCCTCATGGTTTATATATGCCTTTGCCTGTACCTAGTGTTCCATGGGAGAACACCTCCATGGACTTTGTTTTAGGGTTACCTCGAACAAAGAAGGGGGGGATAGCATATTTGTTGTCGTGGATAGATTTTCGAAAATGGCACACTTTATACCATGTCACAAAAGCGAGGATGCTACTAATGTTGCTGATTTATTCTTTCGTGAAATTATTTGTTTGCATGGTGTGCCATATACAATTGTTTCAGATCGTGACACTAAATTTCTTAGCCACTTTTGGAGATGTTTATGGGCTAAGTTGGGGACTAAACTGCTTTTTAGTACTACATGTCACCCCCAAACTGATGGTCAAACTGAAGTAGTCAATAGAACATTGCCTACTATGCTTAGGGCTGTTTTGAAGAATAACCTAAAAATGTGGGAAGAATGCTTGCCTCATATTGAATTTGCTTATAATCGTTCGCTGCATTCTACTACTAAGATGTGTCCTTTTGAAATTGTGTATGGTTTCCTACCTCGTGCACCTATTGATTTGTTGCCTCTTCCATCTTTAGAGAAGGTTAATTTTGATGCTAAACAACGTGCTGAATTGATCTTAAAAATGCATGAGTTAACTAAGGAAAACATTGAGCGCAGGAATGCTAAATACAAACTTGCTAGCGATAAGGGTAGAAAAGATGTTGTGTTTGAACCAGGAGATCTTGTTTGGTTACATTTATGAAAAGATAGGTTTCCTGATTTGCGCAAATCAAAGATAATGCCACGTGCTGATGGTCCTTTTAAGGTCTTAAAGAAAATAAATGATAATGCATATAAACTTGAGCTGCCTGCAGACTTTGGGGTTAGTCCCACTTTTAATATTGCAGATTTGAAGCCTTATTTGGTTGAGGAAGATGTGCTTCTGTCAAGGACGACTTCAATTCAAGAAGGGGAGGATGATGAGGACATTACTACCACAGTTACACCCATAGCCCCTGCTACCACACATATGAGACCAATTACTAGAGCTCACGCACGCCAGTTAAATTATCAGATACTTTCGTTTCTTGGTAATGTTTCTAATATTTATGAGAATATGATGCTGGCTAAATTGGATACATTTGTGTTGCTTACAAATGAAGGGCCTAGCATGGACAAGAGGAATGAACATGAGAGCATCATTAAGCAGGGAGATGAAGGCGCGTGAGAAGGGAACCAGAATGGAGTTTCTAGTGGAGTTTTCAGCACTTTGAAGCCACCTTTGATGACATACAAAGACATGGACGAAATATACAAGCTGGCGGACCAGAATAAAGTCAAGTGGATGAACAGGGTACTGTGCACCAAATCTTGAGGCTGGGGCCATGTAATAAAGAGAGATTTAGACAAATAAGGAAAGGAATAAGGGAAATCTCGTCCAACTTTGCTGCTGGACGAAATTACCTCTTTCTTCCCCATTTAAAGATAGATGTGCTATAATAAGGAAAGAAATAGAGGACCTTCCTTTGCTGCTGGATGGATTTCCCTCTTTCTTTCCCTATTAAAAGGTAGTCTATCTCAGAAAAAGGAAGGGAATAAGGGAGATCACGTCCTACCTTTTGTTGCTGAATGAATTTCCCTCTTCCCTCCCCTATTTAAGTAGGCCAAGAGCTGCTTGACAGGGCGGGTTTTGTTTAGATTAAAGTTTGCCACAGCTGCAACTCGCGTACCTCGTTTGTGTCCAACGACCAGACCAAGACGTTTCAGAACCCCACTTTCATCAATGAAGTTTTCTTCTTGAATTCGCAATATCCAGATTGCAATCCTAGTTTCTTGCTTGTTCTTCGTTTTCCTACACGAAATAGACCCTCGTGGTCAGGTTGATCGTGCTCCGGTGTGGTCAATATCCTCTCGGAGTGCGTTTAGCGATTGCTAAGGCGCGTCGTCCTCACGCGTTTGTAGTCGCATCGTCAAAGTCTACTCCACCAAAAATGATAGTTATCATCTCATCGAAAGACGGGACACTTTCGTCTCTATGATTAGATGATATGCTTGATGAACTTAGTGGCTTGATGATTTTCTCTAAAATTGACTTGCGTAGTGGATACCAACAAATTCGCATGAAGCTAGGTGATGAATGGAAAACAACGTTTAAAACCAAGTTCGGTTTGTATGAGTGGTTAGTCATGCCTTTTGGTCTCACAAATGCACCTAGCACTTTTATGAGATTAATGAATGAGTTTTTACGTGCTTTCATTGGAAGATTTGTGGTAGTATATTTTGATGACATCTTGATCTATAGGACATCTCTAGAAGAGCATCTTGATCATCTCCGTGCTGTTTTTAATGCTTTACGTGATGCACGCTTATTTGGTAACATTGACAAGTGCACCTTTTGCACGGATAGAGTCTCTTTTCTTGGCTATGTTGTGACACCACAGGGAATTGAAGTCGATCAAGCCAAGGTGGAGGCGATACACAGCTGGCCGACTCCTACCATGGTCACACAAGTACGAAGCTTTCTCGGACTTGCTGGATTCTATCATCATTTTGTGAAAGACTTCAGCACCATAGCAGGCCCACTGCATGAGCTTACAAAGAAGGGTGCTCCATTCACATGGGGCAAGGCGCAAGAGGCTGCATTTGAAACTTTGAAGAATCGGTTAACTCATACACCCCTTCTCCAATTACCAGATTCCAGTAAGACTTTTGAATTGGAATGTGATGCTAGTGGTATTGGATTGGGAGGTGTCTTGCTGCAAGAGGGGAAACCTATTACTTATTTTAGTGAGAAACTGAATGATCCTAGTCTGAACTATTCCACTTATGATAAAGAATTATATGCACTAGTACGAAATTTGGAAACATGGCAACATTATTTATGGCCTAAAGAATTTTTTATACATTCTGATCATGAATCTTTGAAGCACATTAAGAGCCAAACTAATTTGAACCGTAGGCATGCCAAGTGGGTAGAATTCATTGAGTCCTTTCCTTATGTCATCAAACACAAGAAAGGAAAAGATAATGTCATTGCGGATGCCTTATCTCGCCGTTATAATATGTTGTACCAACTTGATTTTAAGATTTTTGGCTTGGAAACTGATAGGATCTTGGTTCTCGATCTTTCGATGAGAATAGGAGGGTTCAATTTGTGTAGTAGAAGACGTTGGCGATCCGACTACACCGTCCCCAAGATGATGCGCCTTAGCGATCGGTACACCAACTCCGGAGTTATATTGATCTTGCTGGCGCACAATCAACCTGACCACGAGGGCCTTTGTTCCTACAAGCAATCGAAGAACACGCAAGAACCAGAAGAACAAGCACTTATCAGTACAATTAATTTGAAGTGGGGTTCTGGATACAAGTAGACGGGCGATATAGTCGACACGCGCGTGTACAAGGAATTAGCAGAAGCTAACTTACAAATAAACAAAACCCACCAGCTAATGAGGATGGCGGCTACTATTTATTACCTCCCTAGGGTCGTGAGAAACCCTAATCACGAGTCCCTAATGGACTCCAAACGATACATGGGCCATGGGACCAATTTTGGTGATGCAGCACCATGGACAGAAAATGTCTTGGTATTAAAATAACGATTGCGGACGACTCCGAATAGATATGGACATGAGGCCAGATCCGTTTGAAAGTAGACTTGATATTCTTTCCAGGAAGTACTTGAACGCCCAGATCGGAGTCCGTATGAAGTCGTGGTGGCCGTCACAAGTTGGTGCTGTTATGCTGTCCAAATCCCATCTGCGCGAATTCCCTTCCCATTGGCTTCTCTCCATTGTTCCTAAGAAAAACAAGAAAGCACGTAGTTCCACGGTCTAGATAAGATGGACATTAGGCCAAGAACGAGTTCACCTCATAGTTTAGTTGACGTGCACGAGCGCGAGTGATCGGACCAGAAACCGGTAGCTGAGTTGGTGTGGATATATCGAGGGTGTTGATGTCCTCATCATCCTCCCCTTCTTGCATTTGAGTCGTCCGCGACTCAAGCTCATATTCTTCTCCCAAATATGGTTTCAAATCATGTGGATTAAGTCGTGACTTAGCTTTTTGATATGCCGTACAGCGAGCAATGAAGCGCTCCATGTCTCGCCTCATCCTTGGCCAAAAGAAATTACTAGCAAGTATGTCCTCCGTCTTTTTTACTCCAAAGTGCCCCATCAGCCCGCCTCCATGCGCTTCCTGTAACAACAACAAACGAACGGAGCTAGCTGGAATGTATAACTTGTTAGCTCTAAACACATAGCCATCATTGAGGACAAATTTATTCAATGTTTTTCCGTCTTTACATTTCAACAATACATCTTTGAAATCAGCATCATGTTCATATTGATCTTTAATCGTTTCTAATCCAAAAATTTTAAAGTCAGGTTGAGATAGAAGAGTATAACGTCTAGATAAAGAATCAGCAATAACGTTATCCTTTCCCTTTTTGTGTTTAATGACATAAGGAAAAGACTCAATAAATTCCATCCACTTAGCATGCCTACGGTTCAGTTTCCCTTGACTCTTAATATGCTTTAGTGATTCATGATCAGAATGGATAACAAATTCTTTGGGCCACAAATAATGCTGTCATGTTTCTAAAGTTCGTAGACGAGCATATAATTCCTTATCATAGGTAGAATATTCAAAACAGGCCCACTCATTTTCTCACTAAAATATGAAACAGGTTTTCCTTCTTGTAACAAAACACCACCCAATCCAATCCCTTTAGCATCACATTCAAGCTCAAAAGTCTTAGAAAAATCAAGAAGTTGGAGAAGAGGTGCATGCATCAACTTATCTTTCAGTATGGTAAAGGCGTTATCTTGTGTGGTGCCCCAAGAAAAAGGCACTCCCTTCTTCGTAAGGTCATTCTGTGGAGCAGGAATGGTGCTGAAATCCTTCACAAAGCGACGATAGAACCCAGCCAGCCCTAGAAAGCTCCGCACCTGTGTGATGGTCTTTGGTACATGCCACCCCTGAATAGCCTCTACCATGGCTTGATCAACTTCAATTCCCGGTGGAGTAACAACATAGCCAAGGAAAGAGACTCGATCTGTGCAAAAGGTGCACTTCTCAAGATTACCAAATAATCGTGCTTCACGTAAAGCATTAAAATCAGCAAGTAAGTGATCAAGATGTTCATCCATGGATTTGCTATAAATTAATATATCATCAAAATACACAACAACAAATTTTCCAATGAATGCACGCAAAACCTCGTTCATTAATATCATGAAGGTGCTAGGTGCATTAGTTAACCCAAAAGGCATGACTAACTACTCATATAAACCGAACTTATTTTTGAAAGCAGTTTTCCATTCATCTCCTAGTTTTATGCGAATTTGGTGATAACCACTACGCAAATCAACTTTTGAGAACAACAGCACCACTCAATTCATCAAGCATATCATCTAAGCATGGAAATAGGATGACAATATAGAATGGTGATATTGTTGATTGCTCTACAATCCACACACATACGCCATGATTCATCCTTTTTAGGTACTAGAATAGATGGAACAGCACATGGACTAAGAGACTCACGTACATAACCTTTGTCGAGTAGTTCTTGTACTTGGCGCTGAATCTCCTTTGTTTCTTCTGGATTTGTCCTGTATGGTGCACAGTTGGGCAATGAAGCACCAGGAATGAGGTCAATCTGATGCTCAATCCCTCGAAGTGGTGGTAGTCCTGGTGGTATTTCACTTGGAAACACATCAGAATATTCCTGCAAAATGTTAGTAACAGCAGGAGGCAAAGAATGTTGCAGTAAAGGGAAATCAAAGCATCTTTGCATACCAAAGCATAGGCAACAGAGGTGGAAGCAATCAGTTCATTAATATCAGATTTCGTAGCAAACAGGTATTTTCCCTTCAGAGATATCTCATTTTTCTTATTAAACACAGATTTGGCATTGTTATTATTCTCAACGTTAGCATGGTCCTGAGATTAAGTTTTCCTAGCTCTAGCAACATCATCTTGCACAATAGCTTCAAGAGACATAGGATGCAACACAATTTTTTTATCATGGTAAAGAAAAGAATACTGATTTGATCTATGACATGATGCATAGAATCTCTATCAAATGTCAAGGTCTTCCTAGTAGAATATTACAAGCTTTCATAGGCACAACATCACATTCAACGACATCCTTATATGATCCAATAGTAAAATTGATTCGCACAAGTCTAGTTACCTTTGCCTTACTGTTGTTGTTTAACTATTGAATGTAATAGGGATGTGGGTGCGGTTTGGTGCTTAGTGCCAGCTTGGTCACCATGTCACTGCTGGCCAAGTTGTTACAGCTAGCTCCATGAATGATAATGCGGTCAGATCGCTCTTTGACGACACACTTTGTTTGGAATAATGTGTGCCTTTGATTTTGTTCCGCTTTCTTCATTTGTGTACTAAGCACACGCTGCACAATGAGACTATCATAGCGCGCTGCATCTTCTACACTAATATACTCTTCTTGATGTTCATCGCTACCTGCATAGTCAGCTGCAAGCAAAACACATGTATCGTCATCAAAATCGCTAGCAGATGGGTACTCACTGTCATCTTTAACAATTAGAACATGTTTGCTTGGGTATTCACGCTGCACATGGCCAAAACCCTTGCACTTGTGACATTGAACGTCTCTAGATCGTCCGGTAGATGCTACAGAAGAAGCACTCTCGGTGGGCTTTTGGGTGGTCTTTACTGCTGAGCTAGTGGAAGAAGCATGTGGCTTGTTGCCGGAGGAAGAAGGTGCTGCCTGACTTGGTGAAGAAGATGGCGGGGAAGCACGCCCAGTCGAAGGAGTAGTCGTGCGTGGTTGCCATGAGCTAGTCTTTCCTGCAGAAATATTAGTTCTAGAGCTAGCTCGTCGTCCCTGCACTTCCCTTTCAGCTTTTCAAGCAAGATGAAACAAACGAGTAACATTATTGTAATCTTTATAAGCAAGTATGTCCTGAATTTCACAGTTTAAACCACCCAAAAATCTATCCATAGCTGGTTTCTCATCCTCGTCTAAATTACAACGCAACATACCCATTTGTAATTCCTAAAAATACTCTTCTACACTTTTAGCTCCCTGTCTCAATTGTTGTAACTTATTTAACAGATCACGTACATAGTAAGAAGGAACAAATCTAGCCCGCATGAGCTGTTTCAAAGCATCCCAAGTTTGTAGTATGTTATTAGGATTTTTCTTGCCATGCTCTATTCGCCAAACAGAAGCAAAATCAGTAAACTCACTAGTGGCTGCTCTAACTCTTGCGTTTTCAGGAAACTCATGACATGCAAATTTTTGATCAACAGAAATCTCCCAAGTAATATATGCATCAGGGTCATATTTACCATCAAAATGAGGTATCTTAAATTTGATCTTGTTAAAAGTATCATCATGATTGTGTACCTCACGCCGACGATGTCCGTCCATACCTTGACGGTTGCATTGTAGCCGGCGCCATGGCCTAGCTTCCTCATCTTCCCCAATCTCCGTATCTGCAGAATAGTCATTTTCACTGTCACGTACAATACTAGGAGCATTGCTCACCTGTCTATCCGTGGTGCACCCACGACCCCTATCCTCAAGGCACTGCAGGATGGCTCCAATAGAGGTGTTCAATGTTTGAATGGAAATCTCCAACGTGCTGATTTTGGTGTTGGTGTCGATCTGCATACTTTCCAATTGACCAAGGCGGTCACTGGTAACACGAAAATCATCATCAAGCGCTTCTCTGCGTAGCCGCACTTGGTGTTCGAAGTGTTGTATAATTCCCCGTGTGCAAGGTGAATGCACGTCTTCGTTTGTATTTGCTCCTCCTGCCATGGTTAGTAGAAAAAAAGAACAATCCAATATGAAAGGGTAACGTTATCCCTAGCTACAAAGGTGCTGGTGGAGATAACTCGCTCACTCTCAACCTGTTCAATCAAGCTCTTACCTATTCTTACCAAGCTCAGCAAGAAGGTGATGGCAACCAACAAGTAATGAACAACTTCAAGAGCAGGTGTCAATCTATGGCTTTAGGTGGCTGAACTAGCACAAGGAGCAAACATTCACAATGTTAATTACAACAAGCTGAATAAATGTTCTACGACAGTACCGTGCTGATCTAAGTCTAGACCGTACTAGAGACGCGAGCCGAGACACCAATTTCATCACCAAAAACACCCCAAACAACAATCTGATTTTTTTCTTTTTTTTTTCGTTTTTTTTGTTGGGTTGGTCACCCAAACTCTCTCTAGAGGGAATCAGGAGACCCTAGAACAAAATTTGCACATGCGGCTTTTGATCTTGCACTTGCCTTTTTCCTTCTCTAATCGCTTGTGGCTTTTGAGCGGCTTTCAATTTTGCACTTGCCTTTTTCTTGTTGTGAAACTCAAATTACTAATCTGACTCAAACTCGAAGTAGCAATCTGATTCGAACTCGAACTAGTAATCCGACTCAAACTTGAACTAGCGATCTGACTCAAACTCGAAGTAGCAATCTGATATGAACTCGTAATCCGACTTAAACTCGAACTAGCAATCCAACTCAAACTCGAAGTAGCAATCTGATTCAAACTCAAACTAGTAATCCGACTCAAACTCGAACTACGAATCTGACTCGAACTAGGTGACCGAATGTGACACAAACTCGAAACTCTAGTGGTGTAAAACTAAAGACCAGCAACTTGACTCGTCGAAGCAACCATGAACTCAACAAATTGACTATGTAGAGAAAGTAAAAGGCACAATGGCCTAGGAATAATGAAAAAAAAACAGATCTGATATTTTTTTGGGCTTTTTCTGGACTATAGGATGATAATAGCGAAAGAAAAGTAATGGTAGCACTCTCACTGATTAACCTTGCTCTCATACCACTTTATAGGATCTTGGTTCCCGATCTTTCGATGAGAATAGGAGGGTTCAATTTGTGGAGGAGAAGACGTTGGCGATCTGACTACACCGTCCCCAAGATGATGCGCCTTAGCGATCGGTACACTGACTCGGAAGTTGTATTGATCTTGCTGGCGCACAATCAACCTGACCATGAGGGCCTTTGTTCCTGCAAGCAATCGAAGAACACGCAAGAACAAGAAGAACAAGCACTTATCAGTTGAATCAATCTGAAGTGGGGTTCTTGATACAAGTAGACAAGTGATCTAGTCGACACGCGTGTGTACAAGGAAGCAGCAGAAGCTAACTTACGAATAAACAAAACCCACTAGATAATGAGGGCGGCGGCTACTATTTAGTACCTCCCTAGGGTCGTGAGAAACCCTAATCACGAGTCCCTAATGGACTCCAAACGATACATGGGCCATGGGCCCAATTTTGGTGGTGCAGCACCATGGACAGAAAAGGTCTTGATATTAAAATAATGATTGTGGCCGACTCCGAATAGATATGGACATGAGGCCAGATCCATTTGAAAATAGACTTGATAATATTTCCAGGAAGTACTTGAACGACCATATCAGAGTTCGTATGAAGTCGTGGTGGCCGTCACAAGTTGGTGCTGTTCTGCTGTCCAAATCCTGTCCGCGCGAATTCCCTTCCCATTGGCTCCTCTCCATTGTTCCTAAGCAAAACAAGAAAGCACATAATTCCACGGTCTAGATAAGATGGACATAAGGCCAAGAACGAGTTCACCTCATAGTTTAGTTGACGTGCACGAGCGCGAGTGATCGGACCAGAAACCGGTAGCTGAGTTGGTGTGGATGTATCGAGGGTGTTGATGTCCTCATCAGAAACAATTAAAGAACAATATGATTTTGATGCTGATTTCAGAGATGTGCTGCTGCAATGTAAAGAAGGAAAAACATGAACAAGTTTGTTCTCACTAATGGTTTTGTGTTTCAAGCTAACAAATTGTGCATTCCAGCTGGTTCTGTCCGTATCATACTATTGCAGGAAGCACATGGTGGAGGGTTGATGAGACACTTTGGTGTCAAGAAGACAGAAGACATCCTAGCAAGCCATTTCTTTTGGCTAAAGATGAGAAGAGATGTTGAGCGGTTTGTTGTCCGTTGCACCACCTGTCAGAAAGCTAAGCCCCGTCTTAATCCACATGGTTTATACATGCCTCTCCCTATTCCTAGTGCTCCATGGGAGGATGTTTCTATGGATTTTGTTTTAGGATTGCCTAGAACAAAGAAGGGAAGGGATAATATTTTTGTTGTTGTGGACAGATTTTCTAAAATGGCACATTTCATACCATGCCACAAAGCTGATGATGATATCCATATTATTGATTTGTTCTTTCGAGAAGTTGCTCGTTTGCATGGGGTTCCAAACACTATTGTTTCTGATAGAGATGCCAAATTTCTTAGTCATTTTTGGAAAACCTTATGGGCTAAGTTGGGGACAAAATTGCTCTTTTCTACCACTTGTCACCCTCAAACTGACGGACAGACCGAAGTAGTGAACTGTAGTTTATCTACCATGCTTAGGGCTGTTCTAAAACATAACATCAAATTATGGGAAGAATGTTTGCCTCATATTGAATTTGCTTACAATCGTTCGCTGCATTCTACTACTAAATTGTGCCCTATTCAGATTGTATATGGTTTTATCCCTCGTGCTCCCATTGATATTTTGGCTCTGCCACCTTCAGAGAAATTGAATTTTGATGCTTCTCGCCATGCTGAATTAATTCTTAAAATGCATGAGCAAACTAAAGCAAACAGTGAGAGCATGAATGCTAAGTATCAACAAGCCAGTAGCAAGGGTAGAAAGCATGTTACTTTTGAACCTTGTGATTTGGTCTGGGTGCATTTGAGAAAGGATAGATTTCCCGATTTAAGAAAATATAAATTGCTACCTAGAGTCGCTGGACCCTTCAAAGTGCTTAGAAAAAATAATGATAATGTATATGAAATTGAGTTGCCTGCACATTTTGGGGTTACTTCCTCTTTTAATATTGCAAATTTGAAATCATATGTGGGCGAGGAAAACACATTTGAGTCGAGGACAACTCAATTGCAAGAAGGGGAGGATGATGAGGACATCGCTACCGTTGATACAACCACAACAGCAGCCCATTCACCACTTGCAACTAATCAAGGTCCAATGACACGCGCTCGTGCATGTTAACTTAATTATCAGGTGAACTCATTCCTGGCTCTTCAAAGTAATTATCCTTCAAATGGGGAACTATTAAAGCCTTGTGATGACCTTGTTATTATTAGGTGCTTGGGAATTGATCCAACTAGGAGGAATGGAGGGATTAATGCAATGAAGGCTGCTCCACCCGAGGGGTCCTCGTAACTGCAGCAAGTACCAGCTTAAAGGGGCATAACTTTCAACTCCCGAGGTTGTTTAATGCAAATAAGTACTTGCTGGAAAGGTCTCTTTGTCTATTTTCCATTGGATCAATAATCAAAGACAGATGACGCTTGAGCTGCTCAGAAAAGACCAAACAAGACTCGTGACTCCATCCTGAATTCTAGTCTTCCTCCTCTATATAAACAACTAGCAGCCATAGGAAAAACTTGGGTTTTGTTTTCTGTAAGTTTTGCCATTGCTACTTCCTTGTAACGCAAGTGTCAACGAGACCTTCCGATTGCTTGAATCAGAACCCCAACTTGTCACACCCGTGAGTGTTTGTTTGTTATCTTGTTCTTGCTTGTTCTTCGATTGCTTGCAGGTTCAAGGCTGTTCTTGGCACGGCAAGAACAACAACAATAGGAGCTGGTGTAACTATCGCTAAGGCGCAGCACCCTTGTGGTTGTTGTAGTCGGGTAGCACAACGTTGACCTCCACCCAAATTGTAGTTACCAGAAGACGGTGTAAATGTCGCTCAAGGCGCCACACCATTCTGGTTGTGGTAGTCGGGCAGCCAACGTCGGCCTCCACCAAATTCATTCACCACCAACATCTCTCATGGAAAGATAGGGCATCCCCCGTACCGTTGGGTTCATCAACTTATGTCAAAGCTACTTATTTACCAAAAAATTCAGAGAAGACTTAATCGTGTTGGAATTTTGTAGACCATAATATTTCATTGCTTAAGCTGAACTTCTCCCGGTTAGTCCGACATTACCTAATAAAGTCAATGTAAAATTCCCAGGCCCATTGGATCTGTTTAACTCTAGTAATTTGATGATCATATCACCAAGTCCAAATAATGCCTATCTCATCTCATATCAAGATTCTCCTATGTTTCTCTTCTATTCATCCATGTTGCTGTACATCTCAGCTCTAGACCTTTCTGTTTTACTCTTTCTTGAGTTTGTGCAACTTCAATTCCAATTTGCTAAGTTGCAATCTTCTCATGTGAACATTTCACTTCATGTCAAAACTAACTATGTCTCACTTTGATTCCCCAATTCTTGTACACCACACAGCAACAGGCTTTTTCCTTCTAGTTATTTTACTCATTCTCTAGTTATTAACATCTTCATTGCTCATATTATTAAGTTGTATTCTCCTTATGTGCATTTTCATATCGTTAGTGATGAAAACGATGAAGGCATTCGATGAGTGGAGATGGACGAGAAGCACTACTCGGAGGAGGAGGCACAAGCTTGGAGTTCACTGTAAGCAAATTGCTCGGACCAGCAGCAAGGACAAGAGATGAAGAGGTCAATCATAAGTTCTACTTGAAGGATCAAGGCACTGACTTTATTGACATTTATCTAGTCGCAATCCAAGGCAAGCCCCGATTTGCATTTAAATGTCTTTTCAAAGTTTTGCTTTAGACACAGTGTATTGAATAGACTTGATATGTGCATTAGATCAATATTGATTGAATACTCCACATGCATGACCAAATAATCCATGGTGTAGATGGGTAGTATGAGACTTTATCAGATTATATTGCTATGCTTAATGTTTAGTTAGAAGATAGGTAGAAGTCGAGTATGTGGGATACTACTCGCAAGATTGGTCACATTTTATCGACCACAAGTCAAGTAGTTGAATTCTACTTGTGAGAGAAGTTGAGTGAGGGAAATCTACTCGAAAGTTGTTACTATAACGTTCACTCTTTAATATGAGACGTGGACATGAATTTGTGTAGGTTGGTTTGCCCAAATCGTGCCTGGGTCGGTAATGGTGAGGCGAGTGTTCGGAAGTGGCATTATAGTCCCGTCCGTGTCAGTTAAGGCCTATCTTGCGCTTGGCCCTGTTGAACAAGTTTGAATTGTACCGAAAGGCATACGGGCTATATGGGACCAAGGAAGCCGATGTACCTTGAGGATCCTATGTTGGATTATTTTCAATTGGCTTAAGCTTTCGGCTATTAGTGTAGTGGGAGTAAACTTACTCAAGAACATCTCACAGCGGAGGTGCACCTTGAGGGGAGCTCACTGTTCGAGTCGATCGAACTGTTTCGATGTGATTAAATCTAGGGAAAGGTGGCTACGTGCGACATCAGTGGAGTGTGCCGACGCAACTCTGAGTATAGGCGTACATGTCATGCAGTCTGGGTGTTTTCGATTCGAATCACTGCCGCTCGCGATTACAGATTGAGCATACTTGGTCACTGAGTCTTGACATAGTAATAAAGAGTAGTGGGAAGATTATGAACATGCTGCTATGAATAATATCTTGTATTGCAACCTTGGCTGAATTAGAATTAGCACAACTAAAGTTATCATTTCCAAACCTTTAAATTGAATGAAGCTTATGCAACTTTGGTCAAGTATCATCGTGGATGAAGCATTTCTTGTTTGGTTGTTGAATTCACAATGATGCTATGCCCGGGGAATGCATATGCTACCTTAAAACTGACCACTAAGGATTTACTTTCGGTGAGTCCATTTATGCAACTTCAGCTTTCCAGTCTTTAAAGTTTCCATAATATAGAGTTCCATGGTTTAGGTGAGACGGTTAAGTCTTGCTGAGCCTTGTGCTCATGATTGCTATATTATGATTTTTGCATGTTATCACGCCCGGTCATCATAGGGATGAAAAGGCGCTTAGCACATGTATGCCAGGATCAGTTGAATCGTACATGCGTCGACGAAAGTGAAATATCATACATTGCCATGTTCGAATACATAAAATAGTCTTACAGCATGACCCGAAGGTCTACAAATACACTCCATAAATATTTACATCCACAACAAAGCTAACGAAGTTCAACTACAGCAGAAGACTAATAGGTAAGAGCAGCTCCAACTCCACAGGCAGCCGTTGCGCGTGAGGTCGCCAGCCTAGACCAAGTCCTCCGGGTTGACGTAGAAGTCTTCTGGTGCCGCTTCTTCCTCTTCATATTCTAAAGGAGAATTAAACGCTTGAGTACATAGAGTACTCAACAAGTGCAGGAAGAGATGACATGAATGGTTAAAGCAAAGGGAAGGCCAAATATGGCTTAGCACTACGCTTAAAACCTAACCTTAGCTTCCATTTATCAATATCATAATTCAAGAAGTAATCAACACATGAGTAATGATAATGAATGTAACTTGAATCGAAATTAACCACCATTTCCCAACCATAGACTAATTATGAACTGGCCCCAAGCCGCTCTTGTCCGTGAGCACGGCTGTCATAACAGTTTTACCAAATCTCTGTAGAGAGTGTACCCTTTCCCCACAAGCAGTGATTCCATCCCCTGTTGCCAGGTGGACTTGAGTAAACCTCCATGTAGCCCGTGGTGATCAACCACATTTCACACTTCCGTAGGTGTGTGGCCCGTAGATCACTACATGGTCTTTACAAAGGTGCTCCCGACTAGTTCTAGCCCTCTAAGGTTTCCACCACTGGGGATTCTCGGAGTAACCCTCCGCCCCAGAGCCCCCTCTTGAGCCTTGCGGATCCCAGAGAAGATCACCCGCATCATTCCCCGCACCATCCAACCACTAGCATTTCATCTGGAGAAACCTAATTAATTGAACATGCTGCCCCATCTCAGTCTCATGGTGGTACTATAAAGCTTAGTGGCTTCCTCCATAAACCGGTCCTTAGAATCCGGTGGTAACAAACCCCCAATCCCGGGCCTCGTGCAAACTGCACCATACCAATACTAACCAACCACCAGATTCCTATCCACTACAATTTGTGAAATCACCACAAGTTCAGGTAACCATAAAGTTTAATGTAGCATAATGGTATGAAGTCCCAATCCCAATATTTAAGCATGGCTAAGCATAATTATGACCTATCTACTTCCCAACCCATTTCAGGTAACAAGGAATTATATGGAACAGGGCATGTAAACATGAAGTAGGACATCAATTTAATTAGCATGCATCTATCTAAATCCCTAGAACTGGAGCAAAATGGTCAAGGGCACTTGCCTTCGTTGAAGACTTGAGTGTTGGCGAAGTCCTGGTCTTGGAGGTTAAGATTAGGGTCGTAATACGACTCTAGACATATGCCCAAGCATGGCAAGAATAGAATAAAGCTAAAAAAGTAAAGGGCACGCAAAACAATGCATCACAACAACACACACATAAGCATAAAATCCTATACTAATGCGTCCCTACGAAGTATTTATTACTTAACATGGTCAAAGTATGCATTTCAGATTTATCCTACATTTTTGGGAATTAAATATAGCCTAAAACCATTTTTATTGAATTTTCTATGGCCAAAATGTATTTTTAAACATTTATAATAAATATTCCATGGGCAAAATATATTTCAAATGAACTCTACAATTTATTCACAGCATAAAATAATTTATACCAAATTTTCCTAGCATTTCTACACTTAATCACCATTTTTATCTATTTTCTACACATTAAATACACCTATAAACAATATTCAGCAAATAAATAAAAGTCCAGGGACTAATTAAATAGTTTTCTAAACTGTACAGGGGCTAAATACATGATTCTACAAATTTACAGGGGTTAAATTGACTATTTAATTGATTAAATCCAATTTTTAGGGTTCCAGGGGCTAGTCTGCAATTTCCAGGGGCTAGACCTCAAATCCAGAGAAGTGCAGGGGGTAGCAAGCAAGGTTCCAGGGGCTGCGGTGCAAAAGCGCAGGCGGGAAAAGAGCTTTGAATGAGGGCCGTTGGATCTGAATTGGACGCGTGGGATTTAAAACACCGAACCGGTATGATCTTCTAATCGTGGCCGTTCGGTCGAAACCGACGGCAGGGAAGCGGCCACATCGCCCCTAGCAACGTCGGCGACGCACGGCGCGGCAGCGCTGAAGTCCGCGGCGGCGGACCTCGCCGGAGCTGGCCCAAACGGCGGAATCTACGCCAAAACTACGCGATACTTGCATGAAATGAGAGAGGAGGAGAAGGGGAACTCACCTAGGGGAGTAGCTAGGCTTGAAATCGGTCGGAGGACGGTCGGCAACGAGGAATGGCGGCGGTGGCGTCGGTGCTCGTCGGTCTTGGCGATTCCCCAGCTAATTCTCTACACCAACGTGCCTGGCGTGCTCCTGGCGATACAGCGACGAGATCAAAGGGGGTTGAGGGGTGAGACGATTGCCGGCAAGTCGGGAACGCACACGACTTACCGAGGTCGACGGTTGGCTAGGGTTTGGCGCAGAGGAGAGGAAAGAGAGGGGAAGAGGGGGAGTTTATAACGGGGTTGGGCGCGGTGGTTGCTGGCACGCGCGAGGGAGGTTTCCCCTGGGTGAAGGCGTGCGTGGGGCGACGGTTGAAGGTGGGGTGGCGCGTGTGGCGCGGCGCGGCGCGGGAAGGAGGGGTGGCGGTTACTGGGGTTGGGGATGACACGCGGGCCCGGGGTGGCAGCGGGAGAGAGGAGGAAAAGGGGAGGCGCCGACAGGCGGGGTCAACGGCGCAGAGAGAGAGAGGTGGGGGGAAATTCGGCTGGGCCGCAGGAGGGGGAAAAAGGGAATTGGGCCAGGGGGAAAAATCGGCCCAGGGAGGGTTTAATTCTTTTTCTTTTTCTTTTTCCTTTTCTTTTCTTTTGATTTGAATTCAAATTCGAATTTTAAACGGATGCTACTCGTTTGAACATCAAAAATCACCCAAAAATGCATACAACAATGATCAAGGGTTTGAGCAAATTTATGTACATGAAATGATGGGTGTTACAACTCTACCCCCCTTAAAAGGAATCTCGCCCTCGAGATTCGAACGTCCTAAGGGAATAGATGAGGGAAATCCGCCTTGAGATTTTCTTCTCTTTCCCATGTTGCTTCTGCCTCTGAGTGATGCTTCCATCGCACTTTACACATGCGAATAACTTTATTTCTTGTGACCTTTTCCAGTGTCTCAAGTATCTTGATAGGCTGCTCCACATAAGACAAGTCTTCCTGTACATCCACTGCTTCCATAGGCAATTACTCTTCAGGCACTCTTAAGCACTTCTTAAGTTGTGATACATGGAACACGTTATGCACATCTGACAAGTGTGGTGGAAGCTCAAGCTGATATGCTACTTCACCTCGTCTTTCGAGTATCTTGAACGGACCTATGTAGCGGGGTGACAACTTGCCTCTTACTTTAAATCTTCTTAATCCTCTCATAGGTGACACCTTCAAGTACACATAATCACCAACTTCAATGTGAGATCACGTCTTCGAGTATCCGCGTAACTCTTCTATCTTGTTTGAGCTGCCTTCAGATTCTTCTGAATTTCTTGTACTTGTCTTTCAGCCTCTTGTAATACGTCAGGCCCAAAGACTTGAATTTCCCCAGTTTGATTCCAAAACAACGGTGTCCTACATTTTCGCCCATACAATGCTTCAAAAGGAGACATCTTCAAACTGGCTTGATAACTGTTGTTGTAAGAAAATTCGACATATGGCAGATTCTTGTCCCAACTTTTGCTATTCTTTAAAGCACACGCTCTCAACATGTCTTCTAATATCTGGTTGGTGCGTTCTGTCTGACCATCAGTTTGAGGATGATACGCCGAACTAAAATTTAGACGGGTATCCATTGATTCATGCAACTTCTGCCAGAATCTTGAGGTGAATTGGGTGCCTCTGTCTGAAATGATCTTCTTAGGAACTCCATGTAAGCATACAATCCTGGAGATGTACAGTTTCGGCAACTTGGGACCGTTGTAGGTCTCTTTCACAGGAATAAAGTGAGCCACTTTAGTGAGACGGTCCACAATAACCCATATAGAATCATATCCAGACTGTGTTCTTGGTAATCCCACAATGAAATCCATACTAATTTCTTCCCATTTCCATTCTGGCACTTTGATCGGTTGCAATAACCCTGCCGGTCTTTGATGTTCCGCCTTAATCAATTGACATGTATCACATATGGCCACATATTCTGCTACATCCTGTTTCATTCCATGCCACCAATATCGATCTTTAAGGTCTTGATACATCTTTGTGCTTCCGGGATGAATAGAGTAAGATGAGTCATGAGCTTCTCTTAGTATCAACTCCTTAATCTCCTTGATATCTGGAACACAAATCCTCTTTCCAAGCCATAGGGTTCCTTGTTCATCCTCTCTAAAGTTCGGAGCTTTCCCTTTCTTCATCAACTGTTTGATCTCCTTGACCTTCTCATCATTCTTTTGCCCTTCTCGTATATCACATTCAAGGGTTGAGTCCACTTCCATAGCAACTGCTTCAGTGCTAGACACTAGACATAGATTTAACCTTGCAAACTCTTCACATAGCTGGGGTTGAAGAGCTTGTACTGACAAGTTATTGCTTTGTCCCTTCCTGCTTAGAGCATCAGCGACCACATTAGCCTTTCCGGGATGGTAGTTGATTCCCACATCAAAATCATTTATTAACTCCAACCAACGATGTTGCCTGAGATTAAGATCCGGCTGAGTGAATATGTATTTCAAGCTCTTGTGATCTGTGTATATCTCAGTCCTTTTTCCCATCAAGTAGTGTCTCCATATCTTCAAAGCATGAACAACAGCTGCCAATTCCAAATCATGTGTTGGATAGTTCCTCTCATGTTTCCGAAGCTGTCTTGAAGCATAGGCCACAACATGTCCTCCTTGCATTAAGACACATCCTAAACCATGACCAGATGCATCACAATAGACCACAAACTCCTTCTGCATATCAGGCATCACCAATACCGGTGCACTGGTCAACCTCTTCTTCAATTCGGCGAAGCTTACTTCACATTCGGGGGTCCACTTGAAAGCAACTCCTTTCTCAAGCAACTTGGTTAGTGGTCGAGAGATCTTTGAAAATCCCTCGATGAATCGACGGTAATAACCAGCCATACCTAAGAATCTTCGTATATCATGTACACTCTCAGGTGTTTCCCACTTAAGAACATCGGCCACTTTGTCTGGATCCACTGCTATACCTCCTTCGGATATGACATGTCCCAAAAATGATACCTCCTTTAGCCAAAACTCACACTTACTAAGTTTGGCATACAGTTGATGTTGGCGAAGCTTCTGTAGGGCCATCCTGAGGTGCTCCTCATGCTCTTCTTCAGTCTTGGAGTAGATAAGTACGTCATCAATGAATACCACTACAAACTTGTCCAAGTACTCCATGAATACCTTGTCCATAAGATACATAAAATACGCCAGAGCATTGGTCAATCCAAACGACATAACTGTATACTCATATAATCCATACCGAGAGACAAATGCCGTCTTGGGAATATCCGACGGTCTAATCTTCAGTTGATGGTAGCCCGAACGAAGATCAATCTTGGAGAACACACATGCTCCTCTCAACTGATCAAACAAATCTTCAATCCTTGGTAGTGGATATTTATTCTTGATTGTTACCTCATTTAAAGCACGGTAGTCCACACACAACCTTTGAGTTCCATCCTTCTTAGGTACAAATATAACTGGTGCTCCCCAAGGCGATGAGCTAGGATGAATATATCCTTTTGCCAATAGTTCCTCAATATGATCCTTTAGTTCAGCTAATTGTTTAGCATCCATTCTATATGGCCTCTTATATATTGGGGCCGTTCCAGGTACTAATTCAATGACAAATTCAATCTCTCGATCAGGGGGCATACCTGGTAAGTCATCTGGGAATACATCCGGAAATTCCTTCACAACCCTGATATCTTTGGTACTATCAAGATGGTTGAGTTGTACTACTGCCTCTTGTGTCTGATCTGGTTTGAACTCCACTGTAGTGCCATCCGGGTGTGTTAAGCAGACTGTTCTAGTTGCATAATGAATTACTCCTTGATTCTTTGTCAACCAGTCCATTCCCAGAATGATATCTAATCCTTGTGAGTCCAACACTATTAGGTTGGCCCAAAAGACTACCCCCCTTATGTTTATACTCACTTTTCGGCATAGATGCCTTGCCACCATCTCTCCTCCAGGAGAGTTTATCAATAATGGCCCATTCAAGAATGTAACTACCATGTCATGCTTCTTTATGAAATCCTTGGATATAAATGAATGTGTAGCACCCGAATCAAACAATATGGTGGCGGGGTGGGAGTTAACAGAAAACATACCGATCACCACATCAGGCGCTTCCTGTGCTTGTTCCAGAGTCACATGGTTGACACGACCAGATGGGTTCTGTTGCTTCTTTGGACAACTGCTGGCATAGTGTCCCCATTCTCCGCACTTGTAACATTGTACTCCCGCAGCATTATTTGGACCCTTGTTGCCTCCTGATTGGTTTCTTGGGGGTTGGCCGTTTGGACGGTTAGCTGTAGCTGAAGGGCGAGGTGGCTGCATCTGCTGACGTGGGGGTTGCATTGGCTGGCGTGGTGGCTGCTGCTGCTGTTGCTGGCACATTTGCTGGTTGTAGGGAGTGGGTGGCCTGTAGTTGGAGTTGGGAAACCTCTGTCCCGAGTAGTTCATGGGATGAGTCATTTGGTTTGCAGGCAGAGGGTTAAGACGGGGGCGCACATTGCTGCTAGAGGCATGTGCCATAGTCAACTTCCTTTTTCTTTCCTCATCATCCAGTTCCTTTTTAGTCCTCTCCACTTCGAAAGCTTTGTCAACCAGCTTCTGAAAGTCGCCGTAGTCGCTGGGAGACATGGCGAACTTTAACTCCTTGTCCAACCCATTCTTGAAGCGGAATTGTTTCTTGGAGTCAGTGTCCACATCGGTTGGAGCATAGCGGGACAACTGGGTGAATGCATTCAAATAGGCCCTCACAGTCATACGGCCTTGCTTTAACATCAAGAACTCTTCGCGTCTTGCTTGTATTTCTCCTTCTGGCACAAAGTGATTGCGGAAGTTAGTCCTGAATTCTTCCCAAGTAATGCTTTCTGGATCTCGGTGGGCTTCAGTAAAGGCAGTCCACCAGTCGGCTGCCGATCCATGGAGTTGATGGGAGGCTAGTAGCACTTTCTCCCTTCCTTCACAGTGGATGAGCCTCAGCTTGCTTTCAACGGTACGGAGCCAATCATCGGCATCCATGGGTTCGGTAACGGTGGCGAAAGTGGGTGGATGAGTGTTCAGGAAGTCCCTAAGGAAGGACCTAGTTGGAAAAGGTGGTCGTGGCGGAAGGTTGTAGTTCGGTGGTGGTGGGGGTGGGGCTTGCTGCAGGTTGGTAACAATCTGAGTGAGATTGTTAAGTAGTTGGGTTTGGATGGCCATCATCTGCTGCATTTGTTGCGCGGCTGGGGCCCCTCGGGCACCCCTACCATTCCATTCAGGCACACCTCCAAGTCCTTCATCTTGGGGCACAGCACCCCTTCCACGACCTTTACCTCTACCTCTTCCAGACATCTGTGTAGGGAAGAATTGAAATTTTAGAACAATAGATAAGATATAGAAGGGTACGCTATGGCAACGGTCCCAACTACATGCATCAAGGGAGACACATATATAGAAAGTAAGCAAATTCATTAACCAACTAGTGCGGATGTGGACAAGATGCTAATGCATTCCACAACTCGCACAACACACTAACAAGCCTATATACAAATGACATGGATGTGGACAGGATGCCGAAGCATTCCACAACTCATGTCGCACACACACACAACATAAAGCAAACTACTAGCATAACAACACGAATAACACAACTCAAGACTAAAGAGGGCGCAACTACACGCTCCTACATACTAAGGATAGGTGTCCTGAGTCATCCAACGGGAAAGCAAGTCCACTCCTACTCATCGGAGTCCTCCTCAACCTCCATCACTGGGTCTTCTTCTTCTGAATCCTCTCTTGATTCCTGGGGGGAGTTCATGCGACGATCTGGAGAGTTCGGGTCCCAAGGCTCCACGTCAGAAGCGTACTGAGGAGAGTTAGGATCAGCTGCAGTGATCCTCGCGTAGCGTCGGTGAAGTCGCTCGTAGCGGTCAACCAGGTCCCTGCTGTCCTGAAGCTCCTGCTGACAACGCTGGAGTCACGAAGACAACTCCACAACGTCGTCCACCAGCCTCTCGCACTGAGGGTGAGTCAAGTGCCCCTCGACGTCACATCCAGTGAAGGCGGCCGTGCCACTAGGGCACTGAGGGGTGTACGCGTTCTCCGTGCACCCAAGAAGGAACCTGTGGGCGTGGCTCCAGTAGGTAGTCGCCTCCCACGTGGCGTCCTCCTCAGCCGCACGCTGGGAGCTCCTCCAAGCCGGAGAGAAGTGAGAGTGCAGTAGCTCCGAGTCGTAGTAGACGGCCAGCTAAGAACTCCACTCCAGTCCACCAGTATAGGGTGCAATGACCCTAGTGGTGTGGTAGACTAGGCGAACACGGTACTCACGGTACCCCGCAGCTCGAGGAAGAGAGCGAAGACGGACACGCATCCTCGAAGCAGCACTCCCAGTGGAGAACAGCGTCGTCTCCCTCCTGGGGGTGTAAGGTGCGTAGCGACTGGCTAGGGCGTGGCGTGGAACATGACCCCCAGTCGACTTACGAGCCGTTTGCTTGGTTCGCGCCATCTACAAACATTTGAAAAGAAGAGAGTGAGATCAATAATCCATAAATTAAATTAGAATAAAGCAAATAGCACAGCAAGATAAGAAGCACAAGGTTTGAGATAGAGAGCACAAAATTTTGGAAATACTATTTCATAAGAAAATAGTATAGTCCTTAATTTTCGGCCATTTCTAACTAGGCTTGCGTCCTACGGGCAACACGGCTCTGATACCACTTTGTCACGCCCGGTCATCATAGGGATGAACAGACGCTTAGCACATGTACGCCAGGATCAGTTGAATCGTACATGCGTCGACAAAAGTGAAATATCATACATTGCCATGTTCGAATACATAAAATAGTCTTACAGCATGACCCGAAGGTCTACAAATACACTCCACAAATATTTACATCCATAACAAAGCTAACGAAGTTCAACTACAGCAGAAGACTAATAGGTAAGAGCAGCTCCAACTCCACAGGTAGCCGTTGCGCGTGAGGTCGCCAGCCTAGACCAAGTCCTCCGGGTTGACGTAGAAGTCTTCCGGTGCCGCTTCTTCCTCTTCATATTCTAAAGGAGAATTAAACGCTTGAGTACATAGAGTACTCAGCAAGTGCGGGAAGAGATGACATGAATGGTTAAAGCAAAGGGAAGGCCAAATATGGCTTAGCACTACGCTTAAAACCTAACCTTAGCTTCCATTTATCAATATCATAATTCAAGAAGTAATCAACACATGAGTAATGATAATGAATGTAACTTGAATCAAAATTAACCACCATTTCCCAACCATAGACTAATTATGAACTGGCCCCAAGCCGCTCTTGTCCGTGAGTACGGCTGTCATGACAGTTTTACTAAATCTCTGCAGAGAGTGTACCCTTTCCCCACAAGCAGTGATTCCATCCCGTGTTGCCAGGTGGACTTGAGTAAACCCCCATGTAGCCCGTGGTGATCAACCACATTTCACACTTCCGTAGGTGTGTGGCCCGGAGATCACTACATGGTCTTTACAAAGGTGCTCCCGACTAGTGCTAGCCCTCTAAGGTTTCCACCACTGGGGATTCTCAGAGTAACCCTCCGCCCCAGAGCCCCCTCTTGAGCCTTGCGGATCCCAGAGCAGATCACCCGCATCATTCCCCGCACCATCCAACCACTAGCATTTCATCGGGAGAAACCTAATTAATTGACCATGCTGCCCCATCTCAGTCTCGTGGTGGTACTATAAAGCTTAGTGGCTTCCTCCATAAACCGGTCCTTAGAATCCGGTGGTAACAAACCCCCAATCCCGGGTCTCGTGCAAACTGCACCATACCAATACTAACCAACCACCAGATTCCTATCCACTACAATTTGTGAAATCACCACAAGTTCAGGTAACCATAAAGTTTAATGTAACATAATGGTATGAAGTCCCAATCCCAATATTTAAGCATGGCTAAGCATAATTATGACCTATCTACTTCCCAACCCATTTCAGGTAACAAGGAATTATATGGAACAGGGCATGTAAACATGAAGTAGGACATCAATTTAATTAGCATGCATCTATCTAAATCCCTAGAACTGGAGCAAAATGGTCAAGGGCACTTGCCTTCATTGAAGACTTGAGTGTTGGCGAAGTCCTGGTCTTGGAGGTTAAGATTAGGGTCGTAATACGACTCTAGACATATGCCCAAGCATGGCAAGAATAGAATAAAGCTAAATAAGTAAAGGGCACGCAAAACAATGCATCACAACAACACACACATAAGCATAAAATCCTATACTAATGCGTCCCTACGAAGTATTTATTACTTAACATGGTCAAAGTATGCATTTCAGATTTATCCTACATTTTTGGGAATTAAATATAGCCTAAAACCATTTTTATTGAATTTTCTATGGCCAAAATGTATTTTTAAACATTTATAATAAATATTCCATGGGCATAATATATTTCAAATGAACTCTACAATTTATTCACAGCATAAAATAATTTATACCAAATTTTCCTAGCATTTCTACACTTAATCACCATTTTTATCTATTTTCTACACATTAAATACACCTATAAACAATATTCAGCAAATAAATAAAAGTCCATGGACTAATTAAATAGTTTTCTAAACTGTACAGGGGCTAAATACATGATTCTACAAATTTACAGGGATTAAATTGACTATTTAATTGATTAAATCATATTTTTAGGGTTCCAGGGGCTAGTCTGCAATTTCCAGGGGCTAGACCTCAAATCCAGAGAAGTGCAGGGGGTAGCAAGCAAGGTTCCAGGGGCTGCGGTGCAAAAGCGCAGGTGGGAAAAGAGCTTTGAATGAGGGCCGTTGGATCTGAATTGGACGCGTGGGATTTAAAACACCGAACCGGTATGATCTTCTAATCGTGGCCGTTCGGTCGAAACCGACGGCAGGGAAGCGGCCATGTCGCCCCTAGCAACGTCGGCGACGCACGGCGCGGCGGCGCTGAAGTCCGCGATGGCGGACCTCGCCGGAGCTGGCCCAAACGGCGGAATCTACGCCAAAACTACGCGATACTTGCATGAAATGAGAGAGGAGGAGAAGGGGAACTCACCTAGGGGAGTAGCTAGGCTTGAAATCGGTCGGAGGACGGTCGGCGACGAGGAATGGCGGTGGTGGCGTCGGTGCTCGTCGGTCTTGGCGATTCCCCGGCTAATTCTCTACACCAACATGCCTGGCGTGCTCCTGGCGATACAGCGACGAGATCAAAGGGGGTTGAGGGGTGAGACGATTGCCGGCAAGTCGGGAACGCACACGACTTACCAAGGTCGACGGTTGGCTAGGGTTTGGCACAGAGGAGAGGAAAGAGAGGGGAAGAGGGGCAGTTTATAACGGGGTTGGGCGCGGTGGTTGCTGGCGCGCGCGAGGGAGGTTTCCCCGGGGTGAAGGCGTGCGTGGGGTGACGGTTGAAGGTGGGGTGGCGCGTGTGGCGCGGCGCGGCGCGGGAAGGAGGGGTGGCGGTTACTAGGGTTGGGGATGACACGCGGGCCCGGGGTGGCAGCGGGAGAGAGGAGGAAAAGGGGAGGCACCGACAGGCGGGGTCCACGGCGCAGAGAGAGAGAGGTGGGGGGAAATTCGGGTGGGCCGCAGGAGGGGGAAAAAGGGAATTGGGCCAGGGGAAAAATCGGCCCAGGGAGGGTTTAATTCTTTTTCTTTTTCCTTTTCTTTTCTTTTGATTTGAATTCAAATTCGAATTTTAAACGGATGCTACTCGTTTGAACATCAAAAATCACCCAAAAATGCATACAACAATGATCAAGGGTTTGAGCAAATTTATGTACATGAAATGATGGGTGTTACACATGTATTAATATCTTATTCTTAATTTGTGGTTGTCCGTGAGACCTCGAGTTGATCGAGATGTATCTCTCATGGGATAACCCTGACGTTGTAGGATCTGTTTCATGTTGCTACTGAGAAGCGTTCGTGGGAATGGACAGCTTCTCTTGTGCATAGCTAGTTGAGAGTATGAGTATGTATATTCCACTGCATTGTATCTTATATTGTAAAAGAGAATCTTGTGAACTAAAATATTTGTGTTGGTTATTTTGAGTTGCTTTTCATGTGTGCTGTTGAGTGCCGCATCGTACGACACCACCCAATGTGTATCCTGGAAGGTGTGAACCCGATCCCCACTCTCTTCAAGATCTTCCT
Source organism: Tuctoria greenei (assembly GCA_036927565.1). NCBI lineage: Eukaryota > Viridiplantae > Streptophyta > Magnoliopsida > Poales > Poaceae > Tuctoria > Tuctoria greenei. Next base: position 136,298,211 of record JAYESD010000008.1, on the reverse strand, counting down.
TCATTATGTTGGAGTGCTAATACTCAACTTCTTTTGCGGGGGAGCTCACTTCCTCCTCTTCTTGGACTGATTCTCTCTGTGGTTCCTTGTAAGGTCTAACTTACTTCGAAGAGGTGGCAAACGAGCACTCTTGCGGGCCGTCATTTTAGTGTGAGGCATGTATGGAGAAAACATGAGAACATCAAAGTAAAGTGTAAATGAAATTATGAAATTGCAGCAGTCATAAAACAAGGTAAGAGAATGTGCAATAGCTCAAAAAGATGAAAGTGATAAAATTTGCAGCAGCAATAAAATCACACATTTTCCAACAAAATATAATTAGTATAAGGCAAATTAGTGCAAAACAGGTAAATTTTAAAAGGAAAGAAGTCCTAAGTGGTATGTGGTGTCCATTCTACCTAGTCTTGAGTCCTATGGTCAAACACGGCTTTGATACAAATTTGTGATACTCGGTTTCGAGAATGAACCAAGTGTGACGCATATGTGTGCCCAGGATGTTCATCACACATACACGAGTGCATCACAAACGATATTCAGATAATAACCATGTTTCGAATAATAATAGTACCTTATTACCATATCTAAATAGTCTCAAATACAAGCTTGAATAATATTGCAGCGGAAAAACTAAGCACTAGTAGACTCCATCTCCACAGGCAGTTTGACGGTAACACACATGCCTAGTACTCCTCATTGTCCTCTGGATAATCCAAATTATCGCCCGTTACCGAGTTAATGTGAGAATAGCGAGAATGAGCACATGTCGTACTCAGCAAGTGTGGGAAAATATGAGATGTAGCTTAGTTAGGGTCAACAAAAATGTTTTATTGCAGAAAAGTGCATTTCATTCAATAAAACAAGAAAATGTGACTTATGATTACTATGTGAGGTCAAATCCCATAATAACCCAAATACCAATAATACCATGTCCAACTCCATCAATTTGATATAATTTAACCACAATCATCCATAATTATCCATAACCATCCATATCCAACTCAACATTACCAACCCATATCCCAATTTCCATTCCATTTCCAGCCATTATTCAACACTCAGGTTCATAACTCTAATCATGTGAGGGTTTAGTGATGAGGACATCAACACCCTCGATACATCCACACCAACTCAACTACCGGTTTCTGGTCCGATCACTCACGGTCGTGCATGTCAACTAAACTATGAGGTGAACTCGTTATTGGCCTTATGTACATCTTATCTAGACCGTGGAACTACGTGCCAATGGGAAGGGGATTCGCGCGGACGGGATTTGGACAGCAGAACAGCACCAACTTGTGACAGCCACTATGACTTCATACGGACTCCGATCTGGGCGTTCAAGTACTTCCTTGAAAGATTACCAAGTCTACTTTCAAACGGATCTGGCCTCATGTCCATATCAATTCGGAGTCGGCCGCAGTCGTTATTTTAATACCAAGACCTTTTCTATCCATGGTGCTGCATCACCAAAATTGGGCCCATGGCCCATGTATCGTTTGGAGTCCATTAGGGACTCGTGATTAGGGTTTCTCACGACCCTAGGGAGGTAATAAATAGTAGCCGCCACCCTCATTAGCTGGTGGGTTTTGTTTATTCGTAAGTTAGCTTTCGCTGCTTGTACACGCGCGTGTCGACAGATCGCCCGTCTACTTGTATCTAGAATCCCACTTCAGATTGATTCAACTGATAAGTGCTTGTTCTTCTTATTCTTGTGTGTTCCTCGATTGCTTGCAGGAACAAAGGCCCTCGTGGTCAGGTTGATTGTGCGCCAGCAAGATCAGTACAACTTCGGAGTCGGTGTACTGATCGCTAAGGCGCGTCGTCTTGGGGACGGTGTAGTCGGATCGCCAACGTCTTCTCCTCCAGAAATCGAACCTCCTAATCTCATCGAAAGATCAGGAACCAAGATCCTATCAAGTGGTAATCAGAGCAAAGTTAATCAGTGAGAGTGCTATCCTTACTTTTCTTTCCGCTGTTATCATCCTATAGTCCAGAAAAAGCCCCAAAAAATACCAGATTTGTTTGTTCCATTATTCCTAGACCATTGTGCCTTTTACTTTCTCTACTTAGTCAAGACTTGTTGAGTTCATGGTTGCTTCGAGGATTCAAGTTGCTGGTCTTTAGTTTTGCACCACTAGAGTTTCGAGTTCGTGTCACATTCGGTCACCTAGTTCGAGTCAGATTCGTAGTTTGAGATTGAGTCGGATTACTAGTTTGAGTTTGAATCAAATTGCTACTTCGAGTTTGAGTTGGATTGCTAGTTCGAGTTTGAGTTGGATTACGAGTTCAAATCAGATTGCTACTTTGAGTTTGAGTTGGATTGCTAGTTTGAGTCGGATTACTAGTTCGAGTTCGAGTCAGATTGCTACTTCGAGTTTGAGTCAGATTAGTAATTTGAGTTTGACAACAAGAAAAAGGCAAGTGCAAAATCAAAAGCCGCACAAAAGCTACAAGCAATTAGAGAAGAAAAAAAAGGCAAGTGCAAGATCAAAAGCCGCATGTGCAAATTTTGTTCTAGTGTCTCCTGATTCCATCTAGAGAGAGTTTGGGGGACTACCCCAATAAAAGAAAAAACGAAAAAAAAGAAAAAAAATCAGATTGTTGTTTGGGGTGTTTTTGGTGACGACATTAGTGTCTCGGCGCGCGTCTCTAGTACGGTCTAGACTAAGATCAGCATAGTACTGTCGTAGAACATTTATTCAGCTTGTTGTGATTAACGTAGTGAAAGTTTGCTCCTTCTGCTAGTTCAGCCACCTAAAGCCGTAGATTGACACCTGCTCTTGAAGTTGTTCATTACTTGCTGGTTGCCATTACCTTCTTGCTGAGCATGGTAAGAACAGGTAAGAGCTTGATTGAACAGGTTGAGAGTGAGCGAGTTATCTCCACCAGCACCTTTGTAGCTAGGGATAACGTTACCCTTTCATATAGGATTATTCTTTTTTTCTACTAACCATGGCAGGAGGAGCAAATACAAATGAAGACGTGCATTCACCTCGCACACGAGGAATTATACAACACTTCGAACGCCAAGTGTGGCTACACACAGAAGCGCTTGATGAGGATTTTTGTGTCACCAGTGACCGCCTTGGTCAATTGGAAAATATGCAGATCGACACCAACACCAAAATCAACACGTTGGATATTTCCATTCAAACATTGAACACCTTTATTGGAGCCATCCTGCAGCGCCTTGAGGAGAGGGATCGTGGACGCACCGCGGATGGACAGGCGAGCAATGCTCCTAGTATTGTACGTGACAATGAAGATGACTATTCTGCAGATACGGAGATTGGGGAAGATGAGGAAGCTAGGTCACGGTGCCGGCTACAACGCAACCGTCAAGGTATGGGTGGACATCGTCGGCGTGAGGTACGCAATCATGATGATACTTTTAACAAGATCAAATTTAAGATACCTCATTTTGATGGTAAATATGACTCTGATGCATATATTACTTGGGAGATTTCTATTGATCAAAAATTTGCATGTCATGAGTTTCCCGAAAACACAAGAGTTAGAGCAGCCACTAGTGAGTTTACTAATTTTGCTTCTGTTTGGTGGATAGAACATGGCAAGAAAGATCCTAATAACATACCGTAAACTTGGGATACTTTGAAACGGCTCATGCGGGCTAGATTTGTTCCTTCTTACTATGCACGTGATCTGTTAAATAAGTTACAACAATTGAGACAGGGAGCTAAAAAGTGTAGAAGAGTATTTTTAGGAATTACAAATGGGTATGTTGCGTTGTAATTTAGACGAGGATGAGAAACCAGCTATGGATAGATTTTTGGGTGGTTTAAACTGTGAAATTCAGGACATACTTGCTTATAAAGATTACAATAATGTTACTCGTTTGTTTCATCTTGCTTGAAAAGCTGAAAGGGAAGTGCGGGGACGACGAGCTAGCTCTAGAACTAATATTTCTGCAGGAAAGACTAGCTCATGGCAACCACGCACGACTACTCTTTCGACTGGGCGTGCTTCCCCGCCATCTTCTTCACCAAGTCAGGTAGCACCTTCTTCCTCCGGCAACAAGCCACGTGCTTCTTCCACTAGCTCAGCAGTAAAGACCACCCAAAAGCCCACCAAGAGTGCTTCTTCCGTAGCATCTACCTGACGATCTAGAGACGTTCAATGTCCCAAGTGCAACGGTTTTGGCCATGTGCAGCGTGACTGCCCAAGCAAACATGTTCTAATTGTTAAAGATGACGGTGAGTACTCATCTGCTAGCGATTTTGATGACGATACATGTGTTTTGCTTGCAGCTGACTATGCAGGTAGCGATGAACATCAAGAAGAGCATATGGGTGCAGAAGATGCAGCGCGCTATGATAGTCTCATTGTGCAGTGTGAGGTTAGTGCACAAATGGAGAAAGCGGAACAAAATCAAAGGCACACACTATTCCAAACAAAGTGTGTCGTCAAAGAGCGATATTGCCGCATGATCATTGATGGAGGTAGCTGCAACAACTTGGCCAGCAGTGATATGGTGACCAAGCTAGCACTAAGCACCAAACCGCACCCACATCCCTATTACATTCAATGGTTAAACGATAGCGGTATAGCAAAGGTAACTAGACTTGTGCGAATCAATTTTACTATTTGGATCATATAAGGATGTCGTTGAATGTGATGTTGTGCCTATGCAAGCTTGTAATATTCTGCTAGGAAGATCTTGGTAATTTGATAGAGATTCTATGCATCATGGTAGATCAAATCAGTATTCTTTTCTTTACCACAATAAAAAATTTGTGTTACATCCTATGTCTCCTGAAGCTATTGTGCAAGATGATGTTGATAGAGCTAGGAAAACTAAATCTCAGGACCATGCTAATGTTGAGAACAATAACAATGCCAAATCTGTGTTTGATAAGAAAAATGAGATATCTCTGAAGGGAAAATGCTTGTTTGCTACGAAATCTGATATTAATGAACTGATTTCTTCCACCTCTATTGCCTATGCTTTTGTATGCAAAGATGCTTTGATTTCCCTTTACGATATGCAACATTCTTTGCCTCCTGCTGTTGCTAACATTTTGTAGGAATATTCTGATGTGTTTCCAAGTGAAATACCACCAGGACTACCACCACTTGGAGGGATTGAGCACCGGATTGACCTCATTCCCGGTGCTTCATTGCCCAACCGTGCACCATATAGGACAAATCCGGAAGAAACAAAGGAGATTCAACGCCAAGTACAAGAACTACACGACAAAGGTTATGTACGTGAGTCTCTTAGTCCTTGTGCTGTTCCAGTTATTCTAGTACCTAAAAAGGATGGATCATGGCGTATGTGTGTGGACTGTAGAGCAATCAACAATATCACATTTGATGCTTAGATGATATGCTTGATGAATTGAGTGGTGCTGTTGTGTTCTCAAAGGTTGATTTGCGTAGTGGTTATCACCAAATTCGCATGAAACTAGGAGATGAATGGAAAACTGCTTTCAAAACTAAGTTCAGTTTATATGAGTGGTTAGTCATGCCTTTTGGGTTAGCTAATGCACCTAGCACCTTCATGAGATTAATGAACGAGGTTTTGCGGGCATTCATTGGAAAATTTGTTGTTGTGTATTTTGATGATATATTGATTTATAGCAAATCCATGGATGAACGTCTTGATCACTTACGTGTTGTTTTTAATACTTTTTGTGAGGCATGATTATTTGGTAATCTTGAGAAGTGCACCTTTTGCACGGATTGAGTCTCTTTCCTTGGATATGTTGCTCCACAAGGAATTGAAGTTGATCAAGCCAAGGTAGAGGCTATTCAGGGGTGGCCTGTACCAAAGACCATCACACAGGTGCGGAGCTTTCTAGGGCTGGCTGGGTTCTATCGTCACTTTGTGAAGGATTTCAACACCATAGCTGCTCCATTGAATGACCTTACGAAGAAGGGGTGCCTTTTTCTTGGGGTACCAAACAAGATAACGCCTTTACCATACTGAAAGATAAGTTGACACATGCACCTCTTCTCCAACTTCCTGATTTTTCTATGACTTTTGAGCTTGAATGTGATGCTAGTGGGATTGGATTGGGTGGTGTTTTGTAACAAGAAGGAAAACCTGTTGCATATTTTAGTGAGAAAATGAGTGGGCCTGTTCTGAACTATTCCACCTATGATAAGAAATTATATGCTCTCTGTACGAACTTTAGAAACATGGCAGCATTATTTGTGGCCCAAAGAATTTGTTATCCATTCTGATCATGAATCATTAAAGCATATTAGGAGTCAAGGGAAACTGAACCGTAGACATGCTAAGTGGATGGAATGTATTGAGTCTTTTCCTTATGTCATTAAACACAAAAAGGGAAAGGATAATGTTATTTTTGATGCTTTATCTAGACGTTATACTCTTCTATCTCAACTTGACTTTAAAATTTTTAGATTAGAAACGATTACAGATCAATATGAACATGATGCTGATTTCAAAGATGTATTGCTGAAATGTAAAGATGGAAAAACATTGAATAAATTTGTCCTCAACGATGGCTATGTGTTTAGAGCTAACAAGTTATGCATTCCAGCTAGCTCCATTCGTTTGTTGTTGTTACAGGAAGCGCATGGAGGCGGGCTGATGGGGGACTTTGGAGTGAAAAAGACGGAGGACATAGTTGCTGATCATTTCTTTTGGCCAAGGATGAGGCGAGACGTGGAGCGCTTCGTTGTTCGCTACACGACATGTCAAAAAGCTAAGTCACGACTTAATCCACATGGTTTGTACATGCCTCTTCCTCTTCCTAGCATGTCTTGGGAGCATATTTCTATGGACTTTGTTTTACGACTGCCTAGAACAACGAAGGGGAGGGATAGCATCTTTGTTGTCGTGGTAGATTTTCTAAAATGGCACACTTCATACCTTGTCGTAAAAGTGATGATGCCATGTTGCTGATTTGTTTTTCCGAGATATTGTTAGGTTGCATGGTGTGCCAAACACAATAGTTTCAGATCGTGATGCTAAGTTTCTTAGCCATTTTTAGAGAACGTTATGGTCAAATTTGGGGACTAAGCTTTTATTTTCAACTACTTGTCATCCCCAAACTGTCACACCCGGTCCCAACAAGACAACCGGATGGCTTCCACATGTATGCCAGGATCGATTCTCATCATACATGTGTAGACAAAAGTGTAATATCATTTATTACAAGCCATGTTTGAGTACATAAATGTCTTACAGTAATGACCCGTAGATCTAAAATAAGATTACAGAGCAAAACAGCGGTAGAAGTAAACTAGTGTGGCTCCATGCATAGGCGTTGCCCGGGGGTTGCGCCCGCCTAAAACGTCTCCTCCGGATCAGCGAAGAAGTCTTCATTCTCCACCTCTTCTCCATTGTAGACTGAGAAAAGATAAGCAACAAGCAAGTTTGAGTACCAACGGTACTCAGCAAGTGGGAAAGAGATGACATGAGGGTATTTAGAAAGGAAGGCCAAATTTGGGTTAAGCACTATAGCATTACATCCTATCCTTAGCTTTCATTAGCACCTACTTCTAAGTGTATGAACCCAACCATAACCCATTGGTAAACCAAGTCCCAACCAAACCAATCCAATCCAAACCACCATTCCCAGTCATTGGCTAATTATGAATTGGACACCAAGCCGCTCTTGTCCGTGAGCACGGCTGTCATGACAGTTTCTAAATCTCTGCAGAGAATGTACCCTTTACCCACAAGCCGTGATTTCATCCCCTGTTGCCAGGTGGACTAAGGAAACCTCCCTGATGCCCGTGGTCGCGAACCACATTGCACACTTCCTTTGGTGTGAGGCCAGGAGATCACTACGAGGTCTTTACAAAGGATTCTCCCAACGCGTACTAGCCCTCTGAGGTTTCACCCCTGTACAAAAGTGTGAGCCGTTACACCACGACTCAACACCCCAGTTGCCCCCTCTTGAGCCATGCGGATCCCAAGGCAGTACACCCTGAACCAATTCCCCGCACTATCCAATCACTAATACTACGTCGGGAGAGGCCTAATTAATTGACCAAGCTGCCCCATACTCAGTCTTGTGGCGATACTATAAGGCTTAGTGGCTTTCTCCATAAATCGGTCCTTAGAATCCGGCAAGGTTCATACCCCAAAACCCGGGTCTTGTGCGTACTGCACCCTCCCACACAAACCAACCCGCTAGATTCCTATCCACTACAATTCAGTTCACCATGTCTCAATAAGTAAATCACAACAATTAATAATATAACATGTATGTAGAGAAATTTCCCTCCCAAAACTAAGCATGGCTAAGCGTAAAAGTAATAGTAACATCTACCCAAACCAACCCGGGGACAAGGAATTATATGGAAGGGTACAGTAAATAGGATTCAATGTAATAAACATGCAACTAATTAAAACTTAATAAAACAGGTGCAAAATGGTCAAAGAACTTGCCTTCTTCGGAGTGTGGGTCGGTGAAGTGGTAGTCCTGAAGATTGTAAGTCAGCTCGGGAACCGACTCTAAATACATCATCGCATGCGGAACAGAAAGTAGCAGCACACAATAAGAACAAGAGAATAAATGCACACCACAAATAAATAAACACAAAAGAGAACCTACGCAATTACGTCGCTAACACTATGTCCTTAGTAAGACTTTATTTAATGGTGTGGGTGGAGGTGTGGATTTTAGTGCTTATATGGGTTCATTAGGAAATTCAACAAAATCAGCAAATATTATGCATTATTTTACCCTAAAGAGATTAAGAAATAATAATAAAATAATACCCTAAGTGATTTGTGCAAAAAGAGAGAATTCTCATGTGATTTTATGTAATTATCAATTAATACAGGGGCTTTTATGCAAAAAAGACATGCAGGGGCCTAAAAAAATTTTATAACATCACCAGGGGGTTAATCATAATTTACCGAGGCTAAAAATATAATTTATGGTAAAAACTGGGGCTGAAATGATATATTTATTCAATTTAGCAGTGCTGACAGAATTAAATAAAAGTCCAGGGGCTATTTCCTAAATTCCAGGACCTATCTGTAATTACTTTAAATTAGCGTAGGGGGCTACGTGCAAATCGGCCAACGGTTAAACATGTATTCAATCTGGGCCGTCGGATCTAAAGTGTGCGGCCCAGATTTTAAATAACCGAAGGGGTACGCCCCTTCTAATCTCGGCCGTCGGCCCTGGATGGGCGGCCGAGATGGGGCCACGTCGCCCCGTGGGCGGCGCGCACCCAGAGTGCGGCGGCGCTCGGCGGCCACGGCGGCGCGCCTCGCCGATGATGGCCGGATCGGCCAAAACGACGCCTATAGCCTCGGAGCTAACGCGGAAAAGGGAGAGGGGGACCGGGTGAGCTCACCGAGGGGGGTCGCGGGACTTGAATCGGGGCGGAGGAGCGTCGGCGACGTGAGAGGCGGCGGACTCCGGCGGTGCTCGTCGGGATCGATGAAGCGACGGCCAAACCCCCAAAAGAAGATGTCCGGCGAGTCCCTGGTAGCACGGCGCACGCGTCAGACCAAGAGGGAGGGAGAATTAGGGTGTCAAGCGACGGGAACGGCGGCGCCATTACCTCGGTGCGGCGGCTAGGGTTCGGAGCTTCGGGGAAGGGAGAATTTGGGGGCGCCGGCCGGATTTTATAGGGGGAGAGGGGGGTGGTGAGGTAAGGAAAGCGATCTCCCCCGAAGGAAGGCGACCGGGGCCATAATGGCCGTGGATTTCATGCTTGCGTTTGAAATCGGCGGCATTAGAGGGTGATGTTGGGCGCGCGCGACGGGAGGAAGGGGAAAGCCCTGACGGGCGGGGTCCACGCGCAGAGAGAGGGAGGAAAGGAAAGAGAGGGAGGAGGCGCGGGCCAAGCTGGGCCACTGCGGGGGTTGGGCCGGCGGGGAAAGAAAAAGAAAAGGGGAGGGGAAAGAAAAAGGAAGATGGGCCGGCGGCAGGGATTCGGCCCAAGCGGCATTTTCTTTTTATTTTGCTTTTCTCTTTTCTTTTTCCTTTTCTTTTTACAATTTGAATTTCTTTTCAAATTTCAAATGAATTCTAGCGCATTTTGAAAACACATTTTCAATAAAATGCAACCCTTCATGATGCATTCCTAGTACATTTCTTTTGTTTCAAATTTTTGAAATTTTGGGTGTTACACAAACTGATGGTCAAACTAAGGTTGTGAATATAAGTTTATCTACCATGCTTAGGGCTGTTTTGAAAAAGAATATAAAAATGTGGGAAGAGTGTTTGCCTCATGTTGACTTTGCTTATAATCGTTCCCTACATTCTAGTACTAAGAAATGCCCTTTTGAGATTGTTTATGGATTTGTACCCCATGCTCCTATTGATTTATTACCTCTTCCTTCAATGGAAGGAGTGAATTTTGATGCAAAACATCGTGCTGAATTGATCTTAAAATTGCATGAAACCACTAAAAGAATATAGAGTGCATGAATGCCAAGTATAAACTTACTAGTAGTAGGGGAAAGAAACCTATCACTTTTGAACCTGGTGATATAGTTTAGTTACATTTGCGAAAGGATAGGTTTCCTGATTTGAGAAAGTCTAAATTGTTACCTCGAGCTGAAGGTCATTTCAAAGTGTTAGAAAGGATTAATGATAATGCATATAAACTAGAGTTGCCTGCAGATTTTGGGGTTAGTCCCACATTTAACATTGCAGATTTGAAGCCATATTTGGGAGAAGAAGATGAGCTTGAGTCGCGGACGAATCAAATGCAAGAAGGGGAGGATGATGAGGACATCAACACCCTCGATACATCCACACCAACTCAGCTACAGGTTTCTGGTCCGATCACTCGCGCTCGTGCACGTCAACTAAACTATGAGGTGAACTGGTTCTTGGCCTTATGTCCATCTTATCTAGACCGTGGAACTACGTGCTTTCTTGTTTTGCTTAGGAACAATGGAGAGGAGCCAATGAGAAGGGGATTTGCGCGGACGGGATTTGGACAGCAGAACAACACCAACTTGTGACGGACACCACGACTTCATACGGACTCTGATCTAGGAGTTCAAGTACTTCCTGGAAAGATTATCAAGTCTACTTTCAGAAGGATCTGGCCTCATGTCCATATCTATTTGGAGTCGGCTGCAATCATTATTTTAATACCAAGACCTTTTCTGTCCATGGTGCCTCATCACCAAATTTGGGCCCATGGCCCATGTATTGTTTGGAGTCCATTAGGGACTCGTGATTAGGGTTTCTCACGACCCTAGGGAGGTAATAAATAGTAGCCGCCGCCCTCATTAGTTGGTGGGTTTTGTTTATTTGTAAATTAGCTTCTGCTGCTTCCTTGTATACGCGCGTGTCGACTAGATCGCCCGTCTACTTGTATCCAGAACCCCACTTAAGATTGATTCAACTGATAAGTGCGTGTTCTTCTTGTTCTGACGTATTCTTTGATTACTTGTAGGAACAAAGGCCCTCGTGGTCAGGTTGATTGTGCGCCAGCAAGATCAATAAAACTTTGGAGTCGACGTACCGATCGCTAAGGCGCATCGTCTTGGGATGGTGTAGTAGGATTGCCAACGTCTTCTCCTCCACAAATCGAACCCTCATATTCTCGTCGAAAGATCGGGAACCAAGATCCTATCATTTAGGTTGCTCGTAACTGGGAGCACGGCTATCATATAATTTTACACTTTACCCACAATAATGAGGACATGCCTAGCATTCACTCATCTTCAAATGAAAATCCACTTGATATAGCTTGTCCAATTACAAGGAGTAGAGCTAAACAATTACAGAAGGAAATTCATTCTCAGGTGAACGCTAACCTTATGTTTAATAATCAGTCTATGTTGAATTAGCCTATACTTTTGAGTTCTTGTTTAAATGTCCTTAGGAATGATGGAGTGTATGAACCAGCATGGAACTAAGATGGATTCAAGCCTCTGGACATCTGAACCAAGAAGCCTATGGTGTGCATGAATAAAATGGTGGTTCATCACCTTAGCATGTGAATTCAACCAGAAGCTAGATGACTGACATATGGTACAAATTCCAAGCATCACTGCGGACAGAATACAAAGAGTTACACGGTGTTCTATAAGTGGATGGAAGCGTTTTCATGTCTACTTTCCAGCCCATCAAACGGTTCATTATTTGGATGTTTTAATAAGGAGTTATGATCATTTTAGTAACTGCTGCCAGAAGCTGAAAAGACGCGCGAACCAGCCACGAAATCCACTAGAGGATGCGCATGCAGCCATTTACTCAAAGCTGAACGTCCCTATCTCTATATATATCTTGTACTAGACAATGCAAAGGAGGAGAGCTTATTTTTATTGAATTCAGAATACACAAACTCGAGTAGTTTTGTTTATGCGTGAGTCTTGAGAGGCTTACAATACTTGTTCTTTCGATTCCTGAGGGAGCTGTAGAACGCCAAACTGCGGTTCACCCAGTTCGTGCCTTCACGTCGATAGGGCGAGATTGCGTGGGCTGTTTTGTCGATACGTGGAAGGGTGATTGTCTCGGTAGTTTGTCACATGGACAGCCTCGTGGTGCGCTGCCTCTTCACCAGGTCACGCAGCGACAATTTATCAAGTTCGCAGATCCTACGAGAAGATCGGGCCACAACAACTTGCTACACGTGCTGCCTAGGCGTGTGCATATCATGTGGTACCAGAGCCTCTGTTTCCTCAGTAGGATTATTCTTGCTTTTGGTAGGATAGATTTTTATATACCTACTGTCCACTAATAGCCAAAAAGAAAACCTACAGCCCAAATTCATGCGTGCTACTGATTTTGTAGTTTGCTTTATCGAGTTTTAATCCTTTAAGATTTGTCTAGTTGCTGAATTGTTTTTTCTTTTCCACATCGTTCTAGTTGTTATCTTTGTTCTAATCATCAAATTGCTTGCTGCATATACCACCCATCCGACCCTTGTTTTCTACCCACCACGAATTCCCCACCTGAGTTTCTTGTTTTTGTGCTGCACCATCCATCTTAGTTAATCCTTATGCGCCCCTTTAGTTGAAGGTTGTGCTGCATTTGTCACAAAGGTTAAAAAAAAAGAGGAAAGAAGAAATAAAAAGAGAATTGTGTTCAGCACATCCAAAGGAGTTTTGGCAGGAATAAGTTTTGGTTGATGCACTTGGTGTACATCTATCCACTTCCTACATCTTGTTTCTACATCTTTGTGCATCTTTCCTTTATATTCAGCAACTTAGACTTGTGTTTTTGGATTATTATTTGGTTTTGCATCACTACATGTTTTCAGCGCATTCCACTTACATATTACCCCACCAAGCTCTACTTAAAACGCAATGTGAGTTGTTGCACCATCGTCGCTGTTACAATCACTCTTCCACTACAAATTGCAGCCCGGTTCTTGCTCTTTTCAGGGAGAGAAAGAACTTGTTTTGTCAGTGGTGAGGGAGCGATTCCACATATATTTTGTCCTATTACTTTCTTCCTTTGTTACTAACATGGCAGGAAATGAAGATTCCCCTTCTCCACTATTTCTGGTCAAGAAATTCAGGAACTGCGTGCACAAATGCAACAATTGATGCAGGGGATGCATGCACTTCAACATCACTACAGCAGCAACACGGGGAGCATCCACCTCATGATGATGAACACATTGAGGATGATGATCAACATGCCAGTGGCGGTGGTGGTGGTCGTGGCCGAGGATTCGCTACTGGTTTTGATAACTTTGAAGGTGGCCGTGGCCGAGGATTTGCTGCTGGTTTTGGTCATGCACGACATGTTCCTGTTGGGCATCCTCCTGATTTTGATGCTGAAACATTTTCAAATTATAGTGTTGAACATGGAGGTGATCCTTATGGTCGCCGTGATGCATATGATGATCATGGTGGTGACAACTTTGGCCATTTTGGAGCCTGTGGTCATCATGGTGGTCACCGTCGACGTCATCATGAACGACGTCATAATGATGATGGTTTGGGCAAGGTTAAAGTGTCCATTCCTCCATTCAGTGGCAAGGAGAATGCTGATGATTACTTTGAATGAACCAAAGTGGAGCAACTATTTAATTTATATGAATACCCTGCTGAAAAGAAGGCAAAGCTTGCAGCCATTGAGTTTAAAGGCTATGCCATAACTTGGTGGAATCAGGTCCGCACTGAATATCAAAGAGTTGGGCATGTTCCTATAACATGGGAAGACATGAAGAGGGAAATATGACGTCGTTTTGTTCCTGCATATTATTCTCGTGACCTACATTTGAAGCTGAAACGTCTTGTGCAAGGTACTCGTACTGTTGATTAATATTTTCAAGAATTGGAAATGTGTTTACATCTTACAGGGATAACTAAAGATGAGGAATCCACAATGGCCCGGTTTATGGTTGGCCTCAATAAATCCATTGCTGATAAAGTGGATATGACAAATTACACTTGTCTCACTGAGTTGGTTCATTTTGCAAAGAGGGCTGAACGGCAAGTTGCTACGTCTTACAAATACAATGCTTCATGGCATCATTCCCAATAGCAAGGGGATGTCACTCCTCAATTCCAACAGCAAGGAGCTGCAATGCCCAAATCTTCATCTCGTGGAACAAATAAATCCATTCCACTTTCTTCCAAACAATTGGATGCAAAAGGTAAAGTTGTGAGTTCAAATCAGCCCACTTCTTCTACTGCAGCCACCCAACGCAAGACAAGCAAGATTGAGTGTTTTAAGTGTGGTGGTCATGGGCATAAACAAGCTGAATGTCCCAATCATCGTACTATTATTGCCCTTGCTGATGGTTCTTATGATTCACAAAGTGAAGAGGAGGACAAGTTTACCAATGTATTTGCAGATTTTAATCTTGACACTTGCGAGTGTTCAGCAAAAGATGGTACATTTGAGCTAGGTCTGAATTTCATAGCGATTCAACCTATTGCAACTTTTGCTCCCAATGACATGTTACAAGATGTTATTTCTCCATCTTCTGATGAGATTACTAGTGCTGATTTTGATGAGTTGCTTGCTGATTTCCTTGCTTTCGAGCCTTCTACAATGAATACACCATCTCTTTCTTTCGTGGTTAGGAGAGTTCTTTCCACTCAGTTTGTTGCTGCTGAACAAAGACAACGTCATAATTTATTTCAGTACCGATGCAAAGTGCAAGGCCAAGTGTGCCGTTTCATCATAGATGGTGGGAGCTGCAATAATATTGTTAGTGCTTTGCTAGTTGAGAAGCTTGGTTTGCAGCCACGTCGCCATCCAAATTCGTACCATATGCAATGGCTGAATAATTCCAGGACAGTTAAGGTTTCAGCCATGATTCGTTTGTCATTTTCCATTGGTGGTTATCATGGAGAGTTGGATTGTAATATTGTCCCCATGCAAGCATGCCATTTGCTGCTTCGGCCCTGGCAATTTGATGTGGACTCGGTGCATTTTGGACGGTCTAAAAAATACACTTTCATTCACAATGACAAGAAGGTGGTTCTTGTTCCATTATCTCTAGAGGAGATACATACTTCAGATATGGCTTGCAAGAAAAGAGAGGAATCAGACAAAAGAAAATTGAGCGAGACCCTTAACCCAAGTAAGGGAGAGAGTTCTAACCCGTCCAGCCACATAAAGCCTCATGCCAATCCTAAACATCCACGCCACACTGAATGTCTTTCTGTGAGCAAGAGTGATTTGAGAGAAGTGAGAGGCACCACAACACCATTCTTTGTGCTCTTGCACAAGGAGATCTCACTTTCAACTCACGATTTACCTTCATCGCTGCCTAGTGTTGCTCTTGATCTCTTACATGACTTCAAAGATATTTTTCCCGATGAGATACCAGCTGGACTTCCTACACTCCGTGGAATTGAGCATCATATTGATTTGGTACCAAGTGCTTCGCTTCCAAATCGTCCAACCTACCCCACCAATCCTGAAGAAACAAAGGAAATTCAGCGATAGGTAAAAGAGCTTTTGGACAAAGGGTATGTTCGTGAATCCTTATCACCATGTGCAGTTCCCGTTCTTTTAGTTCCAAAGAAAGATGGCTCTTGGCGCATGTGTGTTGATTGTCGTACTATCAATGCTATAACTATTCGATATTGCCATCCCATTCCACAACTTGATGACATGTTAGATGAATTGAGTGGTTCTATCATTTTCACCAAGATAGATTTGCGTAGTGGTTATCATCAAATCCGCATGAAACTTGGTGATGAATGGAAAACAGCATTCAAAACTAAATTTGGTCTCCATGAATGGCTTGTGATGCCATTTGGCTTGACAAATGCTCCTTCAACTTTTATGCGCTTAATGAATCATGTTTTACGAGCTTTCATTGGCAAGTTTGTAGTTATTTATTTTGATGATATTCTGATCTGTAGCAAATCATTTGATGAACATCTTGATCATATCCATCAAGTACTTGCTGTTTTGAGGGAAGAGAAATTGTATGGCAACATTGCTAAGTGCACCTTTTGCATAGACCGTGTTGTTTTCCTTGGCTTTGTTGTTTCCGCAAATGGTATTCAGGTTGATGAAGAGAAGGTTAAAGCAATAAAGGATTGGCCTACACCGGTAAATGTGAGCCAAGTTCGAAGCTTTCATGGTCTTGCAAGTTTCTATAGGAATTTTGTCAAAGATTTCAGCACTTTCGCTGCACCACTTAACAATCTCACAAAGAAGGATGTTCTATTCAAATGGGGACATGACGAAGACCAAGCATTTCAAACGCTGAAAAGAAAGCTTTGTGAAGAACCGCTGCTGCAACTTCCTGATTTTGGTAAGACATTTGAGATTGAATGTGATGCAAGTGGTATTGGCATAGGAGGTGTACTGCTGCAAGAAGATAAACTCGTTGCCCACTTTTCTGAAAAGCTAAATGGTCCACATCTGAATTACTCAGTTTATGACAAGGAGCTTTATGCGTTAGTTCGCGTTTTGGAAGTTTGGCAACATTACTTGTTACCTAAAGAATTTGTAATTCATTCTGATCATGAAGCTTTGAAATATCTTAAAAGTCAAGGCAAGCTGAACCGTCGACATGCTAAATGGATTGAGTTCATTGAAACGTTTTCCTATGTTGTCAAACATAAGCGTGGTAAAGATAACATTGTTGTCGATGCCTTGTCTAGAAGATGTGCGTTGAGTTATGTTGGAATATTTGGGCCTAGGCCCAACTATTCTCTATTGAATTCCAAAGGTGTAAAGGAGGCATTAATTCCACATTGATTATTTGAGGAGAGTAACACTTATTTATAAGGGAAACTATTTTCTATGTGTGGAATATGTGAGAGAAGGATGGCTATAGCAACAAACAAATCACACGCACGCGCGCGTGTGTATTCTCGTATTCGCGTATTTTCGCGTGAGTTAACGCGTGACTTGTGACTTGCGACGTGGTGACTGGCGTAGTAAATCTGTTCTCTCTCTTTTTGATAAAACTGACACTAATATGACTTTAATTTGCTGCAATTCGTGGCACTTTATGAGTCAGTTTCTGGAAAATAATGGTATGCAGTAACTGACGCAATTATGCTGCAAATACTTAAGTTTATTGTCTTCAGTTACTAGAGCCTAATTGTGCTGCTTTACTGTATACTTAATTCTTTCAGTTACTTGAGTCTGTCACTATATATACAGAATAAGTGCTTTCATTCTAAAAAACAGAGGTTAACAGACTCACTAGTCCACTGTGTTGAGCATCAGCTACACACTAGTCCATCCCTCCCGTCGGCGTGTCACTGGTGTGTGGGAGAGCAGTGTCTCCGAAACCACGTCCCAGTGAAGAATCTGCACGTATTGGGGTGAATCAAGTTTTTGGGTAGCGTTGGCGCGACTGCTCGATAGAAGATCTGCTTCATCTACAATCTTCTTCACACACCCCTCTCGTCATTTTTCAAGCTAGAAGCGTCAGTACCGTAAATAAAGATGAGTTTTCTACGCATGAATATGATAGATATAATCTGCTTTATTTGCATGTTGGTGTTCATGTTCTGTGGACTATCTATCATGCGTACTGTTGTAATTTTAGCAATTAATTTTGTCTCTAAAGTGCATTGTTTTCTAACAATCCAAAAACCTGATAGGCACTTTAAGATGGGTAATAGCTTTGCTGATGCGATGAAACCTGAGAAGTTCGCTGGTTCAAACTTTAAGAGATGGGCTACAAAACTTGACTTGTGGCTCACTACTATGGACATATCTTATGTTCTAAAGTCTGTAGATCGACCCATGACTGTTGAAAAACAGGCTGAGTTTGATAAAGCTAATGTGATGACAGTGGGTTGTATTTTAAGTGTGCTGTCCGACAAACTGTGTGATGTTTATATGACTCATAAGAGCGCAAAAGAGCTCTGGGAGGCCATCGAACACAAGTACGGTGCGTCGGATGCTGGACATGAGTTGTATGTCATGGAGCGCTATCACGATTTTAAGATGGCAGACAACCATTCAGTGGTTGAGCAGGCTCATGAAATACACTTATTATTGCAGAGCTCCAACAACTTGGACTAAATTTGCCTGATCGATTTGTGGCTGGGGGCATTACTGCCAAATTACCTCCATCTTGGAGGGGATTTGCCACATCTCTGAAACATAAGAGACATAACATTTGCGTTGAGGATTTGTTGGCTTCTCTTGATGTGGAGGAGAAAGCTCGGGCAAAAGATGGTGCGTCCAAGGTGCATGAAGGACAGTCCAGTGCTAATGTCATGCAGCATGCTGGACCAAAGAAAGGGAAAAATAAAGTTGTGCACACCACCAACTTCAAGAGAAAGGAGAAGAAGAAGATAAATATGGATGAGGTTGAATGCTATGTCTGTGGCAAGGTTGGGCATTTTGCCAAAAAATGCACAGACAGGAAAGGCAAGAAAACTCAGCAAAAATCTGCCAACATGGTTATTAGCGATGCTGGAACAGCAGGGTATGGTAATACATATACTGTTTTAACAACATGTCAACCTACTGAATGGTGGATTGATACATGAGTTAATATTCATGTTTGTGCTGATGTATCTATGTTTTCTTCCTATCAGGCTACCCACGGTGCCTCCGTCCAGATGGAAAACGGCTCACGTGCTTCTGTTCATGGTGTTGGTACGGTCAGTCTGAAGTTCACTTTGGGAAAGACCGTGCAGCTGAAGAACGTGCAGCATGCCCCCTCAATAAATAAAAATCTTGTCAGTGGCTCTTTGTTGTGTCAAGACGGATTTAAGTTGGTGTTTGAGTCTAATAAAGTAGTCGTGTCAAAATGTGAACTCTTTATTGGTAAAGGCTATGACAGCGGAGGCTTGTTCCGTTTTTCCCTTTCACATTCTAGTAGCTTTGTGGTAAATTTTTTGAATAAAGATGATGAAGCGAGTGTTTGGCACTCGTGTTTATGTCATATAAATTTTAGATGCATCTCACGGCTATCTACCTTGAATTTAATTCCTAAAATTCCTATAGTGAAAGGTTCCAAGTGTCAAGCTTGTGTGCAAGCTAAATAGCCAAGAAAACCTCACTTTGCTATTGATGAACGAAATACAACACTTTTGGAACTCATTCATTACAACCTTTGTGAAATGAATGGCATATTAACTAAGGGAGAAAACAAATACTTAATGACATTTATTGACGATTCAACTCGTTACTGTTATGTGTATTTACTTAAATCAAAGGATGAGGTATTAGATCACTTTAAAATCTATAAGGTTGAGGTTGAGAATCAACTAGAAAGGAAAATCAAGAGAATTAGATCTGATCGTGGGGGAGAGTATTTCTCCAATGAGTTCACCCAATTTTGTGTTGAGAATGGAGTTGTACATGAAAGAACACCACCCTACTCACCTCAATCAAATGGGGTTGCCGAGAGGAAAAACCGCACTTTAACAGACTTGGTGAATGCCATGTTATATACTGTTGGTTTATCTAAGGAATGGTGGGGGGAGGCAGTTTTGACTGCAAACAATGTACTAAATAAAGTTCCCACTAAAAATAGTGAGAAAACTCCATATGAAGGCTGGAAAGGAAGAAAACCATCTCTTTCTTACCTGTGCACATGGGGGTGTTTGGCTATGGTAAATATACCAATAGTTAAAAAGTGTAAACTCAGACCTAATATTGTTGATTGCATCTTTATTGGCTATGCTTCGAATAGTCCTGCTTATAGATTTTTAGTAATCAGATCTGATTCACCACTTGTACTATTTGATATAATAGTTGAATCCAGAGATGCCACGTTTTTTGAAAGTATTTTTCCTATGAATGATGCACGTAATTCATATGGTCATACGCATGACACAAATTATCCTTCATTCGAAACCTTAGAACAACCTCTTCTTACACCATCAGAAAATCTATTACAGCCGTATGACAGAGAAAACAATAAAACAGCTCATAGAATGAGCAAGAGACAGAGGATCCCAAAATCCTTTGGTGATGATTTCATAGTTTACCTTGTGGATGATACACCCAGATCCATCCAAGAGGCGTTTGCATCTCCTGATACAAACGATTGGAAGGAAGCAGTTTGTAGTGAGATAGAATCCATCATGACTAACGGAACATGGGATGTAGTGGATCGTCCATTCGATTGTAAAACGATTGGCTGTAAGTGGGTGTTCAAGAAAAAGCTTAGGTCTGATGATACTATTGAGAAGTACAAGGCTAGGCTAGTGGCAAAAGGTTATACACAAAAATAAGGAGAAGACTTCTTTGATACTTACTCACCCGTTGCTAGAATGACAACAATTCGGGTACTTCTTTCTTTGGCTGCCTCACACGGTCTTTTAGTCCATCAAATGGATGTGAAGACAGCTTTCCTTAATGGAGAGTTAGATGAGGAGATTTATATGGATCAGCCAGAAGGATTTGAGATACCCGGTCAAGAGAATAAGGTGTGTAAGTTAAAGAAATCTTTATACGGTCTTAAACAGGCACCAAAGCAGTGGCATGAGACATTTGATAGTACCATGACACAAGCAGGCTTTGTTGTCAACGAGGCTAATAAATGTGTATATTATCTATATGGTGGGGGTAGAGGAGTGATCATGTGTTTATATGTAGATGACATATTAATTTTTGGAACTGATATTGATGTGATAAATGAGGTAAAATCTTTTCTGTTCCAAAAATTTGATATGAAAGACTTAGGGGAGGCTGATGTTATCTTAAACGTCAAGCTGATAAGAAATGAGAATAGGATTACTCTGTTACAGTCCCATTATGTTGAGAAGGTCTTGAGCCGTTTTGGCTATTTGTACAGCAAGCCTTCACCAACACCATACGATCCTAGTATAATTCTTCAGAAGAATAAAAGACTAGGAAGAGACCAACTGAGATATTCTCATATTATTGGTTCGCTCATGTACCTAGCTGGTGCTACTCGACCTGACATTTCCTTCGCGGTTAGCAAATTGAGCCGGTTTACTGCTAACCCAGGAGATGATCATTGGCGCGCGCTTGAGCGAGTTATGCGCTATTTATGTGGTATAATGAGCTATGGACTTCACTATATAGGATACCCCAAAGTTTTAGAGGGTTATAGTGATTCCAATTGGATTTCTGAGCTGATGAGATAAAGGCAACAAGTGGTTATGTCTTTACTCTTTGAGGAGCAGCTGTCTCATGGAGGTCTTGTAAACAAACTATTTTGATGAGATCAACCATGGAGGCAGAGCTTACAGCATTAGATACAACTTGTGTAGAAGCAGAGTGGGTGAAGGAACTTTTGATGGATTTACCAGTGGTGGAAAAACCAATTCCTCCAATTCTTATGTACTGTGACAATCAAACAGTTCTTGCGAAGGTGTCAAGTACAAAGGATAATATGAAATCCTCAAGACATGTGAAAAGACGGTTAAAATCTATCAGAAAATTTAGAAACTTCGGAGTGATAGCCATTGATTATGTTCAAACGGCGAAAAATCTAGCAGATCTGTTTACAAAAGGTCTATCAAGAAATGTGATAGATAGTGCATCGAAGGAGATGGGATTGAGACCCACGTGAGTTATACACAGCTGTAACCCAAACCTATGTGATCGGAGATCGCGTGAATTAGAATTTGGGAAGAACAAGCTGTATGTATAACTAGGAGAGTATATAACTATGTAGTACTCACTCTAGTGAAGATGCGACACTCTCCATTCTGTAAGGAAGGCTGACTTTAAGTCTTAATGTGTTCAAAGACTATAGTGCGAGATACTGTCCTATAGAGTATTCTTGTATAAACACACCTATATGAGTTGACTGTTGATCACAGTCTGTGAGATTTGGGAATTCTATAAGAAGCTCATGAAAGAGACACAGGAGTATGACTTATAGGCTCCACCCGAGGACTGACCCAATAGACGCCTAGTATCAGTTTGGTCTTTAAATGAAACCACCTCGCGCAAAACTACCAATTCAAGGCATAGTCCATTGTGTAGTTGTGAGTTGGCAGATTTTTTAGATCTAGATGGATGTTCAACCGAATAGGTCTCCATCGTTAAACTGATATATCAAATAACATTGTGGACATATGACAAATAGTGTCAGCTATGCCTTTGGAATTTGGTGGGGATTGTTGGAATATTTGGGCCTAGGCCCAACTATTCTCTATTGAATTCCAAAGGTGTAAAGGAGGCATTAATCCCATATTGACTATTTGAGGAGAGTAGCACTTATTTATAAGGGAAGCTATTTTCTATGTGTGGAATATGTGAGAGAAGGATGGCTATAGCCACAAACAAATCACACGCACGCGCGCACGCGTATTCGCGTATTTGCGTATTTTCGCGTGAGTTAACGCGTGACTTGTGACTTGCAACGTGGTGACTGGCGTAGTAAATCTGTTCTCTCTCTTTTTGATAAAACTGACACTAATATGACTTTAATTTGCTGTAATTCGTGGCACTTTATGAGTCAGTTTCTTGAAAATAATGGTATGTAGTAACTGACGCAATTATGTTGCAAATACTGAAGTTTATTGTCTTCAGTTACTAGAGCCTAGTTGTGCTACTTTACTGTATACTTAATTCTTTTAGTTACTAGAGTCTGTCACTACATATACAGAATGAGTGCTTTCATTCTAAAAAACAGAGGTGAATAGACTCACTAGTCCACTGTGTTGAGCGTCAGCTACAGACCAGTCCACCCCTCCCGTCGGTGTGTCACTGACGTGTGGGAGAGCAGTGTCTCCAAAACCACGTCTCAGTGAAGAATCTGCATGGATTGGGGCGAATTAGGTTTTTGGGTAGCGTTCGCGCGACTGCTCGATAGAAGATCTGCTTCATCTACAGTCTTCTTCACACACTCCTCTCGTCATTTTTCAAGCTGGAAGTGTCAGCACTGTAAGTAAAGATGAGTTTTCTATGCATTAATATAATAGATATAATCTGCTTTATTTTCATGTTGGTGCTCATGTTCTGTGGACTATCCGTCATGCGTACTGTTGTAATTTTAGGAATTAATTTTGTCTCTAAAGTGCATTGTTTTCTAACAAGTTACACAACTAGATACAAAAGTGCTTGGTTTGGAATCCATTAAAACACTTTTATGCTGCTGATGCTGATTTTAAAGAACCTTTCTCTCGTTGCATTGATGGAAAAGGTTGGGATAAATATTATACGCATGATGGCTTCTTGTTTCAGACTAACAAAATATGCATTCCAGCTTGCTTGATTCATCAAGTTCTTTTGCAGGAAGCACATGCCGGTGGACTAGCTGGTCATTTTGGTGTCAAAAAGACATTGGACATGCTCTCTGATCATTTGTTTTGGCCACATATGCGACGTGATGTCAAGCGGCACGTTGGGTGCAGCATCGTTTGCTTGAAAGCTAACTCCCGCCTCAATCCCCATGGTTTATATACTCCATTACCTATTCCACATGTACCTTGGGAAGATATACCTATGGACTTTGTTCTGGGGTTACCTCGGTCTCAGAGGTGGAGGGATTCTAACTTTGTTGTTATAGATAGCTTTTCAAAAATGGCACATTTTATCCCCTGTCATAAGAGTGATGATGCTTCACACGTTGTTGATTTGTTTTTCAGGGAGATTGTTCGTTTACATGGAGTTCCAAAGACTATTGTTTCAGACAAGGATACTAAATTTCTCAGCTACTTTTGGAAGACATTGTGGGCTAAGCTTGGCACAAAGTTATTATTTCTAACCACTTGTCATCCACAAACGGATGGCCAAACTGAAGTTGTCAACCGTACCTTGTCAACCATGTTGCGTGCTGTGTTACAAGGATGGAATACAAGGAGTTACACGGTGTTCTATAAGTGGATGGAAGCGTTTTCAAGTCTACTTTCCTGCCCATCAAATGGTTCATTATTTGGATGTTTTAATAAGGAGTTATGATCATTTTAGTAACTGCTGCCAAAAGCTGAAAAGACGCGCGAACCAGCCATGAAATCCACTAGAGCATGCGCATGCAGCCATTTACTCAAAGCTGAATGTCCCTATCTCTCTCTATATATATATATATATATCTTGTACTAGACAATGCAAAGGGGGAGAGCTTATTTTTATTGAATTCAGAATACACAAACTCGAGTAGTTTTGTTTATGCGTGAGTCTTGAGAGGCTTACAATACTTGTTCTTTCGATTCCTGAGGGAGTTGTAGAATGCCAAACTGCGGTTCACCCAGTTCGTGCCTTCACGTCTATAGGGCAAGATTTCATGGGCTGTTTCGTCGATAGGTGAAAGGGTGATTGTCTCGGTAGTTCGTTGCATGGACAGCCTCGCGGTGCGCTGCCTCTTCACCAGGTCACATAGCGACAATTTATCAAGTTCGCAGATCCTACGAGAAGATCGGGCCACAACAACTTGCTACACGTGTTGCCTAGGCGTGTGCATATCACACAAGTTCGTGATTTCATCACCTTTCAGTGACTACAAAATCTCAATTATGTCATCTCACACTTCCATCGGTGTGTGGCCAAGGGCCCCCTCTTGTGCCATTTGGATCTGAGAGCAGTCTTGCCATTATTGCAAACCCAATCAACTCCCATTACTTAAGCCTTCCATATGATCCGAACAATGCTAGCAATACACTAATTAATTGGCTAAGACGCACTCATACTTGGTCCTGTGGTGGCACTGTCATCATGGGTGGTCGCTCCACGAACCGGTTCTTAGATCTAAAACAAGCAAAACCACCAGATCATCCAACCCATTCCACATAATGGGCTTGCAATTTCTAGGTTCCATGTTGCTAAAGAGTCATTATCATCAATTCACATAGTTCATATGTTCATTAGTTCACAATGAAGCCATTTGGTTATTCCCAATCCCAATTAACTAAAGTTGAGTCGACTCTCTACATTACCTCCCAAGTGATAAGGATGGTCATACAAGTCTATTAAACACCTATTTATGGGTTTTCTCATCAATTCGACACAACCATGCAAGTTCATAATAAAAAATTTTCAAAGCAGGACAAAAATGTTCAAGGGCACTTGCCTTGCTCCGGTGGCTGGTTTGGATCGAGAGCTTCAAAGTTCTGGTGTTGAAGGTCCTCGTAAGCACCTTCTAGAGCACTTCCTTCTATTCTGCACGACAAACATGCAGAACAAGCATTACAATCAATAAATGCTCATATAGTACTCAGTATGCCATGATACGCATGAATGATGCAATTATGGTGTAATACATGTTCCTAGGTTACTACTATTTCTTAATAACTAGTTACAATTCAGTTTTATGTGTTTGAGCAAGTTTCGAGTCATTTACGAAAAAATCGGGGAAGTTTCATGATTTTTAGGAATTACAAAACCGTACTAGTATGCACATTGCTCGGACATGTCCGTTCTGGACCAAACTAGTTCGCTCGGCACCAGACAAGTCCACTATGGTCAAGGGTTTTGTGAACTTCCGAACTAGGGCATGGTCAAAATCAAGCGTGGGATCGAAACTGACGTGGAAAGTTGGATCTACGGTAGTTACCGTAAATATATTGGTCCAAAGGTCGAAGGTTTGGCATAATGCGCGAAACTTGACGTCTAGATCCATTGACGACGAATGGACAGCAAGACGTAGAAGAAGAATGTTGACATCTAAGAGTCGGTGTGAGAAAGCAGCAGAGACGACTATCTTGCTTGATCCTTCCTTTTCCTTCTTCTTCTCCTTCCTCCTCCTTCTTTTCCTTCCTTACGGTGAAAGCTTCCTCTCTCAGGAACGGCGACTCAAGATGAGGAGCAGGGCGTGGGGTTTCCTCACATGGGCATGGGTGAGAGGAGGGCTTTTGATTGTTTATATGGGGGGAGGAGTTGTGGGGTTAGGGTGAAATCCTAGTAGGAAATGGTGGGGGCGGGTTGGGGCCTTGTTAGGGTCCCACTTGGGCTCCTTGGGGGTGGGGCACAACATTCTAGGGCCCAAATAAGTCAATCACCTAATAACTCGTCGTGGAGGAAAATAGGAATCTGAGTCGAAACCCTAGAAACCAGACTAGTCCGTATGAAGGCCGGACAAGTCCGTTTTCGGCACTGTTGTCACAATGGACTAGTCTGTTGTTAAGCGAACGAGTCTGCAGCACCACAGCGAAAAAGAAGAATCGCGAACTAAAATGTGATTATCCAGACAAGTCCGGGGCTTTACAGTTTCAACATCGGATTAGTCTGTAACTATTAACGGACAAGTCCGGATGAGATTAGTAGCAAAACAAGACTAGTCCGTACTAAGTAGCGGAGAAGTCTGTTGCCATGAAGGAAACTGAAACATGCAAGAGCAGATGGATATACCGGACTAGTCCGAGGCGAGGACCAGACAAGTCCGTATCCAAAGCTGATTTTATTTGTTCTTTTGCTTCTAATTCATTTTAATCTTTTATTTTTTGTGTTTCATTATGTTAAACATGTATTAGAATGAATGCATTGCATGATGAATAAAAATGAGAGTGTTACAGGTACCTTGGCTTCTGATGGGGCAGAAACAAAGCAAGGAGGATGATGCTGTTGGTCTTCGTGATGCAGCACGAGCGCACGAAGAACAGAGATTGTTGATGCTTAGTACCGAGGAAATGAGCAGAAAACTTCATTGTAAGAAAGAGCAAGCCCAAGGAAGGGATAAGTAGGAGAAAATAACTCTTCTTGCCTTGTAGAATGGAAACAATTGCTGGCAACATGCAAACATGCAGTGGCGCCCTGTGAAGAAAAGAGCAGATGTGGTTCAACCTTGTCGAGGCTGGTATGTGGGGCCCATCGATCAGTGGTTGCTCTCCCATTGTTATACTCTCTGGTGATTTCATTCTTTTATAAAACAAACTAAAAAATACTCAGACATGGTGGCCTAGCTAAATGAAATACATGGAACCTAATTATGGACTCCAATTTGAGAATTGACCAAATTTGAATCAGATTAAAATTTGAATTTGAATTCAAATGCATTTCGATGATTTCATTGAATTAAATAGCAAATGAAGTTTAGAAATTATGAAACTTGGCATGGAGGCTAATTGAGGTATGGAAATTTAATGGTGAGTCCAAATTTTGTGTTTCACTATTTTTTGATTGAACATTGGATTTGAATTCAAATTTCCCATATTAAAGTTTGAATAAATTTATTTTCCCTTTTGCTCTTTTGATTTCTTTGGAATTTTTCCCTTGCAAAATTTATTTTCTTGAATTGTACAATTCATATTTCAATGAATACTTAATGTTTTAACAAGTTCCTAATTTTATCCTCATTTATCATCAACGTAGTTCATTGGATTTGAAATTCTAATTTCACTTAAATTTTTTAAGTTAACTATTTTGCTTTCTTTTGCTTCGCAAGTGTAGGCTCCCCCTTAAAGGAATCTCATCCCGAGGTTCTATTAAAGGGTAAAGGATGTCAACAACAAAAGTTGTCACGGGATGATAGATAAAAGTGAGTCGTTAACCAACAAAAGATGTCAAAAACTTTGAAGTTATTGGATTTGTAATACCCCTAAGGTTCCATGTTATTTGTCTATACCGTTCCTAGCCTCGAGATTTAACTACTTGAACCTGGCTTGGTTACAAGAAGTTTGAGAAATTGGTGGTCCTTGCATTACTCGAAATGATGAATCAAACAATGGCGTTATGAGTGATATGTTGTTCATAGCTCAAGATTATTTAGACACTACATGGGTGTTTGAATGGAGATACATATTCTTGCTCAAAGTTCTTAAGTAATCATGTTTCATGATGCATCACAAGTTGGATGATGTCGTGCTTATGAAATGTAATCCCATAGAAGATGCATATGGTATGATGCATTCAATTTAATGATTTGAGCCATAGTAGGTAAGGCATTCAAACGAGATGAGACGTATATCAAGATTCACAAGGCTTGATGAACTTGGTCAAGAAAGATGCTAGAAAAGGAATACACCTTGCATAACTTGACCAAGGTCATTGAATACAAGCTAAACAGATAACAAGGATGAGTGGAACTCAACTCCAATTAAAGTAGAAAATACTGTTGAGCTGAATGATTAAACTTGTCGATGAGGTTGCACTCCATGACACCTTCTAACCACAACATAGAAATGGAATTGTGGTTTAATAGAAAAGCATCAAGTTTCTCATCTCATAGTGTTCTTACTAACATTTAACATGGTTGGGCTTCCTTCAAAAGTATCAAAGAGAATAGACTTTGAAGAGAAAGTAACCAACACATAAGTAATTTGCAATGGTTGGCGGATAAGGGTGGTACATAACCTATGTCATCACAGTGGGACACAAGGTCATACCACTATTAAAGGGTGTCAAACAATCCATCAAAGAAAAGTTGATGGTAAAATGTATTATTTTTGAAGAGGTCATCTAGTACTCATAAGCATTTACTCCATGCTCCTTGTGCATACTGCCATGATGACCATACCATCAAAATTAATACTCTTAACGAACCTTTGTTGCAGCAGACTTCGGTGGAGATCATGCTAGTCATTTTCTGAAAATGATAAAGAGGTTAAAGCTACTATTATCCTCTAGAGTGAGTCAGTCAGGTATTCTGACTTTGCTCACCTAAAAATGAAGTACCTTGTTGTCACTTGATGTTGACGTCCTCTGGTGCAAAGGAGGTTTGTTACTTAAACACCAAAGTTCAATGCATGGCACTCCTTCCCCCTTAAGTTGCAGTCTAGGAGCTCTAAAGATCTCTTCATAAACTTCTATTGAAGAGGTGATGTGCAACAGTGGTCTTATACCACCAGGACATACTATCGTTGACCGATGGAAAAGCTGGTGAAGTAACTTGTCTTGATTATCCAGGGATGACTGTAATCATCTTCTGTCACAAGGTTAATTGTGATGGATAAGCTCCGCTTTGCTGAAATATCCCATGTCTCAAAAAAATGGCGCGTGCAAATCATGTTACAAGGAGTTATCAACCACTCGGCTTTTGGAAGCCCCTGTTAGTGACAAGCTTTTAGGCGAGGTAACACTCAAACTCATAGCCATGTTAGAAAAGCGTAGGATTGTCTTTGGCTACTCACTTCAAGACCTCAAAGTCATCATCACTGCTCTTTGCACCAATCCCATTCCAATTGACCCCGTGATTACCCCCTTATGGGAGCCTCAACGACGGTTAAATATTGTGATACGTGAAGTGGTCAAGAACGTATTAAACTGCTTCACGCCGGGATAATCTATCCTGTGCCTCATAGTGAGTGGGTTAGCTCAGTGCAAGTAGTGTTGAAAACAGGAGGAATGATGGTTGTTCAAAATTAGAAGAATGAATTAATTCCTGAATGAACCTTCACGAGATGGAGGATGTGCATAGATTACCAAAAATTCAACAAGGCAAATATGAAGGACCATTTTCCACTACCCTTAATCGATGAGATATTGGAACGGTTGGCAGAAAATTCCTTTTTGGTTTCCTTGAAGGATATTCAAGCTATCATCAAATTCCCATCCATCCTGATGATCAAATTAAGACCACATCCACATGTCCTTATGGAACATACACCTACCGGCGAATGCCTTTTGGATTGTGTAATGTGCCTACCTCCTTTCAAAGGTGCATGATGTCTATCTTTTCCGTCATGATTGAGGAAATCATGGAAGTTTCCATGGACGATTTCTCCGTCTATGGAAAAACTTTTGATCATTGTCTCGAAAATTTAGATGGTCTTACAAAGATACCAAGAGAAGGACCTAGTACTTAATTGGGAGAAATTCCACTTTATGATCTGTGAAAACATAGTTCTTGGACACTTACTGTCTGAGAGGGAGATAGAGGTGGACAAAGCAAAACTTGAGATTATTGATCAACTTCCACCTCTTGTCAACATTACGGAATCCATAGCTTTTTATGTCACGCGGGGTATTATCAACGATTTATTAAGTATTTCTCCAAAATTGCTAGACCCCTCGCACACCTTTTAGCTAAGGATGCTCCCTTTGATTCTGATGATGAGGGCCTTAAATCCTTTAATACACTCAAAAAGGCACTTGTCTTAGCTCTAATCATTCAACCCCTGATTGGACACTTTTATTCGAAATCATGTGTCTTGCCAGCGATTTTACTTTTGGTGCGGCCTTAGGCCAAACCAAGGATAAGAAGGATCACACCATCGCCTATGATAGCAAGACTATAACAGGAGCACAACTCAATTATGCCACTACAAAAAATGAGCTCCTGGTAGTAGTCTTTGCTATCGATAAGTTTGGGTCATATTTGATTGGAGCCAAGGTCATTGTCTACAGGGACCATACAACCTTAAAATTTTTGCTCACCCAACATGACGCTAAACCAAGGCTCATCCAATGGATCTCCTACTCCAAGAGTTTAATTTTGAGATTAAGGATAAGAAGGGAGTAGAGAATTCTGTCGCGGATCATTTCTCACGCATGGAAGTCACACAACACATGGATGTACCCATTAATGACTTTCTACATGATGAAATAATGCTCGAAGGCACC
Organism: Tuctoria greenei; assembly: GCA_036927565.1. Taxonomy (NCBI): domain Eukaryota; kingdom Viridiplantae; phylum Streptophyta; class Magnoliopsida; order Poales; family Poaceae; genus Tuctoria; species Tuctoria greenei. The sequence continues at coordinate 136,267,477 of JAYESD010000008.1, read as the reverse complement.
AAAATAATGGAAAAATGCCATGTTAGCCCATATGGACGCCATTACGTTATTTACCGTACTCAGGCAAAGATCTGCCAAGTGGATTATATTGGCCTTCTATGTATCAAGATATCAAAGAATTCATTCGCCGATGTTGGAAATGCCAAAAGCATGTGGAAATCACTGCTTGTAATGCCATGCCCCTAACATATAATCTCCAAGTTGAATTATAAAATGTGTGGGTGACTTCATGGGACCATTACCAAAGTCCTATGATTGCGAGTATATTCTGGTGGCCGTTGATTAGTGTCAAAATAGGTAGAGGTATTGCCTTGCAAAAATGCTGAATCCAAGCAAGCTAGGAAAATGTTCCATGAGATCATTTTCCCATGCTTTGCTACTCCCCGAATTTCATGAGTGATTGAGGGTCTCATTTCATTGATATGAAATTTTGGAACTTTCTAATGGATCTTGGAGTCCAACATAACATTGTTGCTCCATACCACCCACAAACAAGCAGTCAAGGGGAAACATCCAATAAGCAGATCAAAAACATTCTACAAAAGACCGTCTTGGACATGGGAACAAGTTGGAAGTATAAACTACCCGTGCATTGTGGGCATGCCAAACTGCCTACAAGACACCCATTGGCTTATCTCCGTTCAAACTTGTCTATTGGAAAACTTACCATCTCCCCGTAGAATTGGACCATGGAGCTCGTTTGGCCATCAAAAGGTGGAACATGAATCTTATCCAGGCCAAAAAGCACTATTTGAGGAAAGTTTTCGAACTTGAATGGAGCGATAAGGCATATCATAGTATAAGGAGAGAACTAAAAGATGGCACGAGAGAAGGATTACGCCAAAAGAGTTTAAGCCTAGAGATAAAGTCCTCTTTTACTCCAGGTAAAGCTCTTTGGACATGGGAAATTACGAAGTAAATGGAAAGGACCTTTTATCATGATAGAAACATCATCTAATGGAGCCATCACACTCCAAGATGAAGAAGGCCATCTATTTAGGGTGAATGGACACCATCTAAAAATCTTCCTAGATTCTTACGAGGATTTGGAAAAGGAAGTTGATGTGATAAATTTAATCAATTTCACACCATTCTTCCAAATTCCAAATAACTAAGTGGACCCATTATGAAGGTATTCCATATGGCCCACGGAGATGTCCCGCAAAACAGCAGCCCAAATGGGTCCATCCCACGTCGATCGAACCCTAGGTTTGCCCAACCTGGTTGGTGCCATCTTGGTTCAGTTTTCGCAGGTTATCTCCTCCGTGTTGTCCCAACAGAACCCTCGGTGCGACAGATTGAATCTATGCTTTAGCTAGATTAAAAATCCATGAACAAGGCGGTATACTTGCACCATTCCAAAAAGAAACACCCTCTTCCATCTTCCACCAATTCCCATCTACCATTGTCGGCAAAGACATCGTGCATAATGCATCCTCTGGCACCACATTCAACCTTAGTAGGGATCCTACACCGGCCAATGACGGAGCCACTAGGCCACTGAATCCATTATGGCTTTGGATGTGGCACCGCTCACCGTGATCCGGGCACTTGGGACATCCCGTGGGCTGTTGGTATTTCTTAACATCCATAGTTCATCCTAGCAGTCGAGGCTAGTTCTGCAGAGGCACTAGGCTAACCTAAGCCAAAACAATATCTGTTTTGTAAGGGCATAGAAAGTACCTCTATAGCATTTCACCCAAGAGTATTCCCTAGGGTATCATTTTTGATTTATCCCAAAGGAAGGCAAGGTAAGAGTGGCAAGGTTAAAGGAAGTGTATGGTGTTCTAGTGAGGGGTCTAGTAGGATGGGTAAATGATCTAGTGGGGGTAGTGTGACACACACCTAATCAAACTACTCTAAGGAGTAAAAATATCCTAGTGAAGGTCAAGTTAGAGATGAAGCTACTCCTACCGTGCTTTTAATTACTCATATACATATCCTATTAGTGTACATATGGGTATGCTACTGATGAAACTAGGGATTAGTAGTCCAATACATCAGACATTGGGTTATACCTGACAGCATCAGAATAATTCCGGCCAAGAGCCTGTAGTGGAGCCGAACATGGGGGATTACAAAGGACAGACAGGATTGTCACCACCAACCGCCTACCCCTACAACACGTGGGTCTACGAGACATCCAACACTACTTAAATATCTAAGCACCACGCTTACATGTTAAGTAAATACTTAAAGATTTCGGATATAAATACCATCATATGGTAATGACTAACCTAAACATCGTTGAACCAATGTTGGAACCAAGCACTAGCATATTCATATTAACATAATCATATTATTACTTAATTAGACTATAGTGGTGGTGTATGATGTTTATGATAACAGGATAGCATTATGACTATACCATAATAACATAGAATACATAGACTCCACAATCAAAATAGAAACGCTTTGTCGAAGTATATGAATAAATAAAGACTAATAATATCATTATCATAAAGCAAAAAGTCACAAAATAAAGAAAACATACATGAGCCATACCATCCCCAATTTGGACTTGGGCTGGAGGCTCCTCTCTACAGCCTAATCTCCACTAAGGAACTAGGAGAGAACTAGTGTATACAAGAGAGAATACTTGAGTGGTATGTGTGTGAAGTGAGGCCTTCCCCCTATTTATACATGGAGTAGGCGTTTCCCGCCACCAAAACTGCGCGAATCAGTCACCACTACCTTCAAGGCACCATAGTAGAGTGCCACATGTCGGCTGGTGGATTTTGGCGCCCAGACAAAGTCGGTCGAGCCAGAGGGTCGGTGTTGACCGCTCCTAAGAAATACTAACAAATCATCCCCGGCAACGGCGCCAGAAATGCTTGTTGACGTTTCTTATGTCACAGATCATCTATCGAAAGAGATAAGGTCCATAAGTGCACGAAAACTATCGTGTACCATTTCACCCAAGAGTGTCGTATTTATTTCAAAGGAAAACAATGGAGTAAAGTAGACACTGATCAATTATCAAGATAGGGGTAAGTTGAAAATATGAGTAGTGTGACACACACCTAAGCAATCTATTCTAAGGGGTAAAAGGGTCCTAATGGAGATTAGATTAAGAGTTGGGGAGTTACTCCTACAATTCTTCTAATATACGTATACATAGCCAAGGTTAGATATTAATGAGCATGTAAATGGTGAATACTTATGCTAAGTTCTTCAAAATATCGGGCACGGGTTTACCCCTAGCAAAACTAGGACGACTCCCGCTAAGAGCATGTGGTGTAGCCGAATGTGGAGGATTACAAAGGACAGATAGAATTGTCACCACCTACTGCCTACCTCTTCAATATGTGGGTCTACGAGACATCCAATGCTACTTAACTACCCGAGCACCATGCTAGCATATTAAGCAAATACCATACAAGCCGCGACACAAGGCATCCTAAGGCAATGCAATAAATCATCGTTGAACCAATGTTGAGACATAACATAAGTTATTTGTATTAACATGATCATATCATAACTACTTAGACTATAGTGGGGGTTTATAGTATTTATGATGATAGTACAATGACATTAAGGCATGATCATAAAGACTATTCCTACCACATACAAGGAATCCACAATCAAACAAGAAACGCTTTATCCAAGTATAAATAAAAGAAGACTAAAGATAATATCTTTATTATGCATAAAGTCACAAATATAAGAAAAGATACATGAGCCATACCTTTCCCAACTTGGACTTGGGACTAGATGCTCTCCTCTCTATAGACTAACTCCACTAAGAACTAAGAGAACTAGTGTATACAATAGAATGATGCTCAAGTGATGTATGTTGAAGCGAGGGGTGAGGGGTCCTATTTATATGTGGTGAAGGGTCGGTTCCGCTACCAAAAGCGTGTGAATCAGTCATCAATGACTTCTTCAAGCCGGGAAGAGCCAACACATGGAAACTGACCGGGTTTGGAACCAGGAAGGGGTCGGCCGAGCCACCGGGTCATAGTTTTCACATTTTCTAAAGCTCTTACTTATAGCAATGCAAGTGATATAAATACACTATATGGATCCCTTCATCTTGTAAAATTTCTAACCATCATAGTTTTTTACACAAGAGCAAATGTTATCATTTGGATCACGACAAACAAGATTCTCAATTTTATCTTCCTGAACATTTTTAACTTCTTGTCTGGAAATTTGAAATTTGGTGATCCATGCATGAATGAATTTCAAATGAAAATAATGGACATCACTATTCCTAGGTTGCTACATGGTATTCAACCATTAAATAATTCCGTAAGCATTACCTAGGTAGAAAATGTCTAAGTCAATTTTAGCAATGCTTATCAAATTCTAGGTACTTGTTTAAATTTATTTCTAAGTAAGGTGACATTCCTTTTTGAAGAATCAAAAAGAGCAATACCAATACTTACTCTCATGAGGATGCATAAGAATTGAATGATGAGAAGGTGTAAACCTTCCTTACCAATGTAAGCAAAAATCATTCAATCCTAATGTAATTCCAACGACGGAAAATTTTAAACTTGTACCTCCATTCAAGATTGGTCCGGGTTGAAGGTCGTTGTATGAGAAACTCAGGACCATGAGTTTTTTTGTAGCCTTCATGTTCAATGTCTTATGCCAAGTTGAGGTTGGAGTTGAGCTTCATCTTGTTCCTCCATTGGACCACCATCTTGAGCATTCCTACACCATGGACTCAAAGCGAGATCGATGGAGGGATATGCGCTTGATGAGGCCTTCCAACCTCTTTACAAATTTTGTCCTAACTGCACTAAAATCAAGAAAAACAAAACAACTCAAAAACGGGTTACGTTAGCTCAAAAGCAAGTTGTACCCTTTGTCAAATTGTTTTGCCCAACATGAAACAACTTGCAAATACAATGAATATTAAGGGAAATATTTTTGGCTTTTAATTATGAAGATCAATTCAAGTGGTTATGCCCAAGGTTCATATCCAAATAAATTTATTTCCTAATTCAAAATTTTAGTTTTATGATGGTTGGAAATTTTACTTTCCAACATGCAAGTGTGAAAATTCAAACATGTTAAATGCAAATGCAAAGGTTGATGGGGAATTCAGATATGCAATAAATCAAATATGAAATAACTACCAATTAATATTGGCAAGGAGTCGCCAAATTTTTGAAGTCCGATGAGTGGGACTTACCTTCGTCCTGTTTAGTGCGATGATTTATTGTCTAATCCCAGAGTTGAAGATGTGGACAACTTCTCCTGCTTGAAATGCCAAATCTCCTTTGGCATGTTAGTTGGACATGAGGACCACATGGTGACCTTAGCCTCTCCATCGTCTTGATGAAGACTTGTTGGTGTAGTGACGGCTTTTCTTTCTTGAAGATATTCTTTTAAGAGCAGGGTGAGGCTTGTCCTTCTTTAGGGGTGTCACTTCGACCTTCTTGATATTCCTTAAGGTTAACCCATACTTTGATCATGGATCAAAATCTTCCTTGGGCATGATGACATGTGGACTCCACAATCAAATAAGAAATGCTTCATCCACAATGTCCCTTGCCCTAGGTTGCATGGGCTTGGCCGAAGGGTAGGAATCCCATCAAGTGATTGTGGGATATCTTGGATCTTGAATGCTCTTTTAAGTTTCTTGTCCTTGGCCAAGAGCTTTATGTAAATGTTGTCTTCATTTCATGCTTGGCCATGGACAAGATACTTCAAGGTAGGCTAGTTAAACTTAAATCTCTTGAAATCCCCATAGCCTCCTTGATTACAAGGGTGATGTTGATTCCACCCTTGACCTTCTTGTGAATGATAGCCATTAGAGTTGTGTTTGAAAGGAGAAATCCTCATTCGTCTTGGGGAAATGATTCCCCAAGTGGGCCATGTTGACATGGATTTTCACAAATCATGTGAATATCCATGGCTTGGATCATCCAAACATTTCTCCATTGGCTTGATCTTCATGATACTTCAATGGGAGGTGTAGTTCCTTAGCTAGCATTTCCACCTTGTTAAATGGTGTGCATGCCAAGTTAAGGGAATTAGAACATTCTTCAATCCACCCCTTGAGTAGAGACCATATTCTCATCCATGATGAATGAGAATAGGACTCATTCAGCTCCATCACAAAAGTGGTCATAGATTGATGGACCAACCCATGACATGAATGTTGGATGAGGAGCCAACTATCCACCCCATGATGGAGGCAAACCAAGAAGAACTCTTGGAGCCTCCCCCAAGCTTGTAGATGGATGACTTTGGCTCCTACTGGAAGCTGAAATTCTTCCGCGAAAGGCGATGGTGTTGCCTAGCGGATATTTGGTGAGCTACGCCATGAATCATATTGCAGTTGAGCACTTGCATCCTCGTTGGCCATCCCATGAAATGGGTTAGCCAACACTACCCTATTTTTACACAAAAGGAGAAAATAAAAAAGGGTAATCCTGTCTAATAACTATTAGTACCTATAACTTAATAACAAGTGATAGCTATCTTTCACTTCCTTTGCCTTCCCCGGCAACGGTGTCAAAAATGCTTGTTGATGGCTCCTAAGAAACACTAACAAATCATCCCCGACAATGGCACCAGAAATGCTTGTTGACGTTTCTACATCACAGATCCTCTCACGTGTAATATTTCACCCAAGAGTATTCCCAAGGGTATTGTATTTATCCCAAAGGAAGGCAATTGAGTAAAGTAGACACTATTCTTATGATCAAGCTATGGGATACTAATCAATTATCAAGACAGGGGTAAGTTGATAATATGGGTAGTGTGACACACACCTAAGCAATCTATTCTAAGGGGTAAATGGGTCCTAATGGAGATTAGACTAAGAGTTGGGGAGTTACTCCTACAATGCTTCTAATATACAAATACATAGCCTAGGTTAGATATTAATGAGCATATCAATGGTGAATACTTATGTTAAGTTGTTTAACATATTGGGCACGGGTTTACCCCTAAAAATACTAGGACAACTCCCGCCAAGAGCCTGTGGTATAGCCAAACGTGGAGGTTTACAAAGGACAGATAGGACTGTCACCACTACTGCCTACCTCTTCAATCTGTAGGTCTACGAGACATGCAACGTTACTTAACTACCCTTGCACCATGCTATCATATTAAGTAAATACCTTAAGACCTGTGGCAAATCCATCCTAAGTCAATGAATTAAATCATCGTTGAACCAATGTTAAGACATAACATAAGTTATTTATATTAACATGATCATATTATAACTACTTAGACTATAGTGGGGGTTTATAGTGTTTATGATGAAAGTATAATGACATTAAAGCATGATCAAAAAAACTATTCCTACCACATACATGGAATCCACAATCAAACAAGAAACGCTTCATCCAAGTATATGAATAAAAGAAGACTAAACATAATATCTTTATTATGCATAAAGTCACAAATATAAGAAAAAAATACATGAGCCATACCTTTCCCAACTTGGACTTGGGACTAGAGGCTCTCCTCTCTATAGCCTAACTCCACTAAGCACTTAGAGAACTAGTGTATACAATAGAATGATGCTCAAGTGGTGTGTGTATCGAAGTTGGGGTGAGAGGTCCTATTTATAGGTGGAGAAAGGTCGGTTCCCGCCACCAAAAGTGTGTGAATCAGACATCAGTGACTTCTTCAAGCCAAGAGGAGCCAACACATGGAAGCTGACTGGTTTTGGCGCCAGGAAGGGGTCAGCCGACCTGGTCCTGGCTCCAAACGGCATGTGCTTTATCCAGGTGGCTTCCAGTTGGGTCCCATTGACTGATATAGGGTGTACACTGTTGGATGGCCTCGGATACTTCTGTTTATGCACCATTTGATCCATGTGGTGCCACATGTTGGTGCTTGATTAGTTGGGATGATATTTTATAGGATCTATCCCCTTGTTTCACTTCAATTCTGTATAAAATACCTGCATGCACCAATTTCTCCAAGGACAAGAGATATGCACACGCCTAGGCTGCACGTGTAGCAAGTTGTTGTGGCCTGATCTTCTCGTAGGATCTGCGAACTTGATAAATTGTCGCTGCATGACCTGGTGAAGAGGCAGCGTACTGCGAGGCTGTCCACGCGACGAACTACTGAGACAATCACCCTTCCACGTATCGACGAAACAGCCCATGCAATCACACCCTATAGACGTGAAGGCACGAACTGGGTGAACCGCAGTTCGGCGTTCTACAACTCCCTCGGGAATCGAGAGAACAAGTATTGTAAGCCTCTCAAGACTCACGCATAAACAAAATTCCTCGAGTTTGTGTATTCTGAATTCAATAAAAATAAGCTCTCCCCCTTTGCATTGTCTAGTACAAGATATATATAGAGATAGGGACGTTCAACTTTGAGTAAATGGCTGCATGTGCATGCTCTAGTGGATTTCGTGGCTGGTTCGCGCGTCTTTTCAGCTTCTGGCAGCAGTTACTAAAATAATCATAACTCCTTATTAAAACATCCAAATAATGAACCGTTTGATGGGCTGGAAAGTAGACTTGAAAACGCTTCCATCCACTTATAGAACACCGTGTAACTCCTTGTATTCTGTCCGCAGTGATGCTTGGAATTCATATAATATGTCAGTCATCTAGCTTCTGGTTGCATTCACATGCTAAGGTGATGAATCACCATTTTATTCATGCACACCATAGGATCCTTGGTTCAGATGTCCAGAGGCTTGAATCCATCTTGATTCCATGCTGGTTCATACACTCCATCATTCCTAAGGACATTGAAACAAGAACTCAAAAGTATAGGCTCATTCAACATAGACTGAATTTTAAACATAAGGTTAGCGTTCACCTGAGAATGAATTTCCTTCTGCAATTGTTTAGCTCTACTCCTTGTAATTGGACCAGCTATATCAAGTGGATTTTAATTTGAAGATGAGTGAATGCTAGGCATGTCCTCATTAGCCTCCCCCTCTTGAGAAGGAGTCGTCCTTGACTCAGGCTCACCAACAAATGGAAGCAAGTCTTTGAGATTGAATGTTGTACTCACATTGGAATATTTAGGTGGAAGCTCAATTTTGTAAGCATTATCATTTATCTTTTGGATAAACCTTGAACGGACCATCACCCCGAGGAGATAACTTACTCTTACGCTGTTGGGGAAAGCGACCCTTTCGTAGATGCAACCATACAAGATCTCCTGGCTGAAATGTAACCTTCATCTTACCTTTGTTTGCTTGTTTGCATATTGTGCTGATTTCTTCTCAATATTCTTTCTTGTCTCCGCATGTAACCCCTTGATAAAGTCTGATCTTTTGTGGCATCTAAGTTAACTTGTTCCTGTAATGGTAAAGGCAAAATCCATGGGAGTATGCGGTTTAAACCCATAAACTATTTCAAATGGACAAAAGTTTGTTGTGGAATGGACTGCCCTGTTATAAGCAAATTCAACATGTGGAAGGCAGTCTTCCCAGAGCTTCAAATTCTTTTTCAACACAGCACGCAACATGGTTGACAAGGTACGGTTGACAACTTCAGTTTGGCCATCCGTTTGTGGATGACAAGTGGTTGAAAATAACAACTTTGTGCCAAGCTTAGCCCACAATGTCTTCCAAAAGTAGCTGAGAAATTTAGTATCCCGATCTGAAACAATAGTCTTTGGAACTCCATGTAAACGAACAATCTCCCTGAAAAACAAATCAGCAACGTGTGAAGCATCATCGCTCTTATGATAGGGAATAAAATGTGCCATTTTAGAAAAGCGATCTACAACAACAAAAATAGAATCCCTCCCCCTCTGAGACCAAGGTAACCCCAGAACAAAGTCCATAGATATATCTTCCCAAGGTACATGTGGAATAGGTAATGGAGTATATAAACCATGGGGATTGAGGCGGGACTTAGCTTTCAAGCAAACGATGAAGCACCCAACGTGCCGTTGGACATCACGTCGCATATGTGGCCAAAAGAAATGATCAAAGAGCATGCCCAATGTCTTTTTGACACCAAAATGACCAGCTAGACCACCGGCATGTGCTTCCTGCAAAAGAACTTGATGAATCGAGCAAGCTGGAATGCATATTTTGTTAGCCCGAGACAAAAAGGCATCATGCGTATAATATTTATCCCAACCTTTTACATCAATGCAACGAGAGAAAGGTTCTTTAAATCAGCATCAGCAGCATAAAGTGTTTTAATGGATTCCAGACCAAGCACTTTTGTATCTAGTTGTGTAATCAACGCACATCTTCTAGACAAGGCATCGGCAACAATGTTATCTTTACCACACTTATGTTTGACAACATAGGGAAACATTTCAATGAACTCAATCCATTTAGCATGTCGACGGTTCAGCTTGCCTTGACTTTTAAGATATTTCAAAGCTTCATGATCAAAATGAATTACAAATTCTTTAGGTAACAAGTAATGTTGTCAAACTTCCAAAACGCGAACTAACGCATAAAGCTCCTTGTCATAAACTGAGTAATTCGGATGTGGACCATTTAGCTTTTCAGAAAAGTAGGCAACAGGTTTACCTTCTTGCAGCAGTACACCTCCTATGCCAATACCACTTGCATCACATTTGATCTCAAATGTCTTACCAAAATCAGGAAGTTGCAGCAGTGGTGCTTCACAAAGCTTTGTTTTCAGCGTTTGAAATGCTTGGTCTTTGTCAAGTCCCCATTTGAATAGAACATTCTTCTTTGTGAGATTGTTAAGTAGTGCAGCGAGAGTGCTGAAATCTTTGGCAAAACGCCTATAGACACTTGTAAGACCATGAAAGCTTCGAACTTGGCTCACATTTACCGGTGTAGGCCAATTCTTTATTGCTTTAACCTTCTCTTCATCAACCTGAATACCATTTGCGGAAACAACAAAGGAAAGGAAAACAACACGGTCTGTGCAAAAGGTGCACTTAGCAATGTTGACATACAATTTCTCTTCCCTCAAAACAGCAAGTACTTGACGGATATGATCAAGATGTTCATCAAATGATTTGTTATAGATCAGAATATCATCAAAATAAACAACTACAAACCTGCCAATGAAAGCTCATAAAACATAATTTATTAAGCGCATAAAAGTTGAAGGAGCATTTGTCAAGCCAAATGGCATCACAAGCCATTCATAGAGACCAAATTTAGTTTTAAACGTTGTTTTCCATTCATCACCAAGTTTCATGCGGATTTGATGATAACCGCTACGCAAATCTATCTTGGTGAAAATGATAGAACCACTCAATTCATCTAACATGTCATCAAGTCGTGGAATGGGATGGCAATATCAAACAGTTATAGCATTGATAGTACAACAATCAACACACATGCGCCAAGAGCCATCTTTCTTTGGGACTAAAAGAACGGGAACTGTACATGGTGATAAGGATTCACGAACATACCCTTTGTCCAAAAGCTCTTTTACCTGTCGCTGAATTTCTTTGTTTCTTCAGGATTGGTGCGGTAGGTTGGACGATTTGGAAGCGAAGCACCTGGTACCAAATCAATTTGATGATCAATTCCACGGAATGGAGGATGTCTGGCTGGTATCTCATCTGGAAAAACATCTTCGAAGTCCTGTAAGAGATCAAGAACAACACTAAGCAGCAATGAAGGTAAATCGTGAGTTGAAAGTAGGATCTCCTTGTGCAAGAGCACAAAGAATGGGGTTGTGGTGTCTCTCACTTCTCTCAAATCACTCTTGCTCACAAAGAGACATTTTGTATGGCGTGGCTGTTTAGGATTGGCATGAGGCTTTATGTGGCTGGATGGGTTAGAACTCTCTCCCTTACTTGGGTTGAGGGTCTTGCTCAATTTTCTTTTGACTGATTCCTCTCTTTTCTTGCGAGCCATATCTGAAGTATGTATCTCCTTTGGAGATAATGGAACAAGAACCACCTTCTTGTCATTGTGAATGAAAGTGTATTTGTTAGACCGTCCAAAATGCACCAAGTCCACATCAAATTGCCAGGGCCGACCAAGCAGCAAATTGCATGCTTGCATGGGGACAATATCACAATCCACCTCTCCATGATAACCACCAATAGAAAATGACAAACGAATCATGGTTGAAACCTTAACTGTCCCAGAATTATTCAGCCATTGCATATGGTACGGATGTGGATGGCGACGTGGCTGCAAACCAAGCTTCTCAACTAGCAAAGCACTAACAATATTATTGCAGCTCCCACCATCTATGATGAAACGGCACACTTGGCCTTGCACTTTGCATCGGGACTGAAATAAATTATGGCGTTGTCCTTGTTCAGCAGCAACAAACTGAGTGAAAAGAACTATCCTAACCACCAAAGAAGGAGATGGTGTATTCATTGTAGAAGGCTCGAAAGCAAGGAAATCAGCAAGCAACTCATCAAAATCAGCACTAGTAATCTCATCAGAAGATGGAAAAATAACATCTTGTAACATGTCATTGGGAGCAAAAGTTGGAATATGTTGAATCGCTATACAATTCAGACCTCGCTCAAATGTACCATCTTCTGCTGAATACTCACAAGTTCCAAGATTTAAATCTGCAAATACATTGGTAAACTCGTCCTCCTCTTCACTTTGTGAATCATAAGAACCATCAGGAAGGGCAATAATAGTACGACAATTGTGACATTCAGCTTGTTTATGCCCATGAACACCACACTTAGGGCATGTTTGGTTCAATGCCTAACTTGCCTAAGCCTAATGTTAGGCATGCCACACTGTTTTAGGCGGGCGTTTAGTTGTAGACTAAGTTTAGGCGTGCCACAGAAGTTAGGCAACTTTTCCTTCCATTGCCTAACAAAAAACTGCCTCAACTGTGGCGCTCAATTCCACCGCCTAAACTTAGCCACTTGCCTAGGCTTAGTCATGGTAACAATACAAACACATGTCACACTTTCTTAGACGCGCCTAAGCTTAGGTTATGGTAGCAAACCAAACACGTGCTAACATTAGTTAGCTTAGGCGCGCCACAATTGTGGCAAGTGGCTAAGGTTAGGCTTAGTCAAGTTAGCCATCATCCAAACAGGCCCTTAGAACACTCAATCTTGCTTGTCTTGCGTTGGGTGGCTGCAGTAGAAGAAGTGGGCTGATTTGAACTCACAGCTTTACCTTTCGCATCCAATTGTTTGGAAGAAGGTGGAATGGATCTATTTGTTCCACGAGATGAAGATTTGGGTGTTGTAGCTCCTTGCTGTTGGAATTGAGGAGGGACATCCCCTTGCTGTTGGGAATGACGCCATGAAGCATTGTATTTCTAAGACGTAGCAACTTGCCGTTCAGCCCTCTTTGCAGAATGAACCAACTCAGTGAGACAAGTGTAATTTGTCATATCCACTTTATCAGCAATGGATTTATTGAGGCCAACCATAAACCGGGCCATTGTGGATTCCTCATCTTCAGTTATCCCTGTACGAAGTAAACACATTTCCAATTCTTGAAAATATTCATCAACAGTATGAGTACCTTGCACAAGACGTTTCAGCTTCAAAGGTAGGTCACGAGAATAATATGCAGGAACAGAACGACGTCGCATTTCCCTCTTCATGTCTTCCCAAGTTATACAAACATGCCCAACTCTTTGATATTCAGTACGGACCTGATTCCACCAAGTTATGGCATAGCCTTTAAACTCAATGGCTGCAAGCTTTGCCTTATTTTCAGCAGGGTATTCATACAAATCAAATAGTTGCTCCACTTTGGTTTCCCATTCAAAGTAATCATCAGCATTCTCTTTGCCGCTGAATGGAGGAATGGACACTTTAACCTTGCCCAAACCATCATCATTATGACGTCGTTCATGATGATGTCGACATTGATCACCATAACGACCACGGGCTCCAAAACGGCCAAATTTGTCACCACCATGATCATCCTATGCATCACGGCGACCATAAGGATCACCTCCATGTTCAGCACTATAATTTGAAAATGTTTCAACATCAAAATCAGGAGGATGCCCAACAGGAACACGTCGTGCACGTCCAAAACCAGCAGCAAATCCTCGGCCACGGCCACCTGCAAAGTTATCAAAACCAGCAGCGAATTCTCTGCCATGACCACCACCATCGCCACCGGCATGTTGATCATCATCCTCAATGTGTTCATCATCATGAGGTGGATGCTCCCCGTGTTGCTGTTGTAGTGATCATTGAAGCGATTGCATCCCCTGCATCAATTGTTGCATTTGTGCACGCACTTCCTGAATTTCTTGACCAGAAACAGTGTGAGAAGGGGAATCTTCATTTCCTGCCATGTTAGTAACAAAGGAAGAAAATAATAGGACAAAATATATGTGGAATCACTCCCTCACTACTGACAAAACAAGTTCTTTCTCTCCCTAAAAAGAGCAAGAACCGGGCTGCAATTTGTAGTGGAAGAGTGATTGTAACAGCGATGACCGTGCAACAACTCACGGTACATTTTAAGTGGAGCTTGGTGGGGTAATATGTAAGTGGAATGCGCTAAAAAATGTAGTGATGCAAAACCGAATAATAATCCAAAAACACAGGTCTAAGTTGCTGAATATAAAGTAAGAGATGCACAAAGATGTAGAAACAAGATCTAGGAAGTGGATAGATGAACACCAAGTGCATCAACCGAAACTTATTGCTGCCCAAAACCCTTTGGATGTGCTGAACACAATTCTCTTTTTATTTCTTCTTTCCTCTTTTTTTAACCTTCGTGACAAATGCAGCACAACTTTCAACTAAAGGGGCGCATAAGGATTAACTAAGATGGATGGTGCAGCACAAAAACAAGAAACTAAGGTGGGGAACTTGTGGTGGGTAGAAAACAAGGGCGGGATGGGTGGTATATGCAGCAAGATTTGATGATTAGAACAAATATAACAACTAGAACGATGTGGAAAAGAAAAAAAAATTCAGCAACTAGACAAATATTAAAGAATTAAAACTCGATAAAGCAAACAACAAAATCAGTAGCACGTATGAATTTGGGCTGTAGCTTTTCTTTTTGGCTATTAGTGGACAGTAGGTATATAAAAATCTACCCTACCAAAAGCAAGAATAATCCTACTGAGGAAACTGAGGCTCTGGTACCAGATGATATGCACACGCCTAGGCAGCACGTGTAGCAAGTTGTTGTGGCCCGATCTTCTCGTAGGATCTGCGAACTTGATAAATTGTCGCTGTGTGACCTGGTGAAGAGGCAGCGCACCGCGAGGCTGTTCACACGACGAACTACCGAGACATCACCCTTCCACGTATTGACGAAACAGCCCACGCAATCATGCTCTATAGACGTGAAGGCACGAACTGGGTGAACCGCTGTTCGGCATTCTACAACTCCCTCAGGAATCGAAAGAACAAGTATTGTAAGCCTCTCAAGACTCACACATAAATAAAACTCCTCGAGTTTGTGTATTCTGAATTCAATAAAAATAAGCTCTCCCCCTTTGCATTGTCTAGTACAAGATATATATAGAGATAGGGACATTCAGCTTTGAGTAAATGGCTGCATGCGCATGCTCTAGTGGATTTTGTGGCTGGTTCGCGCGTCTTTTCAGCTTTTGGCAGCAGTTACTAAAATGATCATAACTCATAACTCCTTATTAAAACATCCAAATAATGAACCGTTTGATGGGCTGGAAAGTAGACTTGAAAATGCTTCCATCCACTTATAGAACACCGTGTAACTCCTTGTATTCTGTCCGTAGTGATGCTTGGAATTCGTACCATATGTTAGTCATCTAGCTTCTAGTTGCATTCACATGCTAAGGTGATGAACCACCATTTTATTCATGCACACCATAGGCTTCTTGGTTCAGA
This sequence comes from Tuctoria greenei, assembly GCA_036927565.1. Classification (NCBI taxonomy): domain Eukaryota; kingdom Viridiplantae; phylum Streptophyta; class Magnoliopsida; order Poales; family Poaceae; genus Tuctoria; species Tuctoria greenei. The sequence goes on along the minus strand of JAYESD010000008.1, from coordinate 136,251,793 downwards.
TGTCCAGAGGCTTGAATCCATCTTGATTCCATGCTGGTTCATATACTCCATCATTCCTAAGGACATTGAAACAAAAACTCAAAAGTATAGGCTCATTCAACATAGACTGATTATTAAACATAAGGTTAGCGTTCAGCTGAGAATGAATTTCCTTCTGCAATTGTTTAGCTCTACTCCTTATAATTGGATCAGCTATATCAAGTGGATTTTCATTAGAAGATGAGTGAGTGCTAGGCATGTCCTCATTAACAAGTGGAAATAGTTAGAAAGGTGATGTGTGCAAGAAATTATATTTCCTTTACATAATTGAGTTATATTAATGGGTGAAATTGATATATAATAGCCGTCAACAGTCGGCTGACCTGGTCCTGGCCACCCCTCGGTTGTGCTTTCTCCTGGTTGCTGATAGCTGGGTCCAGGCCTCTTCTCTGTGTGAATCCAGGTTGGATTCCCTTGTTAACGCTTGGGAATGGTTCCATGGATCTATGTGATGCCACGTCATCGCGTGATTGGATGGGGTGGCACTTTTAGGATTGCTCCACTCATTCTTCATCAATTCTGCATTAAAACTCCTGCATGCATTATTTCTCCAGGTACAAGTGGAATTATATCAAATCTAAGGGTAATGTGTGTAAGAAAAATTATTCCTTCGCATATTTGAGTTATATTTGATGTATATAACGAGCTGTTGGGTGAATCAACTACAAATTTGCTTTGAAAAAATATTTTTTCGAATAAAACTTACCCAATACAATATTTATATTTATTTTACAAAAATTAAAGAAAATAAGTCTAAGTTGAGAATGCGAAGTTCCCAACCCCTTAAGGAAAAGAGAACATGTTGTGGAAAATGCAAAAATCTAAATGAAAAATTGAAATGAGGATGGAAAAAAATGAGATAACTACCAAATTAACCTATTGGAGAGGTCCCACAAATTCTGATGAGATGGATTTTTCTATGTCTTCTTGAAGCTCAATTTTCAGCCTTCGGCCCCGGAGAAGTGAGCACAGCTCGCTGGCCTTGCTTTTTCCGCCAATCCTTCTATGATGGTGTGACGAACTGTCCAAGTTGAATCAATGTTAGATGCATTAGCTCGCTATCTATCAACGACACGCGAGCTACAAGTGTGGCCAACATAAAATCCAACTCCGATAGTCCCCCGATATGCTCTTAGTCATCCCAGGATCACAGCATATCGGTCCACAATATTGCACACGTCACAAGCACACAAATAAACCAAAAATTCAGAAATACTACAGGTTTAAAGTGTGCATACTAGTAGTGACAAGTTTCTGAAATTTTATACAAAACAGTGAGCAATATTGCATTGAAATTTCCTAAGCTTTTGGGAATAACATTGTCCATAAAGCGTTCAGGTTCAGATTTGAGATAGCAAAATAAACAAGCCCTACGCGGCGGAAGTCGATGTTTAAAAACAACAAAAGTCCAGCGGTGCCTGCCCACAACATCACCGGCGATGTCAAGTAAAAATCAGCATTTTACTCCTCCCCATTGCCGGACTCAGCGAGAAAGAAGTAACCAAACACCATAGGATGCTCACCAGCAAAATTTCAACATAACAAACATGAGTACGAAGGTACTCGCAAGACTTACACATATGGTATATATAGCCCGACTCCAAAGAGTATGAATATAGCAGTAGAATTGGGGTAATGCATAGTCAAAACATAATTTGCGAAAAGCTGTGACGATTAATGGGATAAGCATATAAGTATTAAGAAAAAGACTCATGGACGACTCACATATACACTCCTACCTACTGCAGCAAGTAACCATTTGTAACCATGTGTGAAACAACACCCATTTCAGCTCAATAACAGCACCCATTCACCCTCATTTCCATCGATTGTTATGTTTCAATCACTACGATGAAGCTCAATGAACACAAGCTTGATCATGACCGAGATCGTGGCGATTCGAACCGATTATACACCCTGCAGTGGAGTCCCAATGTACCCACACGACTCGATGACAATACAACTCATGTGACCCGCTAAAGCCACATAAGGGAGTACTCATGTCAACCTTTTTCACACCTATTCCCGCATGGTTGGACAATCTTCGCCACAAGGAGTACTATATTCATGCAGACCAATAGTCACTCGTGCATGTCAAACAAGTCATGAAGTCATGGCCCAAACACCGGTACAAAGTGAGATATTTAGCTTGCCATACCATTATTTTTGGCATGTGGTTTGAACGGAAAGTGCTTAGGACAACGAGAAAAATGCACGATCCTTAACTAACCAAGAGAGGCTACATCCTAGTCCCCTCTCAGTCCACAAGTTAATCATCTTTCTTATTTTATCACATATTCAAGTACATTAAGTCCTAACTCGCGAATGGTGGTGATCTTGCCACTAATTCGATTTCTACCGGTCTAAGCAGAGCTAAGCATGACACTTCCCAAATTAAAAATCAACGCAATCTGTCCCATGACATAACTCAACAAGGATTGGATTTAATCAGGACTCACCATGCCCTACACCTAGTACCCGACAATGCATATACAATAATACTAAGTCTGCCTTCAGTCTCTAGAGGATACTCTGCAGGATTAGTGCTCGCACAACCGGTCTCCCAAGCTTCACCCATGTCACTCTCCAATAGTTCGTTCGCTGAACAAAGAGTTATGCACCGTATGAGAATGAATGTCATGATGCGATGCATAATGCAGCTTGTGTGAAACTTTGCAGTATGATAGACCGTAAATTCATGAAGACAATGCAAAAAGAATCACTAAATTTGGACATCCCTAGCTCAGGTTATTAACAAAACATTGATGCTCTATCTGAAATCGGGCAAATCGGATGCATTCGTACCATTATGTGAAGCTCGAATTTTTCAAAGGCTTTGCTGGACAAGTGGTCATTTTTACTTGATAATGGATGTTAAAAGTTGTTGTTTGGATCTGTTCATACCTTGGTTGGAGCTCTAATTAATTAATTATAATTTCTGCAAGTTTTATTAATATAAACAAGATAAATGTGGAAATGGTGTTTATGCTCCATGGTTAAAGCTGAAACTTTGCAGGCATGTTATTTGACACTAATTAAGACTTTTAGCATAGGTTTCATCATTTTATCGTTCATACAACTTGCATGAGGAAAACTAACAAGTTTCAGCCCATATAAAAAGGATTAAGGTGGTAATCCCATATAAATGAAATACCAACAGCATGCAACAGTCCCCATGATCCATGTGAAACATGAGGAGACTCAAAATAGTTACAAATAAAGAGGAAACTAATAAATTTAGGTAAGAAGCAAGATAAAATAAACCATATTTAATACCGGAATATTCGGTTTGATAACTTTTTGATTCCGTCGAAAATCGATTTTACGGTATAGGCGCTTATGACCCCCCCCCCCCCCTATGCCTTGCGGTAATGATTCCTCTGGCATTACGACCACCAGCAAGGCATTTTCCGAAGCAAGCAGGGCTAGAGCAAGGGAATTGGCCAATGCTAAGTGATCTCCTCGCCCAATTTTGATGGGTATTTGCATGTTCACTTTCAAAATTACAGTAGTACTAAAGAAGGTTATTTATTATGATTTTAATCATGCAAATCATTAGGAAATTCATATCTTTTAGTTTTTACACATGCCCTGAGCTGCAATAATGCCATATACATCACTGCAGTGGATAGAATCAACAGCAAGAGGTCAATGCCACTGGATCTGAAATAATAAGTGAAATGCATAAAGAACATATGAACAAAAACATTTTTTGTGGCAAATCTGAGCTCAAACATGACATGCATGATGTTTACATGCATAGATCTAGTTATTAGTGTTCTCGCAAAATGTATTTCGTATTTTTAAAGCAATATTCTATTTGCTATAGATGTTACAACTTGCATTGAAATATGATGCATAAAAACGAATTTCCAGGGGACAAATCACAAGAACAACAACGTCTTCAATCTCTAATCAGCAACAACAGCCATGAGAAGGGAGAAAACAGTGGAAGAAACCAGGGGGGAACGTAGAGAGGAAACATCTTTGGAGAGGATGCTTATCACCAACTTAGATTTACAAGAAAAGCTTGGATCAGGGGAGAAATGGTGAGCTGGAGGACCCTTTTTGGCTGCTGAAGAGAGCAAGGTGGAGGAGAGAGCTCAGATGAGGCAAGAAGGATGAAGGGAGTGTTCTCTTCAGCGCTCTTAGGGATAGGTTTTAGAGAGGGGCAGCTGAACAGCCAGGCACTCACGTCACTGGCTGAAAGATGGGTAAAGTTCGATTTGTGTTTTCAAAAATTTATCTATATTGCTTCTGTAGTTCTTTGATAACTGAAGTTATACTTCTCAAATAATTTCGAAATTTTGTGTGAGCCTAGCGAAGTTCATAAGGAACAACTTTTGTTTTTGTGACTTCTTCAGATTCTTTGTAGAATTGGAACTAAAAATCTGGAAAGACAGATTGTTTTGAAACTTTGCTGGATTTTTATGTGTAGGAAACTTCTTTATAAAATGTTGGGAAATTCACCAAAATTCTCTTTCAGGAAGTAGAATACAAAAAAATTTGTTTGGTTACATTTTAGTAGAAACAATTTGGGTTTCTTCATAAGGCTTGATATGTCAAATACTTTACTATAAATCTGAATTTGAACTCCATCCATTTGCTTATTCATTATTGATATTGACGCTATTTTATTCTAAGATTGAGCTGCTGAATAATTTAAGAAAATGGGATGTGACAAGACTCCCCCCAAAAGAATCTCGTCCAAAGATTCAGAGATAAGGGGAAAAGACAAGACCGCAAACAAGATGAGAAATGGAGTTTCAAAGATAATAGCGAGAGAGCAGCAAGTGAGTGGAGCAACATTCACTTACATTCCAGCAAAAATATCAGGATATTCTGCACGGAAATCATCCTCACGTTCCCAAGTTGCTTCATCTTCCGAATGATTGTTCCATTGAACCTTGACAAACTTGATCAAATGATTCCGTAACTTGCGCTCCGCTTTATCATTAATACTTAGAGGGTATTCCTCATATGAGAGGTCCGGTTGAAGGTTCACTTGATCCATGGGAATAGCCTCAGATGGAATGTGAAGACACTTTTTAAGTTGACATACATAGAACACATTATGGACTTTGGAAAGAGATGATGGGAGGTCTAACTCATATGCAACGGCACCACATGTATCAAGGATCTTGAAGGGACCAATATAGCGAGGAGCTAATTTTTCTCTCACCTGAAATCTTTTGGTGCTCCGGAGAGGAGAAACTTTGAGATAGACGAAGTCGCCAACCTTAAAACGAAGAGTCCTTTGGCGGCGATCAGCATAGCTCTTTTGTCGGGATTGAGCTGCCTGCAAGTGCTCCTGAATTTGTCGCACTTTAGTTTCAGCCTCGTTGACCAAATCAGGACCAAAGAGTGCTCGTTCTCCTGATTCGAATCCATTAAGCGGTGTTCTACACCTTCTCCCATAAAGAGCTTCAAAAGGAGACATCTTGATACTTGCTTGGTAACTATTGTTGTAGGAAAATTCTGCAAATAGCAAGCAAATTTCCCAATTCTTTCTGTAGGTCAGCACACAAGCTCTTAACATGTCCTCCAAAATTTGATTAATCCTTTCAGTTTGGCCACCGGTTTGAGGGTGATAAGCTGAACTATGGAAAAGTTTGGTGTCCAATGCCTTGTGAAGGCTCTTCCAAAAATGACACACAAACTGTGAGCCACAATCTGAAACAAAGGTCTTAGGAACACCATGGAGACACACAATATGAGTTAGATAGATCTCCGCATAATCCTTGAATGAGTAAGAAGTCTTGACAGGAACGAAATGTGCGGATTTTGTCAATCGGTCGACTATTACCCATATAGAATCATAACCATGCGAGTTTTTGGTAAACCAACGATCAAGTCCATTCCGATGTCCTCCCATTTCCATGAAGGGAAAGGTAAAGGCTGCAGTTTACCCACTGGTTTGAGATGACTTGCTTTCACCCATTGGCAAACATCGCATTCTGAGACATACCTGGCAATTTCTCTCTTCATGCGAGTCCACCAAAAGTTTTGCTTGAGATCTTGATACATCTTTGAACTTCTTGGGTGAATGGACAGCAAGGAGTCATAGCCTTCATTAAGGATTTTACCCCTCAACTCAGCCACCTTAGGAACTACAAGGCACTTCCTGAACCAAAACACACATCGTTCATGCAGTGAAAATAAAAAGGCTTCACCCTTGGACATTTTATCACGAATTCGGGCCATGCCCTTGTCATTTATTTGAGCATATTTGTTCTGGTCAATGAGAGTAGATTTGATCTCAAGAGCAGCGAGAAATCTTTCCTTAACCATTTCCATACCAAGTCTCAAAAACTCCTCACAAAGTGTGCACATTCCAGCTTCAATGGTTAAGCAATTGCAATGGCTCTTACAGCTCAAGGCATCGGCGACCATATTAGCCTTACCGGGATGGTAATGTATCTCCAAATTGTAATCTTTAATTAGCTCCAACCATCTTCTTTGTCTCAAATTCATATCAGCTTGGGTGAAGATATACTTGAGACTTTTGTGATCGGTGAAAATATTGCATGTTTTACAAGGAGATAATGACGCTAATTTTTTAGAGCATGAACAACAGCGGCAAGCTCAAGATGATGGGTAGGATAATTCTCTTCATGACGCTTCAATTGATGGGAGACATAAGCAATGACTCACCCTTCTTGCCTGAGAACACAACCGAGTCCAATTCGTGAGGCATCGCAATAAAGATCAAAGCTCTTATTGGCATTGGGTTGGTTAAGAACAGGGGCTCTTGTGAGAAGAGTTTTCAAGGTATGAAAAGCTTGCTCACAATCTGGTGTCCACTCAAATTTAACACCTTTTTGCAGCGTCTTGGTCATAGGCTTTGCAATTCTAGAGAAGTCCTTGATAAAACGACAGTAATAACCAGCAAGTCCAAGGAAACTACGGATTTCAGTAATATTAGAGGGTTGCTTCCAGCCAAGAACTTGCTCAACTTTGGAAGGGTCAACTGCAATACCATGCTCAGAGATGATATCCCAAGAAAAGCCACTTCACCCAGCCAGAACTAACATTTACTAAAGTTGGCATAAAGACAATGTTCTCATAGTCATTCGAGCACAACAAGAATATGGTGTGCATGATCTTCATCGGTTTTGGAGTACACTAGAATGTCATCATTGAAAACCACAACAAAGACACCAAGTTCCTCTATCAAAATGTTGTTCATCAAGTACATGAATGTAACACCCAAAATTTCGAAAATTGAAATAAAAGGATTTATACTAGAATTTGCATCATTTGTTTGCACTTGTGTGAAAATTTTGATTTCAAAATTCGATAGAAATTCGTTTGGAATTTAAAAGGAAATAAAATTGTAAAAAGAAAAGAGAAAAGAAAAATAAAATCCCCCGTGGGCCTTAACCGTGCCACGACCCATTTCCTTCCCCCTCCCCCTTTCCTTATTTCCCTCCCATCGGCCCAACCCCGTAGCGGCCCAAGGCCAGCCGCGCCCTCCATCTCCTTCCTTCTCCTCTCTCTTTCTCCGCGCATGGACCCGCCCGTCAGGGATTTCTCCTTCCTTCCATATGCGCGACAGGGAGCCCGCTGAATCCGCCCCCAATTCAAACGCCGGCAAGAAATCACCGTCCATAATGGCTCCAAATTGCCTTCCTTCGCTAGGGAATCACCTTCCATCCTTCGCCGCCCCGTTCCCCCTATAAATTCTAGCCGACGCGTCCTTTTTCCCCCACCCCGAAGCTCCAAACCCTAGTCGTCGGTGCAAGGTTCGTCACCACCGTTCCCATCACTCCACCGACGATTTCTCCCTCCCTCTTGGCCTAACTTGTGCGTTGTGCTTCCAGGATCTCGCTGGACATCTTTGCTCAGGAAGTGCGTCACCATTTCGCCAGATTCACCGAAGGCCGACGACCACCACCAAGCCCCACCGTCGCCATCACCCCTCAACTTAGTTCCAAGCCCCGAAAACACCCTTGGTGAGTGTGCTATGTCCCTCTCCCTCGATTGGCGTAGAGAACGAGCAGTTTAGGTGCTGGAATGGCCGTTTTTGCCATTGCCGGCGAGGCCGCCACCGTGCGCCGCCGTGTGCCAAGTGTGCGCCGCCTCTGGCACCGCCCCGGTGATGTGGCTCATCCTCGACCATCAATTTGAGGCTGACGGCCGAGATTAGAAGGAGTGTACCCCTTCACGTATTTTAAATCTCGGCTACACGCTTTAGATCCAACGGCCCAGATTGAATCCTGATATACCGTTGCCCATTTTGCACATGACCCCCTGTGCAAATTAAAATTAATTACACATAGGTCCTGAAATTTATGAATTGGCCCCTGTACTTTAAATTAATTTTGTCAACACTATTAAAATTAATAAGCAATGTATTTTAGCCTCTGTTTTCACCAGTAATTATATTTTTAGCCTATGTAAATTGCAATAGAGCCCCTGAATATGTTACAAAATATTTTTGAGCCTCTGATCTGGACTGTTTTGCATAAAAACCCCTGAAGTAGTGGATATTTACATAAAATCATATGTTTACACTCTCTTTAATGCACCAATTATCCTAGGATATTATTTGTTAGCATTTTCTAATCTGATTAGGGCAAAGTAATTTATTTAAATTGTTATTTCATGCCGAATCTTTTGATAAGCACATATAGCACTAAAATCCAAACTCAACCAACATCACTAATGAAACTACAACTAGGGAAATAATGCTAGCGACGTAATTGCGTAGGTTTTCTTTTGGTGCTTGCTTATTTGTGAGGTACCTATGTTTGCTTGTTTCTTATTGTGTGTTGCTATTTTTCGTTCCACATGCGATGATGTATTTAGAGTCGGTTCCCGAGCCAGCTTACAATCTTCAGGACCACCACTTCACCGACCCACACTTCCAGGAAGGCAAGTTCCTTGACCTTTTTGCACTTGTTTTATTAATTTTTAGTTAGTTGCATGCTTAATAATTTGAATCCTATTTACTTTACCCTTCCATATAATTCCTTGTCACCAGGTTGGTTTGGGTGTATGTTATTATTACTTTTATGCTTAGCCATGCTTAGTATTGGGAGGGAAATTCTCTACATACATGCTATACTATTATTTGTTATGATCATTTATTGTGATATGTGAAATGAATTGTAGAAGATAGAAATTTGGTGGGCTGGTTTGTATGGTACAGACAGTACGCACGAGACCCGGGTTTTGGGGCATGATCCTTGCCGGATTCTAAGGACCGGTTTATGGAGGAAGCCACTAAGCTTTATAGTATTGCCACAAGACTGAGTATGAGGCTGCTTGGTCGATTAATTAGGCATCTCCCGGTGTAGTATTGGTGAATGGATAGTGTTGGGAATTAGTTCAGGGTGTACTGCACTGGGATCTGCATGGCTCAAGAGGGGGCAACTGGGGTGTTGAGACGCGGTTTAGCGTCTCACACTTTTGTGCAGGGTGAAACCTCAGAGGGCTAGTACGCGTCGGGAGAACCTTTGTAAAGACCTCGTAGTGATCTCCTGGCCACATAACAAAGGAAGTGTGCAATGTGGTTTGCGACCACGGGCATCATGGAGGTTTGCTTAGTCCACCTGGCAATAGAGGATGAAATCACGACTTGTGGGTAAAGGGTACCTTCTCTGTAGAGATTTAGAAGCTGTCATGACAGCCGTGCTCACAGACAAGAGCGGCCTGGTGTCCAATTCATAATTAGTCAATGGACGAGAATGGTGGTTTGGTTGGTTGGGATTTGGCTTATAATTGGGTTATGGTTGGGTTCACTCACTTAGTAGTAGGTGCTAATAAAAGCTAAGGATAGGATGTAATGCTATAGTGCTTAACTCGGTTTTGGCCTTCCTTTTGGAAGCTTGCATATCATCTCTTTCCCCACTTGCTGAGTACCGTTGGTACTCAAACTTGCTTGTTGCTTATCTTTTCTCAGTCTACAATAGATAAGAAGTGGAGAATAAAGACTTCTATGTTGGTCCCGACGAGACGTTCTAGGATGGCGCAACCCTCGGGCAACGCCTGTGCATGAAGTCACACTAGTTTACTTTTCCGTCGTTTTGCTTGTAATCTCATTTAGACCTACGGGTCATTATTGTAAGACATTTATGTATTCAAACATAGCTTGTAATAAATGATATTACACTTTCGTCTACACATGTATGATATAAACTGATCCTGACATACATATGAAAGCCATCCGGTTGTCTTGTTGGGACCGGGTGTGACAAAATGGTATCAGAGCCATGTTGCTCGTAGGATGCAAGCCTAGATAGATAAGGATGACTTAAGGACCCTACTATATTCTAAAAAGTAATTTATAAAATTGCTTTGTATTTCGTACCTTGTTTACCTCTTTTATTTACTTCTTTATTTATATGTTTTGTGTCACACTCTCCTGTTTCAAAAATTTGTAGATGGCCCGCACAAAGACAACCCCCCGTAAGTCGATCGGTGGATGTGGGCCCCAACATAGGCTGGCCAGTCGTTTCCCACACTTCAACCCCTGTCGCCCCGTTGTGACCCGTTCTGACGATAGGACCGCAGGTCGCGTGCGACTTCGTCTCCGAGCTATGCTTTGTGCTGTTGGCTACCGTCACCACAACCTCTCGCTCTCCTACCACTCAGTTGCACTGCAGCGCCGAGGTAGGATCGAGTGGACCTGCAAAATCCTCATCTACTATGGCAACGAGCTCGTGAAGGTTCACCGCAGTCCTGCTTGGAGGAGCTCCCGTCGATGCGCGGAGCGGGATGCTAGCTGGGATGCTGTTACCTTCTGGAGTCACACCTACCATTTCCGTATGGAGGACATGGTGCACACCTTCATTCCGTAGCGTCCCAGTGGCACTGCAAACTTCATCTCCAGGCACGTGGAGGGACCCCTGGACCTTCCACAGTCTTGTCAGACTGTTGACGATGTGGCACACCTCAGTGCCCGACTTCAGAAGGCACAGCAGGAGATCCAAGACAGTCGTGACCTCGCCCAGCACTACAAGGCGGTGATTAGGAGGTATCACCAGATCACCAACGAGGACTCGGACGGCTACGCGTCCGACACTTCGATGTGGACCCCAGACTCTCCAGACCGTCGTGATGGCCAGCGTGGGTCGTCTTCTTCTGAGGATTCTTCTGATGAGGAACCGCCCACCGAGGCATCTTTCGCTCCACCGCTGCCTGCTACCTCACCACCACGCGGCCCTGAGGACGACGACGAGGACCCTGACGAGGATCCTGATGAGGACAACGACGAGGAGGACCTAGAGGAGTTCCCACTGGACGACGAGTAGTCCCCGACCTCTGCCACAACTCAAGGATAGGCACACCCCCTAATTAGTTGAATAAGAGCGATGTAGACATACCCGTGTGACCTTGAGTTGTGCTACTTCTTTCATGTTTCCTCTTTTGGTGTGTTGTGTGAGTTGTGGAATGCCTTGGCGACTTGTCCACAACCACACCTTTTTGATACTTCCTTATTTAGTGAGCTATTAATAAAGACCTTTTTATCTATACTCATGTTGGCTATGATTTTTGCATATAGTAAGGGTATCGTAGAGTAGTCTTCCCCTAGTTGTATTAGTACCTAAGACTATATTTGCTTCGTAACTCAGATGGCAGACAAGGGAAGAGGCCGACCATGGCCGTGTTGTCCCCCTAGGCAATGATGAAGCTGCAGGGTTCCAGTTGCCACAATGGAATAGGAGAGGTGCCCGTGGAGCACCTATGATGAATCACATGCAACAAATGATGGCCATGCAGATGCAGATGATGCAGAACTTAACACAAGTGGTGGCCAACATGCAGCAAGCCCAGCAAGCCCCTCCACCTCCACCACAAAATCAGCTCCAACCACAGCCAGCATCAGGACCCTGATCCCATATGAGAGACTTTCTTAACACCCATCCACCCACTTTTGCCACTGCTAGTGAGCCAATATGGATGCTAACGATTGGCTGAGAACAGTTGAGAGCAAGCTGAGAATTATGTGAAGGAAGGGAGAAGGAATTGTTAGCCTCTCACCAACTCTAGGGACCTGCAGCCGATTGGTGGACTGCTTTCACTGAAGCCCATTAGAACCCAGATAATATCACTTGGGGCGAGTTCAAGACCAACTTCTGCAATCATTTTGTGCCTGAAGGAGAGGTCTAGGCCAGACGCGAGGAGTTTCTCATGCTGAAGCAGGGCCGTATGAGTGTGCGAGATTACTTGAACAAGTTCACACAATTGTCTCACTATGCACCAGCAGATGTGGACACTGACTCTAAGAAACAATTCCATTTTAAGAAGGGGCTTGACAAGGAGCTGAAGTTCGCCATGGTTTCTAGTGACTACAACAGTTTCCAGAAGTTGGTTGACAAGGCTTTTAAAGTAGAAAGGACCAAGAAAGAGTTGGATGATGATGATAGGAAGAGGAAGTTGGCTCAAGGACACACTTCGGTAATAATGTGCGCCCTCGCTTTGCCCCTCAGCCTTCGGCACCTATGACTCGCCCTATGAACTCTTACATAGGACAGAGGATCCAAAACCCCTCCTACAGGCCACCCACACCATACAACCAGCAGATGCGCCAACCAGCAAAGCCTCCACGCCAACCAATGCAACCACCTTGCCCAGCAGCTCTAGCACCTCGCCCTGTTGGTCAGCCGCAGCAGAATCAACAAGGAGGTAATAGAGCCCAAGGTAACAATGCAACTGTGTAGTGTTATAACTGTGGTGAGATGGGACACTTCGCCAATCGTTGTCCGAAGAAGCCGCTACAGCCACCTACATGGGGGAGAGTCAACCACGTGGCACTTGAGGAGGCGCATAATGCACTAGATGTGGTTGTTGGTACATTTCCTGCCGATTCTCATCTAGCTACAGTGTTGTTTCATTCTGGTGCTACACATTCATTCATATCTAAGGAATTCATGAGGAGACATGATATGGTAGTGCACTTAATGACTCACTAGCTTTTAGTTCACTCCTCTGGAGGAGAAATGATAACACGACAAGTATGCCCTAATGTAAGGGTAGACATAAGGGGGGTAGTTTTCCCAGTGAACCTTATTGTTTTGGAACCTCAAGAGCTAGATATTACCCTGGGAACGGATTGGTTAACCAAATACCATGGGGTGATCCACTGCGCCACAAGGACAGTCTCCTTGACTCATATAGATGGTACAAAGGTTGAGTTCTCTCCAGATCAAGCTCCCACACAAAGGATCAGGCTCAATCAAATTGAGGTTGCCAAAGGGATTCGAGTTGTTAGTGAGTTCCCCGACATGTTCCCTGAGGAGTTATCGGGTATGCCTCCTGATCGAGAAATTGAATTCATCATTGAGCTAGAGCCTGGGACGGCCCCAATATATAAGAGGCCATATAGAATGGATGCTAAACAATTAGCCGAGCTAAAGGATCACATTAGAGAGCTGTTGGAGAAAGGATACATCTGCCCTATTTCATCACCTTAGGGTGCACTTGTCATATTCATACATAAGAAGGATGACACTCAAAGATTTTGTGTGGATTATCGTGCTTTGAATGCAGTGACCATGAAGAATAAGTACCCACTGCCAAGGATTGAAGATTTGTTTGATCAGTTACGAGGAGCATGTGTGTTCTCTAAGATTGATCTTTGTTCAGGTTACCACCAGTTGAAGATTAGATCATCGAACATTCCCAAGATTGCACTTGTCTCTCGATGCGGTCTTTATGAGTATACTGTTATATCATTTGGATTGACCAATACTCCTGCTTACTTAATGTACCTCATGAATAAGGTATTCATGAAGTACTTGGATAAGTTTGTGGTGGTATTCATTGATGACATTTTAATATTCTCTAAGAGTGAAGAAGAGCACGAGGAACACCTGAGGTTGGCACTACAGAAGCTTAGAGAGCACCAGCTATACGCTAAATTCAGTAAGTGTGAGTTTTGGTTGAAGTAGGTGTCATTTTTGGGATGTGTCATATCAGAAAGAGGAATATCCATGGATCCAGGTAAAGTGGTAGATGTTCACAAGTGGGAGACACCGGAAAATGTGGGACACATCAGAAGCTTCTTGGGAATGGCTAGTTATTATCAACGATTTATTGAGGCATTTTCAAAGATCTCTCCGCCGCTAACCAAGTTGCTCGTGAAGGGATCTACATTCAAATGGACACCAGAATGTGAAGCCAGCTTCGCTGAGTTGAAGAAGAGGTTGACCACTGCTCCTGTGTTGGTCATGCCAAACATGCAAAAGGAGTTCTCAATCTATTGTGATGCTTCCGGACAAGGACTGGGGTGATGAGGATGTCGCTACCATTGATACAACCACAATAGCAGCCCATTTACCACTTGCTGCTAATCAAGGTCCAAAGATACGCGCTCGCGCACATGAACATAATTATCAGGTGAATTCATTCTTGGCTGTTCAAACTAATTATCCTTCAAATTGAGAACTATTAAAGCCTTGTGATGACCTTGTTATTATTAGGTGCTTGAGAATTGATCCAGCTTGGAGGAATGGAGGGATTAATGCAATGAAGGCTGCTCCACCTGAGGGGTCCTCGTAACTGCAGCAAGTACTGGCTTAAAAGGGGCATAACTTTCAACTCCATCCTGAGCTGAAGAATCAAAGGCAGATGACGCTTGAGCTGCTCATAAAGGGCCTAAAAAGACTTGTTACTCCATCCTGAGTTCTAGACTTCCTCCTCTATATAAACAACTAGCAACCATAGGAAGAACTTGGGTTTTGTTTTCTGTAAGTTTAGCCATTGCTACTTCCTTGTAACGCAAGTGTCGATGAGACCCTCCGATTAATTGAATCAGAACCCCAACTTATCACACCCGTGAGTGTTTGCTTGTTATCTTATTCTTGCTTGTTCTTCGATTGCTTGCAGGTTCAATGCTGTTCTTGGCACGGCAAGAACAGCAACAATAGGAGTCAGTGTAACTATCGCTAAGGCGCAACACCCTTGTGGTTGTTGTAGTCGGGTAGCACAACGTTGACCTCCACCCAAATCGTAGTTACCAGGAGACAGTGTAACTGTCGCTCAAGGCGCCACACCATTCTGGTTGTGGTAGTCGGGCAGCCAACATCAGCCTCCACCTAATTCATTCATCACCAACAACTCCCATCGAAAGATAGGGCATTGCCCGTACCCATTGGGTCCATCAAGTGGTATCAGATTTCAAGTTGCTCGGTGAGAGATTTGCTTCTCTTTGTTCTTCATTTACCTACTGTCCACTTTTGCCTACAAAAGTTCACTCTAAAAATCCTAAAAACACTTTGAGCCTTTTGCTTTGCTACTTAGCTCTCGACTTGTTGAATTCACGGTTGCCTTTTTGTGTCGAGTTTCTGATCCTAAGTTTTTCACCGCTAGAGTTTTGAGTTCTTGCCACTTTGTTCTCAGTCCATTTTCATTACCTACCCAAAGTTGAGAAAAAAGGCAAGTGCAAAAGAAAAGCAGCACGGATCAGCAAGAAAAAGGCACGTGCAAAGAAAGAAAAGCCGCACTGATTGAAATTGCTAGAAAAAGTTTCTCGGTACCAAAAAAAAAAGAAACAGTTTGTGTAACATTTGTTTCAAGTTTCGGAGTTCAACTTGCTGTTTTGAACGTTTTGATAAAACACAACGTTGGTGCAGTCCAAACCTTTCTACTACAGTAAATTTAACATCACGTGGAGTAACAGCTCGCGTCTCTATCATGGTTTAGACTAGGACCAGCACAGTGCCATCGTGGAATGTTTATTCAACTTGTTGTGAATAATGTGGTACAAGCTTTTCCTTTGTGCAACTCATTTCTAGTAGCCACCTACAGCTCCACAAAATCATCTACAACACCACAAAATTGTGCTGGTAGGCACCGGTTGTTGTTGTTCTTGCTGTTTGTCGGCGCCCCCTGCATCGCGTGGTAAGTAAGAGCTTGATTTCTTGCTAGTGAGGAAGTGATTGTGTCCTACCACCTCTTAGCAACTGCTAGGATTAATCTGCTTGCTGTTGTATTTCCTTTCTGTACTAACCATGTCAGCGGATGTGAATGCGACATCTCCACATTCACCACGTACGACGGGCATCATTCAACATTTCGAACGCCAAGTAAAGATGCACACGGATGCCCTCAACGACTCAACGAAGATATTCAAGTCACCAATGAATGCATTGGTCAATTAGAGTTGACGCAGATTTGCACCAACACCAAGCTGACCACATTAGAAAGCACTGCTGCAGCTATTAACACTTCTCTTGTAGTAATCATTGAGCGATTGGAGAGGATGGAACAGGTTGGCGCAAAGAGAGACAAAGACGTGTTGATGACAGCCACGACTCTGTTGGCAACGATGCAAGATATGACGAGGTAGAGTATTCAGCGGATACCGAGCTTGATGATGGACCTTTTAGGTATCGACGGCAGCCACGTCGCGACCATCGTGGTATGGGTGGTCGAGCCCTACAATGTGAAGTACGTGACAATGACGATTCCCTACGCAACATTAAATTCTCCATACCACCCTCTGATGGTAAATATGATCCGGATGCATATCTGTCTTAGGAATTATCAGTAGATCAAAAATTTGCATGCCATGATTTCCTTGATGATAAAAAGGTTAGAGCTTCCACCAGTGAATTAACTGACTTTGCTTCTGTTTGGTGGCATGGATATCAAACTAAAAATCCAACTACTGTACCACAAACTTGGAATGCCATGAAATGAATCATGTGTCGTCGTTTTGTTCCTTCCTATAATGCTCGTGACCTGCTGTGGCCTAGTTGAAAACAACTTAGGCAAGGCAACAAATCTGTTGAGGAATACTATCAAGAACTCCAAATAGGCATGATGCGATGTGGCCTAGTTGAAAATGAAGAGGCTGCAATGGCTAGGTTTATGGGTGGTTTAACAAGAGAAATTCAGGACATATTGGCTTATAAGGAATACACTAACGTCACTCGATTATTCCATCTTGCTTGTAAGGCTGAAAGAGAAGTGCAGGGACAACGCACAAGAACTAACATTTCTGCAGGTCAAACTACCTCATGGCAGTCCCGCTCAAGTGCTGCTGGTACTAAGCATGATTCTCCGGATGATGCTTCCAATCGGTTGACCAGGACTACATCCAAATCAGCACCTTCGCGTGCAATCGAGACAACAAAAGGATCCACCCAAGCTGCAGCCAACACTTCTTCTTCCATTGCTTCCACCGGGAGAACAGAAGACATTCAATGCCTCCAGTGCAAGGGTTTTGGGCACCTACGAAGGGACAACCCAAGCAAGCGTGTGCTGATTGTACGAGAAAATGGTGAGTACTCATCCGCTAGTGATTTAGATGATGAAACATATGCCATGCTTGCTGCACAAGATTCAGGAAAGAAGAATGATGATGAAGAGCACATTGGGGCTAATCATGCTCACCACTATGAGAGTCTTGTTGTGAGGCGTGTCTTGAGTGCCCAAATGATCAAAGCTGAACAGAACCAGCGACACAATCTATTCCAAACTAAGTGTGTAGTTTTGGAACAATCGTGTCGCATTATTATTGATGGAGGAAGCTGCAAAAATTTAGCAAGTATTGCCATGGTAGAGAAGCTTGGGATGACAACACTTCCACATCCACATCCCTACTACATCCAATGGTTCAATGACAGTGGTAAGCTTAAGGTAACACATCTGGTTCGTGTCGAATTTGCAATTGGTTCCTATCATGATTACATTGATTGTGATGTGGTACCTATGCAAGCTCGCTCTATGCTATTTGGTCAACCTTGGCAATTTGATAAAGATACATTACATCATGGTAAATCAAATCAATACTCTTTCATGCATAATGAGGAGAAGCTTGTTTTGCACCCTATGTCTCCTGATGCTAATTTGAAGGATGACATTGCTAGAGCTTGTAAAGAGAAAAATAAAAAATCTACTCAAAATGAAAATTCAAATGTTGCGAAGGAATCGGTACACCCTAAGACTGACAATTCTAAATATGCTCATGTGAAGAAGAATGAAATAAAATTGAAGAGTGCTTGTTTTCTTGCTTCCAAATCTGATTTGTTTGAATTAAAAAATAATGCTGCAATCTGCTATGTGTTTGCTTGCAAAGAAGCTTTGTTCTCACTTCACGACGAACCATGTGCTTTGCCCCCTGCTGTCACTAAGCTTTTGCAGGAATACACTGATGTGTTTCCACAAGAGGTACCAGCCGGTCTGCCACCATTGAGAGGGATTGAACATCAGATTGACCTCATCCCTGGGTCTTCTTTGCCAAACCGAGCACCATACAGGACCAACCCGGAGGAGACTAAGGAGATTCAGCGACAAGTACAGGAATTACTCGACAAAGGTTATGTGCGTGAGTCCCTTAGTCCTTGCTCCGTTCCTATTCTTTTGGTTCCAAAAAAGAAGGATCATGGCGCATGTGTGTGATTGTCGAGCAATTAATAACATTACCATTAGATATCGTCATCCTATTCCTAAGTTAGATGATATGCTTGATGAACTTAGTGGCTCGATGATTTTTTTCTAAAATTGACTTGTGTAGTAGATATCATCAAATTCGCATGAAGCTAGGTGATGAATGGAAAACAGCGTTTAAAACCAAGTTCGGGTATGAGTGGTTAGTCATGCCTTTTGGTCTCACAAATGCACCTAGCACTTTTATGATATTAATGAATGAGGTTTTACGTGCTTTCATTGGAAGATTTGTGGTAGTATATATTGATGACATCTTGATCTATAGCACATCTCTAGAAGAGCATGTTGATCATCTCCGTGCTCTTTTCAATGCTTTACGTGATGCACGCTTATTTGGTAACATTGACAAGTGCACCTTTTGCACGGATCGAATCTCTTTTCTTGGCTATGTTGTGACACCACAGGGAATTGAAGTCAATCAAGCCAAGGTGGAGGCGATACACAGCTGGCCGGCTCCTACCACAGTCACACAAGTACGAAGCTTTCTCGGACTTGCTGGATTCTATCGTTGTTTTGTGAAAGACTTCAGCACCAAAGCAGGCCCACTACATGAGCTTACAAAGAAGGGTGCTCCATTCACATGGGGCAAGGCGCAAGAGGCTGCATTTGAAAATTTGAAGAATCGGTTAACTTAGACACCCCTTCTCCAATTACCAGATTTTAGTAAGACTTTTGAATTGGAATGTGATGCTAGTGGTATTGGATTGGGAGGTGTCTTGCTGCAAGAGGGGAAACCTATTGCTTATTTTAGTGAGAAACTGAATGGGTCTAGTCTGAACTATTCCACTTACGATAAAGAATTATATGCACTAGTACAAACTTTGGAAACATGGCAACATTGCTTATGGCCTAAAGAATTTGTTATACATTCTGATCATGAATCTTTGAAGCACATTAACAACCAAACTAATCTGAACCGTAGGCATGCCAAGTGGGTAGAATTCATTGAGTCCTTTCCTTATGTCATCAAACACAAGAAAGGAAAAGATAATGTCATTGCGGATGCCTTATCTCATCATTATAATATGTTGTCCCAACTTGATTTTAAGATTTTTGGCTTGGAAACAATTAAAAAACAATATGCTTTTGATGCTGATTTCAAAGATGTGCTGTTGCAATGTAAAGAAGGAAAGCATGGAACAATTTTGTTCTCACTAATGGATTTGTGTTTCGAGCTAACAAATTGTGCATTCCAGCTGATTCTGTG
This sequence comes from Tuctoria greenei, assembly GCA_036927565.1. Lineage (NCBI taxonomy): Eukaryota > Viridiplantae > Streptophyta > Magnoliopsida > Poales > Poaceae > Tuctoria > Tuctoria greenei. The sequence continues at coordinate 136,232,145 of JAYESD010000008.1, read as the reverse complement.
AATATCTTACTCTTACAGGAAGCACATGGTGGAGGGTTCATGGGACACTTTGGTGTCAAGAGGACAGAAGACATCCCAGCAAGCCATTTCTTTTAGCCAAAGATGAGAAGAGATGTGGAGCGGTTTGTTGCTCGTTGCACCACCTGTCAAAAAGCTAAGTCCCGTCTTAATCCACATGGTTTATACATGCCTCCCCATGTTCCTAGTGCTCTATGGGAGGATGTTTCTATGGATTTTGTTTTAGGATTGCCTAGAACAAAAAAGGGGAGGGATAGTATTTTTGTTGTTGTGGACAAATTTTCTAAAATGGCACATTTCATACCATGCCACAAAACTGATGATGCTACCCGTATTTCTGATTTGTTCTTTCGAGAAGTTGTTCGTTTGCATAGGGCTCCAAACACTATTGTTTCAGATAGAGATGCCAAATTTCTTAGTCATTTTTGGAAAACCTTATGGGCTAAGTTGGGGACAAAATTGCTCTTTTCTACCACTTGTCACCCTCAAACTGATGGATAAACTGAAGTAGTAAACCATAGTTTATCTACCATGCTTAGGGCTGTTCTGAAACATAACATCAAATTATGGGAAGAATGTTTGCCTCATATTGAATTTGCTTACAATCATTCGCTGCATTCTACTACTAAATTGTGCCCTTTTTAGATTGTATATGGTTTTATCCCTCGTGCTCCCATTGATCTTTTGGCTCTGCCACCTTCAGAGAAATTGAATTTTGATGCTTTTCGCCGTGCTGAATTAATTCTTAAAATGCATGAGCAAACTAAAGCAAACATTGAGAGCATGAACGTTAAGTATCAACAAGCCAGTAGCAAGGGTAGAAAGCATGTTATTTTTGAACCTGGTGTTTTGGTTGGGTGCATTTGAGAAAGGATAGATTTCCTTATTTGAGAAAATCTAAATTGCTACCTAGAGCTGTTGGACCCTTCAAAGTGCTTTGAAGAATTAATGATAATGCATATGAAGTTGAGTTGTCTGCACATTTTGGGGTTACTTCCTCTTTTAAGGTTGCAGATTTGAAGCCATATGTAGGCGAGGAAGACACGTTTGAGTCGAGGACGACTCCATTGCAAGAAGGGGAGGATGATGAGAACATCGCTACCATTGATACAACCGCAACAGCAGCCCATTCACCACTTGCGGCTAATCAAGGTCCAATGACACGCGCTCGTGCACGTGAACTTAATTATCAGGTGAATTCATTTTTGGCTGTTCAAACTAATTATCCTTCAAATGGAGAACTATTAAAGCCTTGTGATGACCTTGTTATTATTAGGTGCTTGGGAATTGATACAGCTTGGAGGAATGGAGGGATTAATGCAATGAAGGCTGCTCCACCCGAGGGGTCCTCGTAACTGCAGCAAGTACCGTCTTAAAAGGGGCATAACTTTCAACTCCCAAGGTTGTTTAATGCAAATAAGTACTTGATGGAAATGTCTCTTCATCTACTTTCCATTGGATGAAGAATCAAAGGCAGATGATGCTTGAGCTTCTCAGAAAAGGCCGAACAAGACTCGTGACTCCATCCTGAGTTCTAGTCTTCCTCGTCTATATAAACAACTAGCAGCCATAGGAAGAACTTGGATTTTGTTTTCTGTAAGTTTAGCCATTGCTACTTCCTTGTAACACAAGTGGCGATGAGACCTCCCGATTACTTGAATCAGAACCCCAACTTATCACACCCATGAGTGTTTGCTTGTTATCTTGTTCTTGCTTGTTCTTCGATTGCTTGCAGGTTCAAGGCTGTTCTTGGCACGGTAAGAACAACAACAATAGGAGTCGGTGTAACTATCGCTAAGGCGCAACTCCCTTGTGGTTTTTATAGTCAGGTAGCACAACATCGACCTCCACCCAAATCGTAGTTACCAGGAGATGGTGTAACTATCGCTCAAGGCGCCACACCATTATGGTTGTGGTAGTCGGGCAGCCAACGTCGGCCTCCACCAAATTCATTCATCACCAACAACTCTCATCGAAAGGTAGGGCATCCCCCGTACTCATTGGGTTCATCATGGGATGTGTGTTGATGCAAGAGGGACTTGTGGTGTCTTACGCTTCAAGATGGCTCAAAAAGCATGAGAAAAATTATCTGACCCATGATCTAGAATTAGCAGCTGTAGTTCATGCACTGAAGATATGGAGACACTACTTCATCGGGAAAAGAATGGAAATCTACACCGACCACAAAAGCTTGAAGTACCTCTTCACTCAGTCGGACCTTAATCTTCACCAACGAAGATGGTTAGAGCTCACTAATGACTTTGATGCTGGGATCAACTATCACCCTGGAAAAGAGAACGTGGTCGCAGATGCTTTGAGTAGGAAGACACAATGCAACAATATGATGATACAAGCTCATCAACCGCAGTTATGTGAGGAGTTTGCAAGACTAAACCTATGCATAGTGTCTAACACAAACGCGGTAGTTATAGAAGTGGATTCCACATTGGAACAAGACATCATAGTGGGCCAAAAGGAGGATAAGAAAAATCCAAAAACTTAAGAAGATGATGAAAAAGTGTAAAGCCCCAGATTTCAGGGAAGATGAACACGGAACCCTATGGTTAGGGAAGAGGATATGTGTGCCGAATGTCAAGGGGATCCGAGAACTGATATTGAGAGAAGCCCATGACTCGTACTACTCTATTCATCCCGGGAGTACCAAGTTGTACCAAGACCTTAAGGATATATATTGGTGGCTTGGTATGAAACGTGATGTGGCCGAATACGTGGCTCTATGTGACACATGCCAGTTAGTCAAGGCGGAACATCAGAGACCTGTTGGATTACTTCAACCACTCAAGATACCCGAGAGGAAATGGGAAGAGATAATTATGGACTTCATTGTGGGATTACCAAGGACTCAGTCAGAATACGACTCCATATGGGTCTTTGTGGACTGTTTGACTAAAGTCGCTCACTTCATTCCGGTCAAGGAAAGCTATAATGGTTCACAGTTAGCAGAATGGTACATGGCAAGAAATTGTATGTTTGCACGGTGTTCTGAAGAAGATAGTATCTGATCGGGGTACCCAGTTTACCTCAAGATTCTGGCAGAAGCTACATGAGTCAATGGACACTCATCTTAATTTTAGCTCAACATATCACCCGCAGACGGATGGTCAGACAGAACGCACGAATCAAATCTTGGAGGATATGTTGCGAGCGTGTGCCTTGAAAAATAGCAAGAGTTGGGACAAGAATCTGTCCTACGCGGAATTCTCTTATAACAACAGCTACCAAGTGAGTCTCAAGATATCCCCATTTGACGCACTTCATGGACGAAAGTGTAGGACACCTATATTTTGGAATCAGACCGGAGAAGGTCAAGTGTTTGGACCGGAGATACTAAGATAAGCCGAATGACAAGTGCAAGAGATCCGAAATAGTCTGAAAACAGCGCAGTCAAGGCAGAAGAGTTATGCAGATACCCGACGACGTGATCTAACCTTTGAGGTCAAAGACTTTGTGTATCTCAAGGTACCACCACTAAGAGGTCTAAGAAAGTTCAAGGTGAAGGAAAAGCTTGCACCCCATTACATTGGTTCGTTCAAGATACTGGAGAGAAGAGGAGAAGAAGCTTATCGTCTCGAGCTACCTTCTCAAATGTCAGATGTACACGATGTGTTCCACGTGTCGCAACTAAAGAACTGCAAGGTTCATCGCCACCGTTCTTGTCGCTCCACCGACGATTTCTCCCTCCCTCTTGGCCTAACTCGTGCGCCATGCTTCCAGGATCTCGCCAGACATCTTCGCTCGAGAAGTGTGTCGCCGTTTCGCTGGATTCACCGAAGGCCGACAACCTCACCGAGCTCCGCCTCGCCATCACCCCTCCACTTAGTTCCAAGCCCCAAAAACACCCTTGGTGAGTGTGCTATGTCCCTCTCCCTCGATTGACATAGAGAAAGAGCAGTTTAGGTGCCAAAATGGCTGTTTTGGCCATCACCAGCGAGGCTGCCGCCATGTGCCAAGCGCGCGCCGCCTCTGGCACCGCCCCGGTGACGTGGCTCATCCTCAGTCGTCGATTTGGGGCCGACAGCCGAGATTAGAAGGAGTGTACCCCGTCGCGTATTTTTAATCTGGGTCGCACGCTTCAGATCTAATGGCCCAGATTGAATCCTATTATACCATTGCCCATTTGCACATGACCCCCTGTGCAAATTAAAATTAATTACACATAGGTCTTGAACTTTATTAATTGGACCCTGCACTTTAAATTAATTCTGTCAGCACTATAAAATTTAATAAGCAATGCATTTTAGCCCCTGTTTTCACCACTAATTATATTTTTAGCCTTTGTAAGTTGCATTAGAGCCCCTGAATATGTTATAAACTATTTTTGAGCCTCTGATATGGTCTGTTTGCATAAAAACCCTTGAAGTAGTGGATATTTACATAAAATCATATGTTTACACTCTATTGCACCAATTATCCTAGGATATTATTTGTTAGCATTTTCTAATCTGATTAGGGCAAAGTAATTTATTTAAATTGCTATTTCATGCTGAATCTTTTGATAAGCACATATAGACACTAAAGTCCAAACTCAACCAACATCACTAATGAAACTACAACTAGGGAAATAATGCTAGCGACGTAATTGCGTAGGTTTTCTTTTGGTGATTGCTTATTTGTGATGTGTCTATGTTTGCTTGTTTCTTATTGTGTGTTGCTATTTTCCATTCCGCATGCGATGATGTATTTAGAGTCGGTTCCCGAGCCGGCTTTCAATCTTCAGGACTACCACTTCACCGACCCACACTTCCAGGAAGGCAAGTTTCTTGACCATTTTGCACCTATTTTATTTAGTTTTAGTTAGTTGCATGCTTAATAATTTGAGTCCTATTTACTTTACCCTTCCATATAACTCCTTGTCACCAGGTTTGTTTGGGTGTATGTTATTATTACTTTTACGCTTAGCCATGCTTAGTATTGGGAGAGAAATTCTCTATATACATGCTATACTATTAATTGTTATGATCATTTATTGTGATATGTGAAATGAATTGTAGTAGATAGGAATCTGGCGGGTTGGTTTGTATGGTATGGTGCAGTATGCACGAGACCCGAGTTTTGGGGCATGAACCTTGCCAGATTCTAAGAACCGGTTTATGGAGAAAGCCACTAAGCTTTATAGTATCGCCACAAGACTGAGTATGGGGCAGCTTGGTCGATTAATTAGGTCTCTTCCGGCGTAGTATTAGTGACTGGATAGTGCGGGGAATTGGTTCAGGGTGTACTGCCTTGGGATCTGCATTGCTCAAGAGTGGGCAACTGGGGTGTTGAGACACGGTTTAATGGCTCACACTTTTGTACAGGGGTGAAACCTCAGAGGACTAGTACGCGTCGAAAGAACCTTTGTAAAGACTTCATAGTGATCTCCTGGCCACACACCATAGGTAGTGTGCAATGTGGTTCGCGACCATGGGCATCAGGGAGGTTTGCTTAGTCCACCTGGCAACATAGGATGAAATCACGACTTGTGGGTAAAGGGTACCTTCTCTGCAGAGTTTTAGAAACTGTCATGACAGCCGTGCTCACGGACAAGAGCGGCTTGATGTCTAATTCATAATTAGTTAATGGATGGAATGGTGGTTTGGTTGGTTGGGATTTGGCTTATAATTGGGTTATGGTTGGGTTCACTCACTTAGTAGTAGGTGCTAATGAAAGCTAAGGATAGGATATAACGCTATAGTGCTTAACCCGGTTTTGGCCTTCCTTTTAGAAGCTTGCATGTCATCTCTTTTGTCACTTGCTAAATATCGTTGGTACTCAAACTTTCTTGTGCTTATCTTTTCTTGGTCTACAACGGAGAAGAAGTGGAGAATGAAGACTTCTATGCTGATCCCGATGAGATGTTCTAGGTTGGCGCAACCCCCGGGCAATGCCTGTGCATGGAGCCACACTAGTTTAATTTTCTGTTGTTTTGCTTCTAATCTCATTTAGACCTACGGGTCATTATTGTAAGACATTTATGTATTCAAACATGGCTTCTAATAAATGATATTACACTTTTGTCTACACATGTATGATGTAAATTGATCCTAGCATACATGTGGAAGCCATCTGGTTGTCTTGTTGGGACCAGGTGTGGCAATAATGTATGCCGGAGCATTTGCGAGGCCGAAAGACATAACTAGAAACTCATAAAGACCATAGCGGGTAGAGAAAGCTGTTTTTGGAATGTCCTTTTCTCTTATTTTAATTTGATGATAGTCCAACCTTAAATCGATATTTGATAAGAAACAAGCACCAGCAAGTTGATCAAAGAGAATATCAAGTCTTGGATGCGGATACTTATTCTTTATGGTGACGGCATTAAACGGACGATAATCAACCCTAATGCGCAATGTGTCATCTTTTTTCTTTACAAAGAGAGAGGGACAGCCCCATGGAGATGAGCTTGGACGGATGAAACCCTTGTCAAGAAGTTACTTCAATTGTTTCTTCATTTCAGCTAACTCTTTGCTTGACATTGGGTATGGTCGTTTAGAGATTGGAGCTGCTCCAGGTTCAAGTTCAATGGCGAACTCAACGGCCTGGTCAGGTGGCATTCCTGGTAACTCATCAGAGAAAACATCCGAGGAATGGAGGATAAGTCTGGAGTGGTTGCACCTTTCAAATGATAAAGTCCGGCACAACCTTTTTCAAGATGGAAGGATAATTGCCCACTGGAAGGATTTTTGGGAGAGATACCTCGGGGAACAACATGGATGACAACATCATTAGCAACCATCAAGTTCATCCCAAAAATGATATCTAAGCTTTCATATCAAGGACTAGAAGATTTGCATAAAACTTGGTGCTACCAATTAAAAGAGATATCATTGGACCCAATTGATTAACAAAAAATTTAGAACCAGGCACTTCAATTAAGAATGGAGCCCGAGTGTATGTTAAGTTCAGATTATGTTTATTAGCATAATCTCTCTTAATGAAGGAATGAGAAGCACCTGAATCAAATAACACTTTCGTGGGATGAGAATTGACGGATAACGTACTGACAAGGACCTAGTTGCCCTCTTGTACTTCTTCACCCGTGGTGTAGTTAACATGACCACGCTTGGGGACTTGAGTCTTCAAATTAGGTTGCTGCAGAGGTCGAATAAGTGGTCATGGTGGCTGGTTTGGAATTGCAGCAGCGGCTCCTTGATTTGTACAGTCCTTCCGAAAGTGACCGCACTGGCCACAACTGAAGCACGGGCCAACGCCGGTTCACATGCCTTGATTTGGTGGAGTCCTACAATTGTTTGTTGTTGCAGGAGCAGGTCAGCGAACCATCCACATAGGCTGCGGAGGCGCAAAACTTGGTGCACGCACAGGAGGAGGCATCCCCATGCGCGGGCGCTGCATGCTGCTACCAATTGGAGGTGGGGCAGCACGCTTGCGGCGCTTTGCTTCCAGCTTGTTCATCTTGTCTTCAGCAAATATAGCCCTGTACACAAGGTGATTGAAGTCTCGAAATTCTGTAGTGGACAACTTGTCTTGCATCTCCTCTGAAAGACCGTTGTAGAAATATCCACGCTTTTTCTCGTCGGTGTTCACATCATTGGGGGCATATTGAGCAAGATAATTAAATGAATCAACATACTCCAAAATAGATTTGTTTCCTTGGTTTAAGTTGAGAAACTCAAGCCTCTTGATATCCATAACAGCCTTTGGTATGTGAAAGGCACGAAAGGCCGTCCGAAATTCATCCCAAGTGAAGCGGTGATCAACGGGCTGCATGGTACAGAAACCTTGCCACCATACACCAGCCTCTCCTTGCAATTGATGAGCTGCAAAGAGGACCTTCTCATGCTGAACACACCTCACAAGATCAAGCTTCTGCTCAATAGTGCAAAGCAATGGTCTGCATCAAGATGATCCTTCGCTCAGGTGAACACGGGAGGCTGGGTACGGAAAAAATCTGAGAAGTCATCCCCGCGAGCTGCTCGTCCTTCACCACGGGGAGCAAGGTGCTGAGCTATCACGCGTAGAAACTCGGTCTGCTCTTGCCGGTTACGTTCCACTTGCATGAGCACATCCACCATCGTTGGAGGTGGAGGTGGAGGTGGATTTTTTCCTCCTAGCATTGGAACCCTCTAGAATGTCATCGCCGGCTCCAGTACGAGTCCTCATCCTGCCACTAAGCATGAGTAGTCTGATAGGACACAAAGAATTTGGACAGCAACAAAATACTATAACCGAAGAGAAAACTCAAACCGGCAACAATGATGTAACTTGCAAAACAGGACAGCAAGTACACGATTTGAGATGGATGATATGGGAAGTAAGAAATGATCATAAACCACCCCCAGGACATAATAACATGCTAGAAAATCACCATGATATAGTTCATCAGATTCTTAGCAATATATATAGTTGGAATCTGTCGAAATCACCGCTGAATATAATATGTTCTATGCAGCATTCACAATACATATTATAAGATAGGGCACACAACAATAATTTTTCCTCGATTCAAGAAAACATTTTTCATGTTTATGAGCAGCTATGCAAGAATGCAAACATGTATGAATGACATGCACATGGTTCGAACTATCGTTGCTCACACGAATAACTCTCACCCATCCAATCAGCTCAACAAAATAAGAAACTGAAGTTAAAAAAACCGGCATGCATGAGCAATTTTGAAAAACGTCTACAACCTACGAAACAATTTGGTGTCCTGTTCCAAGGAGTTGGGTGGCTGTTAAGAGTTAAGTTCAATAACCCCATTAAGGTGAGAGTAACACAAAATATCAAGTCATAGTAATGGGAACAAGAAAAAAAATTCTAGGACTGGCTAAGAAGGAAAATTCAGCAACAACTTAATTTCAGATTTTAGTTGCTTTAGTGAGGTTCCAAGTTTCAACACCCTGTGCTGCTAAGCAAGTTTGAATGGTATATTTGTGTAACCTGGCTCTGATGCCACGCTGTGAGGAACCATCCAAGTTGAATCAATGTTAAGCACATTAGCTCGCTGTCCATCAATGGTACGCGAGCTGCAAGTGCGACCAACATAAAATCCAACTCTGGTAGTCCCCTGATATGCTCTTAATCATCCCAGGATCACAGCATATCAGTCCACAACATTGCACATATCACAAGCACACAAACAAACCACAAATTCAGAAATATTACAGGTTTAAAATGTTCATACAAGTAGTGACAAGTTTCTGAAATTGTATACAAAACAGTGAGCAATGTTGCATTGAAGTTTCCAAAACTTTTGGGTATAACATTGTCCATAAAGGGTTCAGGTTCAGATTCAAGACAGCAAAATAAACAAGCCCAACGCGGCGGAAGTCAATGTTTAAAAACAACAAAAGTCTAGCGGTGCCTGCCCACAACACCACCGGCGACGTCAAGTAAAAATCAGCATTTTACTCCTCCGCATTGCCAGACTCGGCGGGAAAGAAGTAACCAAACACCATAAGGTGCTCACATGCAAAACTTCAACATAACAAACATGAGTACAAAGGTACTCGCAGGACTTACACATTTGGTATATATAGCCCGACTCCAAGGAGTATGAATATGACAGTAGCAATGGGGTAATAAATAGTCAAAACATAATTTGCGAAAAGCTGTGACAGTTAATGGGATAAGCATATAAGTATTAAGCAAAAAGACTCATGGGCGACTCACATATACAACCCTACCTACTGCAGCAAGTAGCCATTTGTAACCATGTGTGAAACAACACCCATTTCAGCTCAATAACAGCACCTATACACCCTCATTTCCATTAATTGTTATGTTTCAATCACTATGATGAAGCTCAATTAACACTAAGCTTGATCATGATCGAGATCACGGTAATTTGAACCGATTATAGACCCTGCAGGGGAGTCCCAATGTGCCCACACGCCTCGAGACCATACAACTTATGCAACCTGCTAAAGTCACATAAGGGGGTATCATGTCCACCTTTTTCACACCTGTTCCCGCATGGCTGGACAATCTTCACCACAAGGAGTATTGTGGTCCTGCAGATCAAAAGCCACTCATGTGTGTCAAACAAGTACTGAAGTCATGGCCCAAATACCGGTATAAAGTGAGATATTTAGCTTGCCATACCATTAGTCAAGGCTTGTTGAGTTCATGGTTGCTTCGATGAGTCAAGTTGCTGGTCTTTAGTTTTGCACCACTAGAGTTTCAAGTTCGTGTCAAATTCGGTCACCTAGTTTGAGTCAGATTCGTAGTTTGAGTTTGAGTCAGATTACTAGATCGAGTTTGAATCAGATTACTACTTCGAGTTTGAGTCGGATTGCTAGTTCGAGTTTGAATCAGATTACGAGTTCAAATTAGATTGCTACTTCGAGTTTGAGTCGGATTGCTAGTTCGAGTTTGAGTCGGATTACTAGTTCGAGTTCGAATTAGATTGCTACTTCGAGTTTGAGTCAGATTAGTAATTTGAGTTTGACAACAAGAAAAAGGAAAGTGCAAAATCAAAAGCCGCACAAAAGCCACAAGCAATTAGAGAAGAAAAAAAAGGCAAGTGCAAGATCAAAAGCTGCATGTGCAAATTTTGTTCTAGGGTCTCCTGATTCCATCTAGAGAGAGTTTGGGTGACCACCCCAACAAAAAAAGGAAAAAAAGGAAAAAAATCAGATTATTGTTTGGGGTGTTTTTGGTGACGACATTGGTGTCTCGGCTCGCGTCTCTAGTACGGTCTAGACTAAGATCAGCACAGTACTGTTGTAGAACATTTATTCAGCTTGTTGTGATTAACGTAGTGAAAGTTTGCTCCTTGTGCTAGTTTAGCCACCTAAAGCCATAGATTGACACCTGCTCTTGAAGTTGTTCATTACTTGCTGGTTGCCATCACCTTCTTGCTGAGCTTGGTAAGGGCTTGATTGAACAGGTTGAGAGTGAACGAGTTATCTCCACCAACACCTTTGTAGCTTAGGGATAACGTTACCCTTTCATATTGGATTGTTCTTTTTTTCTACTAACCATGGCAGGAGGAGCAAATACAAACGAAGACGTGCATTCACCTCGCACACAGGGAATTATACAATATACTTTGAACGCCAAGTGCGGCTATGCACAGAAGCGCTTGATGAGGATTTTCGTGTTACTAGTGACCGCCTTGATCAATTGGAAAATATGCAGATCGACACCAACACCAAAATCAGCATGTTGGAGATTTCTATTCAAACATTGAACACTTCTATTGGAGCCATCCTGCAGCACCTTCAGGAGAGGGATCGTGGACGCACCGCGGATGGACAGGTGAGCAATGCTCCTAGTATTGTACATGACAATGAAGATGACTATTCTGCAGATAAGAAGATTGGGGAAGATGAGGAAGCTAGGCCACGGCGCCGGCTACAACGCAACCGTCAAGGTATGGGTGGACATCGTCGGTGTGAGGTACGCAATCATGATGATACTTTTAACAAGATCAAATTTAAGATACCTCATTTTGATGGTAAATATGACCCTGATGCATATATTACTTGGGAGGTTTCTGTTGATCAAAAATTTGCATGTCATGAGTTTCCAGAAAATGCAAGAGTTAGAGCAGCCACTAGTGAGTTTACTGATTTTTCTTCTGTTTCGTGGATAGAACATGGCAAGAAAAATCCTAATAACATACCACAAACTTGGGATGCTATGAAACGGCTCAGGCGGGCTAGATTTGTTCCTTCTTACGATGCACGTGATTTGTTAAATAAGTTACAACAATTGAGACAGGGAGCTAAAAGTGTAGAAGAGTATTTTTAGGAATTACAAATGGGTATGTTGCGTTGTAATTTAGATGAGCATGAGGACCAGCTATGGCTAGATTTTTGGGTGGTTTAAACCATGAAATTCAGGACATACTTGCTTATAAAGATTACAATAATGTTACATGTTTGTTTCATCTTGCTTGTAAAGCTGAAAGGGAAGTGCAGGGACGACGAGCTAGCTCTAGAAATAATATTTTTGTAGGAAAGACTAGCTCATGGCAACCCCGCAGGACTACTCCTACGACTGGGCGTGCTTCCCCACCATCTTCTTCACCAAGCCGGGCAACACCTTCTTCCTCTGGCAAGCTATGAACATCAAGAAGAGCATATTGGTGCAGAAGATGTAGCGCACTATGATAGTCTCATTGTGCATTGTGTGCTTAGTGCACAAGTGGAGAAATCGGAACAAAATCAAAGGCACACATTATTCCAAACAAAGTGTGTTGTCAAAGAGCGATCTTTCCGCATGATCATTGATGGAGGTAGCTGCAACAACTTGGCCAACAGTGACATGGTGACCAAGCTGGCACTAAGCACCAAACCGCACCCACATCCCTATTACATTCAATGGTTAAACAACAGCGGTAAGGCAAAGATAACTAAACTTGTGTGAATCAATTTTGCCATTGGATCATATAAGGATGTCATTGAATGTGATGCTGTGCCTATGCAAGCTTGTAATATTCTACTAGGAAGACCTTGGCAATTTGATAGAGATTATATGCATCATGGTAGATCAAATCAGTATTCATTTTTTTACCTTGATAAAAAAATTGTGTTGCATCCTATGTCTCCTGATGCTATTGTGCAAGATGATGTTGCTAGAGCTAGGAAAACTAAATGTCAGGTCCATGTTAACGTTGAGAACAATAACAATGCCAAATTTGTGTTTGATAAGAAAAATGAGATATCTCTGAAGGGAAAATGCTTGTTTGCTATGAAATCTGATATTAATGAACTGATTGCTTCCACTTCTGTTGCCTATGCTTTGGTACGCAAAGATGCTTTGATTTCCCTTTATGATATGCAACATTCTTCGCCTCCTGCTATTGCTAACATTTTGCAGGAATATTCTGATGTGTTTCCAAGTGAAATACCACCAGGACTACCACCACTTCGAGGGATTGAGCACCATATTGACCTCATTCCCAGTGCTTCGTTGCCCAACTTGCACCATACAGGACAAATCCGGAAGAAACAAAGGAGATTCAGTGCCAAGTACAAAAACTACTCAACAAAGGTTATGTATGTGAGTCTCTTAGTCCTTTTGCTGTTTCAGTTATTCTAGTACCTAAAAAGGATGGATCCTGGCGTATGTGTGTGGATTGTAGAGCAATCAACAATATCACCATTCGATATCGTCATCCTATTCCACGCTTAGATGATATGCTTGATGAATTGAGTGGTGTTTTTGTGTTCTCAAAAGTCGATTTGCGTAGTGGTTATCATCAAATTTGCATGAAACTAGGAGATGAATGGAAAACTGCTTTCAAAACTAGGTTCAATTTATATGAGTGGTTAGTCATGCCTTTTGGGTTAACTAATGCACCTAGCACCTTCATGAGATTAATGAACGAGGTTTTGTGTGCATTAATTGGAAAATTTGTTCTTGTGTAATTTGATGATATATTGATTTATAGCAAATCCATGGATGAGCATCTTGATCACTTACGTGCTGTTTTTAATGCTTTACGTGAGGCACGATTATTTAGTAATCTTGAGAAGTGCACCTTTTGCATGGATAGAGTCTCTTTCCTTGGCTATGTTGTTACCCCATAGGGAATTGAAGTTGATCAAGCCAAGGTAGAGGTTATTCAGGGGTGGCCTGTACCAAAGACAATCGCACAGGTGCGGAGCTTTCTAGGGCTGGCTGGGTTCTATTGTCGCTTTGTGAAGGATTTCAGCACCATCGCTGCTCCACTGAATGACCTTATGAAGAAGGGAGTGCCTTTTTCTTGGGGCACCACACAAGATAACGCCTTTACCATACTGAAATATAAGTTGGCGCATGCACCTCTTCTCCAACATCCTGATTTTTCTAAGACTTTTGAGCTTGAATGTGATGCTACTAGGATTGGATTGGGTGGTGTTTTGTTACAAGAAGAAAAACCCGTTGCATATTTTAGTGACAAAATGAGTGGGCCTGTTCTGATTTATTCTACCTATTATAAGGAATTATATGCTCTTGTACGAACTTTAGAAACATGGCAGCATTATTTGTGGCCCAAAGAATTTGTTATCCATTCTGATCATGAATCAATAAAGCATATTAGGAGTCATGGGAAACTGAACCGTAGGCCTGCTAAGTGGATGGAATTTATTGAGTCTTTTCCTTATGTCATTAAACACAAAAAGGGAAAGGATAATGCTATTTCTGATGCTTTATCTAGACGTTATACTCTTCTATCTCAACTTGACTTTAAAATTTTTGGATTAGAAAGATTAAAGATCAATATGAACATGATGTTGATTTCAAAGATGTATTGCTGAAATGTACAGACGGAAAAACATTGAATAAATTTGTCCTCAACGATGGCTATGTGTTTAGAGCTAACAAGTTATGCATTCCAGCTAGCTCTGTTCGTTTGTTGTTGTTACAGAAAGCGCATGGTGGCGGGCTGATGGGGCACTTTGGAGTGAAGAAGACGGGGGACATACTTGTTGGTCATTTCTTTTGGCCAAGGTTGAGGCGAGACGTGGAGCACTTCATTGCTCGCTGCACGACATGTCAAAAGATAATTCACGACTTAATCCAAATGGTTTGGACATGCCTCTTCCTGTTCCTAGCATGCCTTGGGAGGATATTTCTATGGACTTTGTTTTAGGACTGCCTAGAACAAAGAAGGGGAGGGCTAGCATCTTTGTTGTCGTGGATATATTTTCTAAAATGGCACACTTCATAACTTGTCGTAAAAGTTATGATGCTACACATGTTGCTGATTTGTTTTTCCGAGAGATTGTTAGGTTGCATGGTGTGCCAAACACAAAAGTTTCAGATTGTGATGCTAAGTTTCTTAGCCATTTTTGGAGAACGTTATGGGCAAAATTGGGGACTAAGTTTTTATTTTCAACTACTTGTCATCCCCAAACTAATGGTCAAACTAAGGTTGTGAATAGAAGCTTATCTACCATGCTTAGGGATGTTTTGAAAAAAGAATATAAAAATGTGGGAAGAGTATTTGCCTCATGTTGAGTTTGCTTATAATCGTTCCCTACATTCTAGTACTAAGAAATGCCCTTTTGAGATTGTTTATGGATTTGTACCCCGTTGTAACACCCACTATTTTAGAGAGAAAAAAAATTGTAAAATGAACTTTTCAAGAAGTAAAATCATTTTCTTGGGAATAAAATTTATATAAGGCAAGTTGCATCATGTTTGATTGTTTGTGTGAATTTTTGAAAATACAAATTTGCTAGAAATTCAGATTACAAATTCATATCATAAAAGAGGAGAAAAAGAAAATAGAAAAGAAAAAGAAAAAGAAAAGAAAATGCAAAACCTGTCCCTAGGCCGAATTTTTCCCCCGGCCCAACTCTCTCCACCCTCCCGCGCTGGCCCGCACCTCCTCTCCCCTCTCTATCTCTCTGTCAGCCAGGCCCCGCGCGCCAGCCTCTCCCTGCGCCGCACCCTCTCTCTTCTCTCGCTGCAAGCCGGCCCCACCCCCTTTTCGTCTACCTCGCGCCCGCGCCGTAACGCCCACACGCGATAACATCGCGCCGCCCCACTCACCCCCCTTCAATGTCGACCGTTTTCATCTCAATCAAGGGGCGCGTCATGCCCATCATGGCCGCCTGCAGTTTCTACTCCGAACCCCTATAAAAGCTTGGCCATTCCCCTCAATTTCCTCACCCCGGCGATCAAAACCCTAGCTTCGACAAGCTCGGTAATGGCGCCACTGTTCCTGACTCTTCACCCACTTCTACTCCTCGGAAGTTTGCCTAACACCTTTCTCGTGTTGTTAGGAGTCTGCTGGACATCATTGTTGGGGTGGAACGTCGCTGCGTCACCGATTCCATCGTCGCCAACGAGCTCCTCCGCCATCCAGCGTCGCCGACCATCCTCTGTCCAATTTCTGGCCGTGCGACAACCTCTGGTGAGACCCCCGTGCCCTCCTCATCGTTTTGCACTAGTCAGATGTGCCCCAAAGCGTCTGTAGCGTATTTTCGTTCAACTCCGGCGAGGTCGCCGCCGCACTCGCGTCGCCGCCGCCGCGCGCCGCCCCTGTGCCGTCACTCCCGCCTCTCGGGGTGACGTGGCACCCTCTCGGCCGTTCATTTTGAACGGGCGACCGAGATTAAAACCGGTGTACCTCTTCGGTTAATAAAATCCGAGCCATCCAATTCAAAATCTACGACCCTTGTTCAAATTAGTTTTCTCGCCGTCGAAATTTCACTCAGGCCCCTGGAAACTTGCGGGCTACCCCCTGGGTTCCTCGAGAATTCAAATCTAGCACCTAGAAATGTCAAACTAGCCTCTGGACTTTCTGAAGATTAGTAAAATACTGGTTAAATTAATAAAAAGTGTTTTAAAGCCCCTGGAGAATCATAAAATAGCAAATAAATTCTGGAAAATTGTAGAATAAACCCCAGACTTAATAAAAATTATTTTTTAACCTCTGGAACAGTTCTGTTTTTACAGAAAAGCCCCTGTTACTTCTAGAAATTAAATAAAAATCCTTAATTTGTATAAAATAATTATAAAAACAGAT
The DNA here is from genome assembly GCA_036927565.1 of Tuctoria greenei. Taxonomy (NCBI): domain Eukaryota; kingdom Viridiplantae; phylum Streptophyta; class Magnoliopsida; order Poales; family Poaceae; genus Tuctoria; species Tuctoria greenei. The sequence goes on along the minus strand of JAYESD010000008.1, from coordinate 136,215,695 downwards.
TTAATTATGTTTTATTTATTTTCATTTCTGTATTATTTTTATTAATTCATTTAAATTGCTGAAATGGTCATAAAAATACTTTTAAGTATATTTAGTTCATAAAAATTGTTTTGCACATAGAAATAATTAGTAAAAATAATGTAAAAATTGTAAAATTTATATTATTGATTATAAATCTATAAAACTATGTTTTACTCAATAAATTTCATTTAACTTTAAATTCTCATCAACAAATGTATGTCTATAATAAAAATCAATCCTAAAATCACTTTTGCGTAGGAATTTGCGTTTATTTGAATATTGTGCATTTTTATTGTGTTCTTATTGTATGTTATTTTTCGTGCATCGTCTTAATTTATAGTCGGGGTCAGAAACCACCCTTAACCTTCAAGAGCAGCAGTTTCCAGACGACCCCGAGACACAATTTGGAGGCAAGTTCCTTGACCATCTTGTACCTTTTTTGCTAAGTTTTAGTTAGTTGCATGCTAAATTAAAATATGAATCCTATGTATGTTCTCCTAGAATTTCCACAATATTCCTTGACAACATGGTTTGGGTGCTTTATAATTATTTATAATAAGCTTAGCCATGCTTAATTGAAATATGATCTTTTCATTTACAAGTTTACATTTGAAGTACTTTGATTCATGAATTGATGGCTATAATGGAAATTAGTAGATAGGAATCTGATAGGGGGTTTTGTATGGATTGGTGCATGCGTGCACAAGACCTTGGTTTGGGGCTTGACACTTATCGGATTCTAAGGACCGGTTTATGGAAGAAGTTGCTAAGCCATTTAGTATCACCACAGAATTGTATATGGGACAACTTGGTTTAGTAATTTGGTCTCTCCCGATGTAGCATAGGTAATTGATTGGGCGAGGAATGGGCTTTGCCTTGGGATCCGCATGGCTCAAGAGGGGGCTTCTCCTGGCGGAGGGAAAATAGACTCCAGGTACCGGAGCGGTGAAACCTTAGAGTACCCATTGCAAGTCGGGAGAACCATCGGAAACACCTCGTAGTGAACTCCTGGCCACACACCTACGGAAGTGTGTATTGTGGTTAGCTACCACGGACATCAGGAAGGTTTACCTTTGTCCACCTGGCAACAGGGGACAAAATCACGAACTGTGGGTAAAGGATACACACTCTGCAGAGTTTTGTCAAACTGTCTAGACAGCTGTGCTCACAGACACGAGCGGCTTGGAAACCAAATTCATAATTAGCACATGGTTACTAAATGGATGGTTTGGGTTTCGTCTCACTTGAATTAATTTTGGGATATTGGTTGGGATTTCACCTAGATGTAGGTGCTTAATAACAATTAAGAGTATGATGTTACTGCTATAGTGCTTAACCTATTAATTGTCTTCCTTGTTGTGAACCACACATGTCATAATTTCCCAACGTGCGAGTACCGTTGGTACTCAAACTTGTTAGTTGCATATCCCCCCCCCCCCCAGTCTACGAAGACGCAGAGGTGGAGAACCAGGATTTCTACGGACACCCTGAAGAGATGTTCTAGGTTGGCGCTCCCCCGTGCAACGCCTGTGTTTGGAGCCCTTGTTATGTTTTTCCGCTGCTTGTGTACTTTTATTTTAGATCTGGATGGTCATTTATGTAATAAGGTGATAAAATCGAACATGGTATTGTATTTGGTATTTCACTTTCGTCTACACATGTATGAATTGAACTGATCCTGGCATACATGTGGAAAGCATCTGGTTGTCTTCTTTTTACCAGGTGTGACAAAGTGGTATCAGAGCCGTGTTGTCCGTAGGACGCAAGCCTAGATAGAAAAGGATGATTTAAGGACTTTACTATTTTCAAATATTATTAATTGTAAAATTTCTTTGTATTCTTTACCTTGCACGTATTTCACTTACTCTTTAATTTGTTTTATTACTGACACTCTCCTGTTTCAAAATCTTAGATGGCCAACGTCAGGAGAACCGCTCGCATGTCAACTGGAGGCTATGTTCCCAACCGAAGGATTGCTGCCCGCCGTACCCCACTCAATGATCCTCGACGTGCGGTGGTGATTCGTACTGATGGAAAAGCTGCAGGACGACTTCGACGTCGACTTCAAGCCATACTACTCGACGCCGGCTACAGACACGAGAGACTGGCACTCACCTACCACTCCATTGGGATGTTGCGTCCCTACCGGATCGAGTGGTCATGCAAGCTATTTGTCTACTATGGGGATGAACTACTCAAGGTGCACCGTACCCCTGCTGCAAGGAGCTACCGACGACATGCTGAGCAGGATGTCAGCTGGGAGGCCATCACCTTTTGGAGCCACACTTACCGCTACCAGCTGCGGAACTCGGTGCACGCCTACACTCCCCAGCGTCCCAGCGGCACTGGCAACTTCGACACCAGGTACGTGGAGGGGCCCCTGACCCTTCCACAGACTCACCAGACAGTTGATGACGTGGAGCGCCTCAGCATTCGCCTCCACAAGGCTCAGCAAGAAATTCAGGATGTTCATGACCTGGCAGCACATTATGAAAGGCAAGTGAGGAGGTACCGTCGGATCACCGACGAGGACCCAGATGGGTATGCTTCAGACACCTCCACTTGGATCCCGAACTCTCCTGACAGCCGTGTTGGTCGTGGCGACACCGACTCGATGGACTACTCTTGAGATGAGGAGCCAGACTCAGGGGAGCCTTTTGTGCCGCAACAGCCAGCCAACTCTCCTCCGCATGGCAACGAGTCTCGTGGCAGCAACTCAGGATATGATAGAGATGACGATGAAGACCCAGACGAGGAGGAGGATCCCGAGGAGCGAGAGTAGACTTCGACCTGCCCTACAACTCAAGATTAAGACACTTACCCATGAGTTGTAATAAGAGCGATGTAGTAACGATCTGTGTAAACTTGAGTTGTATGATTTTTTCTTTGAGAACTTGATTATCCATGGTTGTGTTTGCTTAATGAAAGTGAACTTTATTTCTTTATCTCCTTATTGATGCATATAGTGGGAAAGACGTACAGAATAGTTTCTCTCTTATCTTTTTATTCTAAAGCAACACCCCAATCTCAGATGGCAAGAAGAGGAAGAGGACGTGGACGTGGTGTGCCACCCAATCAGGATAATGAAGTCCCACTACCTCAATGGAATGGAAGAGGTGCTTGTGGGGCACCAGCTGCAAACCAAATGCAGCATATGATGGCTATGCAACTTGAAATAATGCAAAACTTGACACAAATTGTGAACAATATGCAACAGGCACATCAAGCACCACCACCCCCTCCACCACCACCACCCCCACCTCCAAGGTTTTGCTTAAGAGACTTCATGAACACTCAACCCCCACGCTTCTCTAACGCCACGGAACCTATGGATGCAGATGATTGGATCAATACTATTGAAAGTAAACTAAGGATTGTACAATGTGAATGAGGGGAAAGGGTGTTATTGGCATCACACCAACTCCATGGACCTGCAGCTGATTGGTGGACCACTTTTACTGCGGCCCATGGCAACCCAGACAACATTACCTGGGAAGAGTTTAGAGAAAGTTTCCACAATCATCATGTACCCGCAGGAGAAATCCAAGCCAAGCGTATGGAGTTCCTAGCACTGAAGCAGGGGAACATGAACATAAGGGGGTATTTGAACAAGTTTACACAACTATCTCGGTACGCCTTGGAGATGTTGACACTGATGCCAAGAAACAATTCTGTTTCAAAGAGGGACTGGACAATGAGATACAGTTGATGATGTCTTCCAGTGACTATGCTAGTTTCCAACATCTGGTGGATAAAGCTTTCACAGTAGAAAGAAATAAGAAGGAGTGCGAAGGAGAAGACCGAAAAAGGAAGATGATGATGGGGCAGTCTTCAAGCAGCAATCGTCCTCGCTTTAACCCACAGCAATCGGGACACCTGAGTCGTCCCATGGGCAATAATCAAGGTCAGCGGTACACTAACAACTATTCATTCAGACCTCAATCTCAGTATGGGCGCCCATAGTACCAGCAGATGCCACCACAACGCCCTCAAATGTATCAACAACGTCCTATGACTTCAAACCCTCGATCAACTGGGCAACCACAGCAAAATCAACAAAGAAACAAGGCTCAAGACACCAGTACTCGGGGAGCTTGCTATATATGTGGTGACAAGGGACACTACTCCAACAACCGCCCGAAAAAACATTCGCAGCAGAACCAGTCCAGAGGAAGGGTCAATCATGTTGTTTTGGAGGAAGCTCAAGACGCATCAGATGTGGTGATCGGTACGTTCCCTGCTGATTCCCATCCTTCTATAGTATTGCTTGACTCTGGTGCAACACATTCGTTCATAGCAAAAGAATTCATAAGAAGACATGGAATGAATATTACATTAATGAATCAAGTATTAGTAGTCAACTCTCCTGGAGGAGAGATGTTGACAAGGCAAGTATGCCCTAATGTAAGCATAAGCATTAGGGGGTAGCATTCTTAGCAAACCTTATAGTGTTGGAGTCACAAGGAATAGACATTATTCTCGGAATGGATTGGTTAACCAAGTACAAAGGAGTGATCCACTGTGCCACGAGAACAGTATGTCTGACTCATACGGATGGCACAAACGTGGAGTTTCGTCCTGATCAAGCACCAGTTCAGAAAATACGACTCAACCAGGTTGAAGGAGTACAAAAGATCAAAGTTGTTTGTGTCTTTCCGGATGTGTTTCCTGATGAACTACCGTGTATGCCCCCTGACAGAGAAATTGAATTCATCATTGAATTAGTACCTGGTACAGCACCAATTTACAAGCGACCATACAGGATGGATGCTAAACAATTGGCAGAATTGAAGGATCATATCAATGAGTTGTTAGCAAAAGGATACATTCGTCCTAGTTCCTCACCTTGGGGAGCTCCAGTGATATTTGTGCCCAAGAAAGATGGCACACATAGATTATGTGTGGATTATCGCGCACTCAACGCAGTAACTATCAAGAACAAATATCCTTTACCCAGGATTGATGATTTGTTTGACTAGTTGAGAGGTGCATGTGTGTTCTCGAAGATTGATCTGCGATCAGGGTATCACCAATTGAAGATACGACCCTCGGATATACCAAAGACGGCATTTGTTTCAAGATATGGATTATATGAGTATACAGTCATGTCTTTTGGCTTAACTAATGCCCCGGCTTATTTCATGTACCTTATGAATAAGGTATTTATGGAGTATCTGGATAAGTTTGTCGTGGTGTTTATTGATGACATTTTGATATTCTCCAAAAGTGAAGAGGAACATGAGGAGCACCTAAGATTGGCTTTACAGAAACTTCGAGAACATCAGTTGTACGCAAAGCTAAGTAAATGTGAGTTCTGGTTAAAGGAAGTGTCATTTTTGGGACATGTTATATCACAGAGAGGAATAGCAGTAGACCCCAGTAAAGTGAAAAATGTTCTGAATTGGAAAACACTAGAAAATGTTGGGGAAGTCAGGAGTTTCTTGGGCATGGCTGGCTATTATCGCTGGTTCATCGAAGGATTCTCAAAAATATCTCGCCCATTAACCAAGTTACTTGAGAAGGGAGTTGCATACAAATGGACACCAGAGTGTGAAGCCAGTTTTATAGAGCTAAAGAAAAGGTTGACTACTGCTCCAGTGTTGATTATGCCGGATATGCAGAAAGAATTTGCAGTTTACTGTGATGCATTCGGACAAGGATTGGGATGTGTATTAATGCAAGAGGGACATGTAGTGGCTTATGCTTCACGTCAACTCAGAAAGCAGGAAAGAAATTACCCTACTCATGACTTGGAGTTAGCAGCAGTAGTTCATGCGTTGAAGTTATGGAGACATTATCTGATAGGAAAAAGAACTGAAATTTATACGGACCACAAGAGTTTGAAGTATATCTTCACCCAACCAGATCTAAATCTCAGACAACACAGGTGGTTGGAACTTATCAATGATTTTGATGTCGGAATCAATTATCATCCTGGGAAAGCTAATGTGGTCGCAGATGCATTAAGCGGATCAGCTCAATGCAATAGCTTGGCACTACAAGGTCAACAACCACAATTATATGAGGAATTCGCAAGGCTAAACCTCAGTATCGTATCTAATACTGAGGTAGTGACTATGGAAATAGATTCTACATTGGAGAAGGATATTCGTGAAGGGCAAAAGAATGATAAGTGGATTCAGAAGATTAAGCAACTAATGAAAGAAGGAAAAGCACCAGACTTTAAAGAAGATGAACAGGAAACTCTATGGCTAGGGAAGAAAATATGTGTACCTGATATCAAGGAGATTCAAGAGGTGATATTGAGAGAAGCCCATGATTCGTCATATTCTATTCACCCGAGAAGCACAAAGATGTATTAAGATCTAAAGGATCGATATTGGTGGCATGGAATGAAACGTGATGTGGCGGAGTATGTAGCTCTGTGTGACACATGTCAGAAGGTCAAAGCAGAACATCAAAGACCCGCAGGGTTACTCCAACCAATTAAAATTCCTGAATGGAAATGGGAAGAAATAAGTATGGACTTTATTGTGGGATTGTCGAGAAATCGATCAGGATACGACTCTATATGGGTCATAGTGGACCGTTTGACCAAAGTGGCTCACTTTATCCCAGTAAAAGAAAGCTATTCTGGTTCAATATTGGCAGAACTATATATGTCAAGAATTGTATGCCTGTATGGAGTGCCGAAGAAAATAATATCGGATAGGGGTACTCAGTTCACTTCCAGATTTTGGCAGAAGTTGCATGAGTCTATGGATACCCGACTCAATTTTAGCTCGGCATATCATCCGCAAACTGACGGTCAAACAGAGCGTACAAACCAAATTCTTGAAGACATGTTGAGAGCATGTGCTTTGAAAAACAGTAGGAGTTGGGATAAGAACCTACCCTATGTTGAGTTCTCTTATAACAATAGTTATCAAACCAGTTTGAAGATGTCCCCGTTTGAAGCTTTGACGGACGGAAGTGCAGAACACCATTGTTCTGGAATCAAACTGGAGAAACCCAAGTATTTGGGCCTGAAGTACTAAGAGAAGCTGAGAGACAAGTACAAGAAATCCGGAAGAATTTGAAGATGGCTCAGTCAAGGCAAAAGAGTTATGCAGATACTCGGCGACGTGATCTGTCATTTGAGATTGGTGATTTTGTGTATCTCAAGGTGTCACCCGTGAGAGGGTTAAGACGATTCAAGCTGAAGGGCAAGTTATCACCCTGATATATTGGTCCCTTCAAAATACTGGAGAAAAGAGGAGAAGTAGCCTATCGGCTCGAGCTACCATCTCATTTATCAGATGTGCACGATGTATTCCACGTGTCACAATTAAATAAATGCTTAAGAGTACCAGAAGAACAATTGCCATTGGAAGCAGTAGACGTGCAAGAGGACTTGACCTATGCAGAACAACCTATTAAGATTCTCGAGACGTCAGAACGAGTTACGAGGAATAAAGTTACTCGGATGTGCAAAGTCCAATGGAAACATCACTCATAAGAAGAGGCAACATGGGAAAGAGAGGAAGACCTCAAGGCGGAGTTTCCCAGTCTATTCTCTTAGGACGTCCAAATCTCGAGGGCGAGATCTCTTTTTAGGGGGTAGAGTTGTAACACCCACTATTTTATCGAGAAAAAAATTGTAAAATGAACTTTTCAAGAAGTAAAATCATTTTCTTGGGAATAAAATTTATATAAGGCAAGTTGCATCATGTTTGATTGTTTGTGTGGATTTTTGAAAATACAAATTTGCTAGAAATTCAGATTACAAATTCATATCATCAAAGAGGAGAAAAAGAAAACAGAAAAGAAAAAGAAAAAGAAGAGAAAATGCAAAACCTGTCCCTGGGCCGAATTTTTCCCCCGACCCAACTCTCTCCACCCTCGCGCGCCGGCCTGCGCCTCCTCTCCCCTCTCTATCTCTCTGTCAGCCGGGCCCCATGCGCCATCCTCTCCCTGCGCTGCACCCTCTCTCTTCTCTCGCTTCAAGCCGGCCCCACCCCCTCTTCGTCTACCTCGCGCCCGCGCCGTAACGCCCACACGCGATAACACCGCGCCGCCCCACTCACCCCCCTTCAATGTCGACCGTTTTCATCTCAATCAAGGGCGCGTCATGCCCATCATGGCCGTCTGCAGTTTCTACTCCGAACCCCTATAAAAGCCCGGCCATTCCCCTCAATTTCCTCACCCCGGCGATCAAAACCCTAGCTTCGACAAGCTCGGTAATGGCGCCACTGTTCCCGACTCTCCACCCACTTCTACTCCTCGGAAGTTTGCCTAACACCTTTCCTGTGTTGTTAGGAGTCTACCGGACATCACCGTTGGGGTGGAACGTCGCTGCGTCACCGATTCCATCATCGCCGACGAGCTCCTCCGCTGTCCAGCGTCGCCTACCACCCTATGTCCAATTTCCGGCCGTGCAACAACCTCTGGTGAGACCCCCGTGCTCTCCTCATCGTTTTGCGCTAGTTAGATGTGCCCCAAAGCATCTGTAGCGTATTTTCGTTCAACTCCGGCGAGGTCGCCGCCGCACTCGCGTCGCCGCCGCACTCGCGTCGCCGCCGCCGTGCGCCGCCCCTGTGCCGTCGCTCCCGCCTCTCGGGGTGACGTGGCCCCCTCTCGGCCGTTCATTTTGAACGGGCGGCCGAGACTAAAACCGGCGTACCGCTTCGGTTAATAAAATCCGAGCCATCCAATTTAAAATCTACGGCCCTTGTTCAAATTAGTTTTCCCGCCGTTAGAATTTCACTCAGGCCCCTCGAAACTTGCGGGCTACCCCCTGGGTTCCCCGAGAATTCAAATCTAGCCCCTAGAAATGTCAAACTAGCCCTTGGACTTTCTGAAAATTAGTAAAATACTGGTTAAATTAATAAAAAGTGTTTTAAAGCCCCTGGAATCATAAAATAGCAAATAAATTCTGTGAAATTGTAGAATAAACCCCAGACTTAATAAAAATTATTTTTAACCTCTAGAACAGTTCTGTTTTTACAGAAAAGCCCCTGTTAGTTCTAGAAATTAAATAAAAGTCCTTAATTTGTATAAAATAATTATAAAAACAGATTTAATTATGTTTTATTTATTTTCATTTCTGTATTATTTTTATTAATTCATTTAAATTGCTGAAATGGTCATAAAAATACTTTTAAGTATATTTAGTTCATAAAAATTGTTTTGCACATAGAAATAATTAGTAAAAATAATGTAAAAATTGTAAAATTTATATTATTGATTATAAATCTATAAAAATATGTTTTACTCAATAAATTTCATTTAACTTTAAATTCTCATCGACAAATGTATGCCTATAATAAAAATCAACCCTAAAATCACTTTTGCGTAGGAATTTGCATTTATTTGAATATTGTGCATTTTTATTGTGTTCTTATTGTATGTTATTTTTCATGCATCGTCAAAATTTAGAGTCGGGGTCAGAAACCACCCTTAACCTTCAAGAGCAGCAGTTTCCAGATGACCCCAAGACACAGTTTGGAGGCAAGTTCCTTGACCATCTTGCACCCTTTTTGCTAAGTTTTAGTTAGTTGCATGCTAAATTAAAATATGAATCCTATGTATGTTCTCGAATTTCTACAATATTCCTTGACAACATGGTTTGGGTGCTTTATAATTATTTAGAATACGCTTAGCTATGCTTAATTGGAATATGATCTTTTTATTTACAAGTTTACATTCGAAGTACTTTGATTCATGAATTGATGGCTATAATGGAAATTAGTAGATAGGAATCTGATAGGGGGTTTTGTATGGATTGGTGCATGCGTGCACAAGACCTTAGTTTGGGGCTTGACACCTATCGAATTCTAAGGACCGGTTTATGGAAGAAGTTGCTAATCCATTTAGTATCACCACAGAATTGTATATGGGACAACTTGGTTTAGTAATTTGGTCTCTCCCGATGTAGCATAGGTAATTGATCGGGCGGGGAATGGGCTTTGCCTTGGGATCCGCATGGCTCAAGAGGGGGCTTCTCCTAGCGGAGGGAAAATAGACTCCAGGTGCCGGAGCGGTGAAACCTTAGAGTACCCATTGCAAGTCGGGAGAACCATCGGAAACACCTCGTAGTGAACTCCTGGCCACACACCTACGGAAGTGTGTATTGTGGTTAGCTACCACGGGCATCAAAGAGGTTTACCTTAGTCCACCTGACAACAGGGGACGAAATCACGAACTGTGTGTAAATGATACACACTCTGCAGAGTTTTATCAAACTGTCTAGACAGCCGTGCTCACGGACACGAGCGGCTTGGAAACCAAATTCATAATTAGCACATGGTTACTAAATGGATGGTTTGGGTTTCATCTCACCTGAATTAATTTTGGGATATTGGTTGGGATTTCACCTAGATGTAGGTGCTTAATAACAATTAAGAGTATGATGTTACTGCTATAGTGCTTAACCTATTAATTGCTTTCCTTGTTGTGAACCACACATGTCATAATTTCCCAACTTGCGAGTACCGTTGGTACTCAAACTTGTTAGTTGCATATCCCCGCCCCCCAGTCTACGAAGACGCAGAGGTGGAGAACCAGGATTTCTACGGAGACCCCGAAGAGATGTTCTAGGCTGGCGCTCCCCCGTGCAACGCCTGTGGTTGGAGCCCTTGTTATGTTTTTCCGCTGCTTGTGTACTTTTATTTTAGACCTGGATGGTCATTTATGTAATAAGGTGATGTAATTGAACATGGTATTGTATTTGGTATTTCACTTTCGTCTACACATGTATGAATTGAACTGATCCTGGCATACATGTGGAAAACATCTGGTTGTCTTCTTTTTACCAGGTGTGACACCCGTGCTCCTATTGATTTATTACCTCTTCCTTCAATGGAAGGAGTGAATTTTGACGCTAAACATCATGCTGAATTGATCTTAAAATTTCATGAAACCACTAAGAAGAATATAGAGTGCATGAATGCCAAGTATAAACTTACTAGTAGTAGGGGAAGAAACCTATCACTTTTGAACCTGGTGATTTAGTTTAGTTACATTTGCGAAAGGATAGGTTTCCTGATTTGAGAAAGTCTAAATTGTTACCTCGAGCTGATGGTCCATTCAAAGTGTTAGAAAGGATTAATGATAATGCATATAAACTAAAGTTGCCTACAGATTTTGGGGTTAGTCCCACATTTAACATTGCAGATTCGAAGCCATATTTGGGAGAAGAAGATGAGCTTGAGTCGCAGACAAATCAAATGCAAGAAGGGGAGGATGATGAGGACATCAACACCCTCGATACATCCACACCAACTCAGCTACCGGATTCTGGTCCGATCACTCGCGCTCGTGCACGTCAAGTAAACTATGAGGTGAACTCGTTCTTGGCCTTATGTACATCTTTCTTGACCGTGGAACTACGTGCTTTTTTGTTTTCCTTATGAACAATGCAGAGGAGCCAATGGGAAGGGAATTCGCGTGGACGGGATTTAGATAGCAGAACAACACCAACTTGTGACAGCCACCACGACTTCATACGGACTCCGATCTGGGTGTTCAAGTACTTCTTGGAAATATTATCAAGTCTACTTTCATACGGATCTAGCCTCATGTCCATATCAATTCGGAGTCGGCCGCAGTCATTATTTTAATACCAAGACCTTTTCTGTCTATGGTGCTACATCGCCAAAATTGGGCCCATGGCCCATGTATCGTTTGGAGTCCATCAGGGACTCGTGATTAGGGTTTCTCACGACCATAGGGAGGTAATAAATAGTAGCCGCCGCTCTCATTAGCTGGTGGGTTTTGTTTATTCGTAAGTTAGCTTCTGCTGCTTCCTTGTACACGCGCGTGTCGACTAGATTGCCCGTCTACTTGTATCCAGAACCCCACTTCAGATTGATTCAACTAATAAGTGCTTGTTCTTCTCGTTCTTGCGTGTTCTTCGATTGCTTGCAGGAACAAAGACCCTCATGGTTAGGTTGATTGTGCGCCCGCAAGATCAATACAACTTCGGAGTCAGTGTACCGATCGCTAAGGCGCATCATCTTGGGGACGGTGTAGTCGGATCGCCAACATCTTCTCCTCCACAAATCGAACCCTCCTATTCTTATCGAAAGATTGGGAACCAAGATCCTATCAAAAAACGAATTTCTAGGGGACAAATCCCAAGAACAATAACGTCTTCAATCTCTAATCAGCAAGAACAACCATGAGAAGGGAGAAAACAGTGGAAGAAACCAGGGGGAAACGTAGAGAGGAAACATCTTTGGAAAGGAAGCTTACCACCAACTTAGATTTACAAAAAAAGCTTGGATTAGGGGAGAAATGGTGAGCTGCAGGATCCTTTTTGGGTGCTGAACAGAGCAAGATGGAGGAGAGAGCTCAGATGAGGCAAGAATGATGAAGGGAGTGTTCTCTTCAATGCTCTTAGGGATAGGTTTTAGAGAGGGGCAGCTGAACAGCCAGGCACTCACGTCACTGGCTGACAGATTGGTCAAGTTCGATTTGTGTTTTCAAAAATTTATCTAAACTGCTTCTGTATTTTTTCAATAAATGAAAGTATACTTCTCAAATAATTATGAAATTTTGTGTGGGCCTAGATAAGGTCATAAGTAACAACTTTTGTTTTTGTGACTTCTTCGGATTCTTTGTAGAATTGAAACTAAAAATCTGGAAATATAGATTGTTTTGAATCCTTGCTAGATTTTTATGTGTTGGAAACTTCTTTATAAAGTATTAGAAAACTCACCAATATTCTCTTTCAGGAAGTAGAATACAAACAAATTTTTGTTTGGTTACAATTTAGTAGAAATAATCTGGGTTTCTCATAAGGCTTGATATGTCAAATAATTTACTATAAATCTGAATTTGAACTCCATCCATTTGCTTATTCAAAATTGATATTGACACTCTTTTATTCTAAGATTGAGCTGCTGAATAATTTAAGAAATTGGGGTGTGACAGACGGTTTATTGGACTTGGGCCGTTCAGATAGCCCTGGCTTCCCCATCTTCTTGAAATGTCAGTGTGGCCGAAAAGATGGAGTCTTCTCATAGATCAATTTCCTTATAAATGCAATGAGGGTGTCCACCTGAGGTGGTGTAACTTCAACCTCCTTGATGTGTTTGACATTCGGGCCATACTCGATTTGATCATGGAGCATTGCTCATTCCTTGGCCGAAAGTCAAACATTTCCTCCTTGCCACTGATATGGAAGCGGATTTCTCCGTCTCCCATATTGATGCGAGCATTTGCAATGCTAAGGAAAGGGTGCCCAAGAATGAGGGGGTTTCCTTATCGACCTCCATGTCAAGCACCATGAAATCTACGAGTATGATGCAGTTCCAGATTCTCACCAGAACATCTCCGACGATACCCGCGAGATAGCGAACTGAGGAATTGGCCAGTTGGAGCTAGTTGGAGACAATGTGGTGAAGTTGAGCTTGTCGAAGGCAACCTTTGGCATAACACTAACAGTTGCACCAAGGATACAAAGTGCCTTGTCAAACTGTAGTGTCCCAATCGAGCATGATATAGTGGGATCCTAGATCCTTTAGCTAGTTGCCTTCCCGTATTGAGATCATGTTGATATTCTCTACGGGAGGCTCGATTTGCCCTGGCATCCTGCCATTCTCTAATGGCGGGACACCAGCTGCTTGTTGAGCTAATTGAGTCTCCAACATCTTGTTGAAGCTCAACTGGTTCTTGAAGGCAAAAGCTAAGGCTTCAATCTTGGCATTGATATTCTCTAGGGTCTTTACATTAGATGACAACTTATGGGTTAGGACTTCTTTGATCTTGAGTTGGCTAATGGCAAGTTCCTTCAAGTTCAACTGATTTCCACTACCATTGTTATTGTAGCCTCCTCCACTCTTGACCTCGTGGATAGTATCCATTGTTGAATTTCCCGTTGTTGGCTAAGCACAAGGCATCCTCATGAGTCTCGAGGCAGTCACTCTCCATATGACTCATGTTGCCATAGACCTCACACATCATGTCAAAGTGTAAGGCCTAGACGGTACCAAATACTTCTCTATTGGCTTGACAGTCTGACTTCTTTATTAGAAGGTCCATCCTGGCAGCGATCATGTCCACCTATTTCAAGGTGTGCATGCCTCGCTGTCGAGGCTAGAGACGCTCGTCGCTCCAACCCATGTTGGAAACCATCTTCTCAATCAACTGTTTGGCTTTAGGCAAGTGAGAATACGGCTCCTCCAGTAGTTACATCAACATGGTCACGAGCTGACGAATTCAACCCATTGTAGAAGTTTTTGATAATGAGCCAATAATCCATCCCATGGTGAGGATAGGTCAGGATTTAATCCTACAACCTTTTCCAAGCCTCGGGAATGGATATGATGAGGACATCAACACCCTCGATACATCCACACCAACTCAGCTACCGGTTTCTGGTCTGATCACTCGCGCTCATGCACGTCAACTAAACTATGAGGTGAACTCGTTCTTGGACTTATGTCCATCTTATCTAGACCGTGGAACTACGTGCTTTCTTGTTTTGCTTAGGAACAATGGAGAGGAGCCAATGGGAAGGGAATTTGCGCGGATGGGATTTGGACAGCAGAACAGCACCAACTTGTGACGGCCGCCATGACTTTTACGGACTCCGATCTGGGTGTTCAAGTACTTCCTAGAAAGATTATCAAGTTACTTTCAAACGGATCTGGCCTCATGTCCATATCTATTCAGAGTTGGCCGCAATCGTTATTTTAATACCAATACCTTTTTTGTCCATGGTGCTGCATTACCAAAATTGGGCCCATGGCCCATGTATCGTTTGGAGTCCATTAGGGACTCGTGATTAGGGTTTCTCACGACCCTAGGGAGGTAATAAATAGTAGCCACCGCCCTCATTAGCTAGTGGATTTATTTTATTCATAAGTTAGCTTCTGCTGCTTCCTTGTACACGCGATGTCTACTAGATCGCCTGTCTACTTGTATCCAGAACCCCACTTCAGATTGATTCAACTAATAAGTGCTTGTTCTTCTTGTTCTTGCGTGTTCTTCGATTGCTTGCAGGAACAAAGGCCCTCGTGGTCAGGTTAATTGTGTGCCAGCAAGATCAATACAACTTCGGAAACGGTGTACCGATCGCTAAGGCGCATCGTCTTGGGGATAGTGTAGTCAGATCGCCAATGTCTTCTCCTCCACAAATCGAACCCTCTTATTCTCATCGAAAGATCGGGAACCAAAATCCTATCAAGTGGTAATCAGAGCAAGGTTAATCGGTGAGAGTGCTACCATTACTTTTTTTTCCGCTGTTATCATCCTATAGTCTGGAAAAAGCCCCCCAAAAAAACCAGATCTGTTTTTTTCATTATTCCTAGACCATTGTGCCTTTTACTTTCTCTACTTAGTCACGACTTGTTGAGTTCATGGTTGCTTCAATGAGTCAAGTTGCTGGTCTTTAGTTTTGCACCACTAGAGTTTCGAGTTCGTGTCACATTTGGTCACCTAGTTTGAGTCAGATTCATAGTTCGAGTTTGAGTCGGATTACTAGTTCGAGTTTGAATCAGATTGCTACTTCGAGTTTGAATTGAATTGCTAGTTCGAGTTTGATTCAGATTACGAGTTCAAATCAGATTGCTACTTCGAGTTTGAGCCGGATTACTCGTTCGAGTTCGAATCAGATTGCTACTTCGAGTTTGAGTCAGATTAGTAATTTGAGTTTGACAACAAGAAAAATACAAGTGCAAAATCAAAAGCCGCACAAAAGCCACAAGCAATTAGAGAAGAAAAAAAAGGCAAGTGCAAGATCAAAAGTCGCATGTGCAAATTTTGTTCTAGGGTCTCCTGATTCCATCTAGAGAGAGTTTGGGTGACCACCCCAACAAAAAAAAGGAAAAAAAAGGAAAAAATCATTTTGTTGTTTGGGGTGTTTTTGGTGACGAAATCGGTGTCTCGGCTCGCATCTCTAGTATGATCTAGACTAAGATCAGCATAGTATTGTCGTAGAACATTTATTCAGCTTGTTGTGATTAACGTGGTGAAAGTTTGCTCCTTGTGCTAGTTCAGCCACCTAAAGCCATAGATTGAAAATTGCCTTGAAGTTGTTCATTACTTGCTGGTTACCATCACCTTCTTGCTGAGCTTGGTAAGAACATGTAAGAGTTTGATTGAACAGGTTGAGAGTGAGCGAGTTATCTCCACCAGCACCTTTGTAGCTAGGGGTAACGTTACCCTTTCATATTGGATTGTTTTTTTCTACTAACCATGGCAGGAGGAGCAAATACAACTGAAGACGTGCATTCACCTCGCACACGGGGAATTATACAACACTTCGAACACCAAGTGCGGCTACACACAGAAGTGCTTGATGAGGATTTTCGAGTTACCAGTGACCGCCTTGGTCAATTGGAAAATATGCAGATCGACACCAACACCAAAATCAGCACGTTGGAGAGTTCCATCCAAACATTGAACACCTCTATTGGAGCCATCCTGCAGCGCCTTGAGGAGAGGGATCATGGACGCAGCGCAGATGGACAGGTGAGCAATGCTCCTAGTATTGTACGTGACAATGAAGATGACAATTCTGCAGATACGGAGATTGGGGAAGATGAGGAAGCTAGGCCACGGCGCCGGCTACAACGCAACCGTCAAGGCATAGGTGGACATCGTTGGCGTGAGGTACGCAATCATGAAGATACTTTTAACAAGATCAAATTTAAGATACCTCATTTTGATGGTAAATATGACCCTGGTGCATATATTACTTGGGAGATTTCTGTTGATCAAAAATTTGCATGTCATGAGTTTCCTGAAAATGCAAGAGTTAGAGCAGCCACTAGTGAGTTTACTGATTTTGCTTCTGTTTGGTGGATAGAACATGGCAAGAAAAATCCTAATAACATACCACAAACTTGGGATGCTTTGAAACGGCTCATGCGGGCTAGATTTGTTCCTTCTTACTATGCACATGATCTGTTAAATAAGTTACAACAATTGAGACAGGGAGCTAAAAGTGTAGAAGAGTATTTTCAGGAATTACAAATGGGTATGTTGCGTTGTAATTTAGACGAGGATGAGGAACCAGCTATGGCTAGATTTTTGGGTGGTTTAAACCGTGAAATTCAGGACATACTTGCTTATAAAGATTACAATAATGTTACCCGTTTGTTTCATCTTGCTTGTAAAGCTGAAAGGGAAGTGCAGGGACGACGAGCTAGCTCTAGAACTAATATTTCTGCAGGAAAGACTAGCTCATGGCAACCACGCACGACTACTCCTTCGACTGGGCGTGCTTCTCGGCCATCTTCTTCACAAAGTCGGGCAGCACCTTCTTCTTCCAGCAACAAGCCATGTGCTTCTTCCACTAGCTCAGCAGTAAAGACCACCCAAAAGCCCACCGAGAGTGCTTCTTCCGTAGCATCTACCGGACGATCTAGAGACGTTCAATGTCACAAGTGCAAGGGTTTTGGCCATGTGCAGCGTGACTGCCCAAGCAAACGTGTTCTAATTGTTAAAGATGACGGTGAGTACTCATCTGCTAGCGATTTTGATGACGATACATGTGTTTTGCTTGCAGCTGACTATGCAGGTAGCGATGAACATCAAGAAGAGCATATTGGTGCAGAAGATGCACCGCGCTATGATAGTCTCATTGTGCAGCGTGTGCTTAGTGCACAAATGGAGAAAGCGGAACAAAATCAAAGGCACACATTATTCCAAACAAAGTGTGTCGTCAAAGAGTGATCTTGCTGCATGATCATTGATGGAGGTAGCTGCAACAACTTGGCCAGCAGTGACATGGTGACCAAGCTAGCACTAAGCACCAAACCGCACCCACATCCCTATTACATTCAGTGGTTAAACAACAGCGGTAAGGCAAAGGTAACTAGACTTGTGCGAATCAATTTTACTATTGGATCATATAAGGATGTCGTTGAATGTGATGTTGTGCCTATGCAAGCTTGTAATATTCTGCTAGGAAGACCTTGGCAATTTGATAGAGATTCTATGCATCATGGTAGATCAAATCAGTATTCTTTTCTTTACCACGATAAAAAAATTGTGTTGCATCCTATGTCTGCTGAAGCTATTGTGCAAGATGATGTTGCTAGAGCTAGGAAAACTAAATATCAGGACCATGCTAACATTGAGAACAATAACAATGCCAAATCTGTGTTTGATAAGAAAAATGAGATATCTCTGAAGGGAAAATGCTTGTTTGCTACGAAATCTAATATTAATGAACTGATTGCTTCCACCTCTGTTGCCTATGCCTTGGTATGCAAAGATGCTTTGATTTCCCTTTACGATGTGCAACATTCTTTGCCTCCTGTTGTTGCTAACATTTTGCAGGAATATTCTGATGTGTTTCCAAGTGAAATACCACCAGGACTACCACCACTTCGAGGGATTGAGCACCAGATTGACCTCATTCCCGGTGCTTCATTGCCCAACCGTGCACCATACAGGACAAATCCAGAAGAAACAAAGGAGATTCAGCGCCAAGTACAAGAACTACTTGACAAAGGTTATGTACGTGAGTCTCTTAGTCCTTGTGCTGTTCCAGTTATTCTAGTACCTAAAAAGGATGGATCATGGCGTATGTGTGTGGATTGTAGAGCAATCAACAATATAACCATTCGATATCGTCATCCTATTCCACGCTTAGATGATATGCTTGATGAATTGAGTGGTGCTGTTGTGTTCTCAAAAGTTGATTTGTGTAGTGGTTATCACCAAATTCGCATGAAACTAGGAGATGAATGGAAAACTGCTTTCAAAACTAAGTTCGGTTTATATGAGTGGTTAGTCATGCCTTTTGGGTTAACTAATGCACCTAGCACCTTCATGAGATTAATGAACGAGGTTTTGCGTGCATTCATTGGAAAATTTGTTGTTGTGTATTTTGATGATATATTGATTTATAGCAAATCCATGGATGAACATCTTGATCACTTACGTGCTGTTTTTAATGCTTTGCGTGAGGCACGATTATTTGGTAATCTTGAGAAGTGCACCTTTTGCACGGATCGAGTCTCTTTCCTTGGCTATGTTGTTACTCCATAGGGAATTGAAGTTGATCAAGCCAAGGTAGAGGCTATTCATGGGTGGCCTGTACCAAAGACCATCACACAGGTGCGGAGCTTTCTAGGGCTGGCTGGGTTCTATCGTCGCTTTGTAAAGGATTTAAGCACCATTGCTGCTCCATTGAATGACATTACGAACAAGGGGGTGCCTTTTTCTTGGGGCACCACACAAGATAACGCCTTTACCATACTGAAAGATAAGTTGACGCATGCACCTCTTCTCCAACTTCCTGATTTTTCTAAGACTTTTGAGCTTGAATGTGATGCTAGTGGGATTGGATTGGGTGGTGTTTTGTTACAAGAAGGAAAACCTGTTGCATATTTTAGTGAGAAAATGAGTGGGCCTGTTCTAAATTATTCTACCTATGATAAGGAATTATATGCTCTTGTACGAACTTTAGAAACATGGCAGCATTATTTGTGGCCCAAAGATTTTGTTATCCATTCTGATCATGAATCACTAAAGCATATTAGGAGTCAAGGGAAACTAAACCGTAGGCATGCTAAGTGGATGGAATTTATTGAGTCTTTTCCTTATGTCATTAAACACAAAAAGGGAAAGGATAATGTTATTGCTGATGCTTTATCTAGACGTTATACTCTTCTATCTCAACTTGACTTTAAAATTTTTGGATTAGAAACGATTAAAGATCAATATGAACATGATGCTGATTTCAAAGATGTATTGCTAAAATGTAAAGACGGAAAAACATTGAATAAATTTGTCCTCAATGATGGCTATGTGTTTAGAGCTAACAAGTTATGCATTCCAGCTAGCTCCGTTCGTTTGTTGTTGTTACAGGAAGCGCATGGAGGCGGGCTGATGGGGCACTTTGGAGTGAAAAAGACGGAGGACATACTTGCTGGTCATTTCTTTTGGCCAAGGATGAGGCGAGACGTGGAGCGCTTTGTTGCTCGCTGCACGACATGTCAAAAAGCTAAGTCACGACTTAATCCACATGGTTTGTACATGCCTCTTCCTGTTCCTAGCATGCCTTGGGAGGATATTTCTATGGACTTTGTTTTAGGACTGCCTAGAACAAAGAAGGGGAGGGATAGCATCTTTGTTGTTGTGGATAGATTTTCTAAAATGGCACACTTCATACCTTGTCGTAAAAGTGATGATGCTACACATGTTGCTGATTTGTTTTTCTGAGATATTGTTAGATTGCATGGTGTGCCAAACACAATAGTTTCATATCGTGATGCTAAGTTTCTTAGCCATTTTTGGAGAACGTTATGGGCAAAATTGGGGACTAAGCTTTTATTTTCAACTACTTGTCATCCCCAAACTGATGGTCAAACTGAGGTTGTGAATGGAAGTTTATCTACCATGCTTAGGGCTGTTTTGAAAAAGAATATAAAAATGTGGGAAGAGTGTTTGCCTCATGTTGAGTTTGCTTATAATCGTTCCCTACATTCTAGTACTAAGAAATGCCCTTTTGAGATTGTTTATGGATTTGTACCCCGTGCTCCTATTGATTTATTACCTCTTCCTTCAATGGAACGAGTGAATTTTGATGCTAAACATCGTGCTGAATTGATCTTAAAATTGCATGAAACCACTAAGAAGAATATAGAGTGCATGAATGCCAAGTATAAACTTGCTAGTAGTAGGGGAAAGAAAACTATCACTTTTGAACCTGGTGATTTAGTTTGGTTACATTTGCGAAAGGATAGGTTTCCTGATTTGAGAAAGTCTAAATTGTTACCTCGAGCTGATGGTCCATTCAAAGTGTTAGAAAGAATTAATGATAATGCATATAAACTCGAGTTGCCTGCGAATTTTGGGGTTAGTCCCACATTTAACATTGCAGATTTGAAGCCATATTTGGGAGAAGAAGATGAGCTTGAGTCGCGGACGACTCAAATGCAAGAAGGGGAGGATGATGAGGACATCAACACCCTCGATACATCCACACCAACTCAGCTACCGGTTTCTGGTCCGATCACTCGCGCTCGTGCACGTCAACTAAACTATGAGGTGAACTCGTTCTTGGCCTTATGTCCATCTTATCTAGACCGTGGAACTACGTGCTTTCTTGTTTTGCTTAGGAACAATGGAGAGGAGCCAATGGGAAGGGAATTCGCGCGGACGGGATTTGGACAGCAGAACAGCACCAACTTGTGACGGCCACCACGATTTCATACTGACTCCGATCTGGGGGTTCAAGTACTTCCTGGAAAGATTATCAAGTCTACTTTCAAACGGATCTGGCCTCATGTCCATATCTATTCGGAGTGGGGCGCAATAGTTATTTTAATACCAAGACCTTTTTCTGTCCAGGGTGCTGCATCACCAAAATTGGGCCCATGACCCATGTATCGTTTGGAGTCCATTAGGGAATCGTGATTAGGGTTTCTCACGACCCTAGGGAGGTAATAAATAGTAGCAGCCGCCCTCATTAGCTGGTGGGTTTTTGTGTATTCATAAGTTAGCTTCTGCTGCTTCCTTGTACACGCGCGTGTCGACTAGATCGCCCGTCTACTTGTATCCAGAACCCCACTTTAAATTGATTCAACAGATAAGTGCTTGTTCTTCTTGTTCTTGCGTGTTCTTCGATTGCTTGCAGGAACAAAGGCCCTCGTGGTCAGGTTGATTGTGCGCCAGCAAGATCAATACAACTTCGGAGTCGGTGTACCGATCGCTAAGGCGCATCGTCTTGGGGACGGTGTAGTCGGATCGCCAATGTCTTCTCCTCCACAAATCGAACCCTCCTATTCTTATCGAAAGATCAGGAACCAAGATCCTATCACATTGGAAAAATTATTGTTGTGTATTTTGATGATATATTGATTTATAGCAAATCCATGGATGAACATCTTGATCTCTTACATGCTGTTTTTAATGCTTTACATGAGTCACGATTATTTGGTAATCTTGAGAGTGCACCTTTTGCACGGATCGAGTCTCTTTCCTTGTCTATGTTGTTACTCCACAGGGAATTAAAGTTGATCAAGCCAAGGTAGAGGCTACTCAGGGGTGGCCTGTACCAAAGACCATCACACAGGTGCGGAGCTTTCTAGGGCTGACTGGGTTCTATCATTGCTTTGTGAAGGATTTCAACACCATTTCTGCTCCATTGAATGACCTTACGAAGAATGGAGTGCCTTTTTCTTGGGGCACCACAGAACATAACGTCTTTACCATACTGAAAGATAAGTTGACGCATGCACCTCTTCTCCAACTTCCTGATTTTTCTAAGACTATTGAGCTTGAATGTGATACTAGTGGGATTGGATTGGGTGGTGTTTTGTTACAAGAAGGAAAACCGGTTGCATATTATAGTGAGAAAATGAGTGGGCCTGTTCTGAATTATTCTACCTATGATAAGGAATTATATGCTCTTGTACGAACTTTAGAAACATGTCAGCATTATTTGTGGTCCAAAGAATTTGTTATCCATTCTGATCATGAATCACTAAAGCATATTAGGAGTCAAAGGAAATTGAACCATAGGCATGCTAAGTGGATGGAATTTATTGAGTCAACACAAAAAGGGAAAGGATAATGTTATTGCTGATGCTTTATCTAGACGTTATACTCTTCTATCTCAACTTGACTTTAATTTTTTTTGGATTAGAAACAATTAAAGATCAATATTAACATGATGCTGATTTCAAAGATGTATTGCTGAAATGTAAAGACGGAAAAACATTGAATAAATTTGTCCTCAAAGATGGCTATGTGTTTAGAGCTAACAAGTTATGCATTCCAGCTAGCTCCGTTCATTTGTTGTTGTTATAGGAAGCGCATGGAGGCTGGCTGGTGGGGCACTTTGGAGTGAAAAAGACAGAGGACATACTTGCTGGTCATTTCTTTTGGCCAAGGATGAGGCGAGATGTGGAGCGCTTAGTTGCTCGCTGCATGATATTTCAAAAAGCTAAGTCACGACTTAATCCACATGGTTTGTACATGCCTCTTCCTGTTCCTAGCATGCCTTGGGAGGATATTTCTATGGACTTTGTTTTAGGACTGCCTAGAACAAAGAAGGGGAGGGATAGCATCTTTGTTGTCGTGGATATATTTTCTAAAATGACACACTTCATACCTTGTCATAAAAGTGATGATGCTACACATGTTGCTGATTTGTTTTTCTGAGAGATTGTTAGGTTGCATGGTGTGCCAAACACAATAGTTTCAGATCGTGATGCTATGTTTCTTAGCCATTTTTGGAGAACGTTATGGGAAAAATTGGGGAGTAAGCTTTTACTTTCAACTACTTGTCATACCCAAACTGATGGTCAAACTGAGGTTGTGAATAGAAGTTTATCTACCATGCTTTTAGGGCTGTTTCAAAAAAGAATATAAAAATGTGGGAAGAATGTTTGACTCATATTGAGTTTGCTTAATCGTTCCCTACATTCTAGTACTAAGAAATGCCCTTTTGAGATTGTTTATGGATTTGTACCCCGTGCTCCTATTGATTTGTTACCTTTTCCTTCAATAGAACGAGTGAATTTTTATGCTACACATCGTGTTCAATTGATCTTAAAATTACCTTTTCCTTTGAACTTGCTTTACATTGTTGGAAAGATTGCTTAGCATTCATTTGCTAAGTTTTTGGTGCGTTTTGGTTGATATGGCTGATATCGTTTTACTGTGGTTTTGCAACATGCTTATGTGAGGTGCTCACGTAAGGTGTTGTGTTCGAAACTAATTTGAGTCAAGTCACGGACTTGGGCTCGTACGGATTGGTTGTTTATTCATGTGTAGGTGTTGCTTGAGTTCAAGACATGGCTGGTGACGGGATCCATTGAACTAGTCTTAGGGAGAAGATGAGGCTCAACAACCAAGTTCAGGAGGAATTGTGGTTGAGTTGATCGGCAAGTTGCACAGCATGTTTGAATCAAGAACAATGCATATGAAGGTATCGTGGACGTCGTTAGAAGATGTTTGCACGTATGCAAGGAGTGCATGGACGTGGCTACATGGTTCTGAGGCGTGATAAAGAGATGTGGACGTAAAGAATTGGTCGAAAAGGTCCAACCGACTAGGTTATGGACTCAGGCTGCGGTTGAGTCATGTTAGACTCAAATATGGAAAGTTTTGAGTTGGTTATGATAGGATTTGAGTTGTTTTAGGAATGTGAGATACGTTCCTAAGGTGTTTGGAAGTCTTAGGATTGCTTCTATGCGTATAGAAGAGTCTTGAGCAGTTATGGAAAGTTTCAATTTATAAACTGAGTAGGATTAGAGTCCTAGTTAGGTTTGCGTTTACCTAAGGGCTGGTTATATAAGCAAGGGGGGGCAGAGCTCGTGTTAGATGACTTTGGCGTTATTCCTCTTGTGTCCTATTGTATAAAATTCGTAGTTGAAAGGAACTTGTGTGCCTTGTTCATCCGACTTGTTTCTGTCAAGTCTTTCTTGTCGAGTTTCTGCACAGCACTACCTTGGTTCGGTGGTTTTATCATAACTCGAGTTTTACAGATCCGATTGACGTGATTCTTTTTGGGTTGTCTTCACAACTTAATTTTATATCATCTGTCAAATTTTCACGGTCGTTGGATCTGTGGTTTCCGATCTACACGAGTTTCTTTGCAGTGTTTCAGAACTGTTTTTCTCGGGTAGGACATATTGATCTTTGTTCGATCTTTCGATCGTAACTTGAGTTTCTCTCAATGGATTTTCGTGATTCTTGTTGTGATGTCTTCGTGAATTGATTCTCTTCAATCTATACTAGATTTGTCACAGTTGAACACGTTTAGATTAGTCGTACACACCGTTTCTTTAACATATCTGTTTTCTGCAGAGTTTTAATCTACCATTCACCCCCTCTGATAGATTTACATGTGCTCTTTGATCCTACAATTGGTATCAGAGCCACGGTGATCTAATATTTGTGATTTGCACGTGTTTTGACTAATCATCATGGAGAAATACTCCGCAAAACATTGTGTCTTTAGTGGTATTGATTTTCAGGTTTGGAAGGCACGTATGGAAGCCTTCATCCAGGCTCAAGGCTTTGCAATATGGGAGAAGGTGTACAAGCCTTACGAAGTGCCGTCAAACGATAAGTTACAGCTACAAATCTGAGAGATATCGACAACAACAATAAGGCTCAGAACTTGATCATACAAAGACTAGCTCAAAGCGACTTCGACCGTGTTGCACACCTACGATCTGCATACGATGTGTGGAAAGCACTTTGCGACTACCATGAAGGATCTAACACGATCAAGGAGGTAAAACAAGATACGTTCAAAAAGGAATACATGCATTTTGAGATGCAACCCAATGAGTCAATTGACGATCTCTTTGCTCATTTTAACAAAATTCTCAGGAACTTGCGTAGTTTCAATGTTAATTTTTCAGATGCTGAAAATGCTAGGTAATTACTAAGTGCGTTAGATATGTCAATTTGGGAGATAAAAGTCACATCTATTCGTGAATCTACTTTCATGAGTACACTTACATTAGATGTTCTTTATTCTAAATTAAAAACTCATGAAATTGACATAATCTCACATAGGAACCCCAACAAGTCTCTTGCATTTGTTTCTCAACGTGATATGCCTAGCTCCGACCAATCTTCATCTTGTGGTACACTTGCTTTGTTGACCTCTCTAACCCTTGAATAGATTGAGGAGTTTCCAGAGGAGGAGCTAGTACTTATCTCTACTAGGTTCTTGAAAGCATTGCAAAATGTGAGAACTAGAAGGAGAGGAAGCTCCGGACCTCAACGATGTATCGAATGTGGTAAGACAGGACATTTTTGTTCAGATTGCCCTAACCTTTCATGTCCTACTTCCCGGGATGAAAAGCAAACAAGTACGAAGCACTCCTCTGCAAAAGATACGAAGAAAAAGAAGGGTTTTACAGGACGTCAATTGGTGAGCAGTTTTATTTCTGTACTTCAAGAACTTGGCTCAAGCGATGTGGACATTGGAAGTGACGAATATGAAGATGATTTGGCAAACTTGTGCTTCATGGCGGGCAAGTCAAGATCAAGTATGGAGGAGGTTGAATACAACAGCGACAATGAAGAGGTATGTCCTACTTGCGAAGAAATGTGTGATGCTATTTCTCGTGTCACTGTTATAGTTAAGAAAAAAGGACAAAAAGGTTAGGGACAATGCTGTTAAAATTGAGTCACTAGAATCTGAAATTAATTGTTTGAAATCCTTGATTCCTAGTGATGATTCTTGTTCCTCATGTTATTTAATATATGAACAATTTTCCTCGTTAAGAAGTGCGCACACCTCCACATTTGATAAACTTGAGTTAGAAATTGAAAAGAACAGAGAGCTTGCTACACTTAATGATAAAAATTTGAAAGATGCTAGCTGTTATACAATTGATTTGCATCATTCTACTTGTGATGATCTTGATAAGAAACTACAAGATGCAATGAATGAAATTTCTATATTGAACAATGCTTTACGTTCTCATGAAGTTAAATATTGTTCCAATTGCAAATTAAAATGAAAAACTTCATGTGAAAATTGTCTTGATCTGTCCAGTAAACTTGATGACATGCATAGGACATTAGATCGGTTTTGTAATGGGAATAAGAACATAAACTTGCTGTTGAATTCTTCCAAGTATTGCAATGATAAAATTGGTTTAGGTTTTGATTCTCATGCTCATGCTAAGGCACATCCACCTAAAATTGTAAAGTCATTAGAAAGTGGTTTGATTCAAACGGTTCTTAAACAAAAAGAAGTGATTTTCAAATCTGCAGGAGTGTTGTCTCATTCGGTTTTAAATAAAAATGTTGCTTGCTCATCTAGACATGAACACAAAGTTAAATTTCATTGTACATACGATGGTAGAGATGGTCATGTCGTAGATTATTGTTATAGAGTAGCTAAACAACAGAAAAAGGAAAGAATGGTTGCTAGATCTCATAACTTTCATGCAAAATTTGCTGCACTTGCTAAACCGAATGATAAGAACATGCAATCTGCTGTAATGAGTCAAAAACATGCAAAGTTTGCTCCCAAACCTACTATTTTCCGTGCTACACATGTAACATCTCGTAGGACAGAGAAAATCCTCAAGCTTTGGCTCATAGAACTGCTGTTTTATATCAGCTTTCGCGTATTATTCTTGTTGCACGTCATGTGACTCAGTACTGGATTCCTAAATGCTTTTTGACTAACCCCAGTATTGAGTCATCGACGTATTGTTCTTCTATGTAGATTACACGCTTGAGGAAGGACAGCATTTGGATTGTGGATTCAGGTTGCTCATGCCACATGACCGGTAACAAAGAATAGTTATCCTCCCTCTCTTCCGTGTCACGTGTAGGGAATATTACTTTTGCCGATAATTCTTCAACTCCTATAACTGTTAAGGGTTCGGTTAGAGTAAATGATCACTACACTTTGAAGGATGTGGCACTTGTTAAAATTTTGAAATACAACTTGCTTTCTGTTTCACAACTGCTAGATGAAAATCTGGAAATTATTTTCACTAAAAATTATTGCAAAGTTGTAAATTCAAACAGTGAGCTTATTTTTAACATGTCACGGTTTGGAAGAGTTTTGAAAGCTGATTTTGATATGTCTTCTTCTAAGCATAGGTTTCTAGTTGCTAATGATTCCAAAGACTTATATTTTTGGCGTCGTAGACTTGGTTATGTAGGCTTTGATCATCTCAAGTGTGTTAGTGCTCTTGATCGCATACGTGGGTTGCCTAAGCTTAAAGGGGACAAAGAGATTGTGTGCTCTTCTTGTATATATGCTAAAATGGTTGCAGGTTTACATGCTCCTCTCACAATGATCATGACAACTGAACCGGGTCAACTTTTGCACCTTGACACCGTAGGACCTTCACGTGTTCAATCCTTCAGAGGTAAATGGTATGTTCTTGTGATTGTTGATGATTATTCTAGATACTCTTGGGTTTACTTTATAGCATCTAAGAATGAAGCTTTTAGTCACTTTAGAACTTTATTTCTTAGATTATCAATTGATCACCCAAAATTTTTAAAAGCAATTAGAAGTGATAACGGAACGGAATTTAAAAATCAATCTTTTGATCACTTTTGTGCTGAAAATAGAATAGATCATCAATTTTGTTCACCATATGTACCTCAACAAAACGGTGTTGTAGAAAGAAAGAATATAACCTTAGTTGTAATGGCTAGAACTATGCTTGATGAATATCAAATTCCTAGGAAATTTTGGGCTGATGCGATTGCAACTGCTTGTTATGTCTCAAATCGTGTTTTCTTGCATGCTAAGCTAGGTAAAACACCATATGAGTTCCAGTTTGGACATAGGCATAATGTTACACACTTTCGGGTCTTTGGTTGCAAATGCTTTGTTAAGAAACGTGGTAATCTTGATAAATTTGAACCTAGATCCACTGATGGCATGTTTCTTGGTTATCCATCACATACTAGAGGCTACCGTGTGCTTTTACTTGACACTAACAAAATTGTGGAGACTTGTGAGGTGTCTTTTGATGAAGATTGGTACTAGCTCAACCATTGCAGGTCTAGATCCATATCCGCAGGGGGAGAGCATTTTCGTTGAAGATGAGGAAGAAGTAGTGCTGCTGCCCAAAAATTCAGCAGCTAATGACATTGTTCCAGCTCCTGATTTTGATTCACAGCTAGCACCGATGACCACCATTGCTGGTCTATATCCTCCTCAAGTCACAAGCTCATCGATTTGTGATGAACATGAAGAAGAAGAAGCTTTTGAAGTGCCCACTCCCCTCCGGGTTCTCAAAAGTCATCCTCGACAACAAATTATTGGAAGCTTGCACGAATGAATCACACGGTCCAGGTTTTGCGATCCAAACTCTCATGATCATTCTGCTTTTGTTGCTTCTTTTGAACCCAAAGATATATCATATGCACTCACTGATGAATCCTGGATTATTGCCATGCAAGAAGAGTTAGAAAATTTTGAAAGAAATAATGTTTGGAAACTTGTACCTCTACCTCAAGGTCACACTTTAATTGGAACTAAATGGGTGTTTAAAAATAAACAAAGTGAGGATGGGGTTGTGGTTCGGAATAAGGCTAGGTTGGTTGCTCAAGGTTTCACTCAAGTTGAAGGTCTAGATTTTGATAAAACTTTTGCTCCTGTTGCTAGATTAGAAGCCATAAGAATTTTGTTAGCTTTTGCTGCATCTAAAGGTTTTAAGCTATATCAAATGGATGTTAAAAGTGCTTTTCTTAATGGATACATAGATGAGGAGGTTTATGTCAAACAACCACCAGGTTTTGAAAATCCAGATTTTCCTAATCATGTTTACAAACTGTCCAAAGCCTTGTACGATCTCAAACAAGCCCCTAGAGCATAGTATGATAGGTTAAAAACATTCTTACTTGAAAAGGGGTTTACCATGGGCAAAGTTGATAAAACTTTCTTTGTGCTTAACCATGGCAATGACTCATTATTCGTTCAAGTATATGTGGATGATATTATCTTTGGTTGTGCTTCTCATGATCTTGTGTCCAAGTTTTTAGCTAGGATGAGTTCAGAATTTGAGATGAGTATAATGGGAGAACTTACGTACTCTTTGGGGCTGCAAATCAAGCAAACCAAGGAGGGTACCTTTGTGCATCAAATGAAGTATACAAAAGACCTCCTAAGGCGCTTCAACTTGAACAAAAGCAAGCCTCTTCAGACACCAATGAGAACAGCAACAACACTTGAACTTGATGAAGATGGTGAACCTGTGGATCAAAAAGAATATAGAAGCATGATCGGATCACTTTTGTACCTCACGACATCAAGACCGGGCATACAATTCAGCGTATGTCTTTGTGCACGGTTTCAAGCCTCCCCACGTGCTTCACATCGTCAAGTCCTCAAAAGGATTCTCAGGTATTTACATGGAACCCAAGAATTTGGCATTTTTCTTCCTTCTTCCTCAACCGTTACTTTGAAAGCTTTTTCGGATGCTGATTTTGGGGGTTGTAGGATTGATAGGAAAAATACTTCCGGTGCTTGACATTTTCTTGGTAATTCACTTGTTGCTTGGTCCTCTAGAAAACAAAACTCAGTTGCACAATCCACAGCTGAATCTGAATATGTAGCTGCTGCTAGTGCTTGCTCACAAATTCTTTGGATTGTTCAAACGCTTAAGGACTATGGGGTTGATCTAGATAGTGTTCCACTATTTTGTAATAACACTAGTGCCATTTGCATTGCTAAAAACCTCGTGCAACATTCTAGAACTAAGCACATTGACATTAGGTATCACATTCTCCGTGATAATGTTGAAAAAGGAAACATTGTGCTTCACCATGTAGATACCGAACAACAATTGGCTGACATTTTTACAAAAACTTAGGATTTCACTCGTTTTTGTTTCATTCGTAGTGAAATAGGGGTTATGCATTCTCATGGCTTACATTGATGGGGAGTTTTGAAACTTGAGAAGTCTATGTGTGAATCTGAAATTAAAATGATATGAGCACAGTATTTCATACATATATGACTTTGTGATTTCTATTATATGCTGAAAGTTCTTACTACATTACTGTAACACCCACTATTTTAGAGAGGAAAAAAAATTGTAAAGTGAATTTTTCAAGAAGTAAAATCATTTTTATTGGAAATAAAATTCATATAAGGCAAGATGCATCATATTTGAATGATTGTGTGAATTTTTGAAAATTCAAATTCGCTAGAAATTTGGTTTACAAATTCCAAACATAAAACAAAAGAAAAAGAAAACAGAAAAGAAAAAGAAAAGGGAAAAGAAAAAGGAAAAACGCCCCTGGGCCAAATTCCCGAATCCGGCCCAACTTTCCCCTCTTTCCCCGTCGGCCCGCGCCTCCTCTCCGCTCTCTCTCTCTGCCAGACGGGCCCTGCGCGCCAGCCTCACCCCGCGCCGCACCCTCTCGCTGCCAGCTGGTCCCGCTTGTCAGGCCCGTCGCCCACCTCCCGTCGCGCCCGCGCCGTAACGGCCACATGCGATAATACCGCGCCGCCCCACTCACCCCCCTTCAATGTCGACCGTTTCCATCTCAATCAAGGGGCGCGTCGTGCTCATCATGGCCGCCTTCAGTTTCTACCCCGAACGCCTATAAAAGCCGGCCATTCCCCTCAAGTTTCTCACCCCGGCGATCAAAACCCTAGCTTCGACGAGCTCGGTAATGGCGCCGCTGTTCCCGACTTTCCACCCACTTCCACTCCTCGGGAGTTTGTCTAACATCTTTCCCGTGTTGTTAGGAGTCTGCCGGACATCATCGTTGGGTGGAACGTCGCTGCTTCACCGTTTCCATCGTCACCGACGAGCTCCTCCGCCGTCCATCGTCGCCGACCACCCTCCATCCAATTTCTGGTCGTGCGACAACCTCTGGTGAGACCCCCGTGCCCTCCTCAACGTTTTGCGCTAGTCAGATGAGCCCCTAAGCGTTTCTAGCATGTTTTCATTCAACTCCGACGAGCCCGCCGCCGCGCGCGCGTCACCGCCGCCGCGCGCCGCCGCCCGACCCTAATCGGGGCGACGTGGCTCAATGCTCGTCGTCCATCATGTTTCAACAGCCAAGATTAGAACCCCCGTACCCCTTCGGTACATTAAATCTGGGCCATCCAATTTAAAATCAACGGCCCATATTCAAATTAGTTTTCCCGCCTCTGGAATTTCACCCAGACCCCTGGAAACTTGCGGGCTACCCCCTGGGTTTTCCGGGAATTCAAATCTAACCCCTAGAATTATCAGACTAGCCCCTGGACCTTTTGGAAATTAGAAAAATACTGGTAAATTGAATAAAAAGTGTTTCTAAGCCCCTGGAAAATTATAAAATAGCAAATAAAATCTGGAAAAATTGTAGAATAATCCCTGGACTTAATAAAAATTATTTTCAACCTCTGGAACAGTTCTGTATTTGCAGAAAAACCCCTGTTAGATCTAAAAATTAAATAAAAGTCCTTAAATTGTATAAAATAATTACAAAAACAGATTTAATTATGTTTTATATATTTTTATTTCTGTATTATTTTTATAAATTTATTTAAATTGCTGAAATGGTCATAAAAATACTTTTTAGTATAATTAATTCATAAAAATTGTTTTACACACTTAGAAATAATTAGTAAAAATAATGTAAAATTTGTAAAATTTATATTATTGATTATAAATCTGTTTTAAGCTTATTTTGAAAGATAAAACTTCTAGAAAGTAATTTTAGGGTTCTAATAAGTATAAAAATGGTATAAAAATCTATAAAAATATGTTTTACTCACTAAATTTCATTTAAACTATAAATTCTCATCAACAAATGTATGTCTATAATAAAAATCAACCCTAAAATCACTTTTGCGTAGGAATTTGCGTTTATTTGAGTATTGTGCATTTTACTATGTTCTTATGGTATGTTATTTTTCGTGCATCGTCGTAATTTAGAGTCGGGGCCAGAACCCATCCTTAACCTTCAAGAGCAGCAGTTTCCCGACGACCCCGAGACACAGTTTGGAGGCAAGTTCATTGACCATCTTGCACCCTTTTTGTTAAGTTTTAGTTAGTTGCATGCTAAATTAAAATATGAAACCTATGTTATGTTTTCCTAGATCTTCCACAGTATTCCTTGTCAACATGATTTGGGCATTTTATTAGTATTTAGACTACGCTTAGCCATGCTTAATTGAAATATGATCTATTAACTTAAAAGTTTACTTTTGAAGTATCTTGATTCATGAATTGGTGGCTAAACGGAAATTAGTAGATAGGAATCTGATAGGGGGTTTTGTATGGATTGGTGCATGCGTGCACAAGACCTTGGTTTGGGGTTTGACACCTATCAGATTCTAAGGACCTGTTTATGGAAGAAGTTGCTAAGCCATTTAGTATCACCACAGAATTGTATATGGGACAACTTGGTTTAGTAATTTGGTTCCTCCCGATGTAGCATAGGTAATTGATCGGGCGGGGAATGGGCTTTGCCTTGGGATTCGCATGGCTCAAGAGGGGGCTTCTCCTGGCGGAGGGAAAATAGACTCCAGGTGCCGGAGCGGTGAAACCTTAGAGTACCCATTGCAAGTCGGGAGAACCATCAGAAACACCTCGTAGTGATCTCCTGGCCACACACCTACGGAAGTGTGTATTGTGGTTGGCTACCACAGGCATCAGGGAGGATTACCTTAGTCCACTTGGCAACAGGGGACAAAATCACAAACTGTGGGTAAAGGATACACACTCTGCAGAGTTTTGTCAAACTGTCTAGACAGCCGTGCTCACGGACACGAGCGGCTTGGAAACCAAATTCATAATTAGCACATGGTTACTAAACGGATGGTTTGGGTGGGTCTTAGCTGGTTTAATTTTGGGATATTGGTTGGGATTTCACCTAGTTGTAGGTGCTTATTAAACAATTAAGATTAGGTTGTTACTGCAATAGTGCTTAACTTAATAATTGCCTACCTTGTCGTGAACCACACATGACATGACTTCCCAACTTGCGAGTACCGTTGGTACTCAAACTTGTTAGTTGCATATTTTTCTCCCCCAGCCTATGAAGACTCAGAGGTGGAGAACCAGGACTTCTACGGAGATCCCGAAGAGATGTTTTAGGCTAGCGCTCCCCCGTGCAATGCCTGTGTTTGGAGCCCTTGTTATGTTATTCCGCTGCTTGTGTACTTTTATTTTAGACCTGGATGGTCATTTATGTAATAAGGTGATGTACTCGAACATGGTATTATATTTGGTATTTCACTTTCGTCTACACATGTATGAGTTGAACTGATCCTGGCATACATGTGGAAAGCATCTGGTTGTTTTCTTAATACCAGGTGTGACAATTGCTCATGTTATACATTTTGTAGTTTTTGTCATGTCTAGTAATTGGAATAATTACTTACACTAAATCTGGTTCTGGTCGAACTTTCTTGCTGTTTTGAACTTGTTGCATGCTCACAAGTGCTTTTAATCATAAAGAATTAATCAAGTAATCAACTCACATGTTGAGTTTTTATGAACAAATATAAATTGAGATAAGATCAAGAGAATATGCATGCATCACACTTCTTCTTTTGAGATGTCTTATAATTGCACTTAGATATGAACTTGGAAGAAGTTGTGTATGACTAAAATCATGTCCTTAAGCTTCTGATTGTCAAATGACATAGTCTTGGCTTGGTTGGTTAGAATAAGGCAGATGCGGCATATAATCTCTTGCAAATGTCATATGTTAAAAATTTGTGCTTTATAGAAAAAAATTGTAGCAACAAGTGTCATGCTTTCAGGTTTTGAAATAGTTAAGTTTGTGAGATCATGACTTGCTTAAATTGAAAATTACATTTGATCTCTAGCATGGCCTACACTACTTTATGTATCTCATTGTTCTGATAGTGTAAGTTACTTGATAGTATGACTCGGGTGAGCATTGTTTTATATGTATATGTTATAATATGCTCATAACAAATAAAATTTCTCTTTTGTACCTTGTTGAATACATTGTCAAAGGGGGAGAAATTGATCACACGTTGCACATATTCACAAGTGTTTTGGCACGATTGCACGATTCTTCTCAGGGGGGAAGTATGCAAGGAGGAGAAATATGTATAAATAATTGTTTCTATCTTATTTGGTTTTCAAAAGGAGAGAAATTGTTTTCAGAACTTTTCATGTGGATAAGCCAAATGTTCGACATTTTAAATGGTGTTGCCAATTCATTCATCAAGGGGGAGATTGTGAGACCTATGTCTGCTGAATACATTGGCTTTGATGAGAAAAGTTTTGAATACTACCAAAACACAATTTTTAGCAAGGTCCAACTCTAGCTCTGAGCTTCTGCAAGGTCTGACAATAGGTCTGACTTGCTTTATCAAGGTCCAACATGTTTTTTTGGTAGCTCCGGTGAGCTTTGTCTTTAGCTCCGGCATGTCTTTGATAGCTCTGGCATGTCTTTGTTAAGCTCCGATATGTTTTGCTAGGTCTGACTTATGTTGGTTAGCTCCGACATGTTTTTCTAGCTCCAGCGCTAGGTTGGACTAACTTTGGTAAGCTCCGGCGCTAGGTTGTAATAGCTTTGGTATGCTCCGTAGCTAGGTTGTACTAGCTTTGGTAAGCTCCGGCACAAGCTCCGGTTAGCTTTGGCAAGATTCGAAGCTTGATTGCAATGTTCCTGCTTTTACTGTGAAATGTTTCGAACTTGCTTTACATTGTCGGAAAGATTGCTTAGTATTCATTTGCTAAGTTTTTGGTGCATTTTGGTTGATATGGCGGATATCATTTTACTGTGGTTTTGCAACATGCTTATGTGAGGTGCTCACGTAAGGTGTTGTGTTTGGAACTAATTTGAGTCAAGTCACGGACTTGGGCTCGTACGGATTGGTTGTTTATTCATGTGCAGGTGTTGCTTGAGTTCAATACATGGCTGGTGACGGGATCCATTGAACTAGTCTTAGGGAGAAGATGAGGTTCAACAACCAAGTTCGGGAGGAATTGTGGTTGAGTTAATCGGGAGGTTGCGCAACATGTTTGAATCAAGAACAATGCATATGAAGGTATCATGGACATCGTTGGAAGATGTTTGCACGTATGCAAAGAGTGCATGGACATGGCTACATGGTTTCAAGGCGTGATGAAGAGATGTGGACGTAAAGAATTGGTCAGAAAGGTCCAACCGACTAGGTTATGGACTCAGACTGTGGATGAGTCGTGTTCGAAACAAATATGGAATGTTTTGAGTTGGTTATGATAGGATTTCGTGTGGGTCACGAATTTGAGTTGTTTAGGAATGTGGGATACATTCCTAAGGTGTTTTTAAGTCTTAATATTGCTTCTATCTACGTATAGAAGTGTTTTGAGCAGTTATAGAACGTTTTGATTTGTGAACTGAGTAGGATTAGAGTCCTAGTTAGGTTTGAGTTTGTCTAAGGGCTGGTTATATAAGCAAGGGAGGCCAGAGCTTGTGGTAGATGACTTTGGGGCTGTTCCTCTTGTGTTCTATTGAATAAAATTCGTAGTTGAAAGGAACTTTTGTGTCTTGTTTGTCCGACTTGTTTCTGTCAAGTCTTTCTCATCGAGTTTCTGCACAGCACTATCTTGGTTCGGTGGTTTTATCATAACTTGAGTTTTACAGATCTGATTGATGTGATTCTTTTTGGATTTTCTTCACAACTAAATTTTCTATCATGTGACAAAATTTCACGGTCATTGGATCTGTGGTTTCTGATCTACACAAGTTTCTTTGCAGTGTTCTAGAACTGTTTTTCTCGGGTAGGACAGATTGACCTTTGTTCGATCTTTCAATCGTAACTTGAGTTTCTCTCGACGTATTTTCGTGATTCTATTTGTGACGTCTTCATGACTTGATTCTCTACAATCTATACTAGATGTGTCACAGTTGAACATATTTAGATTAGCCGCACACATGGTTTCTTTAACATATATGTTTTCTGTCGAGTGGTGTTTTTGTTGCTTCCACTGAAAAGTTTTAATCTACCATTCACCCCCTCTGGTAGCTTTACACGTGTTCTTCGATCCTACAGGATGACATCGGGTATGACATCCTTGATCTTGGAAGTGCTACAAGTTTTGAGAAATTGTTGCAAGTGAGCACTTGCATCCTCATTAGCTTTACCATAGAAAGAGGTTAGCCGGCACCATAGTGATTAGGCCATTCTTGATTTTGAAGTGTACATCTCCCATGTTGACATTGGACCCAATAGGCACATTTTCAGCAAAGGGAGATGAAATCTCACGAAAGGTCTTCTGGGCCATTTGCTTGCATCGTGATGGTACATAAATGACGGGTTTCCTTGCTGACAGGATCATCTGAGGAGGAATGACACGTGGTTGAACTCTTCTCAGCATTGATTCAGAATCCTCAACGCATTTGTCGGCAAACAGAAAATGGTCATACACTACCTATTTTCACATGAAAGAATGCGAAGCAAGGTTATCCTACTAAAAACCTACTAGAATCCTGTCTACCACCTGATCATGCAAATCTTCCTTGCCTTCCCCGGCAACGGCGCCTGAAATGCTTGTTGGTATTTCTTAATGTCTACATTTCATCCTAGCAGCCAAGGCTAGTTCTACAGAGGCACTTTGCTAACCTAAGCCAAAGCAATATAAGTTCTGCAAGCGTACGGAAAGTAACGCTGTAGCATTTCACCCAAGAGTATTCCCTAGGGTATCATATTTATTTTATCTCAAAAGAAGGCAAGGGAAGAGTGGCAAGATCAAAGGAAGAATAGGTTGTTCTAGTGAGGGGTCCAGTAGGACGGCAAATGATGTAGTGGGGGTAGTGTGACACACACCTAAGCAAACTACTCTAAGGTGTAAAAATGTCCTAGTGAAGGTCAAGTTAGACATGAAGCTACTCCTATTGTGCTTTCAATTACTCATATACATAGCCTATTAGTGTACACATGAGTATGCTAATGATGAATACCAGGGCTTAGTGGTCCACACATCGGGAATGGGTTTACCCCTGACAACATCAGGGTGATTCCCACCAAGGGCTTGTGGCATAGTCGAATGTTGGGATTACAAAGGACGGACAGGGCTGTCAACACCTGGCTCCTACCCGTACAACATGTGGGTCTACGAGACATCCAACACTACTTAACTATATAAGTACCATGCCTACATGTTAAGTAAATACCTTAAGAGTCTGAATGCAAATACCTTCCTAAGGTAATGACTAACTTAAACATTGTTGAACTAATGTTGGAACCAAGCACTAACATATTCATATTAACATAATCTTATTCATACCAAATTGGACTATAGTGGTGGTGTATGATGTTTATGATAATATGATATGAGCATTATGACTAGATAATAATAACATCTACACCTAGCACATGTATGAACTCCATAATCAAACAAGAAATGCTTTGTCCATATACATGAGTAAATAATGAATAATAATATCATTATCGTAAAGCATAAAGTCACAAAATAAAGAAAAGGTACATGAGTGATACATTTCCCAATATGGACTTGGGATTAGAGGCTCTTCTCTACAACACAAACGAACTAGGAGAGAACTAGTGTATACAAGAGAGAATGCTTGATTGTTGTGTGTGTGAAGTGAGGCCTTTACCCTATTTATCCACGGAGTAGAGGTGGTTCCCGCCACCAAAAGCGTGTGAATCATTCACCACTTCCTTCAGGGCACCACAAGAGAGCGGCACACATGGACTGGCCGGGTTTGGTGCCCAGACCAAGTCGGCCGAGCTAGGCGGTCGGCCGACCTCATCCTGCCCCCCCCCCCCCCCACTCTCCTGGTGGCTGACAGGTGGGTCCAGGCCTCATCCCCACGTGAATCAATGTTGGATACCCTCGGATATGCTTGGGAATGGGTCCCTTGGTGTTGCTAGGGGTAAACCCGTATCTGAAGCAAGTAGCTGTCGTAGACTACTGTGGCCTACAATTCAAACCATTGAATTCCTCTCAAATCCTAACCTACAAAACAAAATGTGTGTCCTTGGGAGAACAAGCTAGAAGATCTCACATGCATTCATTGGATTCAATACCCTTCGAAATACTCTTAAAGGGAAAGTGCTACAACAATATTTTTGTGTACTTGTGGATTATTTTGATTTCATAAGAAATACCAATAGTGACGTCCAACAACGGCGACTCTCAAGCCCATTGCAACTCGTCTTTTCCATGGAAAACATGAAGTCTGTCCTAGCCTTCAACCTGGCGAGAAGTACACCAGCACACTCAATATGAAGAAGGGTGAGTATTGAGCCACCACTACGAGTCACCAACTTGCACCTTGCCGGAGTCGACGAACGATCATTTCATAATCCACAGTGTGACAATGCCGAAGGGTTATGGAAAAGGCCTGTACAAGCGTGTGGACAACTTCGACATGAAGGAGTCAACAAGTTCGTATTTATTCAGGGTGCGGCGACGCCTCTCACCACATGCTATAAAAGGCCTCTGGGCCAATTTCAAAGTAGTGATGAGAAACATCCACGTGCCCACGCGGTGCAACTTGTAAAGGAACTAGGAAATCTCTATTTGAAGAACAAAAAGGTAGTGTGCACGAGGTGAAGCATGCTTCGAGAGGGCGGAGCTCAAATATGACATTGAGGCCCTTAAGGAGGAGATTGATGGTGTCTGTCGTGGCAACCACCATGTTTTGAAAATTTAGATTTTCTTAATCATGTTTACAAACTGTCCAAAGATTTGTATGGTCTCAAACAATCCCCTAGAGCATTGTATGATAGGTTAAAACATTCTTACTTGAAAAGGGATTTACCATGGGCAAAGTTTATAAAACTCATTTTGTGCTTAAGCATGGCAATGACTCAATATTCGTTAAAGTGTATGTTGATGCTATTATCTTTAGTTGTGCTTCTCATGATCATGTGTCCCAGTTTTCAGCTATGATGAGTTTAGAATATTTAGGATGAGTATGATGAGAGAACTCATACACTTTTGGGGGCTGCAAATTAAGCAACTAAGGAGGAAACCTTTGTGCATCAAATAAAGTATATGAAAGACCTCTTTAGGCGCTTCAACATGGAAAACATCAAGCCTCTTCGGACACCAATGGGAACAACGACAACACTTGAACTTGATGAAGATGGTGAACCCATTAATAAAAAAGAATGAAGAAGCATGATTGGGTCACTTTTGTACCTCACAACATCAAGACCAGACATACAATTTAGTGTATGTCTTTGTGCACGATTTGAAGCTTCCCCACGCGCTTGACATCATCAAATCGTCAAAATGATTCTCGGGTATACTTACATGGAACTCAATAATTTGGTATTTTTCTTCCTTCTACCTCAATCGAGAAAGCTTTTTCGGATGCTGATTTTGGGGGTTGTAGGATTGATAGAAGATGTACTTCGGGTGCTTGTCATTTTCTAGGTAACTCATTTGTTGCTTGCTCCTCCAGAAAACAATGTTCAATTGCACAATCTGCGGTTGAATCTGAATATGTAGCCACTACTAGCACTTGGTCACAAATTATTTGGATTGTCCAAACACTTGAGGACTATGGAGTAAATCTAGATAGTGTTTTACTTTTTCGTGAAAACAATAGTGCCATTTGCATTGCTAAAAACCCCATGCAACACTCTAAAACAAAGCACATTGACATTAGGTATCACTTTCTTCATGATAATGTTGAAAAAGGAAACATTGTGCTTCACCATGTAGATATCGAACAACAATTGGCTGATATTTTCACAACACCTATGGATTTCACTCGTTTTTTTCGTTCCAAGTGAAATAGGGTTTTTTTCACCCTCTTGGCTTAAATTGAGGGTGAGTTTTGCAACTTGGGAAGTCTATGTGTGAATATGAAATATTCATACATATATGACTTTGTGATTCCTTTTAAATGATTAAAGTTCTTACTACATTACTCGTGTTATACATTTTGTAGTTTTTGCCATGACTAGTAATAGAAATAACTTTTGACACTAAATATGGTCATTATTGAGCTTTATTGCTTCCTTGAACTTGTTGCATGCTCACAAGTTCTTTTAATCATGAAAATTAATCAATCAATAGCCCACATGTTGGGTTCTTATGATCAAATGAAAAATCAGAAAAGATCATGAGAATATGTATGCATCACACTTCTTCTTTTGAGATTGCTTATCATTGCAATTAGATATGAACTTGGAAGGAGTTGCGTATGACAAAAACTATGTCCTTAAGCTTTTGATTGACAAATGACATAGGCTTCGCTTGGTTGGTTAGAATAAGGTTGATGTTGCATATAATCTCTTGCAAAGTTCATTTGATTTAAATTTGTGCTTTAAAAGATAATAAAAACAACAACATGTGTCATGCTTTCAAGTTTTAAAATGGTTGAGACAGGGAGATCATGACTTGCTTGAATTAAAATTACACTTGATCTCTAGCATGGCTTACACTACTTTACATATCTCATTGATGTGATAGTGTAAGTTACTTGATAGTATAGCTTAGATGAGCTTTGTTTTATATGTATATGTCATATATGCTCATGAACAACTTAAAATTTTTCTTTTGAACCTTGCTAAATACATTGTCAAAGGGGGAGAAATAGGTCACATATTGCATATTCAAGTATTTTGCATGATTCTTCTCGGGGAGTAAACATCCTTAGGAGGATAATTTTTTAGTATCTTCTAATTTGATTTTTTATTTTCAAAAAGGGAAAGAAATGTTCTCTTGTGAAAACATTTCTTGAAACATAAATGAGCCAATTTTCAGTTTCGGAGTGGTGTTGTCAATGCATTCATCACGGGGGAGATTATTTGGACCTAGGTGCTGAATACATTGGCAATTATATTAAAAGCTAGGGTTTACATACAAAGTTCTGAGTATACATGAGAAATCCACTTTGGAATGTCCGAACTTGTGGAAACCCACTTCACACTGAACGAATGTAGCCGCACGTGTTTTCACTTTGGAGTGTCCGAACTTTTCAATGTGTATCGAGAGTAACAATTACTTTTTAGTCGTTTCGGATTGTCAAACTTTCTCAATGCATTTTAGGAGTAACAGTTACTGCTTTGCACATTTCAGACTATTCAATCTTTAAGTTTATGTTCGACTGTTCTGTTTTTTGCTGCAACGTTTCAAACTTGATTTCTTAGTATTTATTTACTTGGTTTTTGATGCGTTTTGGATGATCATTGTGGATTTTATCTTGCTATGTTATGCAACATGATTATGTGAGGTGCTCACATAAGATGTTGTGAGGTGTTGTGGTTTTGGACTAATGTGAGTCAAGCCAAGGACTTGTGCTCGGAAGAATTGGTTGTTTGTTCATGTGCATGTGTTGCTTGAGGTCAAGACATGGCTGGTGACGATGATCCATTGAACTAGTCTTAGGGAGAAGATAAGGTTCACAACCAAGTTTGGAAGGAAGTGTGGTTGAGTTGATCGAGGTCATGCAACATGTTCTGGTCAAGAACAATGCATATGAAGGTATCATGGACGTTTTGGAAAGTGTTTGCATGTGTGCAAAGGAGTGCACGGACGTGGCAACATTGTTCCAAGGTGTGGTGACGAGTTATGGTTATGCAGATATGGCTGGAAAAGTCCAAACAGCTGAATTATGCGCTCAAACTGCATGGGAGGCAGTTATGGTTCGTTTATGGAAAGTTTCGAGATTATTTTGATTAGATTTCTTGTTGAGAATGAAGTTGAGTTGTTTTAGTAATGTGTGAGACGTCTCTAAAGTGTTTGGGAGTCTTAAACTTGCTTCTATATCTGTATTTAAGAGTCTTGGTAAGTTATAGAAAGTTCCAGCTGAATCCAAGTAGGAGTAGGAAAACTAGTTGGATTGGAGTTGCCTTAGGGTTGGTTATATAAGCAAGGAGGTTAGGGTTGTGGAGAGTACAACTTGTGGAAGTTCCTCTTGTGTTACATTGTATAAAATTTTTAATTTTAGATGAGCTTATGTGCCTTGTTCATCTGACTTTTTTTGGCATGTTTTTTTTGTCGAGTTTCGTCGAGTGTTCTGATCATAACTCGAGATATATCCAATTGACGTAATTCTTTTAGTGTTGTCTTCACAAGTCAATTCTCTATCATCTTTGAAAATTTCATGGTCGTTGGATTTGTGGTTTATGAGTTACACGAGTTTTTTTTGCAGCATAGCAGCTCTGTTTTTCTTCTGTTGACGTTTTCATAGGGCTTTTGCAATAACTTGAGTTCTACTCAATGTTTACACATGATTTTTATTGTGGTGTCTTCATGACTTTATTCTCTACAATCTATAATGGTTTGGTCACATTTGAACAAATGATTTCTTTATTAGATTGGTTTTCTGCTGAGGGGTTTTTGTAGCATCTGCTCAAAAAGATTTAATCTACCATTCATCCCCCCTCTAGTAGCTTTTCATGTGCTCTTTAATACTACACTAACGTAAACATGTTAAAAACTTTATGCAAGTCTAAGCTGTAGCGAAAGTGAGTCTTCATAGGGCGACTCTCACTGTTTATGGACCAGAACATGGATGATCTATCCATGACCAAGATGAAACTAAGCAGAGGTCCGAACCGACTGATGTTCAAGAATCAGCGGACGAGTTGTGGTTAGGGGTGAAATGCCACTCAAACCATTGATGTTCAACACGATCAATCAAGTTTGCTTAATCCTAACAAGTGTTGTGTAAAACTCACCAGTCTGTAGAAATCTCAGATTTTTTATCCAATTAATGGCAGATTCCTGACCTGAGGTGAACATCAAAGTTTAAGTTAACTTTGATACCTTTCCAACGCTTACCCATATGACCTCATTGCATTTTTGCTTTGAGAGTTTTGATGTTTTAAAGGTAACAATTTTTCTGGTAAAATTTTGACAAAACATTGGACAACAGTGGATGTTTTGGTCACAGTTTATACGTATAATATATTCAATACTTGCACAAACTTTAAATTACAATAACGTAGTACAAAATATTAGATTCCCAGAAATGCATACATTCACCATTTACAAACTTTCGTACATGTGGTTACTTGCAAAATTCAGAATGTGCAACACTATGTCCAGATTCTAGAGTTGCTAGACAGTTTCGAAGATATTACGAAGTTGACCAAGTTCCATTGAGATTTAGGGCCTGTTTGGTTTATGTACTAAGGTTGCCACAATTTGCTATAATTTTTTGCCTAGCTTGACTAAGGTTAGGTGCTCAAATTTTCAGCCACAACTTGGCAAGCCTAAGGGAATCTTGCCACACTTTTTTGAGTCCTTGACATGTGGGACCTAGTTAGATGACAAGGAATTTTGCCACAATTGTGGCTATGAACCAAACAATGACTAAGTTGGTAAAACTTGACTAAACTTAGGCATGGCAAAATGTGGCAAGTTTTGGCTTCAAACCAAACAGGCCCTTAACTTCGGACTTGACTAGAAACTGTAGAGGACTTCCTACAGTTTCCAAAAATGTATATAGATGCCCAGGTTACATTTTCAGATTAAGAGATATGACAGTTCAAAGTTCTCAGATTTTCTGGTAGAGTTCTACAGCACCTTCATAGAAGTACTAGTTTAAACCCACAATTCCAGATCTTTATGTGCCAAATTCAGAAAAAATGAACTACAAAGTTGTAGCAATCTCGTCCCCTCTCCAAAAATGTATTATAATATACCATAATATTTTTCTATAGGGAGATATTTGTCACACCCGGTCCCAACGAGACAACCGGATGGCTTCCACATGTATGCCAGGATCGGTTCACATCATACATGTGTAGATGAAAGTGTAATATCATTTATGACAAGCTATGTTCGAATACATAAATGTCTTACAATAATGACCCGTAGGTCTAAAATAAGATTTACAAAGCAAAATAGCAGAAAAGTAAACTAGTGTGGCTCCATGCACAGGCATTGCCCGGGGGTTGCGCCAGCCTAGAACATCTCGTCCGGATCAGCGAAGAAGTCTTCATTCTCCACCTCTTCTCCATTGTAGACTAAGGAAAGATAAGCAACAAGCAAAGTTTGAGTACCAACAGTACTCAGCAAGTGGGGAAAAGATGACATGCAGGTTGTTAGAAAGGAAGGCCAAATTTGGGTTAAGCACTATAGCATTACATCCTATCCTTAGCTTTGATTAGTTCCTACTTCTAGGTGAGTGAACTCAACCATAACCCATGTATAAGCCAAAACTAAACCAACCAAACCACCATTCCCAATCATTGACTAATTATGAATTGGACACCAAACCGCTCTTGTCCGTGAGCACGACTGAGTTTCTCGATCTCTGTAGAGAATGTACCCTTTACCCACAAGCCGTGATTTCATCCCCTGTTGCCAGGTGGACTAATTAAACCTCCCTGATTCCCGTGGTCGCGAACCATATTGCACACTTCCTTTGGTGTGAGGTCAGGAGATCACTACGAGGTCTTTACAAAGGATTCTCCCGATGCATACTAGCCCTCTGAGGTTTCACCCCTGTA
Organism: Tuctoria greenei; assembly: GCA_036927565.1. Classification (NCBI taxonomy): domain Eukaryota; kingdom Viridiplantae; phylum Streptophyta; class Magnoliopsida; order Poales; family Poaceae; genus Tuctoria; species Tuctoria greenei. Next base: position 136,170,910 of record JAYESD010000008.1, on the reverse strand, counting down.
CAAAAGTGTGAGCCATTAAACCATGACTCAACACCCCAGTTGCCCCCTCTTGAGCCATGCGGATCCCAAGGCAGTACACCCTAAACCAATTCCCCGCACTATCCAATCACTAATACTACGCCGGGAGAGGCCTAATTAATCGACCAAGCTGCCCCATACTCAGTCTTGTGGCGATACTATAAAGCTTAGTGGCTTCCTCCATAAATCGGTTCTTAGAATCTGGCAAGGTTCATACCCCAAAACCCGGGTCTCGTGCGTACTGCACCATACCAAACAAACCAACCCACTAGATTCCTATCCACTACAATTTAATTCACCAAATCTCAATAAATGATCACAACAATTAATAGTATAACATGTATGTAGAGGATTTCCCTCCCAATATTAAGCATGACTAAGCGTGAAAGTAACAATAAAATATACCCAGACCAACCCAGTGACAAGGAATTATATGAAAGGATAAAGTAAATAGGATTCAAATTATTAAGCATGCAACTAACTAAAACTTAATAAAACAGGTGCAAAATGGTCAAGGAACTTGCCTTCTTCGAAGTGTGGGTCGGTGAAGTGGTAGTCCTGAAGATTGTAAGTCGGCTCGAGAACCGACTCTAAATACATCATCGCATGTGGAGCAGAAAATAACAACACACAATAAGAAAGGAAGCAAATGTAGGCACATCACAAATAAGCAATCACCAAAGGAAAACCTACGCAATTACATCACTAGCATTTATTTTCCTAGTTGATGTTTTATTAGTGATGTGGGCTGAAGCTTTGGGTTTTAGTGGACATTGGTGTTGATTAACAATTCATGGCATTTATATTCATTTTAAAGCATTGCATGAGTTTATTATAATTTCCCCTAGCTCAATATAAATAATAATGTTATACAGTGTGCCACAACAATTAAATAAATTAGTTTGGTGTAAGCAAACTAGAAAATGTAAATCAAATAATGTCCCTAAATAATTTGAGAAAAAGAAGAGTGCAAACTTATGATTTTATGTAAATATCAAAGAGTGCAGGGGTTTTTATGTAAAACAGATAGGAGCATGGGCCTAGAAATATTTTATAACATAGCCAGGGGGTTAATCATAATTTACAGAGGCTATAAACATAATTAATTGTGAGAATAGTGGCTAAAATACCATATTTACACATTTTAACAGTGCTGACATAAATTAATTAAAGTCCAGGGGCTAGTTCATAAAGTACAGGACCTCAGTGTAATTAATTTAAATTCACGCAGGGGGCTACGTGCAAAATGGCCAACGGTTAAAACAGGATTCAATCTGGGCCGTTGGATCTAAAGCGTGCAGCCCAAATTTTAAATAACCGAAGGGGTACGCCCCTTCTAATCTCAGCCGTCGGCCCTAGATGGACGACCGAGATTGGGCCATGTCACCCCATGCGCGGCAGAGGCGGCGCACGCGCCAGGCCCGACGGCGCACAGTGGCGGGGGTCGTCGGAGTTGGCTGGAACGACCAAATTGTTGCCCAAAACTATGCGGCTACGGTGGAAAAGTGAGAGGGTGGTGAGGGGAGCTCACCTAGGGGGTCGTGGAGCTCGGGTTGGGGCCGGAGGTGCGTCGGCGACGTCGAGAGGCGGTGATCTCCGGCGGAGCTCGACGAAACCGATGAAGCGGTGGCGAAATCCCCGATTGAAGATGTCCGGCGAGTTCCTACGGGCTTGGAGAACAAGTTGAGCAAGGAATCGGGGAGGATTATCGACGAGAGCCTCGGGAACGGTGTCGCCATACCTTGGCACTGGCGGCTAGGGTTGAGAGCTTCGGGGTGGGGAAAAATAGGGGCGCCGGCAGGGGTTTATAGGGGAGTGGGGGCAGCGGAGTATGGAAAGGGATTTCACGGTGATGGAAGGCGACAGGGGCCATTATGGCCACTGATTCCATGCTAGCGTTTTGAATCAGGCGGCATGAGCGGGGTGCGGTCGGGCGCGCAGCGTAAGGAAAGAGGAGGGTCTGACGGTCGGGGTCCACGCGTAGAGAAAGAGAGGGGAGAAAGGAAAGAGGGGGGCGCGGCTGGCCTTGGGCCGTCGCGGGGTTGGGCCAGCGGGAGGGGAAAAAGGAAAGTGGGAAGGGGAAGGAATTGGGCCAAGGTAGGATTTAGGGCCCAAGCGGTGGGTTTTTTCCTTTTTATTTTGTTTTTCTCTTTTCTTTTTTGTTTCTTTATACAATTTGAATTTCTTTTCAAATTTCAAACGAATTCTAGCGCGTTTTGAAATTGAATTTTCAAAGGCAAATGCATGATGCGCTCCTAATTTCAAATCCCTTTATTTCAAAATTTGAAATTTTGGGTGTTACAATATTGCAAAAATACAGAGACTGACTTCCAAGGTCAGTCAAATGTTGCAGTTTCAGTACATTGCACTTTTGACCAAATTACAATGTGATTTATCTCTTGGAGTCCACAACAAAGTTGTAGAAGAGTTCTCTAACATTCCATTAATATATCAAAAACCTCCAATTATAGTTTCTACACAGAGCTATACAATTTACAGATTTCAGCATTGCAATATGCTAAAAATAGGGACTCTGTTTTTGGTTTCTAATTGGTATACTATACTTCAGTTTTAAATTTTGACATCCAAAACTGATTCTCAACACCAGTATGGAGCCACTACTTTAAAAATTTTTATTGTACTACAGATTAACACTTTTAGATTCAAGTGAGAAGAGTGGAGATAAGAATGTGATGCATTCATTTTGACAATACCGATACTACGTTGAAAACCAAATCGGTAAATCCGACATATACGTATCAACGATGGTGCTAAGAACGGTCACTCGAAAACATTTCTATTCGCAATAAGTTCACATAGTTAGTGTACCTGCAGAATATTGGATCACATCAACAAGTTGTTCATCAAACTTAATCCATTCTGCTAGCATTACAAGCCCCAAGAACATAACTTCTACGAATTCTACCACCATTACATGTCCACAAAAGTTCTACTAGCACCCTTTAAAGATCCCATTGAAGATCCAAAAACTATCCATAAACAAGTTTCACCAACAATGAAAAAGATCCACACGACATCCTAAGTTAAGCTAAAGTAGAAGAAACAACGAAAACAAGTGAAACATTGGAAGTGCATCCAATAAGAGTCATCACTCACCAATCAACCTCTTACCAGCCTATACAATCTATCAAAATCCGTATTTGTTAAACAATTTAAACACTCTTAGCTTGCCACCCGAGTTAATAGGCTAATAATAGTCCTTATGTGGTCCTAATACCGTATCCTCACTCGTAAGCCTATTTTTTTTTTTCAAAATAAATCCCTCTTTCCACTACGATATTTATAATGCAACTCTAATACTAGACTGTGAGGACTAGGATTCCGACATTTCAAGAATCACATTGGAAGGTGCCGCGCAATGTGACACCGCGTAGCATAACACAAAAGAAACTCATAATACATAACATAAAAGCTCATGTTACATGATACCTTAAATTTTACAATAAAATAGATGTTCAGCAAAAGTCTTCATCATGAACTCTCTCGGGCCTAAGCTACAAGAGTAGTGGTCTTATCTAGCTCGCAGATACTCCACTCTAGCAACACAGAAGTAATGAAGCAGTGTATTCCTGCAAAACATTTAATACGCAACCGTGAGCAAGAAGCTCAGCAAGACTTAATTGTCTCACCTAAAAATTAAACTTTAATGTAGAAACTTAAGACATAGGAAGGTAATTGTGCATAAAAGGACTCATCTATCAGTGGACCCTTATGTTAGTTTTATATTAGCATATGAGATACTTGGGCATGCAACATTGTAGGATCGAAGTTTATATTAGCATATGAGATACTTGGGCATGCAACATTGTAGGATCGAAGAGCACATGAAAAGCTACCAGGGGGAGGTGAATGGTAGATTTAAAACTTTTTCAGCGGAAGCAACAAAAAACCCCTTGGCCGAAAATCAATATGTTAAAAAACGTGTGTGCAACTGATCTAAACATGTTCAACCATGACACAAGTAATAGATATTATAAAGAATCAAGGCATGAAGACAAGACAACAAGAATCACGAAAAACCGTTGAGAAAAACACAAGTTATGATAGAAAGATCAAACAAAAGTCAATTTGTTCTACCTGAGAAAAAGCCAGATCTGCAGCACTGCAAAGAAACTCAGGTAGATCAAAAACCACAAATCCAATGACTGAAGTTTTCACAGATGATAAATAATCAAGTTGTGAAGAGAACCCAAAAAAATCACATCAATTGGATTTGTAAAACTCGAGTTATGATAAAACCACCGAAGCAAGGTAGTGCTGTGTAGAAACTCTACGAGAAAACTTGTCTGAAATAAGTCGGACAAATAAGGCACAAAAGTTTCTTTAAACTACGATCTTTATTCAATAGACCACAAGAGGAACAGCCCAAAGTTCTTACACCTCGAGCTCTGGCCTCCCTTGCTTATATAACCAGCCATGAGGCCAACCTAAACCAAATAGGACTCGTATCCTACTCAGTTTCCACCGAAACTTTCCATAACTGCTCAAGACTCTTCTATACACAGATAGAAGCAATCTTAAGACTTCCAAACACTATAGGAACGTATTGCACATTCCTAAAAATAACTCAACTTTGTGATCCACACAAAATCTAACTAAAAACAAACTCGAAACTTTCATAAACGAACCATAACCACCTCAGTCGTTGCCTGAGGCATATTCCAGTCGGTTGGACCTTTTCGACTAATTCTTTACGTCCACTTCTCTTCATCACGCCTTGGAACCATGTTGATACGTCCATGCACTCCTTTCACACGTGCAAACACCTTCCAACAACATCCATGATACCTTCATATGCATTATTCTTGACTCAAACATGCTGCACGACCTCCCGGTCAACTCAACCACAATTCCTCCCGAACTTGGTTGTTGAACCTCATCTTCTCCCGAAGACTAGTTCAATGGATCCCGTCACCAACCATATCTTGACCTCAAGCAACACCTGCACAAGAATAAACAATTAATACTTCCAAGCACAAGTCCTTGACTTGACTCACGTTAGTTCTAAAACCACAACACCTTACATGAGCATGTCACATAAGCATGTCGCAAACCATAGCAAAAACATTAACCACCATGATCAGCCAAAACGCATCAAAACTTAGTAAAAGAATACTAAGCAAACTTTCCATCTGTGTAAAGCATATTTGAAACATTGCAAGTTAAAAGCAGAACAATTGCAATCTAGCACTGGACCTTGAGACGGAGCTTACCAAAGCTAGCAGGATCTAGCGCTGGAGCTAACCAAAGCTTGTCGGACCTAGCGCTGGAGCTTACCAAAGCTAGTTGAACCTAGCACCGGAGCTAGCAAAAACATGTCGAACCTAGTCATAGTAAGTCGGACCTAGACAAAGAAGTCGAACCTAGCCAAAACAAGTCAGACCTAGCCAAAATAAGTTAGACCTAGACAAAGAAGTCGGACCTAGCCAAAATAAGTCTGACCTTACGTTGGACCTTACGTCGGACCTTGCCGGAGCTACCCAAAACAAGTCAGACCTATTGTCGGACCTTGCAGGAGCTCAGACATAGAGACAGACCTTGTGAAAAGGGTGTTTTCAGTAGAATTCAAAACTTTTGTCGTCATATCCAATGTATTCAGCACACATAGGTCTCACAATCCCCCCTTGATGAATGCATTGGCAACACCACTTAAAATCCGAACATTGGCTTATGAAAAGTTTTGAAAACAGTCAATTGAGAAAGAAAGAAATTTCAAATCAAATATCTCTCCTCCTATACTTATATCAGAAATAAAATGAGAAGAAAAATAAAAACTCTCCCCTGAGAAGAATTGTACCAAAATAGTTGTGAATGTGTGCAATTTGTGATCCATTCCCCCCTCCCCCCCTTTGACAATGTATTCAACAAGATTCAAAAGAAAAATTTCAATTGTTATGAGCATATTATAACATATACATATAAAACAAAGCTCATCCAAGTCATACTATCAAGTAACTTACACAGTCACATCAATGAGGTACATAAAGTAGTGTAAGCCATGCTAGAGATCAAGCGTAATTTTCAATTTAAGCAAGTCATGATCTAACAAACTTAACTATTTCAAATACTGAAAGCATGACACTTGTTGCTACATTTTATTTTCTTTTAAGGAACGTAATTCATCTTATGACATTTGCAAGAGATTATATGCCACATCAGCCTTATTCTAACCAACCAAGCCAAGCCTATGTCATTTGACAATTAGAAGCTTAAAGACATGGTTTTAGTCATAAACAACTTCTTCCAAGTTCATACCTTAGTAAAATGATAAGCCATCTCAAAAGAAGAAGTGTGATGCATGCATATTCTCTTGATCTTTTCTCATTGTTTATTTGATCATAAAAGCTCAACATGTTGATAGTTAATTGATTAATTTTTCATTATTAAAAGCACTTATGAGCATGTAACAAGTTCAAAACAACGAGAAGGTTCCATCATGACCAGATTTAGTGTAAGTAATTATTTCAATTACTAGAAATGACAAAAACTATAAAATGTATAATATAAGTAATGTAGTAAGAACTTTCAGAATGTAAAAGAAATCACAAAGTCATATATGTATGAAATACTATGATCATATTTTTTTTTAAACTCAGATTCACACATAGAACTTCCCAAGTTTCAAAACTCCCCCTCAATTTAAGCCATGAGGATGCATAACCCCTGTTTCACTACGAATGAAACAAAAACGAGTAAAATCCAAAGATTTGTAAAAAATGTTAGTCAATTGTAGAAGCACAATGTTTCCTTTTTCAACATTATCACAGAGAAAGTGTTACCTAATGTCAATGTGCTTTGTTCTAAAATGTTGCACAGTGTTTTATCAATGCAAATGGCACTAGTGTTATCTCAAAACAGTGCAACACTATCTAGATCAACCCCATAGTCCTTAAGTGTTTGAACAATCCAAAGAATCTGTGAGCAAGCACTAGCAGCAGCTAAATATTCAGATTCGGCTTTGGATTGTGCAACTGAACTTTGTTTTCTAGAGGACCAAGCAACAAGTGAATTACCAAGAAAATGACAAGCACCCGAAGTACTCTTTCTATCAGTCATACACCCCCAAAATCAGCATCCGGGAAAGCTTTCAAAGTAACGGTTGAGGAAGAAGGAAGAAAAATGTCAAATTCTTGAGTTCTATGTAAGTACCTGAGAACTCTTGTGACTGCTTGATGATGTGAAGCACGTGGGGATGCTTGAAACCGTGCACAAAGACATACGCCGGATTGTATGTCCGGTCTTGATGCTGTGAGGTACAAAAGTGAACCGATCATGCTTTTATATTCTTTTTGATGCACGGGTTCACCATCTTCATCAAGCTCAAGTGTCTTTGTTGTAGCCATTGGTGTTCGAAGTGGCTTGCTTTTGTCCATGTTGAAGCGCTTAAGAAGGTCTCTTGTATACTTCATTTGATGCACAAAGGTACCTTCCTTGGTTTGCTTGATTTGCAACCCCAAAATGTATGTGAGTTCTCCCATCATACTCATTTCAAATTCTGAACTCATCATAGCTGAAAACTTGGACACAAGATCATGAGAAGCACAACCAAAGATACTATCATCCACATACACTTGAATGAATAATGATTCATTGCCATATTTAAGCACAAAAAGAGTTTTATCAAATTTGCCCATGGTAAACCCTTTTACAAGTAAGAATGTTTTTAACCTATCATTCTATGCTCTAGGGGCTTGTTTGAGACCGTACAAGGCTTTGGATAGTTTGTAAACATGATTAGGAAAATCTGGATTTTCAAAACCCGGTGATTGCTTGACATAAACCTCCTCATCTATGTAGCTATTAAGAAAAGCACTTTAACATCCATTTGATATAACTTGAAACCTTTAGATGCAGCAAAAGCTAACAAAATTCTTATGGCTTCTAATCTAGCAACAGGAGCAAAAAGTTTCATCAAAATCTAGACCTTCAATTTGTGTGAAACCTTTAGCAACCAACATAGCTTTATTCCTAACCATAACCCCATCCTCACTTTGTTTATTTTTAAACAGCGATCTAGTTCCAATTAAAGTGACTTTGAGGTGGAGGTACAAGTTTCCAAACATTATTTCTTTTAAAATTTTCTAACTCTTATTGCATGGCAATATTCCTAGATTCATTAGTGAGTGCGTGTGATATATCTTTGGTTTCAAAATAAGCAACAAAAGTAGAATGAGCGTGAGAGTTTGAATCACAAAACTTGGACCGTGTGACTCGTTCGTGCAAGCTCCCAATGATTTGTTGTGGAGGATGACTTTTGAGGATTCTGAGGGGAGTAGACACTTCACAATCTCCTTGTTCTTCATGTTCATCAAAGATCGAACAACTTGTGGTTTGAGGACGATTTGTACCAGCTGCAGTAGTTGTTAGTGTTGGTTGTGGTGCAAAATCAGTAGCATGATCAACGTCATTTGCTGATGAATTTTTGGGCAGCAGCACCACTTATTTGTCTTCTTCGATGAAAATACTCTCCCCCTGCAGATATGGATCTAGACCTACAATATTAGAGCTAGTACTTGAGCTAGCTTCATCAAAAGAAACCTCACAAGTGTCCACAATTTTGTTAGTGTGAAGTAAAAGCACATGATAGCCTCTAGTATGAGATGGATAACCAAGAAACATGCCATCAACAGATCTAGCTTTAAATTTATCAAGATTACCATGTTTCTTAACAAAGCATTTACAACCAAAGACCCAAAAATGTGTGACACTAGGCCTATGACCAAACTGAAGTTCATATGGTGTTTTTCCTGGCTTAGCATGCAAGAAAACAAAATTTGAGACATAAAAAGCGGTTGCAATTGCATCTGCCCAAAATTTTCTAGGAGTTTGATATTCATCAAGCATGGTCCTAGCCATTTCAACTAAGGTTCTGTTCTTTCTCTCTACGACACCATTTTGTTGAGGTACATAAGGTGAAGAAAATTTATGATCTATTCCATTTTCAGCAAAAAAGTGATCTAACGATTGATTTCTAAATTCGGTTCCGTTATCACTTCTAATTGCTTTTAAAGATCCTGGGTGATCAATTGATAATCTAAGAAATAAAGTTCTAAAATGACTAAAAGTTTCATTCTTAGATGCCATAAAATAAACCCAAGGGTATATCAACAATCACAAGAACATACCATTTAGCTCCGAAGGATTGAACACGTTAATGTCATACAGTGTCAGGGTGCAAAAGTTGACTCGATTCAGTTGTCATGGTCATTGTGAGAGGAGCAAGTAAACCTGCAACCTTCTTAGCATGTCTACAAGAAGAGCACACAATTTCTTCATCCCCTTTCAGCTTAGGCAGCCCACGTATGCGATCAAGAGCACTAACACGCGTGAGATGATCGAAGCCTACGTGACCAAGTCTATGATGCCAAAAATATAAGTCATTTGAATCATTAGCAACTAGACACCTATGCTTAGAAGATGACATATCAAAATCAGCTTTAAAAACTCTTCCAAACCGAGACATGTTAAAAATAAGCTCGCTGTTTGAATCTACAACCTTGCAGCAATTATTAGTGAAGATAATTTCCAGATTTTCATCTAGTAATTGTGAAACAGAAAGCAAGTTGTATTTCAAATTTTTAACAAGTGTCACATCCTTCAAAGTGTAGTGAGTATTTACTTTAACCGAACCTTTAGCAATTATATGAGTTGAAGAATTATTGGCAAAAGTAACATTCTCTACACATGACACAAAAGAGAGGGAGAAGAATCAATCTTTGTTACCAGTCATGTGGCGTGAGCAACCTGAATCTATAATCCAAATTTTCTCCTTCCTCAAATGTGTAACCTACATAGAAGCACAATACGTGGATGACTCAATACTGGGGTTAGTCAAAAGGCATTTAGGAATCCAGTACTGAGTCACACGACGTGCAGTAGGAACAACACGCAAAAGTTGAGACAAAACAACATTTTTATGAGCCAAAGTTTGAGGATTTTTGTACCCAACTACTGACTTATGAGGTGTTACATATGTAGCACGAAAAACAGTAGGTTTCGGAGCAAACTTTGCATATTTTTGACTCATAGCAGCAGATTGCATGTTCTTGATATTTGGATAAGCATGTGCAACAAATGTTGCATGAGAGTTATAAGTTCTAGCTTGTATTCTTTCCTTTTTTTTCTATTGTTTAGCTAGTATATAACAAAAATCTATGACATGACCATCTCTACCATAGTGGGCACAATGAAATTTAACTTTGTGTTCATGTCTAGATGAGCAAGCAACATGTTTATTAGAAGCTGAATGAGACAGCACCCTGCAGATTTTAAAACTAGTTCTTTTTGTTTATGAACTGTTTGAATTAAACCACTTCATAATGACATTACAATTTTAGGTGGATGTGCCTTAGCATGAGCATGAGAATCAAAACCTAAACCAACTTTAAGAATTCAGTAGCAAGTTTAGATTGTTATTCCCATTACAAAACTGCTCTAGTGTCCTATTCATATCATCAAGTTTCTTTAACAAATCTAGGCAGTTTTCATATAAAGTTTTTCCTTTGAGTTTGCAATTAGAAAAATATTTAACTTCATGAGAACGTAAAGCATTGTTCAATAGAAATCTCATTCATAGCATCTTGTAGTTTCTTATCAAGATCATCACAAGTAGAACAATGCAAATCAATTGTAGAACAACTAGCATCTTTCAAGTTTTTATCATTAAGTGCAGAAAGCTCTCTATTCTTTTCAATTTCTAACTCAAGCTTATCAAGTGTAGGGGTGTGTGCACTTCTTAGAGAAGACAATTGTTCATATATTGAATCACATGAGGAACAAAAATCATCACTAGGAATCAAAGATTTCAAATGATTAATTTCATATTCTAGTGACTCAATTTTAACAGCATTGCCCTAAGCTTTTTGTCATTTTTCTTACTATAACAGTGGCACGAGAAACAACATCACACATTTCTTTGCAAGTAGAACATACCTCTTCATTGTCGCTGTTGTTTTCTGCCTCCTCTATACTTGATCTTGACTTGCCTGCCATGAAGCACAAGTTTGCCGAATCATCTTCATCTTCGTCACTTCCGATGTCCACATCGCTCGAGCCAAGTTCTTGAAGTGCGGAGATAAAACTATTTACCAATTAGCTTCCTGTAAAACCCTTCTTTTTCTTGTTGTTATTTGTAGAGGAGTGCTTCGTCCTTGTTTGCTTTTTATCACGGGAAGTAGTACCTGAATGGTTAGGGAAATCCATGCGAAAATGTCATGTCTTACCACATTTGAAGCATCGTTGAGGTCCGACACTCCCTCTCCTTCTAGTTCTCACATTTTACAATGCTTTTGAGAATCGAGTAGAGATGAGTGCAAGTTCTTCCTCTGGAAACTCTTCAATCTATTCAAGGGTTAGAAAGGACAACAAAACAAGTGTTCCACAAGATGAAGACTGGTTGGAGCTAGGCATGTCATTGATAAACAAATGTAAGAGACTTGTTGGGGTTCTTACATGAGATTATGTCAATTTCATGAGTTTTCAATTTAAAATATCGAATATCTTAAGTAAGTATACTCATGACAGTAGATTCACAAATAGATGCCACTTTCATCTCCAAAATTGACATGTCTAATGCACTTAGTAATGCACTTTCTGATTCTCAGCATCAGAAAAGTTAACATTGATGCTATGCAAGTTGCTGAGAATTTTATTAAAGCGAGCAAAGAGGTCATCGATGGACTCATCTGGTTGCATCTCAAAGCTCATGTACTCCTTTTTGAACATGTATTGCCTTACCTCCTTGATCGTGTGAGATCCTTCATGGTAATCACATAGAGCTTTCGAAACTTCGTACGCAGATGAGAGGTGAGCAACACGGTTGAAGTCACTTTGAGTTAGTCCTTGTACGATCAAGTTCTGAGCCTTGTTGTTGTTGTCAACATCCCTTAGATTTGTAGCTGTAACTTGATCGTTTGGTGGAACTTCATAAGGCTTGTACACCTTTTCCAATATTGCAAAGCCTTGCGCCTGGATCAAAGCCTTGATGCGTGCCTTCCAAACCTGAAAATCAATACCATTGAACACACAAGGTTTGGCGAAGTATTTCTCCATGATGATTATTCAAAACACGTGCAAATATCAAAGATTAGAGCACCGTGGCTTTGATACCAATTGTAGTATCGAATAACACGTGAAAAGCTACCAGAGGGGGGTGAATGGTAGATTTAAAACTTTTCGGTGGAAGCAATAAAAAAACCCTTGGCAGAAAATCAATCTGTTAAAAATCGTGTGTGCAACTGATCTAAATGTGTTCAATCATGACAAAAGTAGTAGATATTATAGAGAATCAAGTCAAGAAGACACGCCAACAAGAATCACAAAAAACCGTCAAGAAAAACACAAGTTATGATAAAAAATCAAACAAAGGTAAATATGTTTACCTGAGAAAAAAACCAAATCTGCAACACTGCAAAGAAACTCATGTAGATCAGAAACCACAAATCAAATGGCTGTGAAATTTTGACAGATGATAACTAATCAAGTTGTGAAGACAACTCAAAAATAATCATGTCAATTGGATTTATAAAACTAGAGTTATGATAAAACCCCTGAAGCAAGGTAGTGTTGTGTAGAAACTCGACGAGAAAACTTGTCTGAAACAAGTCAGACGAAAAAGGCACAAAAGTTCCTTTAAAATGTGATCTTTATCCGATAGAATACAAGAGGAACATCCCAAAGTCCTTACACCACGAGCTCTGGCCTCCTTTGCTTATATAACCAGCCATGAGGCCAACGCAAACCAAACTAGGACTCGTATCCTACTCAGTTTCCACCGAAACATTTTATAACTACTCAAGACTCTTCTATACGCAGATAGAAGCAATCGTAAGACTTCCAAACACCTTAGCAACTTATACCACATTCCTAAAAACAACACAAATTCGTGATCCACACGAAATCTAACTAAAAACAAACTCAAAACTTTCCATAAATAAATCATAACCACCTCAGCCTCAGCCTGAGGCATATTCCACTCGGTTGTACCTTTCTGACCAATTCTTTACGTCCACTTCTCTTCATCATGCCTTGGAACCATGTTGATACGTCCATGCACTCCTTGCACACGTGCAAACACCTTCCAACAACATCCACGATACCTTCATATGTATTGTTCTTGACCCAAACATGATGCGCGACCTCCCAATCAACTCAAGCACAATTCCTCCCAAACTTGGTTGTTGAACCTCATCTTCTTCCTAAGACTAGTTCAATGGATCCCATCACCAGCCATGTCTTGAACTTAAGCAACAACTGCACAAGAATAAACAATCGATACTTTCGAGCACAAGTCCTCGACTTGACTCACGTTAGTTCCAAAACCACAATACCTTACGTGAGCACCTCACATAAGCATGTCGCAAATCATAGCAAAAAGATTAACCACCATGATCAGCCAAAACACATTAAATTTAGTAAAAGAATACTAAGCAAACTTTCTATAAGTGTAAAGCAAGTTCGAAATATTGCAAGTTAAAAGAAGAATTATTGCAATCTAGCATCGGACCTTGCCAAAGCTAAGCGAATCTTGAGACGGAGCTTACCAAAGCTAGCAGGATCTAGCACCAGAGCTAACCAAAGCTTGTCGGATCTAGTGCCGGAGCTTACCAAAGCTAGTCGAACCTAGCACCAGAGCTAGCAAAAACATGTCGGACCTAGCAAAAATATGTCGGACCTAGCCAAAATAAGTTGGACCAAGACAAAGAAGTCGGATCTAGACAAAATAAGTCGAACCTTACATCAGACCTTGCCGGAGCTATCCAAAACAAGTCAGACCTATTGTCGGACCTTGCAGGAGCTCGGACCTAGAGACGGACCTTGTTAAAAGGGTGTTTTTGGCAGAATTCAAAACTTTTGTTGTCATAGCCGATGTATTCAGCACACATATGTCTCACATACATCATGAACTCCATAATCAAACAAGAAATGCTTCATCCATGATATTACATGCAAGTAAAGGTTTGGGAAGATGTAAATTTAGTGGTGCTACTTCTAAGCCATACAAGTTGCAATACAATCATTATTCCTAAGAATGTAATTCATATGAGTCAAGTTCTATAATGTTCAACTACTCTTAATTTACTATGTAACAGCGTAGTTAACAAGCGGTACTCGTAACTGCAAGGGATGGCGACTTGAATCCATATACACCTACAGGGATAACTCGGATAACACGACACACACATCCGTCTAAAAGAGGTGATTGACCACTTCGTTAACGTCATATGTGAGAACCTTTCACAAGACACCCGAACGCTGAATTGGTCCCACCTTCCCAGCACCAACCAAAGCCAGTGGGTTATTCCATAACATTCAGGTTTACAAGCTACGTCAGTTTACTGGTTCCCATATACCAGTATGTCTCTGGTACGAGGGCGGCAGAAGATTCTACTTCAGTGAGCTCGGACGGAGTGGATAGCGCAATATTCTCCTCGAGAATTGATCATGGATGAGTAGGGCGGTACAGAGAGCACGAATTTGGACCCAGAACTTGATGAAATCGGCTTGAACTATGAATTCACCCTTGACCTAGGTAAGACAGAGCCGCGCCAATGAGATTTGGCTTTTCGACGCAGTTCCTATGGGCAGACCCACAGGGTATGCCAGGTGGGCCACGACATACCTTGGGCCAGCCAAACTAGGCAAACGGTAGATGAGATCAATCCATCGATTGATTCAGCCTACAGCGTACGCGACTGTACACCCGGTTTGTCCCAGCCCCATTGCTGTCCCAAACTATATAGGTTTAACTTCGGTTCACAAAAGTCCCAGGATTGAGATGATGAATTCATCTCGCATGGAGTAGAAGATAAGCAATGCATCTTGGATGCCAGTCATGGCAGGGAGGCAGGTAGCTGGAGGTTAGGGACGAAGCAAACTGGTGGGCCAGAATTGCAGTCTGAGAGTTAGAGAATGAGCAAAGCCTAGCATTGGTTTGGACCATTCGTTTGGGCAACTCTTAGGTATTTTTATTACAATTTTGAGGTTACCATAGAAAATATATGGCAGCCCAAACAACTGTAAAACCAGAAAAAAATACACGGAACAAGGCACACCCAAGCGAGATAAATAAGAGAGGAGGCAAATTTCTTAATAATTAAAAAATTATTGGTTATTGTCGGTGACTATCACGAAGCCGTTGCCTACTATGGAGGAGATGACGAGTAGCTTGTAAACTCAGCTCGTGAGGAGGTTGGACGGTTGGAGCGTGAGTATCTAACTATCAGTATTGCATCTGAATTATTTATATTGTAATTTGTTTATTTAAAATAATATTATTTATCTTCTATATACTAAATTATGTCATAAATTTTATAATTATCTATTATATTTAAAAATTACACGGGCATACCCTTTGATAAAAATCTAGGTCCGCCACTGGCGGTTCCTCGATCAATATTCAATTTTTTGCACAGGGTAGTGCGGAAACCTGGCTAGAGCATGTGGATGTATGGGGAAGGAGTATCATTAACCGGACACGACGAATTTAACTGGAATTCATGCTCGACTTTAATGAACACTATGGGGGAAAACCGACCAATCACGTCAATAGGATGAGAACTGGCTGAGCTAAGTGGTGATAATCAAAGGAGATGCTCGTCAAACCTTTTGGCGCGCTGGTTGAGTTGGGAACGAGCTGGGAGCAGTTTGGCACTGTGGCTGCACTTTTGTGGCTCCACCAAAGAGAAGAAATGCTTCCACCGAGGGGCAGCTTGGAGAGAACAAAGAATGGCTTGGCGCCACATCTAGGATGAAGAGGGAACCATGTTGACACTTGTGGCGCCCTCGGACAAGCTGCAAAGTGAAGGGGAAAACTCATCACCACGGAGCTGATGGGGCAGCGACAAATGAGAAGATCAGCTCTGTTCTTGATGGTCGATGCTGCAGGCATGGTCGCGCCTGGTGGGGAGAACAGTGACGGATACAAACGTTGAACCCAGACGGCGGTTGAGGCTGCAAGCAGCAGTGGCGCGGTGCTCCACGGCGTGCTGCCGCACGCAGAGGTTTCCACACTACTCTTTGTTACTACGTCACGACTCAGTGAACATATATGCTTAGTCTATAACCGTGAGCGTCGGTGATTTGAATCAATAACAACCTAGAATGCACGACATGTACTTCCGCAGAGAAGTTATGTCGGTGCTCTTCTCTCTATGTCACATGCAACAACTTTTCACAAGAGGCCCTAATATGGAATGGACTCTCCATCCCGAGTAAAAGGTCCCCTACACACGTCAAAGTTACCCGCTAGAAGATTTCCACCTTTATGCCTTCTCAACTCAAAAGAAGACCGTGGAGAAGTTTCCACACCATGGTCATCGAGTTACATCAGTTTCCTGGATCCCATATACACTTATGCATCAAGTACAGCTCAAACTGGCCCAACAGAGCCGCACACAGATCGGTCTTCAATCGATACATATGGATCAATAACCCAACCTCCAACATCTTCCTCGCCATTACCAACCCAGACACGATGTGGTCACAAGCGTCGTCCCACCCTTCGGGTCGACATCAACCTTGTGCGTCCCATCTTACAAAAATCCGCGTCCACATCTCAACTTTAAGAGTGATTATTGTTGTGACATGTCGCGAGTAGGCTTTCCTCACTCGCAAGTACAATTCAACTACTTGACTTGTGGATGGTAAAATGTGACCATTCTCGTGAGTAGATTCCAATTACTCGACTTCTACCGACCTATCAACAAAACAATTAAGCATAGCAATATAATACGAAGGAATAATGTCCTACCAAGCCACTATAAGGATTATTTGGTCATGCATGTGGAGTATCATCAAAACCTGACCTAACGCACAATACATACCTCATACATATAGTGTACACAAAAAAAATTTATAAAGGTTGTTATATAGTGAAAGGGGGCTTATCCTAGTGATGAGGACATCGCTACCGTTGATACAACCACAACAGCAGCCCATTCACCACATGCATCTAATCAGGGTCTAATGACACGCGCTCGTGCACGTCAACTTAATTATCAGGTGAACTCATTCCTGGTTTTTCAAAATAATTATCCTTCAAATGGGGAACTATTAAAGCCTTATGATGACCTTGTTATTATTAGGTGCTTGGGAATTGATCCAACTAGGAGGAATGGAGGGATTAATGCAATGAAGGCTGCTCCACCCGAGGGGTCCTCGTAACTGCAGCAAGTACCAACTTAAAAGGGGCATAACTTTCCACTCCCAAGGTTGTTTAATGCAAATAAGTACTTGCTGGAAAGTTCTCTTCGTCTACTTTCCATTGGATCAAGAATCAAAGGCATATTACGCTTGAGCTGCTCAGGAAGACTTGTGACTCCATCCTGAGTTCTAGTCTTCCTACTCTATATAAACAACTAGCAGCCATAGGAAGAACTTGGGTTTTGTTTTCTGTAAGTTTATCCATTGCTACTTCCTTGTAGTGCAAGTGTCAATGATACCTTCCGATTACTTGAATCAGAACCCCAACTTATCACACCCGTGAGTGTTTCCTTGTTATCTTGTTCTTGTTTGTTCTTCGATTGCTTGCAGCTTCAAGGCTGTTCTTGGCACGGCAAGAACAGCAACACTAGGAGCCGGTGTAACTATCGCTGAGGCGCAGCACCCTTGTGGTTGTTGTAGTCGGGTAGCACAACGTCGACCTCCACAAAAATCGTAGTAACCATGAGACGGTGTAACTGTCGCTCAAGGCGCCACACCATTCTGGTTGTGGTAGTCGGGTAGCTAATGTCGGCCTCCACCAAATTCATTCACCACCAACATCTCTCATCGAAAGATAGGACATCCCTCGTACTCGTTGGGTTCATCACCTAGTGGGAGCGAATTTTAGGCTGAATTTCACAACACTAAATGCAAGTACTCTACAGAGAATGTCATGGGCGCTAAATCTATGGTGTACTTACGAAAAATATGAAGGGACGAACGTGTCATAATATTGGTCTACGAAATCTGGTCACAGTCGTGTGCTTAGCCATCCAGTTACCGTCGCCTTGTTCTTGACAATATGCTATGAGTGTCTGCATTTGTACTTGCTTGTAATAAATAGCCATAACTTCCTTGGAGGGAAAGGTCGAGACTCGGATGTACCCATCATCTAAAAATCAATGGCTGTTATATGCAAACAGGGGCTTGCATTAGGTTGCGACTAAGTAAATGTCAACATATTAGCAACTTCATCCTCCGAGTACAACTTCTGGTCGATCCTCTTTATCTCATCCTTGCTACTGCTCCGGAACCTCTTTGTGTGCAGCTGTCCATGTGGTTTCCCGTCTCCTCCATATGGTGCTCCTCATTGATCTCCGTCATTGCGTTTGCTATCGACATGAAAATGTACATAAGTAATTGAAACTTAGTAATTTTCAGTATTGAAAGTGTTTATAACTCGAGAGGGCTAAACTCAGGTGCAATGATATGGGTTGTCTCTGTTGGGTTAAGAAAAACAAAGACAAAAATTAATGGAACAAATTTGGATTACATGAATGACCAGAGGAATACTCATGCTGTACAAGAACTACAACAAGGGATCTTTGTTGCCCTTACTGCCGTTGGAAAAAGATTGAGCATAGCCTAATGGATTTTGAAGAATTAGGATTATGAACTTCAATAACATAATTATGTGATGAAGTTACAAATGGAACAATTTCTACTGTGACATTGAAACCAGCCTAGATGGGGGTGAATAGGCAATAATCGAAAATCTAGATTTAATGGAAAATTGTCCTGTCAATACAAGTCGGACTTGTCTGACCGGAAATCGGACTTGTCTGACAGAAGTCGGACAAGTCCGTCAGCTCGGATAAGTCCGACTGAACCTACAGGAAAGTACTAAAAATAAATTTTTTCTGCAATCTAGTGAATGGAGATACATCCTAGCAGTTTTAGTAGTTGATGGAAACAAGATTAAGTGCTAGAAACAAAGTAAACCTAGATGATCTCTAGAAAGTAAGAACTTTGCAGAAATGTAAATGGAGACAATGGACACAAGATTTTCTCCCGAGGTTCGGTTCTACAAAGAAACCTACATCCCCGTTGAGGAGCCCACACAGGGCCAGACCTAACAGCCCTATCCTCTCCAAGACGCCTCAAAGGTCAAGTCTTGGATCTTCCACTATCACAAAGGATTACAAACTTCCCTGAATCAAGAGATCACACAAGAACTTGTGGGGCGACGCCTAACCATCTAGGGGAGAACCCCAAGAATAACGAACACGCAATCACATAGAAACTCAGCGAATCAAACGTTGCTCAAACTCCTATGGACTTCTCTTGCCAAGTCTCACAATCACTCCTCCACTCTTCCCCAAAAACTTCAGATTTGGGCTCAAGAGGGTGAAGAACAATGGAGGAGGCTTTCATGAGGGTTTAAGGCGGCTCTTGGAGTTTTTGTTGGGTTAGGCTTTATTTGGGGATGAAATCCCCATAAATTTATATTCAAAAAGTGTTTGTAGCCGTTAGGTGACAACCCACGTTGGACAAGTCTGACCTAAGCTCGGACATGTCCGACGTGCTGACAACGGAGACAGTACGGTTGACCACTTTTATTTGAATCTGCGCGCAAAAGCCGCGTTGGACAAGTCCGACACAACTCGGACAAGTCTGACAAACAAGGAGAGGTTTTTCAACTAAGACTAATCTGAGGCACCAAGTCAGAAAAGTCTACCTCGGACATATCTGACCCACTTCGGACATGTCTGAATTCAAACAGAGACTTCTTGGACTTGTCTAAACACCCATCTCGGACAATTCTGAGTTTTCAGACACTTAGAAATAATTTTCTAAGATAAGTAGCTCGGACATGTCCCACCCACTTTGAACATGTCTGAAATAGAACAGAGAGGTTTCAGACATGTTTGAAATACAGATTCGGAGATGTATGAATTCGACCAGAGAAGTTTCAGATATGTCCGGAATACAGTTAGGACATGTTTGAATTCTACCAGAAGGAATTCAGACTTATACGACCCAAGGGGACGGACAATTCTGACTTAGACACAAAGGATTTTGCTAAAACATACCTAAGAGGTTGAGCTCCCATTTGACTCACTAAGTTTCCACACGTCGTGTCCCTCTTAATAGTATGGATTTTCCATTGGCTCAAGGAGAAATAGAAACCTATTTTTGCTCCATTTTTCACGCTTTTGCTCCTTTTTCGTGAATTTCATTACGTACTAAAATCTCTGCAAGAACTCAACCAAAGTCATTAGCCCTTTAATTGTTTGTTATTAATCAACCAAAACCCACAAGGGATCTAGATGCACTTTAAGACATCAATACTAATGGAGTTGGGATTTCTGTAGTAGTTCACAGAGGTCCTAAGGAAGATGTTAGCAAAGTTTCATTGCAAAGGAATGATGTGGTCTGTAAAATTCAAACAAGGTTTTGGCTTCTCTGAATTTTGATCATAAATCCATGGCAAGTAATATACGAATTGATTCAAGCCTACCTACGAGAGCAAAGGTTCCATCAAATCCAAACCTTTGGCTTGTGAGTACCCCTTGGCCACAAGTCCTGCTTTGTTCCTTGTCACCACCCGTGCTCATCTTGTTTGTTGCAGAACACCCACTTGGTGCCAACAACATTCATATTTGGTCTCTTCACAAGCTCTCGCACTTGATTTCTTTCAAAATTGTTGAGCTCCTATGGACTGTCGCTCAAAGCGCCACACCATTCTGGTTGTGGTAGTCGGGCAGTCAACGTCGGTCTCCACCAAATTCATTCACCACCAACATCTCTCATCGAAAGATAGGGCATCCCCCGTACCCGTTGGGATTATCAAGTGGTATCAGATTTCAGGTTGCTCGGTGAGAGCTTCCTTTCTCCTTGTTCTTTATTTACCTACTGTCCACTTTTGCCTACAAAAGTTGGCTCTAGAAATCCTAAAAACACTTTGAGCCTTTTACTTTGCTACTTAGCTCTCCACTTGTTGAATTCACGGTTGCCTTTTTGTGTCGAGTTGCTGGTCCTAAGTTTTTCACCGCTAGAGTTTCGAGTTCGTGCCACTTTGTTCTCAGTCCATTTTCATTACCTACCCAAAGTTAAGAAAAAAAGGCAAGTGCAAAAGAAAAGCCGCACGGATCAACAAGAAAAAGGCACGTTCAAAGAAAGAAAAGCCGCACTGATTGAAATAGCTAGAAAAAGTTTCTCAGTAAAAAAAGAAACTATTTGTGTAACATTTGTTTCAAGTTTTGGAGTTCAACTTGTTGTTTTGAACGTTTTATTAAAACACAACATTCATGTTGTCCGAACCTTTCTACTATAGTAAATTTAACATCACGTGGAGTAACGGCTCGCGTCTCTATCACGGGTTAGACTAGGACCAACACAGTACCATCGTGGAATGTTTATTCAACTTGTTGTGACTAATGTAGTACTAGCTTCTCCTTTGTGCAACTCATTTCTAGCAGCCACCTACAGCCCCACAAACTACAACACCACAGGATTGTACTGGCAGCCATCGTTTGTTGTTGTTCTTGCTGTTTGCCGGCGCCTCCTGCATCGCGTGGTAAGAACTTGTAAGAGCTTGATTTCTTGCTAGTGAGTAAGTGATTGTGTCCTTTCTTGGCAACTGCTAGGATTATTCTGCTTGATGTTGTATTTCCTTTCTTTACTAACCATGTCAGCTGATGTGAATGAGACATCTTCACATTCACCACGTACGAGGGACATCATTCAGCATTTCGAATGCCAAGTACAGCTACACACGGATGCTCTCAACAAGGATATTCAAGTCACCAATGAACGCATTGGTCAATTAGAGTCGATGCAGATTTGCACCAACACCAAGCTGACCACATTAGAAAGCACTGCTGGGGCTATTAACACTTCTCTTGTAGCAATCATTGAGCGATTGGAGAGGATGGAACAGGTTGGACGCGAAGAGTGGTAAAGATGTGTTGATGACAGCCACGACTCCGTTGGCAGCGCTGCAAGATATGATGAGGCGAAGTATTCAGCAGATACCGAGCTTGATGATGGACCTTTCAGGTATCGACGGCAGTCACGTCGCGACCATCATGGTATGGGTGGTCGAACCCTACGAAGTGAGGTACATGACAATGATTATTCCCTACGCAGCATTAAATTCTTCATACCACCCTTTGATGGTAAATATGATACGGATGCATATCTGTCTTGGGAATTATTAGTAGATCAAAAATTTGCATGCCATGATTTCCATGATGATAAAAAGGTTAGAGCTGCCACTAGTGAATTCGCTGACATTGCTTCTGTTTAGTCGCATGAGTATCAAACTAAAAATCCAGCTACCGTACCACAAACTTGGAATGCCTTGAAACGAATCATGCGTCATCGTTTTGTTCCTTCCTATCATGCAAGTGACCTGCTGCATAAATTACAACAACTTAGGCAAGGAAACAAATCTGTTGAGGAATACTATCAAGAACTCCAAATAAGCATGATGTGATGTGGCCTAGTTGAAAATGAAGAGGCTGCAATGGCTAGGTTTATGGGTGGTTTAACAAGAGAAATTCAAGACATATTGGCTTATAAGGAATACACTAACGTCACTCGATTATTCCTTCTTGCTTGTAAGGCTGAAAGAAAAGTGCAGGGACGACACACAAGAACTAACACTTCTGCAGGTCGAACTACCTCATGGCAGTCCTGCTCAAGTGCTGCTAGTCTTAAGCATGATTCTCCAGACGATGCTTCCAATCGGTTGCCCAAGACTACCTCAAAATCAGCACCTTCACGTGCTATCGAGACATCAAAAGGATCCACCCAAGTTGCAGCCAACACTTCTTCTTCCATCGCTTCCACCGGGAGAACAAAAGACATTTAATGCCTCCAGTGCAAGGGTTTTGGGCACCTACGAAGGGACTGCCCAAGCAAGCGTGTGCTGATTGTACGAGAGAATGGTGAGTACTCATCCGCTAGTGATTTAGATGATGAAACATATGTCATGCTTGCTGCACAAGATGCAAGAATGAAGAATGATGATGAAGAGCATATTGGGGCTGATCATGCTGACCACTATGAGAGTCTTGTTGTGAGGCGTGTCTTGAGTGCCCAAATGATCAAAGCTGAACAGAACCAGTGACACAATCTATTCCAAACTAAGTGTGTAGTTTTGGAACAATCGTGTCGCATTATTATTGATGGAGGAAGCTGCAACAATTTAGCAAGTGTTGCCATGGTAGAGAAGCTTGGGATGACAACACTTCCACATCCACATCCCTACTACATCCAATGGTTTAACGACAGTGGTAAGCTTAAGGTAACACATCTGGTTTGTTTCGAATTTGCAATTGGTTCCTACCATGATTACATTGATTGTGATGTGGACCTATGCAAGCTTGCTCTATGCTATTTGGTAGACCTTGGCAATTTGATAAAGATACATTACATCATGGAAAATCAAATCAATACTCTTTCATGCATAATGAGAAGAAGCTTGTTTTGCCCCCTATGTCTCCTGATGCTATTTTGAAGGATGACATTTCTAGAGCTTGCAAAGAGAAAAATAAGAAATCTACTCAAAATGAAAATTCAAATGTTGCGAAGGAATCGGTACACCCTAAGACTGACAATTCCAAATCTGCTCATGTGAAGAAGAATGAACTAAAATTGAAGAGTGCTTGTTTTCTTGCTTCCAAACCTGATTTGTTTGTATTAAAAAATAATGCTGCAATCTGCTATGTGTTTACTTGCAAAGAAGCTTTGTTCTCACTTCACGACGAACCATGTGCTTTGCCCCCTACTATCACTAAGCTTTTGCAGGAATACGCTGATGTGTTTCCATAAGAGGTTATGTGCGTGAGTCCCTTAGTCCTTGCTCTATTCCTGTTCTTTTGGTTCCAAAGAAAGATGGATCATGGCGCATGTGTGTAGATTGTCGAGCAATTAATAACATTACCATTAGTTATCATCATCCTATTCCTAGGTTATATGATATGCTTGATGAACTTAGTGGCTCGATGATTTTCTCTAAAATTTACTTGCGTAGTGGATACCATCAAATTCGCATGAAGCTAGGTGATGAATGGAAAACAGCGTTTAAAACTAAGTTCGGTTTGTATGAGTGGTTAGTCGTGCCTTTTGGTCTCACGAATGCACCTAGCACTTTTATGAGATTAATGAATGAGGTTTTACGTGCTTTTATTGGAACATTTGTGGTAGTATATTTTGATGACATCTCTAGAAGAGCATCTTGATCATCTTCGTGTTGTTTTCAATGCTATACGTGATACACGTTTATTTGGTAACACTGACAAGTGCACCTTTTGCACGGATGGAGTCTCTTTTCTTGGCTATGTTGTGACACCATAGGTAATTGAAGTCGATCAAGCCAAGGTGGAGGCGATACACAGCTGGCCGACTCCTACTGCGGTCACACAAGTACGAAGCTTTCTCGAACTTGCTAGATTATATTATCGTTTTGTGAAAGACTTCAGCACCATAGCAGGCCCACTGCATGACCTTACAAAGAAGGGTGCACCATTCACATGGGGTAAGGCGCAAGAGGCTGCATTTGCAACTTTGAAGAATAGGTTAACTCATACACCCCTTCTCCAATTACCAGATTTCAGTAAGACTTTTGAATTGGAATGTGATGCTAGTGGTATTGGATTGGGAGGTGTCTTTTTGCAAGAGGGGAAACCTATTGCTTATTTTAGTGAGAAGCTGAATGGGCCTAGTCTGAACTATTCCACTTATGATAAAGAATTATATGCACTAATACGAACTCTGGAAACATGGCAACATTATTTATAGCCTAAAGAATTTGTTATACATTCTGATCATGAATCTTAGAAGTACATTAAGAGCCAAACTAATCTGAACCGTAGGCATGCCAAGTGGGTAGAATTCATTGAGTCCTTTCCTTATGTCATCAAACACAAGAAAGGAAAAGATAACACCATTGCGGATGCCTTCTCTCGCCGTTATAATATGTTGTCCCAACTTGATTTTAAATTTTTTGGCTTGGAAACAATTAAAGAACAATATGCTTTTGATGCTGATTTCAAAGATGTGCTGTTGCAATGTAAAGAAGGAAAAACATGGAACAAGTTTGTTCTCACTAATGGTTTTATGTTTCGAGCTAACAAATTGTGCATTCCAGCTGGTTCTGTGCGTATCTTACTATTGCGGGAAGCACATGGTGGAGGGTTGATGGGACTTTGGTGTCAAGAAGATGAAAGACATCCTAGCAAGCCATTTCTTTTGGCCAAAGATGAGAAGAGATGTGGAGCGGTTTGTTGCTCGTTGCACCACCTGTCAAAAAGCTAAGTCCCGTCTTAATCCACATGGTTTATACATGCCTCTCCCTGTTCCTAGTGCTCCATGGGAGGATGTTTCTATGGATTTTGTTTTAGGATTGCCTAGAACAAAGAAGGGGAGGTATAGTATTTTTGTTGTTGTGGACAGATTTTCTAAAATAGCACACTTCATACCACGCCACAAAACTGATGATGCTACCCATATTGCTGATTTGTTCTTTTGAGAAGTTGCCCGTTTGCATGGGGTTCCAAACACTATTGTTTTAGATAGAGATGCCAAATTTCTTAGTCATTTTTGGAAAACCTTATGGGGTAAGTTGGGGACAAAATTGCTCTTTTCTATCACTTGTCACCATCAAACTAATGGACAGACTGAAGTAGTGAACCGCAATTTACCTACCATGCTTAGAGCTGTTCTGAAACATAACATCAAATTATGGGAAGAATGTTTGTCTCATATTGAATTTGCTTACAATCATTCGTTGCATTCTACTACTAAATTGTGCCCTTTTTAGATTATATATGGTTTTATCCCTCGTGCTCCCATTGATCTTTTGGCTCTGCCACCTTCAGAGAAATTGAATTTTGATGCTTCTCGCCGTGCTGAATTAATTCTTAAAATGCATGAGCAAACTAAAGCAAACATTGAGAGCATGAACGCTGAGTATCAACAAGCCAGTAGCAAGGGTAGAAAGCATGTTACTTTTGAACCTGGTGATTTGGTCTAGGTGCATTTGAGAAAGGATAGATTTCTTGAGTTGAGAAAATTTAAATTGCTACCAAGAGCTGATGGACCCTTCAAAGTGCTTCGAAAAATTAATGATAATGCATGAAATTGAGTTGCCTGCACATTTTGGGGTTACTTCCTCTTTTAATATTGTAGATTTGAAACCATATGTGGGCAAGAAAGACACATTTGAGTCGAGGACGACTCAATTGCAAGAAGGGAAGGATAATTAGGACATCACTACCGTTGATACAACCACAACAGCAGTCCGTTCACCACTTGCAACTAATCAAGGTCCAATGACACGCGCTCATGCACGTCAACTTAATTATCAGGTGAACTCATTCCTGGTTTTTCAAAATAATTATCCTTCAAATGGGGAACTATTAAAGCCTTGTGATGACCTTGTTATTATTAGGTGCTTGGGAATTGATCCAGCTAGGAGGAATAGAGGGATTAATGCAATAAAGGCTGCTCCACCGGAGGGGTCCTCGTAACTGCAGCAAGTACCAACTTAAAAGGAGCATAACTTTCAACTCCCAAGGTTGTTTTATGCAAATAAGGACTTGCTGGAAAGGTCTCTTCGTATACTTTCTATTGGATCAAGAATCAAAGGCAGATGACACTTGAGCTGCTCAGGAAAGGCCGAACAAGACTCGTGACTTCATACTGAGTTCTAGTCTTCCTCCTCCATATAAACAAGTAGCAGCCATAGGAAGAACTTGGGTTTTGTTTTCTATAAGTTTAGCCATTGCTACTTCCTTGTAACGCAAGTGTCGACAAGACCTTCCGATTACTTGAATTAGAACCCCAACTTATCACACCCGTGAGTTTTTGCTTGTTATCTTGTTATTGCTTGTTCTTCGATTGCTTGCAGATTCAAGGCTGTTCTTGGCACGACAAGAATAGCAACAACAGGAGCTGGTGTAACGATCGCTAAGGCGCAGCACCTTGTGGTTGTTGTAGTCGGGTAGCACAACATCGACCTCCACCCAAATCGTAGTTACCAGGAGACGGTGTAACTGCCGCTCAAGGCGCCACACCATTCTAGTTGTGGTATTCGGGCAGCCAACATTGGTCTCCACCAAATTCATTCACCACCAACATCTCTCATCGAAAGATAGGGCATCCCCCGTACCCGTTGGGTTATCAGCACCAGGGTAACATTATGATCAATAATATGTATTGAAATCTAGATGGAATAGACTGGAATATGGATTTCAACAATGAACAGCGAATTTCAGAGAGAAAAAAAGAACTAGTGGCCCGGCGCAAATACTTGATGTAATTTTGATGTTGTTGCTCTAGGAGATGTGCCAGGGTTTCTAGAATATAAGGTTAAATAGGATTGAAGCATGATTCTTCCCCGAATTAAAATTTTGACGGTGACATACTATGGTTCCTTGAACACACAGGTGGGAAAACTTTGAATCCCACGAGGAGTAGCTGAAAAATGGAAACTTAGTTACTGAGAGCAAGAGCATGCCCTTGTGAACCTGTCTGCGCTCTTGGCGGTGCAGGACAGGGGTTGGTTTGATGGGAACATCGCAGCGACATCCGGAACAGCGGCGGTCAGCAAAATGGCGGCCACAAGAACACCATGATCACCTCAGGGAAAGTTCAAGCTGTCCAAATAAATCATCAGAGAGGTCCGCAAGTCAGTTAGGAGTAACATGGTGCAAACAAACATGATTCAAACTCCTTGATTTGCTTGAATTCCATTGGCATTTGTAAGGTTGTCGATGAACATGCTGGGAGAAAACTTGCCCGTATCCCGGCTAGGGCAAGGCAGCTGGAGTGGCTTCGGGAGATAGTATTAGGTTGCTCGTTGCTTGTGTCGACAGCTCAACTTCGAGCTTCGTGGTTGGCAGCAGTGAGGTGCAGGAGAGCAGAAGCAGTGGCTATGGTGGCAGTTTGGTGCTGCTCACTGTGAAACAGAGAACGGAGGCCAAGCAGAGCCGCTTGGGGGAGGAACAAAATATCACCTAGGAGGTGAAAAGCACATGTATGAGGAAGTGCTAGAGCGCAAGCAACCGAGCTGTAGGTGGTTGGCTTGAAGCAGCTCGATGGCACATGGAAAGACCCCTGGTGGCGCCATGGGAACGAGCAGGAAAACTAGGGATGGCAATGGGTCGGGTTCGGGTTGGGTAAAGCAAATACTCGCCCGAACTAAAATTTGTGCGGGTAGATTTTCCTACCCGAACCCGCACCCGCGGGCAAAAGTAACACCCGAACATGTTCGTGTACCCGTTGGGTACTCGTCATGAACCAAAAAAAGAGGACATGTCTTACGCTTTCATACAAAGAAGGCAGAATCACGTGGAAGAGGAGATAGTAGGCTGCAACGAAGACGACAGTGCAGCGCTGCTCCTTCCCGATGCCGTGTATCTCTCGGTACCCTCTCTCGAGTCTCTAGCACAGCACTGCTCCTTCCTGGTGCCGCTTACCTCTCGGTCCCTTCTCTCTAGTCTCCAGCACATGAGGAATGGTGAAGTTGGCATTGGGGGAAGAAGAAGGCACCAAAAAAAGAACATGGCGCTGGGGCCGATTGCTGGTGCTGGATGTAACACCCAGCCACTACGGATCTGGTGGCCGTTACTTCAGGCAGCTCTCTTGGATCGTAGACTAGCCCCACAAACCAACACTATTCTTTTCTGCGCATTTTGTCCTCACTCGTACGCACCTAAGAAAACTTCCCGGTCAATCACCGATCCGTAATTGCTCCAGGACGAGCAGGCTTAACCTTAGAGTTCTTTGCAAGTGAGCTTCCGGAAAAGAAAATCTACCTTGGTGGTATGAGTATTCTTTCAATCCTATTAAGCCTTGAGCCAGGATGTCACAGTGGAAAGGCCAGAAGATGACATCAGCTTAGAAGGTGGTGCTCGGGCAAACTGCAGGCGGCGATGAGCGCTCGAGCATCGGAAGGAGGACCGGAGGTGTGAGTCTGCATTGGGGATTGGGGGGTGGAAGTGAATACTGATTAGGGTTACATGCTTTTATATGGCCGTGGCATATGGGTCTTGGGCTATTGTGGCCTCGTGGGCTGAATATGTAAAACAAAATACATTTTTCGGTACCCACGGGTGGGCAAGAATACCCGTACCTGCACCCGCAATATATTGGATCGGGTACGACTTAGACTCGCGAGTAAAATATTGTACCCATACCCGCACCCATCGGGTGCCAAACCCGCCGAGTACCCGCACCCGCGGGTAGGATTTCCATCCCTAAGGAAAACAGAGCACACCTGCTTTGTTGGCGCTATGGATGACAAGTGGGGCCCAATGCACCACTCCCCCTTATCCTCATTTCTCCCCTCAAATTCAAACATGAATTCAATCATTTATTAAAGTTCAAACAATAGGGAACAGCTAGAGGGTGGCAAAAAATATTAAGAAAATATTTGACGGTTTCATATCTTTTAATGGTTTCAAATCTTTTAATTAGAATGGCTGAGTTGAATTTTTGAATTCAACTAGAATCACTCTTTTCTGTTGTATTTTAAATACACTGCAAACTCATTCCAAAAATGATAAATGCTTGCAGATGGACTAAAATAGTTATTTTGAATCCAATGATGCACTCATATCCGATAATTTACAAAGTTGAATTGAAAGTTTAAATTTGAATTTGCATTTGAATAACTCACAGGCTTGATCCAATAAATAGTAAACGGGGTTCAAAAATTATTTAACTTGGCATGGATGAGGACTGAAACATGGGAAAGACATCGGTGATCTCAAATTGGGAGTTTTGACCATTTTGAACAAAACATATCATCTGATTTTTAAACTCACATTTTAAGTTTTGATTTAACCACCACATGTGAGGTATATGTTGATTCAAATTTTTCACACCTGAAGCGATTGTTGAGCCGAGGTTTGCACTAGAGTTTTCTTTGGAGTTATTACCTAACTCATGTGAGTTGAAATTCTATTTAAACTTAAAAAAATTAAGTTCGCATTTTTGAATATTAGTTCTCTTCAAATGTGGGATTTTACAACATCCATGATCTCAATGCCACCCTAGATCTGGTGATGTTGACCTAACTGGCTGATGGGTGGGGCCCTCGGGGCTTGTAACATCCATATTTCATGTACAAAAATTTGCTCAAACCCTTGAACATTATTGTATGCATTTTTGGGTAATTTTTGAAGTTCAAACGTGTAGCAAACGATTTAAATTTGAATTTGAATTCAAATCAAAAGAAAAGAAATGAAAAAGAAAAAGAAAAAGAAAAGGAATCCCCTGTTGGGCTAAAACCCACCTCTGGCCCAACTCCTCTCCCCTCACCCGCGGCCCAGCCATCCCCTCTCCCCTCTCCTCTCTCTCTGAAGCGCGGACCCCACCTGTCATCACCTTCAGGGAGCAACCGTCGCCCCTTTTCTTTCCCGTGTCGCGCCGTGCCGCGCGCAAACCCGCCCCCCCCCCCCCCCCCCGAACCGCCTCACCCCACGCTCCATTCTCTCGGGGAACTGCCCCACGCGCGCTCCGCAACCGCCGACCTCGCTGCACCTATAAACCCACCGCCGCCCCGAATTTCCCCTTCCCCCGAGCCCTCAAACCCTAGCCGCCCTGTTCTCGGTAAGTCACCGGCGTTCCCGCCGATTTCAAGGCAATTCCCTCGTTGATCCTCCCCTAACGTGTTCACCGCACCGCCAGACACGCGCCAGACACACTCGCTCGAGGAATTCACCGTCGCATCGCCGGCTCCGTCGATCACCGACGAGCACCGCCGCCTCCAACCATCACCGGCGCTCTCTGCTCTTCCCCGGGTCCAATTGACGCCTCTGGTGAGTCCACATGATCTCCCTCTTCATTTCTATGCGCTCAGATCCTAGAATTAGGGTGTAATTCGCGATTTGGGGTGATCTCCGGCGAGATCGCTGCCGACAGCAGTCGGGAAACGCCGCGCACAGCGCTATCGCTGGCTTGGGGGCGACGTGGCCCCATCTGGGCCTTCGGTTGGACGCCTACGGCTGTGATTAGATTGCAGCGTACCGGTTCGCATAATAAAATATGGGCCATCCGGTGCAGATCCGACGGCCCACATTTGAATGCCTTTTCCCGCCTCCGCATATTCACCCAGGCCCCTGGAAACTTGCGGGCTACCCCCTGACCTTTGCTGGATTTCGGATCTAGCCCCCAGAATTCACAGTCTAGCCCCTGGACTTTCTGGAATTGTATTTAATCATTTAAATAAGCAATCTAGCCCCTGTAAATTTGCAGAATCATGGATTTAGCTCCTGAACAGTATAGGAAAGTATTTATTTAATCCCTGGACTTTTATTTATTTGCTGAATATGATTTTTAGGTGTATTTGAGGTGTAGAAAATAGATAAAAATGGTAATTAAGTGTAGAAATAGTAGGGAAAATTAGTATAAATTACTTTATGCTATGATTAAATTGTAGGTTTCATATACAATATATTTTGTCCATATAATATTTATTATAAGTGTTTAAAAATATATTTTGGTCATAGAAAATTCAACAAAAATAGTTTTAGGCTATAATTAAATCCCAAAAATGTAGGATAAATCTAAAATGCATATTTTGGCCATGTTAAGTAATAAATACTTCGTAAGGACGCATTAGTATAGGATTTTATACTTATGTGTGTGTCGTGATGTATTGTTTTGCGTGCCCTTTACTTATTTAGTTTTATTTTATTCTTGTCATGCTTGGGCAATATATTTAGAGTCGTACTACGACCCCAATCTTAACCTCCAAGACCAAGACTTCACCAACACTCAAGTCTTCAACGAAGGCAAGTGCCCTTGACCATCTTGTACCAATTTTAGGAATTTAGATAGATGCATGCTAATTAAATTGATGTCCTATTTCATGTTTACATGCCCTGTTCCATATAATTCCTTGTTACCTAAATGGGTTGGGAAGTAGATAGGTCTTATTTATGCTTAGCCATGCTTAGACATTGGGATTGGGATTTCATACAATTGTGCCATGTTAAACTTTATGGTTACTTTAATTTGTGGTGATTACACAATAGTAGTGGATAGGAATCTGGTGGTTGGATAGTTTTGGTATGGTGCAGTTTGCACGAGACCCGGGATTGGGGTTTGTTACCACCGGATTCTAAGGACCGGTTTTTGGAGGAAGCCACTAAGCTCTATAGTACCACCATGAGACTGAGATGGGGCAGCTTGGTCAATTAATTAGGTTTCTCCCGATGAAATGCTAGTAGTTGGATGGTGCGGGGAATGATGCAGGAGAACTACTCTGGGATCCGCAAGGCTCAAGAGGGGGCTCTGAGGCAGAGGGTTACTCCGAGAATCCTCAGTGGTGGAAACCTTAGAGGGCTAGCACTAGTCGGGAGCATCTTTGTAAAGACCATGTAGTGACCTCCTGGCCACACACCTACGAAAGTGTGAAATGTGGTTGATCACCACGGGCTACATGGAGGTTTACTCAGTCCACCTGGCAATAGGGGATGGAATCACTGCTTGTGGGGAAAGGATACACTCTCTGCAAAGATTTGGTAAAACTGTCATGACAGCCGTGCTCACGGACAAGAGCGACTTGGGGCCAGTTCATAATTAGTCTATGGTTGGGAAATGGTGGTCAATTATGATTCAAGTTACATTCATTATCATTACTCATGTGTTGATTACTTCTTGAATTATGATATTGGTAATTGAAAGCTAAGGTTAGGTTTTAAGCATAGTGCTAAGCCATATTTGGTCTTCCCTTGCTTTAGCCAATCATGTCAACTCTTCCCGTACTTGCTGAGTACTCTATGTACTCAAGCGTTTAATTTTCCATTAGAATATGAAAAAGAAGAAGCGGCACCGGAGGACTTCTTCGTCAATCCGGAGGACTTGGTCTAGGCTGGCGACCTTGCGCGCAACTGCTGCCTGTGGAGATGGAGTTTCTCTTACCTATTAGTCTTCTGCTGTAGTTTGAACATTGTTAGCACTGTTGTTGATGTAAATAGTTGTGGTGTGTATGTGTAGACCTTCGGGTCATATTGTAAGACTATTTATGTATTCGAACATGGCTATGTATGATATTTCACTTTCATCGACGCATGTACGATTCAACTGATCCTAGCGTACATGTGATAAGCGTCTGTTCATCTTTATGATGACCGGGCGTGACAAAGTGGTATCAGAGCTGTGTTTCCTGTAGGACGCAAGCCTTGTTAGAAATGGCCCAAAATTAAGGACTATACTATTTTCTTATAAAATAGTATTTCCAAAACTTTGTGCTCTCCATCTCAACCCTTGTGCTTCTTATCTTGTTGTGCTTGTTGTTTTAATTCTAACTTAATTTATTGATTATTGATCTCACTCTCTTCTTTTCAAATGTTTGTAGATGGCGTGAACCAAGCAGACGGCTCGTAAGTCGACTGGGGGTCGTGTTCCTCACCACGCCCTAGCCAGTCGCTCCACACCTCACACCCCTAGGAGGGAGACGACGCTGTTCTCCACTGGGAGTGCTGCTTTGAGGATGCGTGTCCGTCTTCGCTCTCTTCTTCGTGCTGCGGGGTACCGTGAGTACCGTGTTCGCCTAGTCTACCACACCACTAGGGTCTTTGCACCCTATACTGGTGGACTGGAGTGGACTTCCCAGCTGGCCGTCTACTACGACTCGGAGCTGCTGCACTCACACTTCTCTCCGGTCTGGAGGAGCTCCCAGCGTGCGGCTGAGGAGGACGCTACGTGGGAGGCGACTACCTACTGGAGTCACGCGCACATGTTCCGCCTCGGGTGCACGGAGCATGCCTTCACCCCTCAGCGCCCTAGTGGCACGGCCGACTTCACTGGACGTGACGTCGAGGGGCCTTTGACCCACGCCCAGTGCGAGAGGCTGGTGGACGACGTGGTGGAGTTGTCTTCGCGACTCCAGCTTTGTCAGCAGGAGCTACAGGACAGCAGGGATCTAGTTGACCTCTATGAGCGACTTCGCCGACGCTACGCGAGGATCACTGCAGCTAATCCGAACTCTCTTCAGTACGCTTCGGACGTTGAGCCTTGGGACCCGAACTCTCCAGATCGTCGTATGAACTCCCCCCAGGAATCAAGAGAGGACTCGGAAGAAGAAGACCCGGAGATAGAGGTTGAGGAGGACTCCGATGAGTAGGAGTGGACTTGTTTCCCCGCTGGACGACTCAGGACACCTATCCTTAGTATGTAGGAGCGTGTAGCTACGCCCTCTTTAGTCTTGAGTTGTGTTATTATGATGTTATGCTAGTAGTTTGCTTTATGTTGTGTGTGTGTGTTTGTGTGCGACATGAGTTGTGGAATGCTTCGGCATCCTATCCACATCCATGTCATCTATATATAGGCTTGTTAGTGTGTCGTGCGAGTTGTGGAATGCATTAGCATCTTGTCCACATCCGCACTAGTTGGTTAATGAATTTGCTTGCTTTATATATATGCTTCCCTTGATGCATGTAGTTGAGACCGTTTGCCATAGCGTACCCTTCTATATCTTATCTATTGTCCTAAAGTTTCAATTATTCCCTATACAGATGTCTGGAAGAGGTAGAGGTAGAGGTCGTGGAAGGGGTGTTGTGCCCCAAGATGAAGGACTTGGAGGTGTGCCAGGATGGATGGTAAGGGTGCTCGAGGAGCCCTAGCCGCGCAGCAAATGCAGCAGATGATGGCCATCCAAACCCAGCTACTTAACAACCTTACTCAGATTGTCACCAACATGCAGCAAGCCCCACCCCCACCACCACCAAATTACAACCTTCCACCACCACCACCTTTTCCACCTAGGTCCTTTCTAAGGGACTTCCTAAACACTCATCCACCCACTTTTGCCACAGTCACCGAACTTATGGATGCCGATGATTGGCTCCGAACAGTTGAAAACAAGTTGAGGCTCATCCACTGTGAAGGAAGAGAGAAAGTATTATTAGCCTCCCATCAACTCCAAGGACCGGCAGCCGACTGGTGGGTTGCCTTTACTGAAGCTCACCAGGATCCAGAAAACATTACCTGGGAAGAATTCAGGACCAACTTCCGCAATCACTTTGTGCCTGAGGGAGAAATACAAGCAAGACGTGAAGAGTTCCTTATGTTGAAGCAGGGTCGTATGACTGTGAGGGCCTATTTGAATGCATTCACCCAGTTGTCCCGCTATGCTCCAACTGATGTGGATACTGACTCCAAGAAACAATTCCGTTTCAAGAATGGACTGGATAAGGAGTTGAAGTTTGCCATGTCTTCCAGCGACTACAGTGACTTTCAGAAGCTGGTTGACAAAGCTTTTGAAGTGGAGAGGACTAAAAAGGAACTGGGTGATGATGAAAGAAAAAGGAAGTTGACTATAGCACATGCTTCTAGCAGCAATGTACGCCCTCGTCTTAACCCTCCGCCTGCAAACCAGATGACTCGTCCTATGAACTACTCGGGACAGAGATTTCCAAACACCAACTACAGGCCACCCACTCCCTACAACCAGCAAATGCGCCAGCAGCAGCAGCCACCACGCCAGCCAATGCAACCCCCACGTCAGCAGATGCAACCACCCCGCCCTTCAGCTCCAGCTAACCGTCCAAATGGCCAACCCCCAAGAAACCAATCAGGAGGCAACAAGGGCCAGAGTAATGCTGCGGGAGTTCAATGTTACAAGTGCGGAGAATGTGGACACTACGCCAGCAGTTGTCCAAAGAAGCAACAAAACCCACCTGGCCATGTCAACCATGTGACTCTAGAGCAAGCACAGGAAGCGCCTGATGTGGTGATCGGTATGTTTTCTGTTAACTCCCACCCCGCCACCATATTGTTTGATTCGGGTGCTACACATTCATTTATATCCAAGGATTTCATAAAGAAGCATGACATGGTAGTTATATTCTTGAATGGGCCATTATTCATAAACTCTCCTGGAGGAGAGATGGTGGCAAGGCATCTATGCCGAAAAGTGAATATAAACATAAGGGGGGGTAGTCTTTTGGGCCAACCTAATAGTGTTGGACTCACAAGGATTAGACATCATTTTGGGAATGGACTGGTTGATGAAGAATCAAGGAGTAATTCATTGTGCAAGTAGAACAGTTTGCTTAACACACCCGGATGGCACTATAGTGGAGTTCAAGCCAGATCAGACACAAGAGGCAGTAGTACAACTCAACCATCTTGAGAGTACCGAAGACTTCATAGTGGATGCTCCTAGTATTGTACGTGACAATGAAGATGACAATTCTGCAGATACGGGGATTGGGGAAGATGAGGAAGCTAGGCCACGGCGCCGGCTACAACGCAATCGTCAAGGTATGGGTGGACATCGTCAACGTGATGTACACAATCATGATGATACTTTTAACAAGATCAAATTTAAGATACCTCGTTTTGATGGTAAATATGACCCTGATGCATATATTACTTGGGAGATTTCTGTTGATAAAAAATTTGCACGTCATGAGTTTCCTGAAAATGCAAGAGTTAGAGCAGCCACTAGTGAGTTTACTGATTTTGCTTCTGTTTGGTGAATAGAACATGGAAAGAAAAATCCTAATAACATACCACAAACTTGGGATGCTTTGAAACGGCTCATGCGGGCTAGATTTGTTACTTCATACTATGCACACGATTTGTTAAATAAGTTATAACAATTGAGATAGGGAGCTAAAAGTGTAGAAGAGTATTTTCAGGAATTACAAATGGGTATGTTGCGTTGTAATTTAGACGAGGATGAGGAACCAGCCATGGCTAGATTTTTGGGTGGTTTAAACAGTGAAATTCAGGACATACTTGCTTATAAAGATTACAATAATGTTACCCGTTTGTTTCCTCTTGCTTGTAAAGCTGAAAGGGAAGTGCAAGGAGGACGAGCTAGCTGTAGAACTAATATTTTTGCAGGAAAGACTAGCTCATTGCAACCACACATGACTACTCCTTCAACTGGGCGTGCTTCCCCGCCATCTTCTTCACCAAGTCGGGCAGCACCTTCTTCCTCTGGCAACAAGCTACATGCTTCTTCCACTAGCTCAGCAGTAAAGACCACCCAAAAGTCCACCGAGAGTGCTTCTTCCGTAGCATCTACTGGACGATCTAGAGACGTTCAATGTCACAAGTGCAAGGGTTTTGGCTGCAACGTGACTGTCCAAGCAAACGTGTTATAATTGTTAAAGATGACGGTGAGTACTCATCTGCTAGCGATTTTGATGACGATACATGGGTTTTGCTTGTAGCTGACTATGAAGGTAGCGATGAATATCAAGAAGAGCATATTGGTGCAAAAGATGCAGCGCGCTATGATAGCCTCATTGTGCAGTGTGCGCTTAGTGCACAAATGGAGAAAGCGGAATAAAATCAAAGGCACACATTATTCCAAACAAAGTGTGTCGAAAGAGCGATCTTGCCGCATGATCATTGATGGAGGTAGCTACAACAACTTGGCCAACAATGACATCGTGACCAAGCTGGCACTAAGCACCAAACCGCACCCACATCCCTATTACATTCAATGGTTAAACAACAGCGGTAAGGCAAAGGTAAATAGACTTGTGTGAATCAACTTTGCTATTGGATCATATAGGATGTCGTTGAATGTGATGTTGTGGCTATGCAAGCTTGTAATATTCTGCTAGGAAGACCTTGGCAATTTGATAGAGATTCTATGCATCATGGTCGATCAAATCAGTATTCCTTTCTTTACCACGACAAAAAAATTGTGTCGCGTCCTATGTCTCCTGAAGCTATTGTGCAAGATGATGTTGCTAGAGCTAGGAAACTAAATCTCAGGACCATGCTAATGTTGAGAACAATAAGAATGCCAAATCTGTGTTTGACAAGAAAAATGAGATATCTCTGAAGGGAAAATGCTTGTTTGCTACGAAATCTGATATTAATGAACTGATTGCTTCCACCTCTGTTGCCTATGTTTTGGTATGCAAAGATGCTTTGATTTCCCTTTATGATATGCAACATTCTTTGCCTCTTGCTGTTGCTAACATTTTGCAGGAATATTCTGATGTGTTTCCAAGTGAAATACCACCAGGACTACCACCACTTCGAGGGATTGAGCACCAGATTGACCTCATTCCCGGTGCTTCATTGCCCAACCGTGCACCATACAGGACAAATCCAGAAGAAACAAAGGAGACTCAGCGCCAAGTACAAGAACTACTCGACAAAGGTTATGTACGTGAGTCTCTTAGTCCTTGTGCTGTTCCAGTTATTCTAGTACCTAAAAAGGATGGATCCTGGTGTATGTGTGTAGATTGTAGAGCAATCAACAATATCACCATTCGATATCGTCATCCTATTCCACACTTAGATGATATGCTTGATGAATTGAGTGGTGCTGTTGTGTTCTCAAAAGGTTATTTGCGTAGTGGTTATCACCAAATTTGCATGAAACTAGGAGATGAATGGAAAACTGCTTTCAAAACTAAGTTCGGTTTATATGAGTGGTTAGTCATGCCTTTTGTATTAACTAATACACCTAGCACCTTCATGAGATTAATGAACGAGGTTTTGCGTGCATTCCTTGGAAAATTTGTTGTTGTGTATTTTGATGACATATTGATTTATAGCAAATCGATGGATGAACATCTTGATCACTTACGTGCTGTTTTTAATGCTTTACGTGAGGCACGATTATTTGGTAATCTTGAGAAGTGCACCTTTTGCACGGATCAAGTCTCTTTCCTTGGCTATGTTGTTACTCCACAGGGAATTGAAGTTGATCAAGCCAAGGTAGAGGCTATTCAGGGGTGGCCTGTACCAAAGACCATCACACAGGTGCGGAGCTCTCTAGGGCTGCTGGGGTCTATCGTCGCTTTGTGATGGATTTCAGCACCATTGCTGATCCATTGAATGACCTTACGAAGAAGGGGGTGCCTTTTTCTTGGGGCACCACACAAGATAACGCCTTTACCATACTAAAAGATAAGTTGATGCATGCACCTCTTCTCCAACTTCCTGATTTTTCTAAGACTTTTGAGCTTGAATGTGATGCTAGTGGGATTGGATTGGGTGGTGTTTTGTTACAAAAAGGAAAACTTGTTGCATATTTTAGTGAGAAAATGAGTGGGCCTATTCTGAATTATTCTACCTATGATAAGGAATTATATGCTCTTGTACGAACTTTAGAAACATGGCAGCATTATTTGTGGCCCAAAGAATTTGTTATCCATTCTGATCATGAATCACTAAAGCATATTAGGAGTCAAGGGAAACTGAACCGTAGGTATGCTAAGTGGATGGAATTTATTGAGTCTTTTCCTTATGTCATTAAACACAAAAAGAGAAAGGATAATGTTATTGCTGATGCTTTATCTAGACGTTATACTCTTCTATCTGAACTTGACTTTAAAATTTTTGTATTAGAAACGATTAAAGATCAATATGAACATGATGCTGATTTCAAAGATGTATTGCTAAAATGTAGAGATGGAAAAACATTGAATAAATTTTTCCTCAACGATGGCTATATGTTTAGAGGTAACAAGTTATGCATTCCAGCTAGCTCCGTTCGTTTGTTGGTGTTACAAGAAGCGCATGGAGGCGGGCTGATGGGGCACTTTGGAGTGAAAAAGACGGAGGACATACTTGCTGGTCTTTTCTTTTGGCCAAGGATGAGGCGAGACATGGAGCGATTCGTTGCTCACTGCACGACATGCCAAAAAGCTAAGCCACGACTTAATCCACATGGTTTGTACATGCCTCTTCCTGTTCCTAGCATGCCTTGGGAGGATATTTCTATGGACTTTGTTTTAGGACTGCCTAGAACAAAGAAAGCGAGGGATAGCATCTTTGTTGTCGTGGATAGATTTTCTAAAATGGCACACTTCATACCTTGTCATAAAAGTGATGATGTTACACATGTTGCTGGTTTGTTTTTTCCAAGATATTGTTAGGTTGCATGGTGTGCCAAACACAATAGTTTCACATCGTGATGCTAAGTTTCTTAGCCATTTTTGGAGAACGTTATGGGCAAAATTGGGGACTAAGCTTTTATTTTCAACTACTTGTCATCCCCAAACTGATGGTCAAACTGAGGTTGTGAATAGAAGTTTATCTACCATGCTTAGGGCTGTTTTGAAAAAGAATATAAAAATGTGGGAAGAGTGTTTGCTTCATGTTGAGTTTGCTTATAATCGTTCCCTACATTCTAGTACTAAGAAATGCCCTTTTGAGATTGTTTATGGATTTGTACCCCATGCTCCTATTGATTTATTACCTCTTCCTTCAATGGAACGAGTGAATTTTGATGCTAAACATCGTGCTGAATTGATCTTAAAATTACATGAAACCACTAAGAAGAATATAGAGTGCATGAATGTCAAGTATAAACTTGCTGGTAGTAGGGGAAAGAAACCTATCACTTTTGAACCCGGTGATTTAGTTTGGTTACATTTGCGAAAGGATAGGTTTCCTGATTTGAGAAAGTCTAAATTGTTACCTCGAGCTAATGGTCCATTCAAAGTGTTAGAAAGGATTAATGATAATGCGTATAAACTCGAGTTGTCTGCGGATTTTGGGGTTAATCCCACATTTAACATTGCAGATTTGAAGCCATATTTGGTAGAAGAAGATGATCTTTAGTCACGGACGACTCAAATGCAAGAAGGGGAGGATGATGAGGACATCAACACCCTCGACACATCCACACCAACTCAGCTACCGGTTTCTGGTCTGATCACTCGCGCTCATGCACGTCAACTAAACTATGAGGTCAACTCGTTCTTGGCCTTATGTCCATCTTAGCTAGGCCATGGAACTATGTGCTTTCTTGTTTTGCTTAGGAACAATGGAGAGGATCCAATGGGAAGGGAATTCGCGCGGACGGGATTTGAACAACAGAACAACACCAACTTGTGATGGCCACCACTACTTCATACGGACTCCGATTTGGGCGTTCAAGTACTTCCTGGAAAATTATCAAGTCTACTTTCAAACGGATCTGGCCTCATGTCCATATCTATTCGGAGTCGGCAACAATCGTTATTTTAATACCAAGACATTTTCTGTCCATGGTGCTTCATCACCAAAATTGGGCCCATGGCCCATGTATCATTTGGAGTCCGTTAGGGACTCCTGATTAGGGTTTCTCACGACCCTAGGGAGGTAATAAATAGTAGCCGCCGCCCTCAGTAGATGGTGGGTTTTGTTTATTCGTAAGTTAGCTTCTGCTGCTTCCTTGTACACGCGCGTGTCGACTAGATTGCCCGTCTACTTCCTTGTACTTCAGATTGATTCAACTGATAAGTGCTTGTTCTTCTTGTTCTTGTGTGTTCCTCAATTGCTTGCAGGAACAAAGGCCCCCGTGGTCAGGTTGATTGTGCGCCAACAAGATCAATACAACTTCGAAGTCGGTGTACCAATCGCTAAGGCGCATCATCTTGGGGACGGTGTAATCGTATCGTCAACGTCTTTTCCTCCACAAATCGGACCCTCCTATTATCATCGAAGGATCTGGAACCAATATCCTATCAGTCCTGGTGGTAACTCCTTCGGAAACACATCGGCATAGTCCTGCAAAAGCTTAGTAACAGCAGGAGCATGTCCAAATATGGCGCATCATCCAGTGAAAACAGAATATGAGAGCATACAAGCGCATAGCAAGGTAGATTATTACATCATCAAAATCAGTTTTAGTGGCAAGCAATACAGGATCTTTCAGTTTAATTTCGTTTTGTATGTGCGTTTGCTGTTATTGTTGTTTAGCTCTAGCGATGTCAGCTTTTACAATCTGTTCAGGGGTCATTGGATGAAGAATTATTTTCTTGCCCTTAAACATCAAAGAGTAATGGTTTGTGCGACCATGATGTAAGCTATCCGTATCATATTGCCAAGGCCTACCGAGCAGAAGCGAACATGCTTCCATTGGAACAACATTGCAATCAGCATAATCATGATAGGACCCCATAGAGAAATGAACACGTACCGAGCGTGTTACCTTGAGTTTACCTCCCTGGTTAAGCCATTGAATATGGTAGGGGTGTGGGTGTGGCCACGTGGAAAGATACAACTTCTCCACCATCTCCATGCTTGCCAGGTTGTTGCAACTGCCACCGTCAATAATGATGTGAATGGAGCATTCTTGCACAACACCTTTGGTATGGAACAAGGTGTGGCGCTGGTGCTGCTCTGGTTGTGCAACCTGCGTGGTGAGTACGCGTTGTACAACAAGACTCTCGTACTTGTCAGCATCCGTGGCACAAACATGTTCTTCTTGGGTTCTTGCAACGTCAGTGGCAAGCATAGCATATATGGTCTCTTCAGAATCACTAGCTGAAGAATACTCACCATTGTCATGGATAATCAGCGTACATTTGTTGGGACAGTCCCGTATCACGTGACCAAAACCTTTACAGCGATGGCATTGAATATCCTTGGTGGATCCAGAGAAGGAGGCACCCTTTGTTGCTGGAAGTGGCGCTGGATTTTTTGCTACTGCCTTTTCACGCAGAGTGCTGCTAGATGGTGATGGCGCTACTGGGGATGACACGGCGATAGGTTTAGGGCCTGAGTGGAACGACGTGGTGCGACCTGCAGAAGAGTTAGCTTGTGTCCTCGCATGTCGTCCCTGCACTTCACGTTCAGCTTTACAAGCAAGATGGAATAAACGAGTAATATTAGTGTACTCCTTATAATTAAGCACATCCTGAATTTCACGGTTTAAACCACCCAAAAAACGTGCCATAGCAGCGTCATTGTTCTCAACTAAACCACAATGAAGCATACCAGTTTGTAGCTCCTGATAGTACTCTTCAACAGTGTGTGTACCTTGTTTTAAACGCTGTAGTTTGTTAAGTAAGTCGCGAGCATAATATGAGGGAACAAATCTGTGGCGCATGAGGACTTTTAAAGCATCCCAAGTGCTAGGGATTTCAGTGGGATGTTTGTTGCAATGTTCGCGCCACCAAATAGAAGCAAAATGGGTAAACTCACTATTAGCAGCTTTAACTTGATGGTGTGCAGGAAAAGCATGACATGCAAATTTTTTATCAAGAGCAAGTTCCCACTCAAGATAAGCATCAGGATCATATGTACCATTAAATTCAGGTATAGTGAGTTTAATCTTAGAGAAAAAATCATCCTGGTTACGTACCCCGCGACGACATCCGTGCCGACGACGGGCCTGAGCGTCGTGCTCCGTGTCGCCACCATAATCAGTGTCACCCTGTAGCTCACCAAGTTGCTGGGACAACTCCTCAAGCCGTGTCATGATGGTGCTGAGGGTGGTGTTGGTGGTGGCTCGGACTGTTCTTAATTCCTAGAACGCCGTATCGGCTTCAATTTGTGTTGTTTCAAGCGGACCAAGGCACTCGTTGGTGACGTGAATGTCTTCAGCGAGGCCATCAAGTTGCAGGTGTATTTGTCGCTCAAAATGTTGTATGATGCCCTTGGTACGAGGGGAATGTGGAATGGCCTTCTCCTCCTCTTGATCCCCCAAAGGTCCTGCCATAGTTAGTGCAAAGACAAGAGAAACAAGAAACAAAATAGTATGTCCTACCGCTAGTGTAATGGGTTGTAGATCAGGGCGCTCAAACTAGAAAACACCATTATCAAGGTCTTACTTGTTCTTACCACGCCAACAGGAGTGACCTGCAACCAGAGGTGCAACCAAAGAAGCTTGGATAGAGCGATTGCCAGAGGACAGAACCTGCACGCTGTAGGTGTTTGTGGAGCTGTAGGAAGGCTTCACTTTTAGAGCAAGGATTAGCACAATCAATCAGCAAATGTAAAGTTGAATAAGGGTGCAAACACGTAGTGAATGCTGCTGAAACCAAGTGAAACCGAACAGAAAAGGCAAGAGGGGTGTGGAAGGTAGGCGTGCAAAAGTGGAGAGGGTGCACCAAATCCCTGGCTGGAAAAGATGGCGCACAAGATAGGATGGTCTTGCTTTCCAAAATTAATGGTACTGAATTAGAAAGCTTGGGCGCACCAAATATGGAGGTGCTGCTTGCCAAAAAAAATGCTAGGTAAGGATATGGGGCACACCGATTTCTGATTGCCTTCTTTCACTTTCCTTCTTTTTTTTTTTTGATTCTGCACCGTGCCTTTGCTTCTTTCCTTTGTTGTTTCTTGCCTTCCTTTTCTCTTTTTTTTTTAATAACCAGATGAGGTGCCCCAAATGTGCCACGCAGAAAGGATGAAAACTTGCCAAACGAAACAAGTAGGGAGGAAGGTAAAAACGTGGGATGTATGAACAAAAGAAGAAAGGTGGTAAATAATGGAAACACGAGGCGACCAGCAACAAGTGACGTAGATGCACGCAAATTCAACAACACAATATTACTGATAGAAAAGTGCAAGGCCAAAAGGTTCG
Organism: Tuctoria greenei; assembly: GCA_036927565.1. Lineage (NCBI taxonomy): Eukaryota > Viridiplantae > Streptophyta > Magnoliopsida > Poales > Poaceae > Tuctoria > Tuctoria greenei. Next base: position 136,126,650 of record JAYESD010000008.1, on the reverse strand, counting down.
GGGACAAGGTTCTAACCTGAGTTTTTTTTCTGGTGGACGATAGGACAATAAACAGCTCTCAAATTAAAGGGATAAACTTGATAAAACTCACCGATCAACCCGTAATCTGATACCACTTGATAGAGCTGGAGTGTCCGATCTTTCAGTGAGGTGGATAATTTCGATTGGTGGAGGAGGTGACTCTCGCGGTCCGACTACGAACGAACAGATCGTGGCACCTTAGCAATCGCTGAACCAACTCCAAACGGTTATTGACCGTGCCGGTGGCAAGATCAACCTGAACACGAGGTTCTATTCCTGCGAGCAATCGAAGAAACAAGCAAGAACAAGATGTGGGCAAAACTGAATATCAATTACTCACGAATTGGGGTTCACTATGGCTGTCCACAGGTGGTCGTTGAGCACAACTGCAGTACAGGATGTTTGCACGAGGGCTAAACCTATCAAAGAAAACCCAACCAAAAGAGGGGGCACAACCCCTAGCTAAATAGAGGGAGGGGGTGGACGGCCAGCCTGCCCACAAGGCAGGGAACAAACGCCCAATCAGCCATGCCATCTCCTTGATCCTTTTCCTAATTTAGGTGGTGCAACACCTTCCTGGTTATGGCATCCAGCCTGCCCACAAGGCAGGGAACAGGCACCCAATCAGCCACGCCATCTCCTTGATCCCTTTCCTAATTTAGGTGGTGCAACACCTTCCTGGTTATTTCTTGACAAACTAAAAATAAATAGGTGGTGCAGCACCTAGGCTTTATTCTGGGCAGGTTCACTGTGAGCATAGATGACGCATACACTTAGGAAGCTTCTGGTCCTTAATTATTCAGAATCGTTACAAAGTTTAATTCACGTGCACGAGCTTGAGTGAGTGGTCCTGGTGGCGCCTGTGCTGGTTTAGTTGGAGTAGCCGTTCCTTTGTCAGGGTTGATGTCCTCATCACCTCCCTCAACCAAGAACATGAATCCCTTCTTCATTGTTCTCAATAGAGTGCCCCGAAAGACAATTGCCCCAAAAGATGGATATGTCGGGAGTATCCAAGGTTACTTGAGAACCTTGATGAAAGTGATTAGCAGAAGGAGGAAGTTTGATATCTTCGACTACATCTGGAATGATATGGTGAACATCTCTTGCACACTAAACTGCTCCTATGGATATGCACCATACTTGATGTTCATGATTGAAAAAGTCACAGGAATCGAGTTTGTGAAGGATGTAGAGCATACTCCTCTAAAGCCTCAGAAGCCTCCTCAAGCATCTCTCCTAGCTGCTCCCTCACCTGCCTCAAGTGAGGAACATCCAGAGAGAGCTCAAGAAGATACAAGGGCTTCCTTTGGCACTAGGACCCCTCCATCTAGCAAAGGGTCTGCTAGTGGAATCATGAAGTACTTGGCTGCCATATTTGGTTCTTGCCGCGAAATTGAGGTGAGCGTTCATACGATGAAAAGGCAAGAAAAGAGCAAATGAGATAAATGAAGGACAATGTCAAACCAATTTGTCAAAAACTGGAGATTGAGCCTATTGGGTCTCCAATTATCTCAAAGGACTCCGCCTCTGACTTCTCGAAGCTTCCACCTCTCTCTCCTTCTGAGCTTACTTTGGCATTCGGGGCACGACGTGTGGTTCCTCTCCTCCTCTTCAGGCTGACGACAAAGATGATGAAAGGACCGATAGCGCGGAGTGAGCCAGCAACGACGAGTAGATCCCTCTTCACCTTCTTTTTGGTGCCTTGATGCCAAAGGGGGAGAGATTGAGGGGGAGTATTAGGTCGTAGCATTAGGTTGGGTTAGAGAGCTATATTCCTCTTTTGTATTTTTGTTACCACTCTGTCATGCTTTTGGGTTTGTAAAACTTTAATTAGCACTCTCATGCTTTTGGACATGTGTTGCTACTTATGATCAATGGTTTATGTTTAAAACTGCTATGTATGCTTAAGATTCTTGATGTTATTATGATTATGCCTCTTATGATATCCACATCAATATTACTGCTCACACACATAGCTTTACACCCCACCATAAAGAGTGCACATATGTATTACTCTTACAGTTGCTATTTTTGCTCAAAAGTCATATGTGCACACTTTATGAAAATCTGAATTTGTTATCATGTTTGTATAATCTCAATTGGTTGTCATCAATCACCAAAAATGAGGAGATTGAAAGTGCATCTAGGCATCCCTCGTGGGTTTTGGTTGATTTATGACAAACAAATGAGATCCTAACAAAATTGTTGAAATGAGCACAAATTTTAAAGAAATTAGGAGAAAAGCTCAAAAAGAAAGGAGAATGAGGAATCAAAAGTAAAAGAGCCCAATAGATGAAAAGAATAGTTTATTTTGTATGGAGTGTGTTGGAGAAATACACCCCAAGAGCTCAAGCAAAAGAGATCTCACTCACTACACACAAATCTGCATATCCGAACTAGTTTGATGTCTACCTGACTAGTCCGAAAAGTTTCTGACTAAAATCGGACTAGTCCGGTATCCATCAATACTTGGGGTTTTCCACACGCCGCACACCGGACTAGTCCGGTGTCCACCACAGACTAGTTTGGACATCGCAAATCCTAACGGTAACTTTTGGAAATCCTAGTATAAATAGAGGGGTACGGCCATACACCAAACTCTCTTGACCCCCTGTGCGGTCACACCTCCCAAGAGCCCAGAATTCACATCTCTCCACACATTATAACCCTAAAAGGATCAAATCTTTGAGGATTACCAATTGATCAAAGGAGAGACTTGTTCTACAAATCTTGAGCTCTTGGGTTCGATCTCTCGCACACTCTTGTTGTTTATTGTATATCTTTTGAGTGTGTTTGGTGGTGTTCTTTATTGCAATTCTTGGGGAGCCTCAACTTGTGAGAAGGCCGCTTGAACAAGTTATTTGCCCCTGTGTGATTAGTGGTTGAGAATCGGCCTCCGTGGCGATTCAACGAGGGAAGGGTTAGTGAAAACCCGGTCCTCCATGGACCCCTCAACGGGGACATAGATTCCTCTGTGGTATCGAACCTCGGGATAAATCTTGTGTCTCATGTGTTCTTGTTTACTTTTCATCATATTCTAGGGTTTGCATATTATTGAATAATTCACATTGAAACTTTGTATCAAACTTGATTATTGCAGTATACTGCTTCATTGTCTCAATACACTTGACTTGTCAATTGATTTCCGCTGCATAGATTCCTAGAAGTGAAGTTAACGATCAATCTTGATCTTTCTAGTCCACATATATCATACTAGTCCGTTATCAGTGCGGACAAGTCTGGTGCTCCAGACTAGTCTGCACCTGAACAACTGTTAAGTCTGGTGGTTGCTGATTAAAACCCTAGCATACCAAGACTCAATGCCATCTCTTGCCAGAAATTCTTATCTATGTCGTATAACTCCTCTTTGTCAGGACAATGTCGAACTCAAATGAGCATCTCTCCGACTTTGAGTCCGAATTGGATCAAGAGCTCTTGCCTCGCGCTACGACAGATCGCACGAAAAAGAGGCAAGATTGTGCTGCTGAACCTTCACCCACTCCACCTCGGGTGAGGCGAAAGGTTCCCGCTAAGAAACCAACCTCCAAGGGCAAGGATGTGGTTGGACCCAGCTCGGTGGCTTCACGCCAAGCGTAGGGCAAAGGAAAGGGGCTTGCCTCTGGCCCAATTGGTCCCTTGGAGATTACATCTCCGAGACAAGGGACTCCTCGGAAGAGATATTTAATGGCAAGGACAGTGATGTGGCATGGAAATTCAGAAAGATTGATGCTTACAGCAGTGGGAAAGTGGCTACTGATCCGAGGTTTTGGAGTCACTTCCACTCGGACATCTCTCCCGGATCTCCGTAGAAGTCCTGGTTCTCCACCTCAGCGTCTTCGTAGACTGGGGGGGAATATGCAACTAACAAGTTTGAGTACCAATGGTACTCGCATGTTTGGAAGTTATGACATGTGTGGTTCACAACAAGGAAGGCAATTAATAGGTTAAGCACTATAGTAGTAACAACATACTCTTAATTGTTTATTAAGCACCTACATCTAGGTGAAATCCCAACCAACATCCCAAAATTAATCCAGGTAAAACCAAACCCAAACCATTCATTATGTAACCATGGGCTAATTATGAATTTAGTTTCCAAGCCACTCGTGTCCGTGAGCACGGCTGTCTAGACAGTTTGACAAAACTCTGCAGAGTGTGTATCCTTTACCCACAGTTCGTGATTTCGTCCCCTGTTGCCAGGTGGACTAAGATAAACCTCCCTGATGCCCGTGGTAGCTAACCACAATTACACACTTCCGTAGGTGTGTGGCCAGGAGATCACTACGAGGTGTTTCCGATGGTTTTCCCGACTTGCAATGGGTACTCTAAGGTTTCACCGCTCCGGCACCTGGAGTCTATTTTCCCTCCGCCAGGAGAAGCCCCCTCTTAAGCCATGCGGATCCCAAGGCAAATCCCATTCCCCGCCCGATCAATTACCTATGCTACATCGGGAGAGACCAAATTACTAAACCAAGTTGTCCCATATACAATTTTGTGGTGATACTAAAAGGCTTAGCAACTTCTTCCATAAACCGGTCCTTGGAATCTGATAGGTGTCAAGCCCCAAACCAAGGTCTTGTGCACGCATGCACCAATCCATACAAAACCCCCTATGAGATTCCTATCTACTAATTCCATTATAGCCATCAATTCATGAATTAAAGTACTTCAAATGTAATATTGTAGAATAGAACATATTTCATTTAAGCATGGCTAAGCGTAAACTAATTTAATAGTAAAACACCCAAATCATGTTGACAAGGAATATTGTGGAAAATCTAGGAAAACATAACATAGGATTCATATTTTAATTTAGCATGCAACTAACTAAAACTTAACAAAAACTGTGCAAGATGTTCAAGGAACTTGCCTCCAAATTGTGCCTCGGGGTCGTCGGGAAATTGTTGCTCTTGAAGATTAAAAGTGGATTCTGGCCCCGACTCTAAAATTACGACGATGCACGAAAAATAACATACAAGAAGAATATACTAAAATGCAAACAATTCAAATAAACACAAATTCCTATGCAAAAGTGATTTTAGGGTTGGTTTTTATTACAGACATACATCCATTGATGAGAAATTAAAGTTAAATAAAATTTATTAAGTAAAACATATTTTTATAGATTTTTATACCATTTTTATTTCTATTAGAAACCTAATGTTATTTTCTAGAAAATTTTATCCTTCAAAATAAGCTTAAATTAGATTTATAATCAATAATGTAAATTTTAAAATTTTTACACTACTTTTATTAATTATTTCTATGTGCAAAACAATTTTTATGAACTAAATATACTTAAAAAGTATTTTTATGACTATTTCAGCAATTTAAATGAATTAATAAATAATACAGAAATGAAAAATAAATAAAACATATTTAAATCTGTTTTATAAGTATTTTATACAAATTAAGGACTTTTATTTAATTTCTAGAACTAGCAGGGGCTTTTCTGTAAAAACAGAACTGCTCCAGTGGTTAAAAATAATTTTTATTAAGTCTGGGGTTTATTCTACAATTTTCTAGAATTTATTTGCTATTTTATAATACTCCAGGGGCTTAAAAACACTTTTTATTCAATTAACCAGTATTTTCCTAATTTCCAGAAAGTCCAGGGGCTAGTTTGACATTTCCAGGGGCTAGACTTGAATTCCAGAGAATCCCAGGGGGTAGCCCGCAAGATTCCAGGGGCTTGGGCGCAAATCTGATGGTGAGAAAAGTGGTTTGAACATGGGCCGTAGGATTTAAAATGGGTGGCCCAGGTTAATGTACCGAAGGGGTACGGGGGTTCTAATCTTGGCCGTTGAAACAAAATGGACGGGCGACAGAGGGCCACGTCACCCCGAAAGGCGGGAGCGACGGCGCAGGGGCGGCGCGCGGCGGCGGACTCGCCGGCGATGACCAAAAACACGCTACAATGGCCACGGGGCACAACTAGCTAGCACAAAAGGTAGAGGGGACTAGGGGAACTCACTGAAGGTCGTCGCGCTACCGGAGGAGGGCCGAAAGGTGGTCGGCGACGGTGTTTTGCGGCGGAGCTCCTCGGCGCCCGACGAAGTCGGCAACGCAGAGGCGATAACTCCTGACGAAGATGACCGGCGGTCTCCTAGAGACACGACAAAAGTGTTAGGCAAGGTTTAGGGGTGATACATTGGGTGAATTGATGGGAACATCGGTGCCATTACCAAGCTCGCCAGCGACTAGGGTTTGGGCGTCGGGTATGGTGAAATCAGAGGGGAATCGGTCGGGTTTTTATAGGGGTTCGGCTAAGAAACTAATGGCGCCATCATAGGGCACTAGCCGGTGCTTGATTGCAGAGAAACAGATGGCATTGAAAAGAGGAAATGGGGGCGGCGTCGTGCGCGTGCGTTACGGGAGCAGCGGGGGCGCGATGAAGACGGAGCCGACATGCGGGGCCAGGTGACAGAGAGAGGAGAGAGGGAGGGGAGAGGGGTGCAGGCCGGCGCGGGAGTGAGGAGGGTTTTGTCAGACCCGGTCCCAACAAGACAACCGAATGGCTTCCACATGTATGCCAGGATCGATTCTCATCATATATGTGTAGACAAAAGTGTAATATCATTTATTACAAGCCATGTTCGAGTACATAAATGTCTTACAATAATAACCCATTGGTCTAAAATAAGATTACAGAGCAAAACAGTGGTAAAAGTAAACTAGTGTGGCTCCATGCACAAGCGTTGCCCGGGGGTTGTGCCAGCCTAGAACGTCTCCTCCGGATCAGCGAAGAAGTCTTCATTCTCCACCTCTTCTCCATTGTAGACTGAGGAAAGATAAGCAACAAGCAAGTTTGAGTACCAACGGTACTCAGCAAGTGGGAAAGAGATGACATGAGGATCTTTAGAAAGGAAGGCCAAATTTGGGTAAAGCACTATAGCATTACATTCTATCCTTAGCTTTCATTAGCACCTACTTCTAAGTGTATGAACCCAACCATAACCCAGTTGTAATTCTAAGTCCCGACCAACCAAACCACCATTCCCAATCATTGACTAATTATGAATTGGACACCAAGCCGCTCTTGTCCGTGAGCACGGCTGTCATGACAGTTTCTAAATCTCTGCAGAGAATGTACCCTTTACCCACAAGCCGTGATTTCATCCCCTGTTGCCAGGTGGACTAAGGAAACCTCCCTGATGCCTGTGGTCGCGAACCACATTGCACACTTCCTTTGGTGTGAGGCCAGGAGATCACTACGAGGTCTTTACAAAGGATTCTCCCGACGCGTACTAGCCCTCTGAGGTTTCACCCCTGTACAAAAGTGTGAGCCGTTACACCACGACTCAACACCCCAGTTGCCCCCTCTTGAGCCATGCGGATCCCAAGGCAGTACACCCTGAACCAATTTCCCGCACTATCCAACCACTAATACTACGCCGGGAGAGGCCTAATTAATTGACCAAGCTGCCCCATACTCAGTCTTGTGGTGATACTATAAGGCTTAGTGGCTTTCTCCATAAACCGGTCCTTATAATCTGGCAAGGTTCATACCCCAAAACCCGAGTCTCGTGCGTACTGCACCATACCAAACAAAATCAACCCACCAGATTCCTATCCACTACAATTCATTTCACCACATCTCAACAAATAATCATAACAATTTATAGTAGAACAAGTAAGTAGAGAATTTCCCTCCCAAATTCTAAGCATGGCTAAGCGTAAAGTAAATAATACTCCCTTCGTTTCGTTTTAATTGTCGTTAGGACAACCTTCTTTAGTTTATTTCTAGTTCATTTGGTTGTCTGAAATGACAATTATTTTGGAACGGAGGGAGTAACATCTACCCAAACCAACCCAGGGACAAGGAATTATATGGAAGGGTACAGCAAATAGGATTCATTTTATTAAACATGCAACTAACTAAAACTTAATAAAACAGGTGCAAAATGGTCAAGGAACTTGCCTTCTTCAGAGTGTGGGTCGGTGAACTGGTAGTCCTGAAGATTGTAAGTCGGCTCGGGAACCGACTCTATATACATCATCGCATGTGGAACGGAAAGTAGCAACACACAATAAGAACAAGAGAATAAATGCACACCACAAATAAATAAACACAAAAGAAAACCTACGCAATTACGTCACTAACACTATGTCCTTAACTTTATTTAGTGGTGTGGGTGGAGGTGTGGATTTTAGTGCTTATATGGGTTCATTAGGAAATTCAACAAAATCAGCAAATTAAATGCATTATTTTACCCTAAAGAGATTAAGAAATAGTAATAAAATAATACCCTAAGTGATTTGTGCAAAAAGAGAGAATTCTCATGTGATTTTATGTAATTTACAATTAATACATGGGCTTTTATGCAAAACAGACATGACTAGTGGCCTAGAAATATTTTATAACATCACTAGGGGGTTAATCATAATTTACAGAGGCTAAAAATATAATTTATGGTGAAAACAGGGGCTAAAATGCTATGTTTAATCATTTTAACAGTGCTGACATAATTTAATTAAAGTCCAGGGGCTAGTTCATAAAGTACAGGACCTTAGTGTAATTAATTTAAATTTGCGCAGGGGGCTATGCGTAAAACCGGCAACTGTTAAACATGCATTCAATCTGGGCCGTCGGATCTAAAGTGTGCGACCCAGATTTTAAATAACCGAAGGGGTACGCCCCTTCTAATCTCGGCCGTCGGCCCTAGATGGGCGGACGAGATTGAGCCACGTCGCCCCGTGAGCGACAGAGGCGTTGCGCGCGCCGGTCCCGGCGGTGCACGGCGGCGGGGGTTGCCGGAGTTGGCCAGAACGGCCAAATCGGCGTCTATTTCGGGTGCTCTACACACCAAACGGGAGAGAGGGGCATCGCGCACTCACCTAGGGGGGTTTCGGGACTTGAAATCGGGGGGAGGAGCGTCGGCGACGTCGAGAGGCGGCGGACTCCGGAGGTGCTCGTCGGGATTGATGAAGCGACGGCCAAACCCCCAAAAGAAGATGTTCGGCGAGTCCCTGGTAGCACAGCGCACGCGTCAGACCAAGAAGGTGGGAGAATTAGGGGGTCAAACGACGGGAACGGCGGCGCCATTACCTCGGTGCGGCGGCTAGGGTTCGGAGCTTCGGGGAAGGGGAAAACAGGGGCGCCGGCCGGATTTTATAGGGGGAGGCGAGGGCGGCGGAGTATGGAAGGTGATATCGCGCAAAGGAAGGTGACCGGGGGCCATTATGGCCGGTGGTTCCATGCCGGCGTTTGAACCGGGGCGGATTCGGTGGGGGCTCGGTCCGGCGCGGCGTAAGGAAAGGGAAGGCCCTGATGGGCGGGTCCCAGCGCGCAAAGAAAGGGAGAGGGAGAGGGAAAAGGAGAGGGAGGCGCGGGGCCGAGGTGGGCAGGGAGGAGTTGGGCCGGCGGGATGAAAAAGGAATAGGAGGGGAGGGGAGAAGTGGGCTGGGGCAGGGTTAAGGCCCAGGGTGGGTTCTTTTCTTTTTCTTTTTGTTTTCCTTTTTCCTTTTTCATTCTTTTGCAAATTTGAATTCCTTTTCAAATTTCAAACGAATTCTAGTGCATTTTGAAATTGAATTTTCAAACCAAAGGCAAAAGCATGATGCACTCCTAGTTCAATCCCTTTATTTCAAATTTTTGAAATTTTGGGTGTTACAGGTTTTGGGCCGGCGGGAGGATTCGACCCAGGGAGGGGTTTTCCTTTTTCTTTTCTTTTTCTTTTTCTTTTTCTTTCCTGTTTTCTTTTTCTTCTCTTTTATGTTTTGAATTTGTAAACTAAATTTCTAGCGAATTTAAATTTTCAAAAATTCACACAATCATTCAAACATGATGCAATTTGCCTTATATGAATTTTATTCCCAAGAAAAAGTTTTTATCTCATGAGAAATTCATTTTACAATTTTTTTTTCTCTCTTAAGAATAGTGGGTGTTACATTTCAAGAGTTGGACGGTGACAAATGTCTACCAAATCTAGTCTAGCTTTGAAAATGTCTTTCGTTTTGTCGAACATATCCATGCATGTGCTTATGATACTTTCACTCATGTTACGCTCCTGATGCATGACATGAATGTTGTGCATTAGAATCAACGACTTCACATACGGTAGCTCCCAAAGTCCGTATATGTGAGTCCAATTGTGTTCCTCTCCATAACCTACTAAATATCAAGGACGACCTTCATCTGGCACCATTTTTCCAACATATCAGAAAGTTTTGACCCGTTGAGACGTTTTGGTGGGCCTTTAGTGACAACGGTGTCCTTTCTAAAGATATGCCTCTGTTGCCTAAACATGTGATTCAGAGGCAGCCAACGTCTGTGATAATCGAAGTAAGATATCTTACCTCCATGAGTTAGTCGAAAGCAATCTGTGTCCGAAGCACATATCAGACACGTTAGACGACTCTGAGTGCTCCATCCAGAAAACATGCCGTATGCTGACAAATAATGGAAGGGCCACAAATAAGCAGCTCGAAGGTTTAATTTCTGATTCTTGTAACTGTCGTACGCTTCGACTCATGTTCACAACACTTCCAATTCTTCGACCAGCGGTTTTAACATCATGTTGAGATGTGATGCGGGATGATCAGGTCTAGGTATAATGAGGCTGAGGAACATGAACTCATTCTTCATACACAAAGCTGGTGGCAGGTTGTACAGAATGACAAAGACGGGCCAACAGGAGTATGGTGTGGCGTTTGTACTAAACGGTAATAATCCGTCTGTCGCTAACCCGATGCGAACATTTCTCGCATCATGAGAAAAAATGTGGATTGAAACGGTCTAGCGCCTTCCATACATCACCGTCGGACGGATGCATCAAGAATTCTTTGTTCTCACGTATACCTTCTTTGTGCCATCTCATGTGTCTTGCGGTTCTTTTTGAAAGAAACAACCACTTGAACCAAGGTGTCGCAGGCAAGTAACAAAACTGCTTATGTGCAACATCTGTCATCACATTATCGCCATCATCATTAACAATTTTGACATACCTCGATTTACCATATTTCAAGCACATGTTCTCGTTGGCGTGCTCTTTCTAGAATAGCATGCAGTTTTCTGGGCACACGTCGATTTTATCATAGTTCATACCGAGACCTGATATCTGGATCTTCAACTGATACATATCTTCGGGCACTTTGTGAGGTTGTGGAAGGATATCGCAGATCAATTTCAAGAGATCATTGTAATAGTTGATGGAAAAAATTACTTAGACTTAATTGTCATAAATCTGGTCAAGAAAGCAAGGACGATCACAGTCATGTGTTCATGCAACGGCTGTTGTGATTTTTGAGCTCCTCGAAGAACTTGTATGCCTCCTTTGTAAGAGGATCCTCCGCTTCTAGAGCTTCTAGCATCTCATCCATCCTATCGACCCCCGTTATATCATCATCCTCATCCACTTCTACTATGACTCGGGATTTAGTCTCGTCGTGGAAGGTCACACCTCATAATGTGGCATGAAACCGTTTCGACATAAGTGAAACAAAAGATCAAATCTGCACAAAGCTTGGTGTTCTGGCATTTCCTACATGGGCACCGCACCATATCATCCGTTGACAACGAAAGTGCTCGATCCAAAAATTTATCTAACTTGATGTACCACTCATCCGAGTGACCACCAGTTCTGCTCTTCCAACCAGTATACATCCAACTACAGTCTTCACCCATGTTTGACTCTGTAGTTTAAAGTGAGAAAAATTATTGTTAATGTATGCAAGATTTATCTTGCTTCTGACGAGACACAAAACCTGAATGGAAACAAAATTTTGACAGCATAACCTCGCTTGTTTTACACTTTACCCCCTAAAAATGATGCACTTCTTCAAGCTGTGGGGCAACTGTCCAACAACAGAGGAGGCGATGCACGAACGAAATAGGAGGAATGAACGGGAGAAAACCACCCGTCCACGTGCAAGAGCTTGTCGTAAGTAACGACAACCTGTGGACTAACAATGGTTACCATCGCCAATTATAGCTACGAGACTTTATTTGCGACAGTTACCATTGAGGTTCGCTTCTGTGCCGTCTCGGTGCCGCAGCATATGCCGCTCGTCGGGGCCGCCGTCACGTCCACCGCTTGCCGGGGGCTGCAGCTCTTCAAGACGAGAGAGGAGGAAAGAACGAGAGAGAGACAGGGAAGTGGGTCCATCGAGGTCTGCCATCAACACATGCGGGTGCTTGCCGTCTGCACCGTCGTCGTTCGTCTTCGTGTCTGTTTAGACGCATACTTTAACTTCTAACTATATGGGCCTTGTTGAGCCCTCAATAAGTTGAGTCGGGTCAAGCCGATCTGAATACCATTTTTGTACATATAGTAACACTCAAGCAATCAAATTAAAAATTATAACCATAATCTAAAAAACAAAGCAATTCAATTAAAAGTAAACATACCAATTATTAAATCGTAATTTATCAATTAATAAACATAAACATAAACCTAAACATAAACAATTTTATCCTAAATATAGACATAAACATTGACCTAAACCTAGCTTAGCAAACTTAATCTCAATTAACAAAAATTGAATCTAGGCATAAAAAACCTAAACATAATTAAACCTAAACCTAGCTAAGCATGATTAACATATCAATTTATTATACATAAATAACCAAATCATGATTAACATAAATATAAAACCTAACCATGATTAAACTAAGCATGATTAATAAGACATTTATCTAAACATATCAATTTAACTTAAGCATGATTAACAAGAAATTTATCTAAACATATCAATTTAACCTAAGCCATGGAGGAGGGGAGGAAGGGAGGGGGCGGCCATGGAGGGAGGAGGGGGTCGGCTAGGAGGCAGGGGGAGGGGCGGCCATGGAGGGGGGAGGGGGGTCAACTAGGAGGGAGGGGGAGGGGGTGGCCATGGAGGGGGCGGCCATGGAGGGGGGGAGGGGGTCGTCTAGGAGGTAGGTGGAGGGGGCAGCCATGGAGGGGGGCGGCCATGGAGGGGGGGGGGGGGGGGTTGGCTATGGAGAGAGGGCAGAGGGGGGAAACCATGTAGGGAGGGAGACGGGGAGGGGGCCATTTAGGGGGGGCGTCCATGGAGAGGGAGGGGAGGGGAGGGGAGGGGAAGAACTTACAGAGGCGGTGATGTCGGGTGCGACGGCGGGTGCGTGATAGCGGCAGCGGCAGTGCGCATGGTTGGGTGTGTGCGTGAGTGTGTGAGTTGGCGGCTGAGGGGGCTGGGTATATCCCATTTATTTGTGATGGCTAGCTTAATTGCAACGACCCTAGGGCTGGCCGTCGTAGTTTATATTATTTGCGATAGTCTTTTTTTGGGCCGTCACAAATAACCTCCTATTTGCGACGGTCATTTAATTTGCGACGGCCCTAGGGTTGGCCGTCGCAAATAAAAGACTACTTGCGACGGCTTCGGAGATGGTCATCGCAAATAGGTTCCTAATTGCGATGACTGCCTTTTTTCGAGGCCAGAGGCGGGCCCTCGCAAGTTAATTTATTTGCGACGGTCGGCCGTCGTAAATAACTATAGCCGTCGCAAATGGTCGTGTTTTCTGTAGTGAATTACAAGACAAATTTTGTCTTGCTTTCTTTCCAATTTCCCGAATTGTTTCCTTACCGAAGGAAGTACTATGCTTCCAGCAAATCGAGAAGGAGTCTTTAGGTGCAGCTTGGGATAGATTTTCTCTTTTGAGAAATTCCGGCCCAGATTTATCTATACCTGATTTGTTGCTCTTGCAACTCTTCTACATGGGATTGAACAAAGAGTTTGCACTATATCTTAACATTACGGTTGGAGGATCTTTCCTCCATAAGACGCCGGAAGAAGGTAAGGATCTTCTAGACTGAATTCTAGAAATTATTCCTTCATTATGGGTCTTAATGAGCCTCCTCAAAAGGAAGTAGTGTCAGGATCCGAGGATAAATCCATAGACAAGGAAGAACCTATCTCTTGCCTATCTCAAACCTTGCCGGAGGAATCCTCTCCCGAACCAGAAACTACGAAGGAAGAAGAAATTCAACCTTCGATGTTTCCCATTACTTCGAGGAAGTGATATTTGAAGATTTTAGAAATACCTCGAAGTATTGTTGCCATAGGAAACCATCATTGCCATTAACTCCACCTGACTCACCTGATGGAGTGTTCGTCTAACAGACGGTCAAGGAGTTAACTTCTATCTTAAGTAGTGAATGGACTACAAATGTTGAGCAGTCACCCGAAATCCTTTGGATGACCTCACCTTTGGCAACCATTATATGTTTCATTAGAGGGACGCCAATAAAGGTCCTATAAAACCCCACTATTGGAGCAAATCTCATTTTCGATTTTTGTGCCCTCGCCATTCTGTGCGATGTGCTATTGGCACCAACATGTAAATTCTTCTGTGATTCTTTCAAAAACATCTTTGAAGGATGTAGGGTTTTGCAACAGGTGTCTGTAACACAAAGATATTGAAGCAATCCAAGACTTCCATGTGTTCGAAATTCAAGATTTCGACATTATGATTGGGATTTCAAATGAGAAATTTCTCATGGAAATTCCCTTGGAAGGAAACCTCAATGTCAAACTTGGAGTGAGAAAGTTCTCTATTTATATCTCGCGTTCAGAGAAAACATCTGCAGAATCTCCCATCAGTGTTCTGCCATTATAGGAGGTTAGAACTCTTCAATTCTTAGCACCCCCCTGAAATTGAAGGAGAAGAAGATTTTATCCAAGAGGAGGATGAATTGCAGGAGGCAATTGAATTGCCAAAAGAAGAGTTCTTCCCAAAACCGCCTTTTGAGCTAAAAATTCTACCTCCAAGGCTACGTTGTGCCTTTCTAAATGGCGATTTGGAAGCTCTTGTCATCATAAGTGATAAGCTTTTAGATGATGAGACACTCAAACTCATTGCCATGTTAGAAAAGCATAGTGCCGTTTTTGGCTATTCACTAGAGGATCTCAAGGGAATTAGTCCAGCATTATGGACCCATCGCATTCCCATTGACCCTAAGAGTGTCCCCTCAAGGGAACCTCAAAGGCGATTGAATAATGCGATGCGGGAAGTTGTCAAGAAGGAAGTCTTGAAACTTCTTCATGCCGGGATTATCTACCTTGTTCCTCATAGTGAATGGGTCAACCCAATTCAAGTCGTGCCTAAGAAGCGAGGTATGACGGTCGTTCAAAATGTGAAGAATGAATTAATTCCTCAATGAAGCATCACGGGTTGGAAGATGTGCATTGATTATCAAAAACTTAACAAGGCTACAAGGAAGGATCATTTTCCACTGCCCTTCATCGATGAGATGTTAGAGAATTTGGCAAATCACTCCTACTTTTGTTTTCTTGATGGGTATTTGGGTTATCATTAAATCCCAATCCTTCCCAACAATCAAAGTAAGACCACATTCACATCTCCCTACGGAACATATGCCTACCGGCGTATGTCTTTTGGACTGTATAATTCTCCTGCCTCTTTTCAAAGATGCATGATGTGTATCTTTTCCGACATGATCGAGGAGATCATGGAAGTTTTCATGGACGATTTCTCCATTTATGGGAAAACTTTTGATCATTGTCTGGAAAATTTAGACAAGATCTTACAAAGATGCCAAGAGAAGGACCTCGTACTTAGTTGGGAAAGGTGCCATTTTCATGGTCCATGAAGACATCGTTCTTGGACACCTAGTGTCCGAGAGTGGGATAGAGGTGGACAAAGCAAAGATTGAAGTCATAAAAAAACTTCCACCCCCTATCAATGTTAAGGATCGCAGCTTTCAAGGTCATGCGGGGTTCTATCGACGATTCATCAAAGATTTCTCCAAAGTCGCTAGACCCCTCACTAACCTATTAGCTAAGGAAGACCCCTTTGATTTTGATGATGAATGCCTTAAATCATTTGATACACTCAAAAAGGCACTCATCTCATCTCCAATCATTCAACCTCCCGATTGGACGCTGTCATTTGAAATCATGTGTGATTCTAGAGATTTAGCTGTTGGTGCGGTCTTAGGGCAAACTAAAGATAAAAGGCATCATGAAATAGCATACACTAGCAAAACTCTGACAGGAGCTCTACTCAATTATGCCACAACTGAAAAAGAGCTCTTGGCTGTAGTTTTTGCTATAAATAAGTTTAGGTCCTACTCCCTCAATTCTCATGAACTTACCGCTTTGTAGTTCATATTTGAACTACAAAGCGACAAGTTCATGGGGACGGAGGGAGTATTTGGTTGGAGACAAGGTCATAGTCTACACAAACCATGCTACCTTGAAGTACTTGCTCACCAAAAAGGATGCTAAACCAAGGTTAATCTGTTGGATTCTTCTACTCCAAGAATTGGACTTATAAATCAACGATAAGAAAGGAGTAGAGAATTTCGTGGCAGATCATCTCTTGCGTATGGAAGTCACTCAAACCATGGACATACCTATCAATGACTTCCTACGAGATGATATGCTTCTCAAGGTGACTGACTCTCACCCTTGGTATCCGGATATCGTGAACTTCATGGTCACAGGATACGTACCACCAGGAGAAAACAAAAAGAAATTCATCTATGAGAGTTGTAGACACCTTTGGGATGACCCATACCTCTATCAAGTTTGTGCCGATGGCCTTCTTAGAACGTGTGTCCCATCAATCGAAGACAACAAGATTATTGAGAAATGCCATGCTAGCCCCTAAGGTGGCCATTATGGTGTTTACCGTACCCAGGCAAAGATCTGGCAAAGTGGATTCTATTTGCCTTCTTTGTATGAAGATACAAAAGAATTCATTCGCATATGTTGGAAATGCCAAAAGCATGGAGGAATCTCAGCTCGCAATGCAATACCCCTAACATATAATCTCCAAGTGGCATTATTTGATGTGTGGGGTATTGATTTCATGGGACCTTTCTCTAGGTTCTATGATTGCGAGTATATTCTGGTGGCTATAGATTATGTGTCAAAATGGGTAGAAGCTTTGTCATGCAAAAATGCTGATTTCAAACAAGCTAGGAAAATGTTCCATGGGATCATTTTTCCTCGCTTTGGCACTCCCTGTATGGTCATAAGTGATGGAGGGTCTCATTTCATAGATAAGACCTTCTGGAACTTTTTGAGGGAGCTTGGTGTCCAAAATAACTTTGCTACTCCATACCACTCACAAACAAGTGGTCAAGACATCTAATAAGCAAATTAAGAATATTCTGCAAAAGCCCGTCTTAGAAATGGGAACGGGATGGAAGCATAAGCTACCCGACACATTGTGGGCATACCGTACAGCCTACAAAACTCCCATCGGCATGTCTCCTTTCCAACTTGTCTATGAAAAGACTTGTCATCTTCCTATAGAGTTGAAACATAGAGCCTATTGGGCCATCAAGCGGTGGAACATGGACTTTTATGAAGCAGGAAAGCACCAACGGAAGCAACTTTCCGAGTTGGAAGAGTGGAGAGATAAGGCGTACCATAGTGCCAAAATCTACAAGGAAAGATCCAAAAGATGGCACGATAAGAGGATTACACGTGCAGAGTTCAAACCTGGAGATAAAGTTCTACTCTTCAACTCTAGAGTTAAATTCTTTGGACATGGGAAGCTTAGAATTAAAATGGAAGGACCCTTCACTGTAGTTGAAACCTCATCCTATGGAGCAATCACACTCCAAGGTGATGATGATCAGCTATTTAAAGTGACTGGGCGTTGACTCAAATTATTTATTGAATGCCAGGAGGAGACGGAAAAAGAAATTGACATGATAAATCTTATTGATTTTCACGTTGTTTCTTTAAATTCTAAATAATTTCTCTTTGTCCAATTAATGGGCCCATCCAATTAATCATCCATGAGGCCCATTAAGCCAACCCATGAAAACCTAGCCCGAACGGAGCCAGGAAGGGTTCGGCCGAACCCTAGGGTCGGCCGACCTCCCCCTTGCGCCGTATCTTTCTGTTTTCTCATACGGACTCTCCCGACATATCCCAAAAAGACTCTCGGTGCTATCGTATCTTCCCCATTTATTTATTGACGGGAACAGAGTGGGGAGCCTTGCACCATCCAGAAAAATCTATCTCCTGTTCCTCCCATCCAAGTCATGGCCGACAAGAAAATTGAGCCTCATGCCTCCTCTAGCTCAACCTTCAACATGAGCAAAGACATCACGCAGCCAATGATAAGTCCACCCTCACTTTGGAGTCTGTCATGGCATTGGATGTCGTACCTCTCGCCATGATCTCGCCACCGACGACGACGCTGCATGGGCGTAGCATCACACCTCGTGGTGCTGTACAATCGCTCTCCCCTCGCAAGATGCCCATGAAGTCAATGACACCTGCATGTCGTCCGACTACAGCTGGCCTTATGTCAGTCAAGACCCGTCTTTTTCCTGAAAAAGACGAGTCCCTCTCAAAGTTGCAGCCTGGCGAGGAGTTCATGTACACTCTGAAGACCAAGGACGGTGACGTAGTGAGCCACCACTACAAGTCACCTAAGCGTACCTCGCCTGAGCGTGTGGGAGACCGCCTCATTATCCATGGGGTGCGCAAGCCTGAAGGAGGTTATGCAAAAGGCCTTTTCAAGCAAGTGAATAATTTGGTGATGGAGGAATCAACGGGCTTGTCACCCTCCAAGATTGAGCATCACCTCTCGCCACCTGCCATCAAAGGGCCCCCTGGCCAATTTGAGGACAGCGACGGGAAATCTACTCGTGCCCTAAAGTGGCATAGCTTTCTAAGAAGTTAGCTTCTCTCCGTTTGGAGAGCAAGAAGCTATTGGACTTAGTGGCTGAAGGGCGCATAGAGAGAGGGTGGAACTGAAGGATGAGCTCATATCCCTCAAGGAGGAGATCGATGGTGTTCGTTGTGGCATGGGCGCCAAGCTGCGGCGCGTATGCAATGCTGTCAGGAAGCCTGCCATCTACAACGCGTCATAGTTTAGATGTCTCGACCACATAGGATGCTTACTAGTTTAGTTTAGTTTTATTCCAAATTTTTTATTTCATTTAATTTAGATTGAATAATGTAAGCATCCCCACTGTTTGAATTCAATAAAGTCAACTTGTTGATTCATCTAACCCGGTAAAGTTCTATCTTTAGTTTATTTTTGTGAATAAAAGAATATAAGGAACAAATGTGGGGGAGGCACCCCAAATTCGCGAAATCCCGACGTGCAAAAATAGCGTTGCATCCCAAAACACATCGCAACCGAACATACGACTTGACACGTCGAGCAACAGAGAAGCCAGAAGGGGGTCGACTGAACCCCCTGGTCGGCCAACCTGTTGTGGGTCCCACACGGCTCCATTTCGCTCTAAAAATTCGATTTGGATCTTCTACCACTGATTATGGATGCTACATTACTGTTTGAGTTGATTTAGTATTTAATACTAAATATTTGAAAGCAATTCAATTCAGCAATTTAAAATGTAAAACTTGGTAGTTAAATTTTGCTTCAGCTGGAAATTTGAATACTTTATATTTCGATGTATTGCCTTGTTTGTGATTCCCACAAGCAAAAAATAGGAAAAACACGTCCTCTAAGTATTTGACTTGTGCGATATAGTAAATAAGTTATTCGAGGAGATATCTCTTTGCTTGAAATTGATTTTGATGTTTGCACAATTTGGAGTCTTGATCATTGTCTGATTCTGTCATTGGAAATTTAAATACCCACAGCGGCCATATGATACAAATTCTTGAAAACCACATGCATATGTCACTTTGTATTTCATTGGACTTTGTCAAACTCGTTACCCAATTGAGTGACATGCATGAAATTTTTGACTTGGAAATTCTTGTGCACCCTATTCATGCAAAATTCCTCACATTGAGAGTTTGCATCCACCATTCATCCATCCAATAAGGAAACTCCATACATTTTGGTCATCAAATTCTCTCTAGAAAAATAAACAGGAGTAGAAGACATGGCTATGAAGAAAAAAGCATATACTCTTCAAAAGAGGAAGTATGCCAAAAAAAAGAAGAGAAAAAAAAAGAAATAAAGTAGCCATGTTTCATCCTTAAAGAGAGAAAACCATGGAGTCCACATATATCCATTCCATTCATGTGCACAAGAATTTTCTTTGTCAATTTGTTTGTTGCATAAGTCTCTCATAGGATCAAGTTTTTGACTTAGTAATATATAAATTGAAATGTATGACACATTTATCCCTACCAAGCTCTAGATATAGCCATTTCTAGTATAGGGATAAAATTTGCACAACAAGCCAAGGTGAGGATGAAAACACTTGAGAGACTTGAGAGATTCCAAATTACAAGATAAGGGCAATTGTTTCTTTGACTTTCTGAATATAGCAAATCGTCAGATCATTTTGGCAAGAGAAGATCCAAGATAACTATATTCCAACCATTCCACTATTCAAACACCCAAGATTGATGTGATAACCAAATTCCACAAAGAGAATTCATGAATTGATGTATGATTTGAAATATCTAGTATCCTCTTTTTTTCTATCTTATAGCAAATTTAAGACAACACCTTAGTTCTTTTTCTTGCCTTCACCCGAGGACGAGCAAAGGACTAAGTGTGGGGGAGTTTGTTGATGGTCCTTAAGTGCCGTATTTAAACTGTCAATTCACCTCATAATGTGCACAAAAGAGAAACACAATGTAGTGGTAAGGTTAAAAACTAACCAATTCTACAGTGTTGGTGTTTATTTGTATGCAGGTGAATTTAGACCCAAAATACCAAGGCCTGCAGAGAGTAATCCATCAAAATTGGATTTCAACAAATCAGGCGACACCACATGTCATCACATGGATTAAATGGCCCACAAACAGAGGTATCTGAGGTCATCCAACAGTGTAGCACCCATATAAAGTGATGAAACCCACCTGACAGAGACCTGGAGAAAGCACAGCCTCAACGGAGTTGTGACTAGGTCGGCCAACCTTCCTAGTTGGCAGACCTTGTCCTGGCGTCAAACTCGGTTAGCTTCCACGTGTTGGCTCTTTCCGGCTTGAAGAAGTCAGTGATGACTGATTCGCGGGCATTTGATGGTGGGAACCGACCCTTCTCCCCTCTATAAATAGAATACCACACCTCACTTCACACACACACCAAAAGTTGATAATAGAATACCACTCCTAAGGTTTAGAGTAGTCTTAGAGGCTGCCAAGTAGAAGGAGAGTGTGGTGAGAGTTCAGGAGAAGGAGGCTTGTGCTTGTCAAGCCCCTCTTCTACACTTGTACCCCTACAAAAGTATTATTCAAATCAAGTAAGCCCTTTGTGAATTCTATTCAAGTTTAATTCTCAATTCATAGTAGTTTGCACAAGTAGTTACTTGTGGGTTCATTGTTTTAATTTGTTAGTGGCTCTAGTTGTAGCTTTGTGTTCGAAACAACTAGAGTTGTGATTTAAAATGTAAGCGTGGTGCTTAGGTTAGAAATCACCAGTGAATATCTCATATACCCATGGATTGGAGAGGTAGGCAGTAGGTGGTGACGGCCCTATCTGTTCTTAGTAATCCTCCATGTTCGGCTATGCCATAGACTCTTGGCGGGAGTCGTCCTAGTGTTGCTAGGGGTAAACCCGTGCCCGAAGCAAGCAGCTGCCGCAAATTCCTTTGAATTCGAATCAATACTTTGAATTCCTCTCTCTTCCTTGCCTACCAAACAACTTTGTGTCCTTGGGTGGATTAGTTTGTAAGATTAGCACATATGTTCCTTGGATTTGATATCCTAGGAAATACTCTTAAGGGGAAGTGCTACACAACAGTTTATGTGCGCTTGCAGATTTTTATATGTGACTTTAGAAACATCGACGCTCACTTCTCACACACACCACTCAAGCATTCTCTCTTGTAATATACTAGTGCTCTTAGTCCCTTAATGCAGGTTAGGCTGTAGAGAGGAGCATGTAGTCCTGGGTCCTAATTGGGAATGGTATGGCTCATGTATAATCTCTTGTATTTGTGACATTATGCTTTATAATATTATTATTAGTCCATATTTATTCATATACTTGGATGAAGCGTTCCTTTTTTGGTTGTGGATTCCATGCATGTGTTAGGTATATATGTCATTATGGTCTAGTTATAATGCTCTAATTATTATATCATAAATAGCTATTACCTCTACTATAGTCTATTAGGTATTAATATGATTATGCTAATATGAGTAATGTAGTGCTTGGTTCCAACATTGGTTTCAACGATGTTTAGGTTAGTCATTGCCTTCGGATGGTGCTTGTACCTAGGCTACTAAGGTATTTGCATATAATGTAAGCATGGTGCTTAGATATTGATAAGGACATCGCTACCGTTGATACAACCACAACAGCAGCCCATTCACCACTTGCAACTAACCAAGGTCCAATGACACGCGCTCGTGCACGTCAACTTAATTATCAGGTGAACTCATTCCTGGCTGTTCAAATTAATTATCCTTCAAATAGGGAACTATTAAAGCTTTGTGATGACCTTGTTATTATTAGGTGCTTGGGAATTGATCCAGCTTGGAGGAATGGAGGGATTAATACAATGAAGGCTGCTCCACCCGAGGGGTCCTCGTAACTGCAACAAGTACCAACTTAAAAGGTGCATAACTTTCAACTCCCAAGGTCGTTTAATACAAATAAGTACTTGCTAGAAAGGTCTCTTTGTCTACTTTCCATTGGATCAAGAATAAAAGGCAGATGACGCTTGAGCTGCTCAGGATGACTCATGACTCCATCCTGAGTTCTAATCTTCCTCCTCTATATAAACAACTAGCAGCCATAGGAAGAACTTGGGTTTTGTTTTCTGTAAGTTTAGCCATTGCTACTTCCTTGTAATGCAAGTGTCGACAAGACCTTCTGATTACTTGAATCAGAACCCCAACTTATCACACCCGTGAGTGTTTGCTTCTTATCTTGTTCTTGCTTGTTCTTCGATTGCTTGCAGGTTCAAGGCTGTTCTTGACACGGCAAGAACAGCAACAACAGGAGCCGGTGTAACTATCGCTAAGGCACAACACCCTTGTGGTTGTTCTAGTCAGGTAGCACAACGTCGACCTCCACCCAAATCATAGTTACTAGGAGACGGTGTAACTGTCGCTCAAGGAGCCACACCATTCTGGTTGTGGTAGTCGGGCAGCCAACGTCGGTCTCCACCAAATTCATTCACCACCAACATTTCTCGTCGAAAGATAGGGCATCCCCTATACCCTTTGGGTTTATCAAGTGGTATCAGATTTCAGGTTGCTCGGTGAGAGATTTCCTTCTCCTTGTTCTTCATTTACCTACTGTCCATATTTGCCTACAAAAGTTTGCTCTAAAAATCCTAAAAACACTTTGAGCCTTTTGCTTTGCTACTTAGCTCTCGACTTGTTGAATTCACCGTTGCCTTTTTGCGTCGAGTTGCTAATCCTAAGTTTTTCACTGCTAGAGTTTCGAATTCGTGCCACTTTGTTCTCAGTCCATTTTCATTACCTACCCAAAGTTGAGAAAAAGGCAAGTGCAAAAGAAAAGCCACACGGATCAGCAAGAAAAAGGCACGTGCAAAGAAAGAAAAGCCGCACTGATTGGAATTGCTAGAAAAAGTTTCTAAGTACAAAAAAAGAAATAGTTTTTGTAACATTTGTTTCAAGCTTCGGAGTTCAACTTGCTGTTTTGAACATTTTGTTAAAACACAACGTTCATGTTGTCCGAACTTTTGTACTACAGTAAATGTAACATCACGTGAAGTAACGGCTTGCATATATATCACGGTTTAGACTAGGACCAGCACAGTACTATCGTGGAATGTTTATTCAACTTGTTGTGACTAATGTGGTACTAGCTTTTTCTTTGTGCATTTCATTTCTAGCAGACACCTACAGCTCCACAAAATCATCTACAACACCACAGGATTGTGCTGGCAGCCACCGTTTGTTGTTGTTCTTGCTGTTTGTCGACGCCTCCTACATCGCGTGGTAAGAACTTGTAAGAGCTTGCTTTCTTTCTAGTGAGGAAGTGATTGTGTCCTACCACCTCTTGGCAACTGATAGGATTAATCTTCTTCCTGGTGTACGTATTTCTTTTCTTTACTAACCATGTCAGCTGATGCGAATGAGACATCTCCACATTCACCACGTACGAGGGTCATCATTCATCATTTCGAACGCCAAGTAAAGCTACACACGGATGCTCTCGACGACGATATTCAAGTCACCAATGAACGCATTGGTCAATTAGAGTCGACGCAAATTTGCACCAACACCAAGCTGACCACATTAGAAAGCACTGTTGGGGCTATTAACACTTCTCTTGCAGCAATCATTGAGCGATTGGAGAGGATGGAACAGGTTGGACGTGAAGAGAGGCAAAGATGTGTTGATGACAGCCACGACTCCGTTGGCAGCGCTGCAAGATATGACGAGGCAGAGTATTCAAGGATACCGAGCTTGATGATGGACCTTTCAGGTATCGACGGCAGCCACGTCGCGACCATCATGGTATGGGTGGTCGAGCCCTACAACGTGAGGTACGTGATAATGATGATTCCCTATGCAGCATTAAATTCTCCATACCACCCTTTGATGGTAAATATGATCCGGATGCATATCTGTCTTGAGAATTATCAGTAGATCAAAAATTTGCATGCCATGATTTCCCTGATGATAAAAAGGTTAGAGCAGCCACTAGTGAATTCACTGACTTTGCTTCTGCTTGTGGCATGAGTATCAAACTAAAAATCCAGCTACCATACCACAAACTTGGAATGCCTTGAAACGAATCATGCGTTGTTGTTTTGTTCCTTACTATCATGCTCGTGATCTACTGCATAAATTACAACAACTTAGGCAATACAACAAATCTGTTGAGAAATACTATCAAGAACTCCAAATAGGCATGATGCGATGTGGCCTAGTTGAAAACGAAGAGGCTGCAATTGATAGGATCTTGGTTCCCGATCTGTTGATGAGAATAGGAGGGTTCGATTTGTGGAGGAGAAGACGTTGGCTATCCGACTACACTGTCCCTAAGACGATGCGCCTTAGCGATCGGTACAACGACTCTGAAGTTGTATTGATCTTGCTAGCGCACAATCAACCTGACCACGAGGGCCTTTGTTCCTGCAAGCAATCGAAGAACACGCAAGAACAAGAAGAACAAGCACTTATCAGTTGAATCAATCTGAAGTGGGATTCTAGATACAAGTAGACGGGCGATCTAGTCGACATGCGCGTGTACAAGGAAGCAGCAGAAGCTAACTTACGAATAAACAAAACCCACCAGCTAATGAGGGCGGCGGCTACTATTTATTACTTCCCTAGGGTCGTTAGAAACCCTAATCACGAGTCCCTAATGGACTCCAAACGATACATGGGCCATGGGCCCAATTTTGGTGATGCAGCACCATGGACAGAAAAGGTCTTGGTATTAAAATAACGATTGCGGCCGACTCCGAATTGATATGGACATGAGGCCAGATCCGTTTGAAAGTAGACTTGATAGTCTTTCCAGGAAGTACTTGAACGCCTAGATCGGAGTCCGTATGAAGTAGTGGTGGCCATCACAAATTGGTGTTGTTCTGCTGTCCAAATCTTGTCCGCGCGAATTCCGTTCCCATTGGCTCCTCTCCATTGTTCCTAAGCAAAACAAGAAAGCACGAAGTTCCACGGTCTAGATAAGATGGGGATAAGTCCAAGAACGAGTTCACCTCATAGTTCAGTTGACGTGCACGAGCACGAGTGATCGGACCAGAAACCGGTAGCTGAGTTAGTGTGGATGTATCGAGGGTGTTGATGTCCTCATCATCCTCCCCTTCTTGCATTTGAGTCATTCGCGACTCAAACTCATCTTCTCCCAAATATGGCTTCAAATCTGCAATGTTAAATGTGGGGCTAACCCCAAAATCCGTAGGCAACTCGAGTTTATATGCATTATCATTAATCCTTTATAACACTTTGAATGGACCATCAGCTCGAGGTAACAATTTAGACTTTCTCAAATCAGGAAACATATCCTTCCGCAAATGTAATCAAACTAAATCACCGGGTTCAAAAGGTTTCTTTCCCCAACTATCAGCAAGTTTATACTTGGCATTCATGCACTCTATATTCTTCTTAGTGGTTTCATGCAATTTTAAGATCAATTCAGCACGATGTTTAGCATCAAAATTCACTAGTTCCATTGAAGTAAGAGGTAATAAATCAATAGGAGCACGGGGTACAAATCCATAAACAATATCAAAAGGGCATTTCTTAGTACTAGAATGTAGAGAACGATTATAAGCAAACTCAACATGAGGCAAACACTATTCCCACATTTCTATATTCTTTTTCGAAACAGCCCTAAGCATGGTAGATAAACTTCTATTCACAACCTCAGTTTGACCATCAGTTTGGGGATGACAAGTAGTTGAAAATAAAAGCTTAGTCCCCAATTTTGCCCATAACGTTCTCCAAAATGGCTAAGAAACTTAGCATCACGATCTGAAACTATTGTGTTTGGCACACCATGCAACCTAACAATATCTCGGAAAAACAAATCAGCAACATGTGTAGCATCATCACTTTTACAACAAGGTATGAAGTGTGCCATTTTAGAAAATCTATCCACGACAACAAAGATGCTATCTCTCCCCTTATTTGTTCTAGGCAGTCCTAAAATAAAGTCCATAGAAATATCCTCCCAAGGCATGCTAGGAAGAGGAAGAGGCATGTACAAACCATGTGGATTAAGTCGTGACTTAGCTTTTTGACATGTCGTGCAGCGAGCAACGAAGCGCTCCACGTCTCGCCTCATCCTTGGCCAAAATAAATTACTAGCAAGTATGTCCTCCATCTTTTTCACTCCAAAGTGCCCCATCAGCTCGCCACCATGCACTTCCTGTAACAACAACAAACGAACGGAGCTAGCTGGAATGCATAACTTGTTAGCTCTAAACACATAGCCATCGTTGAGGACAAATTTATTCAATGTTTTTCCATCTTTACATTTCAGCAATACATCTTTGAAATCATCATCATGTTCATATTGATCTTTAATTGTTTCTAATCCAAAAATTTTAAAGTCAAGTTGAGATAGAAGAGTATAACATCCAGATAAAGCATCAGCAATAACATTATCCTTTCCCTTTTTGTGTTTAATGACATAAGGAAAAGACTCAATAAATTCCATCCACTTAGCATGCCTACGGTTCAGTTTCCCTTGACTCCTAATATGCTTTAGTGATTCATGATCAGAATGGATAACAAATTCTTTGGGCCACAAATAATGCTGCCATGTTTCTAAAGTTCGTACAAGAGCATATAATTCCTTATCATAGGTAGAATAATTCAGAACAGACCCACTCATTTTCTCACTAAAATATGCAACAGGTTTTCCTTCTTGTAACAAAACACCACCCAATCCAATCCCAGTAGCATCACATTGAAGCTCAAAAGTCTTAGAAAAATCAGGAAGTTGGAGAAGAGGTGCATGCGTCAACTTATCTTTCAGTATGGTAAAGGCATTATCTTGTGTGGTGCCCCAAGAAAAAGGCACCCCATTCTTCGTAAGGTCATTCAATGGAGCAGAAATGGTGCCGAAATCCTTCACAAAGCAACGATAGAACCCAACCAGCCCTAGAAAGCTCCACACCTGTGTGATGGTCTTTGGTACAGGCCACTCCTGAATAGCCTCTACCTTGGCTTGATCAACTTCAATTCCCTATAGAGTAACAACATAGCCAAGGAAAGAGATTCGATCCGTGCAAAAGGTGCACTTCTCAAGATTACCAAATAATCGTGCCTCACATAAAGCATTAAAAACAACACGTAAGTGATCAAGATGTTCATCCATGGATTTGCTATAAATCAAATATCATCCAAATACACAACAACAAATTTTCCAATGAATGCACGCAAAACCACGTTCATTAATCTCATGAAAGTGCTAGGTGCATTAGTTAACCCAAAAGGCATGACTAACCACTCATATAAACCGAACTTAGTTTTGAAAGCAGTTTTCCATTCATCTCCTAGTTTCATGCGAATTTGGTGATAACCACTACACAAATCAACCTTTGAGAACACAACAGCACCACTCAATTCATCAAGCATATCATCTAAGCGTGGAATAGGATGACGATATCAAATGGTGATATTGTTGATTGTTCTACAATCCACACACGTACGCCATGATCCATCCTTTTTAGGTACTAGAATAACTGGAACAGCACAAGGACTAAGAGACTCACTTACATAACCTTTGTCGAGTAGTTCTTGTACTTGGTACTGAATCTCCTTTGTTTCTTCCAGATTTGTCCTGTATGGTGCACGGTTGGGCAATGAAGCACCGGGAATTAGGTCAATCTGGTACTCAATCCCTCGAAGTGGTGGTAGTCCTGGTGGTATTTCACTTAGAAACACATCAGAATATTCCTACAAAATGTTAGCAACAGCAGGAGGCAAAGAATGTTACATATCGTAAAGGGAAATCAAAGCACTTTGCATACCAAAGCATAGGAAACAGAGGTGGAAGCAATCAGTTCATTAATATTAGATTTCGTTGCAAACAAGCATTTTCCCTTCAGAGATATCTCATTTTTCTTATCAAACACAGATTTGGCATTGTTATTGTTCTCAATGTTAGCATGGTCCTGAGATTTAGTTTTCCTGGCTCTAGCAACATCATCTTGCACAATAGCTTCAGAAGACATAGGATGCAACACAATTTTTTTATCGTGGTAAAGAAAAGAATACTGATTTGATCTACCATGATGCATAGAATCTAATCTCTATCAAATTGCCAAGGTCTTCCTAGCAGAACATTACAAGCTTGCGTAGGCACAACATCACATTCAACGACATCCTTATATGATCCAATAGTAAAATTGGTTCGCACAAGTCTAGTTACCTTTGCCTTACCGTTGTTGTTTAACCATTGAATGTAATAGGGATGTGGGTGCGGTTTGGTGCTTAGTGCCAGCTGGTCACCATGTCGTTGCTGGCCAAGTTGTTGCATCTACCTCCATCCATGATCATGCGGCAAGATCGCTCTTTGACAACACACTTTGTTTAGAATAATGTGTGCCTTTGATTTTGTTCCGCTTTCTCCATTTGTGCACTAAGCACACGCTGCACAATGAGACTATGCTCTTCTTGATGTTCATCACTACCTGCATAGTCAGCTGCAAGCAAAACACATGTATTGTTATCAAAATCGCTAGCAGATGAGTACTCACCGTCATCTTTAACAATTAGAACACGTTTGCTTGGAAGTCACGCTGCACATGGCCAAAACCCTTGCACTTGTGACATTGAACGTCTCTATATCGTCTAGTAGATGCTACGGAAGAAGCACTCTCTGTGGGCTTTTGGGTGGTCTTTACTGCTGAGCTAGTGGAAGAAGCACGTGGCTTGTTGCCGGAGGATGAAGGTGCTGCCCGACTTGGTGAGGAAGATGGCGGGGAAGCACACCCAGTCGAAGAAGTAGTCGTTCCTGGTTGCCATGAGCTAGTCTTTCCTGCAGAAATATTAGTTCTAGAGCTAGCTCGTCGTCCCTGCACTTCCCTTTCAGCTTTACAAGCAAGATGAAACAAATGGGTAACATTATTATAATCTTTATAAGCAAGTATGTCCTGAATTTCACGGTTTAAACCACCCAAAAATCTAGCCATAGCTGGTTCCTCATCCTCGTTTAAATTACAACGCAACATACCCATTTGTAATTCCTGAAAATACTCTTCTACACTTTTAGCTCCCTGTCTCAATTGTTGTAACTTATTTAACAGATCACGTGCATAGGAAGAAGGAACAAATCTAGCCCGCATGAGCCGTTTCAAAGCATCTCAAGTTTGTGGTATGTTATTAGGATTTTTCTTGCCATGTTCTATCCACCAAACAGAAGCAAAATCAGTAAACTCACTAGTGGCTACTCTAACTCTTGCGTTTTTAGGAAACTCATGATATGCAAATTTTTTATCAACAGAAATCTCCCAAGTAATATATGCATCAGGTTCATATTTACCATCAAAATGAGATACCTTAAATTTGATCTTGTTAAAAGTATCATCATGATTGCGTACCTCACGCCGACGATGTCCGCCCATACCTTGACAATTGCGTTGTAGCCGGTGTCGTGGCCTAGCTTCCTCATCTTCCCCAATCTCCGTATCTGCAGAATAGTCATCTTCATTGTCACGTACAATACTAGGAGCATTGCTCACCTGTCCATCCGTGGTGCGTCCACGATCCCTCTCCTCAAGGCGCTGCAGGATGACTCCAATAGAGGTGTTTAATGTTTGAATGGAAATCTCCAACGTCCTGATTTTGGTGTTGGTGTCGATCTGCATATTTTCCAATTGACCAAGGCGGTCACTGGTAACACGAAAATCCTCATCAAGCGCTTCTGTGTGTAGCCGCACTTGGCGTTCGAAGTGTTGTATAATTCCTCGTGTGCGAGGTGAATGCACGTCTTCATTTGTATTTGCTCCTCCTGCCATGATTAGTAGAAAAAAAGAACAATCCAATATGAAAGGGTAACATTATCCCTAGCTACAAAGGTGCTGGTGGAGATAACTCGCTCACTCTCAACCTGTTCAATCAAGCTCTTACCTGTTCTTACCAAGCTCAGCAAGAAGGTGATGGCAACCAGCAAGTAATGAAGAACTTCAAGAGCAAGTGTCAATCTATGGCTTTAGGTGGCCGAACTAGCACAAGGAGCAAACTTTCACCACGTTAATCACAACAAGCTGAATAATTGTTCTACGACAGTACTGTGCTGATCTTAGTCTAGACCGTACTAGAGACGCGAGCCGAGACACCAATGTCGTCACCAAAAACACCCTAAACAACAATCTGATTTTTTTTCTTTTTTTCATTTTTTCTTTTTTTTTTGGGGTGGTCACCCAAACTCTCTCTGATGGAATCAGGAGACCCTAGAACAAAATTTGCACATGCGGCTTTTGATCTTACACTTCCCTTTTTTTCTTCTCTAATTGCTTGTGGCTTTTGTGCGGCTTTTGATTTTGCACTTGCCTTTTTCTTGTTGTCAAACTCAAATTACTAATCTGACTCAAACTCGAAGTAGCAATCTGATTCGAACTCGAACTAGTAATCTGACTCAAACTCAAACTAGCAGTCCGACTCAAACTCAAAGTAGCAATCTGATTTGAACTCGTAATCCGACTCAAACTCGAACTAGCAATCCGACTCAAACTCGAAGTAGCAATCTGATTCAAACTCAAACTAGTAATCTGACTCAAACTCGAACTATGAATCTGACTTGAATTAGGTGACCGAATGTGACACGAACTCGAAACTCTAGTGGTGCAAAACTAAAGACCAGCAACTTGACTCATCGAAGCAACCATGAACTCAACAAGTCTTGACTAAGTAGAGAAAGTAAAAGGCACAATGGTCTAGGAATACTAGAAAAAACAGATCTGGTATTTTTTTGGGGCTTTTTCTGGTCTATAGTATGATAACAGCGGAAAGAAAAGTAATGGTAGCACTCTCATCGATTAACCTTGCTCTGATTACCACTTGATAGGATATTGGTTCTCGATCTTTTGATGAGAATAGGAGGGTTCAATTTGTGGAGGAGAAGACATTGGCGATCCGACTACACCATCCCCAAGACGATGCACCTTAGCGATCGGTACACCGACTCCGAAGTTGTATTGATCTTGCTGGTGCACAATCAACCTGACCACGAGGGCCTTTGTTCCTGCAATCAATCGAAGAACACGCAAGAACAAGAAGAACAAGCACTTATCAGTTGCATCAATCTGAAGTGGGGTTCTGGATACAAGTAGACGCACGATCTAGTCGATACGCGCGTGTACAAGGAAGCAGCAAAAGCTAACTTATGAATAAACAAAACCCACCAGCTAATGAGGGCGGCGGCTACTATTTAGTACCTCCCTAGGGTCATGAGAAACCCTAATCACGAGTCCCCAATGGACTCCAAACGATACATGGGCCATGGGACCAGTTTTGGTGATGCAGCATCATGGACAGAAAAGGTCTTGGTATTAAAATAATATTTGCGGCCGACTCTGAATAGATATGGACATGAAGCCAGATCCTTTTGAAAGTAGACTTGATAATCTTTCCAGGAAGTACTTGAACGCCAAGATCGGAGTCCGTATGATGTAGTGGTGGCCGTCACAAGTTGGTGCTGTTCTGCTGTCCAAATCCCGTCCGCGCGAATTCCCTTCCCATTGGCTCCTCTCCATTGTTCCTAAGCAAAAAAGAAAGCACGTAGTTCCACGGTCTAGATAAGATGGAGATAAGGCCAAGAACAAGTTCACCTCATAGTTTAGTTGACTTGCACGAGCGCGAGTGATCGGACCAGAAACTGGTAGCTGAGTTGGTGTGGATGTATCGAGGGTGTTGATGTCTTCATCAGTGTGTCACACTACCCCATACGTCATTTATCCATCCTACCGTATCCCTCAATAGAACACCCTCTTGTATCCTCGACCATGTCTCTCTTCTACCTTGCCTTCCTTTGGGATAAATAAATATGGTACCCTAGGGAATACTTTTAGGTGAAATGCTACAACTGTACTTTCCATACGCTTGTTGAGTTTATCTTGCTTTGGCTTAGCTTAGCCTAGTGCCTCTGCGGAACTAGCCTTGCTGCTAGGATGACCTGTAAATGTTAAGATATTCCAATAATGTCATACTTTCAGACACTTGCTAAGTACAACATGTGCTCACTCATGCTATTCCCACATTAATTCAATAACAAGTGATAATTTAGAGTATCTAAAGGATTTTGAGGAGTACTAGGCATGCGTGTTACCATCAAATGCTCTTGGAGCTAAAGTCTACTAGTTGCCTAGTTTTTCCACTGCAATATTACTAGAGTTGTCATTTGATACTATTTGGATATTGTAATAAGGTGCTATTTATTATATGAAACATGGTTATAATCTGGATATAATTGAGATGCACTTGTGTATGTGCAATGAACATCCTGGGCACACATTTGTGCCACACTTGGTTCATTCTCGAAATCGGGTGTCACATGACACTTCTTGCAACATCCCCTATCCTTCAAGAATATTTCCATATGTATCTCGGAAGGAGTTTTGTGTTGGTGCCACTGGCACATTGCCTAAAATGGTGAGAGCACAAGTACCAGAAATGATATTTGGTCTAACATAGGGATTATGAAGGACTAGCATTGTTGCTCCTCTAATATGACATAGAAAAGGGTGAGGTCATCCAAAGGATATCAGGTGAGTTATCAGCCTCTGTTGTCCATTCCGATCTAGAAATAGAGGTCAACTTCTTGACTGTATCTTTGAGGTATACTCCATCAGGCGAGTCAGGTGGAGTTGGAGGTAACGACGACTTCCTTTGTTAACAGTAATTCGAGATATTTGCATAATCTTCAAAAATTTCTTCCTCGAAGTAAAACAAGAATTCGAAGGTTGAATTTGTTCATCCTTTAATGGTTTAGGTTCAAGAGAGGATTCTATAGACAAGGTAGGTGATGGGCATGGTTCTAGCTCTTCCTTGGCTATAGGAGTGTCCTCGATACTTGATGTGGCTTCCTCTTGGGGAAGTTCATTAAGACCCGTAATGAAGGTGGCTTCCTCTTCCTTGGCTATAGGTGTGCCTTTCCATGCACATATCTAGGGCTTCCTATTTCCGACAAAAAGTTGAGGAAATCAGATCTTTTACCATGGATTGAGAAGATTGGCAATAAGCTGCCTGGTTGGAAAGCCCCACTCATGAATTTGGTAGGCAGGGTTGCTTGGGTGCGGTTTGTGTTGTCTGCAATTCCTATCTATGTGCTCATATCGATTAAACTACCCAAATGGTTCATCAGAGCAATTGATAAAATACATTACGCTTTCTTATGAAAGGGGTGTAAGGAAGTTACAGGTGCATCCTGCTTTGAGAAAGTTCAACGCCCTATAAACTTTGTTGGCATGGGAATATTAAATTTAGAATACATGAGTTGGCCGTTACAAATGAGGTGGCTTTGGTAGACCATGGAAGGGATTCCATTAAATTTTCAGACACAACGTATTACTAATCTAGCTCTAGTGGTTATAGCAGCGATTCCATTAAATTTTCGGAAACAACGTAAGGTGAGAGATGCTCTAAGTCATCAACATTGGATCACTGATATTCAGGGAGGGTTATCAATGATTGGACTCTATGAATTCTTTCAATTAGTGGATGTATTACAAGATTATTCTCTATCTGAAGAAGAGGATCGTCATGTCTGGAGATTTGAGCCTTCTAGGGAGTTCTCATCTAAATATGCATACTATGCTTTCTACAATGGCCCGATCACTTTCGAACCATGGCGAAGGTTATGGAAATCTTGGGCACCTGCGAAATGCAAAGTATTTCTTTGGTTACCCATTCGGAATAAATGTTGGACAACAGACAGGCTATCGGCAAGAGGTGTTCCTCATTCTAAGCATTGTGTTTAGTGTGATCAAGAAGAAGAATACATCCAACGCGTCCTCACAAATTGTGTCTTTGCTCGGGAGTTTTGGTTTAGAATCTTGGTGCCCCTAGGATTCAGCTCGTGTGTACCGAATAACCAGGTGCAACCGTTCTCGGAATGGTGGAGAAAAGGTACAAAGTAGATTCCTAAAGACAAGCGAAAGCGATTCAATACAGTGGTTATTCTGGGGGCATGGATGTACTTGTAATTGTTGTGTTTTTGATGGTGCGCATCCTTGTCTAGCTACAATTTTGAGTGATTTAGGCAACGAACCTCATCTGTGGGGTATGGCTGGAGCACGGGCTCTACGAGCTTTAAGCCATACAGAAATTCATGATTAAGGTTAAGGGGGGATGGTTGTATTAGATCAGGTCTCTCTTGTTTCTTTGACTTAGAAACATAAGTATGATGTATTTCAGCCCCTCACAGCTCGGTCCGAAGTGAGGCAGTGCAGTTTGTAAGGGACCATTTTTTCTTCTCTTTAATACAATGATATGCAGCTTCCCTGTGTATTCAAGAAAAAAAGAATTTGATCTAGAAGTTCCTTTCCTTCTTTCGGCATCTTATGGAGGAAAGACCCACCAGTCGTAATGTAGATTCTTTGTTAGGTCCCATGAAAAAAAATGGTGTAATAGCAATGGATAATGGATTAAATAATTTGGGCCGGAATTTCAAAAGAGTGAAAACCTATCCCATGTGGCACCTATTGATTCCTTCTCCATCTGTTGGGAGTGTTGACGTTTCATATGTCACAGATCATCTCTCGAAAGGGATGAGGTTCGCAAGCGCACGGAAAGTGTCGTGTAGCATTTCACCCAAGAGTATTCCCAAGGGTATCATATTTATCTTAAAGGAAGGTAATGGAGTAAAGTAGACACTACTCTTATGATCAAGCTATGGGATACTAATCCATTATCAAGACAGGGGTAAGTTGATAATATATGAGTAGTGTGACACACAACTAAGCAATCTAGTCTAAGGGTAAGGTTGTCCTGGCGAGGGTTAGACTACGAGATGGAGATACTCCAACTATGCTCTAATTACTCATATACATAGCCTAATAGAGTACACATGATTATGCTAATGGTGAATACTAGGGCTTAGTGGTCCAACATATCGGACACGGATTTACCTCTAGCAATACTAGGCGACTCTCGCCAAGAGCCGGTGGCATAGCCGAACGTGGAGGATTACAAAGGACAGATAGGGATGTCACCACCTACTGCCTACCTCTTCAATCCATGGGTCTACGAGACATCCAATGCTACCTAACTATCCTAGCACCATGCTAGCATATTAAGTAAATACCTGTAACACCCCAGCCACTACGGGCCTGGCGGTCGTTACTCCTTGCAGTTCTATAGGATCACATACTAGCCTCACAGACCAACACTAGTCTTTTCTGCGCACTTTGTCCTCACTCCTGCGCACCCGGGAAAACTTCCCGGTCGGTCACCCATCCACAAATTGTTCCGGGCCAAGCACGCTTAACCTCAGAGTTCTTTGCAGGTGAGCTTCCGGAAAAGAAGGTATACCTTGGTGGTATGAGTATTCTATCAATTCTATTAAGCCTTGAGCCAGAATCAAGTAAGAAATTTCAGGATACCTCCTGAGTGGAAATGGGAAGAAATAAGTATGGACTTTATTATGGGGTTGCCAAGAACTCAGTCAGGATACGACTCTATATGGGTCATAGTGGACCGTTTGACCAAGGTGGCTCACTTTATTAGGATACGACTTCTATCAATTCTATTAAGCATAAGCATTACTTGATGCCAATAACACCCTTTTCCTTCCTTCACATTGTACAATCCTTAGTTTACTTTCAATAGTATTGATCCAATCATCTGCATCCATAGGTTCCGTGGCGTTGGAGAAGCGTGGGGGTTGAGTGTTCATGAAGTCTCTTAAGCAAAATCTTGGAGGTGGGGGTGGTGGTGCTTGATGAGCCTGTTGCATGTTGTTCACAATTTGTGTCAAGTTTTGCATCATTTGAAGTTGCATAGCCATCATATGCTGCATTTGGTTTGCAGCTGGTGTCTCACGAGCACCTCTTCCATTCCATTGAGGTAGTGGGACTTCATTATCCTGATTGGGTGGCACACCACGTCCACGTCCTCTTCCTCTTCCTGCCATCTGAGATTGGGGTGTTGCTTTAGAATAAAAAGATAAGAGAGAAACTATTCTATACGTATTTCCCACTATATGCATCAATAAGGAGATAGAGAAATAAAGATAACTTTCATTAAGCAAACACAAACATGGATAATCAAGTTCTCAAAGAAAAATCATACAACTCAAGATTACATAGATCGTCACTACATCGCTCTTATTTCAAATGGTGGGTAAATGTCTAAATCTTGAGTTGTAGAGATGGGTCGAAGTCTACTCCCGCTCCTCGAGATCCTCCTCCTCGTCCGGGTCTTCATCATCATCTCTGTCATATCCCAAGTTGCTTCCATGAGGCTCGTTGCCAGGCGGAGGAGAGTTGGCAGGCTGCTGCGGCACAGAAGGCTCCCCTGAATCTGGCTCCTCGTCTGAAGATTGGTCCAGTGAGTTAGTGTCGCCACGTCCGACACGGCGGTCAGGAGAGTCCGGAATCCAGGTGGAGGTGTCAGATGCATACCCATCGGGGTCCTTGTCGGTGATCCAACGGTACCTCCTCACTTGCCTTTCATAATGTGCTGTAAGGTCACGAACATCCTGTATTTCTTGCTGAGCCTTGTGGAGGCGAATGCTGAGGCGCTCCACATCATCAACTGTCTGGTGAGTCTGTGGAAGGTTCAAGGGCCCCTCCACGAATCTGGTGACGAAGTTGCTAGCGCCGCTTGGACGCTGGGGAGTGTAGGCGTGCACCGAGTTCCGCAGCTGGTAGTGGTAAGTGTGGCTCCAATAGGTGATGGCCTCCCAGCTCACATCCTGCTCAACATGACGTCGGTAGCTCCTTGCAGCAGGGGTACGGTGCACCTTGAGTAGTTCATCTCCATAGTAGACAAATAGCTTGCATGACCACTCGATCCGGTAGGGACGCTGCATCCCGACGGAGTGGTAGGTGAGTGTCAGTCTCTCATGTCTGTAGCCGACGTCGAGCAGTATGGCTTGAAGTCGACATTGGAGTCGTCCTGCAGCTCTCCCATCAGTACGAATCACCACCGCATATCGAGGATCATTGAGTGGGGTACGGCGGGCAGCAATCCTTCGGGTGGGAACATAGCCTCCAGTTGACATGCGAGCGGTTCTCCTGACGTTGGCCATCTAAGATTTTGAAACAGGAGAGTGTCAGTAATAAAACAAATTAAAGAGTAAGTGAAATAAGTGCAAGGTAAAGAATACAAAGAAATTTTACAATTAATAATATTTGTAAATAGTAAAGTCCTTAAATCGTCCTTTTCTATCTAGGCTTGCGTCCTATGGGCAACACGGCTCTGATACCACTTTGTCACACCTGGTAATAAGAAGACAACCAGATGCTTTCCACATGTATGCCGGGTGGACTAAGGTAAACCTCCCTGATGCCCGTGGTAGCTAACCACAATACACACTTCCGTAGGTGTGTTGCCAGGAGATCACTACGAGGTGTTTCTGATGGTTCTCCCGACTTGCAATGGGTACTCTAAGGTTTCACCGCTCCGGCACCTGGAGTCTATTTTTCCTCCGCCAGGAGAAGCCCCCTCTTGAGCCATGCGGATCCCAAGACAAAACCCATTCCCCGCCCGTTCAATTACCTGTGCTACATCGGGAGAGACCAAATTACTAAACCAAGTTGTCCCATATACAATTCTGTGGTGATACTAAAAGGCTTAGCAACTTCTTCCATAAACCGGTCCTTAGAATCCAATAGGTGTCAAGCCCCAAACCAAGGTCTTGTGCATGCATGCACCAATCCATACAAAACTCTAGGAGTATTGTGGAAATTAAGCATGGCTAAGCATGGCTAAGCATGGCTAAGCATATTCTAAATAATTATAGAGCACCCAAACCATGTTGACAAGGAATATTGTGGAAATTCTAGGAGAACATAACATAGGATTCATATTTTAATTTAGCATGCAACTAACTAAAACTTAGCAAAAAGGGTGCAAGATGGTCAAGGAACTTGCGTCCAAACTGTGCCTCGGGGTCGTCGGGAAGCTGCTGCTCTTGTAGGTTAAGGGTGGTTTCTGACCCCGACTCTAAATTACGACGATGCACAAAAAATAACATACAATAAGAACACAATAAAATGCAAACATTACAAATAAACATAAATTCCTACGCAAAATGTGATTTTTAAGTTGATTTCAATTATAGGCATAAACCAATTGATGAGTATTTAGAGTTTTAAATAAAATATATCAAGCAAAGCATATTTTTGACAATTTTTATACCATTTTTACATGAAACCTATTATAATTTTCTAGAAATTTTTATCCTTCAAAATAAGCTTAAAACAGTTCTATATCATAATTTATACATTTTATAGTTTTTACAATATTTTTATTAATTATTTCTATGTGCAAATCGACTTTCATGAATTAGATGTGCTTAGAAAGTATTTTATGACTAATTCAGCAAATTTAAATGGATTAATAAAAGTAATATAGAAATGTAAATACTTTAAACATATATAAATATGTTTTTATAATTATTCGTTACAATTTTAAGGGCTTTTATTTAATTTACAGAACTAACAGGGGTTTTTCTGTAAAAACAGAACTGAACCAGTGGCTAAAAATAATTTTTAGTAAGTCTAGGGATTATTCTACAATTTTCCAGAATTTATTTTCTATTTTATAATATTCCAGGGGCTTTAAATTACTTTTTATCAAATTTACCAGTATTTTTCTAATTTCCAGAAAGTCCAGGGGCTAGTTTGACAATTCTAGGGGTTAGATTTGAATTCTCGGGGAACCCAGGGGGTAGCCCGCAAGTTTCCAGGGGCCTGAGTGAAATTCCGGCGGCGGGAAAACTAATTTGAACGTGGGCCGTTGATTTTAATATGGATGGCTCAGATTTTATTAATCGAAGCGGTATGCTCGGTTTTAATCTCGGTCGCCCGTTCAAAATGAACGGCCGAGAGGGGGCCACGTCACCCTGAGAGGCGGGAGCGACGGCACAGGGGCTGCGCGCGGCGGCGGCGACCTCGCCGGAGTTGAACGAAAATACGCTACAGACGCTTTGGGGCACATCTGACTAGCGCAAAACGATGAGGAGGGCACGGGTGTCTCACCAGAGGTTGTTGCACGGCCGGAAATTGGACGGAGGGTGGTCGGCGACGATGGACGGCGGAGGAGCTCGTCGGCAACGATGGAATCGGTGACGCAGCGACGTTCCACCCCAACGGTGATGTCCGGCAGACTCCTAACAACACGGGAAAGGTGTTAGGCAAACTCCCGAGGAGTAGAAGTGGGTGGAAAGTCGGGAACAGTGGCGCCATTACCGAGCTTGTCAAAGCTAGGGTTTCGATCGCTGGGGTGAGGAAATTGAGGGGAATGGTCGGGCTTTTATAGGGGTTCGGAGTAGAAACTGCAGGCGGCCATGATGGGCACGATGCGCCCCTTGATTGAGATGAAAACGGTCGACATTGAAAGGGGGGTGAGTGGGGCGGCGCGGTGTTATCACGTGTGGGCTTTACGGCGCGGGCGCGAGGTAGACGAAGAGGGGGTGGGGCCGGCTTGCAGCGAGAGAAGAGAGAGGGTGCAGGCGCAGGGAGAGGCTGGCGCGCGGGGCCCGGCTGACAGAGAGAGAGAGAGAGGGGAGAGGAGGCGCGGGCCGGCGCGAGAGGGTGGAGAGAGTTGGGCCGGGGGAAAATTCGGCCCAGGGACAGGTTTTGCATTTTCTTTTCTTTTTCTTTTTTCTTTTCTGTTTTCTTTTTCTTTCCTTTTATGTTTTGAATTTGTAACCCAAATTTCTAGCGAATTTGAATTTTCAAAAAAAATTCACACAAACATTCAAATATGATGCATCTTGTCTTATATGAATTTTATTTCCAAGAAAAATGTTTTTATCTCATGAATAATTAATTTTACAACAATTTTTTTCTTTAAAATAATGGGTGTTACAATACCTTAAGAGTCGCGACACAAGCCATCCTAAGGTAATGAACTAAATCATCATTGAACCAATGTTCGGACCAAGCACTAACATATTCATATTAACATTATCACACTATTACCTAATTAGACTATAGTGGTGGTGTATGATGTTTATGATAAGATGATATGGAATTGTGTATAGATCATAACAACATCTACACCTAGCACATACAGGGACTCGACAAACCAAACAAGGAACACTTTGGCCAAGTATATAAGTAAATAATGACTAATAATGATATTATTATAAAGCACAAAGTTACAAATAGAAGAGAAGATAAATGAGCCATACCTTTCTCAATTTGGACTTGGGACTAGAGGCTCCTCTCTACATCCTAACCTCCACTAAGAAACTAGGAGAACTAGTGTATACAATAGAGTGATGCTCAAGTGGTGTATGTTGAAGTGAGGGCTGAGGGGTCCTATTTATAGCTTGGGGAAGGGTCGATTCGTGCCATCAAAAGTGTGCGAATAAGTCACCACTTACTTCTTCATGCCAGGAGGAGCCAACACGTGGAAGCTAACCGAGTTTGGAGGAAAGACGAGGTCCGCTGACTAGGGGGGTCAGCCGATCTGGTAAGTCCTCTAAATGGTTTGTGCTTTCTCTGGGTGACTTCCAGTTGGGTCCCATCTCTTGATATGGGTGCTACACCGTTGGATGGCCTCGAATACTTCTGGTTGTGGGCCATTTGATCCATGTGGTGCCACATGTTGTCACTTGATTGGTTGGGATGATATTTTATAGGATCCGTCCCCTTGTTTCACTTCAATTCTATATAAAATACCTGCATGCACCAATTTTTCCAAGTACAAGTGGAAATAAGTTTAATAGAAAGGTGATGTGTGCAAGAAATGTTATTTCCTTCACATAATTGAGTTATATTGACAGGTGAATTTGGTATATAACATCCGTCAACAAACTCCCCCAAGCTTATCCTTTGCTCGTCCCGAGCAAAGTCAAGACTTTAGGTTGATGATCAGAAGTTCCTACTATGTTCTATTTTTCAAAAGTACCATGTGCACAATAAAATATTCTACTAGTATTGCAAAAATTGGCATAGTACTTCGCCCATATTAAGTCATTATGGGGCTTATGTCATCTCCTATTCATGGGTGGTTGAAAGATAGAACAGCAAATGGAGCACACATACCTTAGAAATCAAGTTCCACTCAAATTCCGGAGAGTTCAATTCAGATTTTAAGTATCTCAATTTGATTCTCTCAGTCTCTCCTTTGTATGTAGTGGAAATATATCATCACGAAGGCATTTTGCCTAAATTCATCCTACCTCTACATAAGGCTTGTATGTGGAGCTTGGTAGGGAATATAGTAGGCATATTTCTAACACATAATATTGTTAAGTCAAAAGAGTAAGCCTTAGGAGAAATCAATTCAAAACAATTTGATTCAAGACCTGTGCATGTGTGATGGAATGGCGTGGATGTGGATATTTTTTAGATGACTCCTTTTTGAGTGGACTTTCTTATTTTTGCAGGGATAAAACATGGCTACTTTTTTTGTAGCCATGTTTTCTACTCCCTTTTTATGCAATGAATTTGGGAGAGAGCACTTAAGCATTAAGGATATGGAGTTTCTCTTTTTATTATGGAATGGTGGTATGATGAAAATTTTGCTTACTTCTAGTGTAGAAGTATAGCGTGTGCAAGTGAACTCTTGAATTCAAAAAGTAATGAATGAAATCTCACATAGGTCTATACTAGTTTGACAAAGCTCAATGTGAAGGCAAATAGCATATGCATAAGGTCTATCAATATAATGTATCATATGGCTTTGGTGGGTATTTCCAATCAAATGAGGATAACTTAAATCTTTTTAGAATTTCTCCGAAAATCTAAGTTTCACTATCAAACTAGGAATAGCAGCCCTATCACTATATCATATCTCACAACAACTTAGAATTGGATTAAGCTTTTGCTACCCACAATTTCTAAATCAAGGTAAAAGTAATTCTAGCCAATGAAAGCAATATTTTGGAGAGTAGTAAGTTGTAAACTAGGGACTTAGGAAAATTAAAACAGAGCAACTATTCATCATTTCATCTATGTGAATTCCAAATCATTCTTACCGCACATCTTTTATTTTATTTTGAAAGCAAATCAACTTTACTTATTTTTAAGTTTTTTTTATATGCAAGGTGGATGATGGGTGAATGGAAAATAAATATGCAAGGGTGTCATACAAGTTACCTCAAGTGGGGGTCCTCCCCCAAGCTTGTTCTTGGTCAAGGTCCGTGCCAGGGGCTAAAACCCTAATGACGGATATAGGCCATGAGATTGGCCTAACCTTGTTGCAGCATGGCTTTGACATTGGAGGGTTGAGTGTTGATGTTGGGTTGCCTTCCATGGATTCCACGAGTGTGGTCGAGGAGAGTGTTGTCGATGTTGCTCATCCACACCTTAAGGTTTCCATAGGTTGATGTACTTGGTTATTCCATGGCTAAGGTAGTGATAACCCTTAGCTACAAAGGAATGGCGTGCACTCAACATGGTTGAGTGTGTTCCGTTATTCTTTGGCTGAGGTGTATCATACCTTCTTGCCATAAAGGAATAACTTGTACCCCTCATGCATTGGGTGTGATCCGTCATTCCTTGGCTAAGGTAATTATACCCTTGGGACACAAAGGAGTGACATGTACCCAACATGTGTTGAGTACGGTCCGTTATTCCTTGACTAGGATACAACATACCTATAACCATAAAGGGATGATGTGCACTTAACAAGGGTTGAGTGTGATCCGTTGTTCCTTGGCTAAGGTATAATATACCTTTTGGCCACATAGGAACAACTTGCATCCAATATACATGGATGTGATCTTGTTATTCCTTGGTTAAGGTGCATCATACCTTTTAGACACAAAGGAATAACCTACACCCAATGATGGTGAAAATTCCCTTGAGGTTGAATGAGTGCTTAGAATAGTTGAGAGCATAATGCTCTCACATATTCGTAGCAGCCCATTGGTGGCTAAAGGAGGATTTCCAAGTCAAATCTCTGGCCTCGTATAGTTATGGTTGACCTTCGGGCTTAATTTTTGATAGTTAGCAACCATCCATTTACTCCTTGGCCAAGAGATTGAAATAGAATCCACTTAGGGTTTCCAACAATCGGATCTATGAATGCCTACATCGTTATTTTACTCCTGCAAACTTCCTCTCTATGATAGAGAGGGATGGTTAGCTACCAATACTTATACAAATGAATTTTCGGGTTAGGTAACCGAATATTCATTTGTATGCATGGGGAAGAACAAGACCAAAGATGCATTGGGTCCAATTTCTAGTGTATCCATGAACAATGTATGAATCATTGCTAGGAGTCGGGCTTTATGGATAAATCAAGTTGAATTTTTTTGTAAAGCACCTACTCATAGCAATGTAAGTGATATAAATACACTATATGGATCCCTTCATCTTGTAAAATTTCTAACCATCATAGTTTTTTACAAGAGCAAATATTTATCATTTGGGTCATGGCAAATAAGATTCTCAATTTTATCCTCCTGAAAATTTTTTATTTGTTGACTAGGAACTTGAAATTTAGTGATCTATGTATGAATGAGTTTCAAATCAAAATTATGGATATCACTATTCCTAGGTTGCTACATACCAATTCAACCATTAAGTCATTCCATAAGCATTACCTAGGCAGAAAATGTCTAAGTCAATTTTACCAATTCTTATGAAATTCTAGGTACTTGTTTAAATTTATTCCCAAGTAAGGTGACATTCCTTTTTGAAGAATAAAAAAGAGTAATGTCAACACTTACCTTCGTGAGGATGCATAAGAATTGAATGATGATAAGGTGTAAACCTTCCTTACCAATGTAAGCAAAAATTATTCAATCCTAATGCAATTCAAACTACGAAAATTTTAAACTTGTACCTCAATTGAAGAGCAGTCCAAGTTGAAGGTTGTTGTGTGAGAAACTTATGACCATGGATTTGGTGTAGCCTTCAAGTTC
The DNA here is from genome assembly GCA_036927565.1 of Tuctoria greenei. Lineage (NCBI taxonomy): Eukaryota > Viridiplantae > Streptophyta > Magnoliopsida > Poales > Poaceae > Tuctoria > Tuctoria greenei. The sequence goes on along the minus strand of JAYESD010000008.1, from coordinate 136,082,294 downwards.
AACGTCTCCTGCCAAGTAGAGGTTGGAGTTGAGCTTCATCTTGTTTCTCCATTGAGCCACCATCTTGAGCATTCCTCCACCATGAACTCAAAATGAGATCAATGGAGGGATATGTGCTTGATGGGGCCTTCGTCTTTACAAATTTTGTCTTGGCTGCACTAAAATCAAGAACAAACAAAACAACTAGAACACGAGTTACGTTAGCCCAAAAGCATGTTGTACCCCTTTGCCAAATTGTTTTGCCCAACTTGAAAGAACTTGCAAATGCAATGAATATTTAAGGAAAATATTTTTGGTTTGAACTAGGAAGATGAATTCAAGTGGTTACGCCCAAGGTTCATATTCAAATAAATTTATTTCTGAATTCAATATTTTAGTTTTATGATGCTTGGAAATTTTACATTCCAACATGCAAGTGTGAAGATTCAAACATGCTAAATGCAAATGCAATGATTGATGGAAATTCAAATATGCAATGGGGAAAACAAATATGAGATAACTACCAATTAACCTATTGGCAATGACTCACCGAGTTTTTGAAGTCCGATGAGTGGGACTTACCTCCGTCCTATTTAGTGGGATGATTTGTTGTCCAATCCCGGAGTTGAAGATGTGGACAACTTCTCTTAATTGACATGCCAAGTCTCTTTTGGCATGTCATTGGACATGTGGGCCACATGGTGGCCCTAGTCTCTCTGTCATCTTGATGAAGACTTCTTTTAGGGGTGTCACTTCGACCTTTTTTATATTCCTTTGAGTTTACCCATACTTTGATCATGGATCAAAGACTTCCTTGGGCATAATGACATGTGGACTCCAAAATCAAACAAGACACACTTCATCCACAATGTCACTTGCCCTAGGTTGTATGGGCTTGGTCGAAGGGTAGGAATCCCAACATGTGATTGTGGGATATCTTGGATCTTGAATGCTCTTTAAGTTTCTTTTCCTTTGGCACTAGCTTCGTGTAAATGTTGTCTTGATTTCTTGCTTGGCCATGGACAAGATACTTCAAGGTAGGCTAATTGAACTTAAATCCTTTGAAATCCTCATAGCCTCCTTGATTACAAGGGTGATGTTGATTCACCCTGGACATCCTTGTAGGTGAAAGCCATTGGAGTTGTGTTTGAAAGGAAGAATCCTCATGGGTTTTAGGGAAATGATTCCCCAAGTGGCCCATATTTGACATGGATTTTCACAAATCATGTGAATATCCATGGCTTGTATAATTCCAAACACTTCTCCATTGACTTATTATGATACTTCAATGGGAGGTGTAGTTCCATAGATAGCATGTCCACCTTGTTAAGTGGTGTGCATGCCAAGCTAAAGGAACTAGAGCACTCTTCAATCCACACCTTGAGTAGAGACCATATTCTCATCCATGATGAATGAGAATAGGACTCCTTCAGCTCCAGCACAAAGGTGGTCATTGATTGATGGACCAACCCATGACATGAATGTTGGATGAGGACCTAACCATCCAACCTATGGTGCAGGCAAACCCTCTTGGAGCCTCCCCCAAGCTTGGAAATGGATGACTTTGGTTCCTACTGGAAGCTGAAATTCTTCCGCGAAAGGCAACGGTGTTTCCTAGCGGACATTTGTTGAGGTATGCTTTGAATCATCTTGCAGTTGAGGACTTGCGTCCTCATTGGCCATCCCATGAAATGGGGTAGCCAACACTATCCTATTTTCACCATAAAAGAAGAAAACAAACGAGGGTAATCCTATCTAATAATTATTAGTACCTATAGCTTAATCACAACTGATAGCTATCCTTCACTTCTTTTGCCTTCCCCGCCAACGGTGCCAGAAATGCTTTTTGACGTTTCTTACGTCACAAATCATCTCTCATAAGAGATGAGGTCCGCAAGCGCACGGAAACTGTCATGTAGCATTTCACCCAATAGTATTCCCAAGGGTATCGTATTTATCCCAAAGGAAGGTAATGGATTAAAGTAGACACTACTCTTATGATCAAGCTATGGGAAACTAATCAATTATCAAGACAGTGGTAAGTTAATAATATATGGGTAGTTGAAAGCATCTAGGCCCCCACGAGGTACGGTTTCGGTGATTAATGACAACCGTTAATTACTACTAATGAGTTTGTGGATGCGAGGTTTCATGTACAATGAATCAAACGTTGATCAATCACTCATAAATGTCATCTACTGCTCATTGGATGCAAAAGGAGACCCCTCAACGAACTAACCTAAGGGGTTAATCGGAAACAAATGAAGAACTCGTACAACGACGCAACCTTATCAAAATTGGCAACACAAGAAGCTTCATATCCATCAGAAGAGCCATACAAACAAGTGTTCAAGAGGTCACAAGTCCAAAATCCAAAAGATCAGTCCAACTCAACTCGAAGGAAACAAATTGTACACACCGGATCATCCGGTGATCTGAAGAATGACTGCATCGGTCGATTTGGACTCAACAGAAGAAGAAGACCTCAGAATGAAGTACACACCGGATCATCCGATGTGTATCAAGTAAACATCGGATGAATACAACAGTAAGCAAATTTTCTGAAGTGTTCTGAAGGACTGAACACCGGATCATCCGATGTTGAAGGCAGATGCACATCGGTCGATTACAACAGAAGCAAATTATCAGCTCAACCAGACTGGAGATCTATTCATCGGATCCTCCGATGATGAAGGAGGTGAATCATCGGTCTAATAACGGTCATTTCTGACAGAATGACGTCAGCCAATCAAATTAGACCGATGCTCATAAAAGGGGGTCATCGGATCATCCGATGTACGCAGAAAAAGTAATCAGCCCACTTTTCCAACGGCTAATTCGGTTGGGCTGAGTATTTAACCCCCTCCCACCAGTCATTTCGAAGTGGCTGAACAACAAGAGCACCACTACACATTCCCCAAGTGTCCAAGACTTAGAATACTCATTTTCACACTCTTGTAACCCTTTCACACCTCAAGATATAGGCTAGTTCCTCTTAGAGTTAAGCTTGTGTGCGTCCTCTCTGGGTGAGTGGAGACTCTAGAGTAGGGAGAGCCGTGAGAAAGTGCATTCTTGGTGATTGCACTCACCTTGTATCAAGAGGAGAGTGAAGAGATCGCTCCGGAGCTTGCCGAGACCATTGTGGAAGCCCGGAGGATTGAAGTTGTACAAGGCTTGAGCTCCACCTTGCCAAGGATGGCGAACGGAGGAAGTTAGTGGATTCCCTCGTCTCGGTGACTTGGGAGTGGCGATACCCTTAGGTGGGTGCCACAACGTGGACGTAGGTGGATCCTAGTGATCTCACCGAACCACGGGAAAAATCGACGTGTCCCCGTGTCTTCGAGCGTTTGCATTCCTCCTCCCTACTTCTTTACGATTACGCAATTCTCAAATTCCGCACTCAATTCTATTTATTGCACTATTGGCTTGCTTAGAGAATTAGATTTCACTTAAGCTTTAAATTGACTTAAAATTTGAAGTAGCCCAATTCACCCCCCCCCCTCTTGGGCATTCGATCCCTACAATTGGTATCAGAGCAAGGTTGCTCATTGGATCATTCTAGCTTCACCGCTAGAGAGCAAAAATGGCCAAGAATGGGGGTTCGGTTCCTACCTTCGAGGGCAAGAATTTTGCTTATTGGAAAGCACGCATGCGCGCTTACCTTGAGGCAATTTCTCCCGAAGTGTGGGAAGCGACCCATGCGGGGTTTGGCAACCATGAATATATTGGTGATCAACTAAAATGGGATGCTAAGGCTAGGAATGCTATTTATGAGTGCATTAGTCAAGATGTATTTGCTAGAATTGCTAGTAAGGAGAAAGCTTGTGAAATTTGGGCTTGCTTGATTGAGATCCATGAGGGTTCCTCTCGTGTCAAAGAGCTCAAATATCACTTGCTTAAATCCAAGTATGATGATTTTAAAATGCTTCCTCATGAGAATGTTAATCAAATGTTTTCTCGCTTAAATGTACTCATTGAGGAAATTAATGCTCTTGACATTGCTTCTCTTGGCAAGGGACTCATCAACCGCAAGATCCTCATGCTACTTCCCAAGCCCAAGTACAACATCATCAACTCAATGCTCCAAAAGGAGTCACTTGACAACATTGAGGTTTCGGAGCTCATTGGAGAGATACATGCTCATGAGATGAGTGTGCTTGGAATGATGGAGGAGTCATCATCATCAAAGACCATTGCTCTCAAGGTCTCAACCAAGAAGACACATACCAAGAAGAAGAAAGTGGTTGAGCCTAGCTCAAGTGAGGAAGAACAAGCAACAAGTGAAGATGATGATGATGATGAGCTTGCATTGATGATGAGGAAGTTTTCACGTCTCAACTCAAAGATTGCCAAGAAGGGATACTCGTTTGATCCCAAGAAGAAAGCCTTCTTGCCAAGGAAAGATGAAAACAAGACGTGCTACAATTGTGGCAATCAAGGCCACATATCATATGATTGTCCAAGACCGGACAAGAGGAAGGACAAGGGCAAGCATCGCAAGCTAGAAGAGAGTGACGATGATGAAGATGCAAAGCCCAAGCGCACCTTTGGAAAGAAGAAACTTGACAAAGGCAAGAAGACCAAGCTCTTTCCAAAGAAGAGAAGGGGACCTCAAAAGGTCTTCATGTGCGAAGCAAATGAGTGGGTCACCGATGAAGAAACAAGTGATGATAGTGAAGATGAGGAAGAAAACTTGGCAAGCCTCGCTATCGTCAACAAGGATGACTCACCCCTTCCTCCACCGCCTATGTGCCTCATGGCGAAAGGTAACACAAAGGTATGTGATGACTCAAGTGATGATGAACTTTCTCCCGATGAACTAGCATCTATGATTAATGAATATCATGCCATTATCAAAAGGGAAAAGGCTAAGGTTAAGGCACTTGAGCTAACTCGCGCTAAGCTAGAGGGTGCCAACCTCGATTTGCAAGACAAGTATGTCACCATACTTAATGAGCATGAAACGCTCAAGTCACATGTCAAGCAAATCGAGGAGGAGAAGGCTCAAATCAAGCTTGAGTTCCATGAGCTTGACTTAGCTAACTCGGCACTATTGGCTAAGCATAACGAGTTAGTTCAAGAGCATGAGACACTTAGTCTTTCCTATGAAGCAATGGAACTAAAATTGAATAACTTGAAGAAAGAAACTCTTGATGGCAAAACACCCGCTAGTTCACATGCCACTAACAATTTGCATGAGTCTTTGCCATTGAAAGCTAATAGGGAGAAGGAGCTAATGGACGAGATCGAAAGTCTCCGCACTAGTGTGGCTAGACTTTCCAAGGGAGAGGACAAGCACAAGGAGATCCTCTTCCAACAAGCTAAAGGCTTCAACAAGAGGGGACTTGGGACCTTCCCTACGCCCAACAAATGGAAGGTGCCCTCACCGGAGCTTAGGACAAGCTTCATCAAGGAAGTGGGATCCTATTGCCAACATTGTGAGGTCACCGGACATCACACTAGGGAGTGCCCTCTTCCCACTCGTCCTTCTCCAAAATTACCTCCTAACTATTCATCTACTTTCAATGATTGTCACTATCTATTGAGCAAAGTAGGTGGAAAGGTGAAGGCGAAGTTCATTGGCAAAAATATCAAGGGCATGAAGGGGAAGCTCCCCAAGCAACTTTGGGTCCCAAAATCACTTGTATCACACATACAAGGACCTAAGTTGGCTTGGGTTCCTAAACTCAAAAACTAACTTCATGTGTGTAGGTGAACTACAAAGCCGGAGGAAAACATTGGGTACTCGATAGTGGGTGCACTCAACACATGACCGGCAATGATGGTATGTTCACCTCCATAGAAGACCCCGGCAATCATGAACAAGTCACCTTTGGTGATAACTCAAAGGGGAAGGTAATTGGCTTAGGTAAAATTGCAATTTCTAATGACTTGTCCATTTCGAATGTGCTTTACGTTAAGTCTCTTAGCTTTAATTTGCTCTCTATTGCTCAACTTTGTGATCTTGGACTAACGTGCACATTTGACAAAGATGGTGTTGTGGTGTCTAGTGTAGCTAGCAAAGAGCTAATATTCAAGGGCTTTAGGCATGGTCATCTATATTTGGTGGACTTCTCCAACAAGAGCGCAAGCCTAACCACTTGTCTTTTCACCAAGACAAGTTTGGGGTGGCTATGGCATCGGAGGATTGCTCACATAGGAATGAGCAAGCTCAAGAAGTCCTTCAAGCTAGGGATGGTGACCGGCGTAAAGGACGTGACGTTTGAAAAGAACAAGCTATGTAGCGCATGTCAAGCCGGGAAGCAAGTGGCTTCGCACCATCCGATGAAGACAATGGTGTCTACCTCCAAGCCGCTCGAACTACTTCACATGGACCTCTTCGGACCGTCCACCTACCAAAGCCTTGGCGGTAATCTCTATTGTCTCGTTATTGTTGATGATTACTCTCGCTATGCTTGGACTTTGTTTTTAGGTGACAAGGGTGAAACCCCGGAAGTCTTCAAGACCTTTGCAAAACGAGCTCAACGGGAATTCCAACTTCCCATCATCAAGGTCCGAAGTGACAACGGCACCGAGTTCAAGAACTACAATATTGGGGAGTGGTGTGACCGTGAAGGAGTCAAGCATGAATTTTCGGCTACATACACCCCTCAACAAAACGGTGTTGTTGAGAGAAAGAACAAGACACTAATCACCCTCGCGAGAGCCATGCTTGATGATTATGGGACGTCGGAGAAGTTTTGGGCGGAAGCGATCAACACGGCATGCCATGCCGCAAATAGAGTCTACCTTCATCGACTTCTCCAAAAGACTCCCTACGAGCTCCTCATTGGGAGAAAGCCCAACATCTCCTACTTCCGGGTCTTCGGATGCAAGTGCTACATCTACCGCAAGAAAAGACTTGGTAAGTTTGAAAGAAGGTGCGATGTTGGTATTTTCCTTGGTTATGCGTCAAACTCAAAGGCATATCGAGTATTCAACCAAACCTCCGGGTTAGTTGAAGAAAGTTGTGACGTTGAGTTTGATGAGACTAATGGCTCCCAAGAGGAGAGTTTTTGTCATGATGATATAGATGATGAGCCTCTACGAGAAGCTATGAAGAACATGACCATAGGAGACATCAAGCCCGAAGTTGAGGAGAGCCATGATCAAGGGGGAGCTTCAAGTCCGAACATCAACACCTCCATGGCGCCTCAAGTGGATGAAGAAGAAGACAAAGATGATCCATTGCCTATGCAAGACCAACAAGCCACACAACACCAAGAAGAAGATGAAGTCCAAGATGAAGTCCAACCACAAGACGAGCAAGATGCTTCACCACCACCAAGTGACTCACAACCGTTGATGAGACATGGGCGCATCTCCAAGGCACATCCAATGGATCAAATCATTGGAAGTCCTTCACGGGGAGTAAGTACTCGTTCACGTCATGTTGCATCTTTTTGTGAGCACTACTCTTTTGTGTCGTGTGTAGAACCCAAAAGCATTGAGGAAGCTCTCCAAGACTCCAATTGGGTGATGGCTATGCAAGAGGAACTCAACAACTTCACCCGCAATGAAGTTTGGGTGTTGGAGGAGCGACCCAAGGACAAGAATGTGATTGGAACGAAGTGGGTCTACCGCAACAAGCAAGATGAGAATGGCGTGGTGGTCCGCAACAAAGCTAGGCTTGTGGCGAAGGGATTTGCTCAAGTTGAAGGTTTGGATTTTGGGGAGACATTCGCCCCGGTAGCACGGTTAGAAGCTATCCGCATACTCCTTGCTTTTGCTTCTCATCATAATATCATGCTTTATCAAATGGATGTTAAGAGTGCATTTCTCAATGGTTATATTAATGAACTTGTGTTTGTTGAGCAACCTCCCGGGTTTGAGGACCCAAGAAACCCTAACCATGTCTATAGGCTAAACAAAGCACTCTATGGACTCAAGCAAGCTCCAAGGGCATGGTACGAGCGCTTAAGGGACTTCCTCGTCATGCAAGGTTTCAAGATTGGGAGGGTGGACACTACACTCTTCACCAAGGACATCGACGGAGACTTATTTCTTTGTCAAATTTATGTCGATGATATCATTTTTGGCTCAACTAACAAAGCTCTTAGCCATGAGTTTGGCAAAATGATGTCTAGGGAATTCGAGATGTCAATGATTGGAGAGCTCAACTTCTTCCTAGGATTTCAAATCAAGCAACTTCAAGAGGGGACCTTCATCCATCAAGAGAAGTACACTAAGGACCTCTTGAAGAAATTTGAGATGGGAGATTGTAGCTCAAGAAGCACTCCAATGGCGACAAATTGTCATCTCGACGCGGACATGGACGGTAAATCTATTGATCAATCTCATTACCGTTCCATGATTGGTTCATTGCTATATCTTACCGCATCTAGGCCCGATATTATGTTTAGTGTGTGCTTGTGTGCTCGCTTTCAAGCGGCACCTAAAGAATCGCACAAGAAGGCGGTCTTTAGGATACTTCGGTATCTCAAGCATACCCCAAGTGTAGGTTTGTGGTACCCCAAGAATGCTAGTTTTCATCTCTTAGGTTACTCGGATTCGGACTTTGCCGGATGCCGTGTAGACCGCAAGAGTACCTCCGGGGGTTGCCACTTACTTGGGCGTTCCCTAGTTTCTTGGTCGAGCAAGAAGCAAAATTCCGTGGCTTTGTCCACCGCGGAGGCGGAGTATATAGCGGCCGGTGCATGTTGTGCCCAAATCCTATATATGAAGCAAACCCTCTTGGACTTTGGAATTAAGTTTGGTTGTGTGCCTCTCCTTTGTGACAATGAAAGTGCGGTTAAGATAGCTAGAAACCCCGTTCAACACTCCCGCACTAAGCACATTGATATTCGCCATCACTTCTTGCGGGACCATGAGGCTAAGGGAGAAATCTCTTTGCAAGGTGTTAGGTCCGAAGAACAATTGGCGGATATCTTCACCAAACCACTTGATGAGAAAACTTTTTCTAGGCTTAGAAGTGAGTTAAATGTGCTAGATGCATCTAACGTCATGTAAATTGCCATGTTCATGTAAGGTTGCATGTCATATAGGTCTTGCCTAACTCCCAAAGGATAGGGGCGAGCTAGAAATAGTTTTCCCTGAGTAAGCCTTTGGCAGGTTTAAACTTGGCAAGATAGATTTATTTTATGCCTTGCATGATTCCTGTCATATAGACTTGCATTCATCTAATATTTTGCATTATCTTGTTTGACATTGCATACGGTAGATTGTCACAAAGGGGAACCCACATCATGAGAAGGAGACTTGTTTGAAATGCAATATCTCAACTCATATGATGTGGAAAGAGCAAAATTCTAAAGGAACATGCTTTAATGAGATAGAAGTTTCCATACTCTAGCTCACAAAGCATGGGCCTTACATTTTCTTTGGATATTTTTTCCTCTATTTTTTCTCGGTGTTCCATTTGCATTAAGGTCTAGCCAAGCTATTGGCATATTAGCTTCTTGAGGGGTAAGGGGTTGCCCAAAAAGTCCTAAGACATGTGTTTCTCTTTGATTGCGTGTTTGGTCAAAGGACATATATGGGCATTCTTAGTTTTTCTGTAGTCATCGGATTATCCGATGCTAGGGTCAGCAGCTACATCGGATCGATTGGTGCTTCAGTTCAACGAGCAGATCAGTCAGAACCAAGAAATCGACCGATGAGTTCATTTCAGGAAACATCGGAGCATCCGATGTTCAATCCTCTGTTACCCTGCAGAATTCGACCGATGATCGACGTAGCAACGTCGGATCATCCGGTGTGCAAAGAGAGTTTTTGGACCAACTCTCTGTTGAACTCGACCGATGACCCCCCCTTATGCGCATCGGTCGATCCGGTGTTCGCGTAACCGTTAGGTCATCGGGTTCCTATTTAGAAGTTGTACGGGCACTTTTACTCCACGCCGCCACCTCTCCGCGCCGCCACCACAAGCCGAGCCGCCGCCGCGCCTCGCCTTCGCGCCGCCGCCGCGTCTCGCCTCCCGCGCCGCCGCGCCTTCGCGCCGCCGCCCCTTCGAGCCGCCGCCGCGCCTCGCCTTCGCGCCGCCGCCGCGTCTCGCCTCCCGCGCCGCCGCGCCTTCGCGCCGCCGCCCCTTCGCGCCGCCGCCGCGCCTCGCCTTCGCGCCGCCGCCGCGTCTCCCGCGCTGCCACCACCTTGCGCCGCCGCCGCGCCTCCTGCGCCGCCACCTCAGACCACGCCGCCGCCGCCGCCTCTTCAGGGCACCACCGTCGTCGTCACCTCTCCACATCGCCACCATTGTCGTCTCTCCACCTCACCGCCGGAAGCCCTCCTTTCTTTCGACGATTTTCGTCGTTAGGGTTCCCACAACCACGCGACATCGTCCCGATCGCTGCGTCGCGGTTCGACGATCGTGTGATCCTTTTTGTCGCTGAGGTTTGTTCCGTGCCGTGCGACATCCGTCATTGTTTCTCATCGATCATCTTTTCGCTAACCCTAGCCCTCTCTTTTGCATCAAGATGGGCCGTGATCGCAAGGACAAAGGCAAGGCCATCGAGGAGCCCGCAGCGAAGAAACAGAAGCTCTCGAAGGAAGCTCGCTGGGCAGAGTTGGCCGCTCGCGCCGCGGAGGAGCGTGAGCGCGGCCGTCGCGGTTCCTTGCGGATCCGCGAGTCTCGGCAGAGGCAGCAGCGGCCCACAGTGCAGCTCGTGCCGCCCGACGACTCTGAGGACGAGGAGGAGACTGAGGTGACGCCACTGGTTCGCCGGCGCACCGTCAGGACCCGAGGGGGAGGTCAGACCCCCACTGCGAGTCAGCGTCCCACTGCTGCCGACCGCGCAGAGGATAGAGAGGCCCAGAGGGCCATCTACGAGATGGATACCGCTGCTAGAGTTGCTGAGGATGTCAGGCTTACAGATTATCGCAAGCTCAAGGCAAAACAACTGAAGAAGCTCAGATGGACAGTATTGCCAGAGGAGTGGTTCCCGCAGCCCAGGGACACTAGGGTTGATCCTCGCTTTTGGACCCTGACACAGGCGTCCCTGTATGAGACGTACAGGCGTCGGGGCCATAAGCTGTTCCAGCACACCTACATCGACTGGAATCAGCTTGCCACAGCAGTTGGCCACGGGATCAGGCCGTTCTTCGAGAGGTACAGAGGCCTTGTGGACCTGCTCTCACGCCAGAGGAGCGCTTACGTGGAGGAGTGGGTTCGAGTCTTCTACGCCACTCTCTATATCTCAGAGGGTCGGCGCTCGATCCACTTCATGTTTCTGGGGCAGCAGCACACCGTGTCTCGAGAGCGACTGGCACAGCTACTTGGAGTGGACACGCACCTCACTTGCCTACACGAGGTGGTCTACGGTGGAGCCGACCCGCCGAGGAGGCCGCTGACAGGGGGAGTGTCACCACCGTTTGAGGAGATCAGAGGTCTGTTCACCGCTCCGTTCACGCCAGACCAGCCGAGGGTGCCAGCTCTCCTCACTCCAGCCGCTCGGACAGTTCACCACATCCTCAGGCGTACCCTTCTACCGAGGTCCGGCTACCTAGAGGGCTTTACGAGCCTCCAGCAGACCATCCTGTTCTATGTGATGAACGGGATGGAATTTGATATCGTGGACATCTTGATCTGCGAGATGGAGGACGTGATCACTGACGGAGTCGGGATGTTGAGGCAGTTGGTCTACGGGCATTGGATTTGCCGTCTGCTGTTCCTGCTAGCACCTGAGGACTCGCCAGCCACTGCTCCCCTGACAGAGCTCCACGCCACTCGGTTCGGCCACTACCGAGTGCCTACTCCTGGAGATCGCCGCCTTGGCCGTCCAGTCGAGCGTCAGGTCAGAGCTCGTCTCTCTGAGGAGGACTGGACCGAGTTAGCTCAGGAGGATGAGGCGCTCGCTCAGGCTGAGGCTCAGGGAGGTGGACTTGAGCACGTGTGGTCAGACAGTGACACCAGCGACAGTGTTGAGGAGTACTTCCCTCCTCCGCCTCCTTCTCCGAGGCAGCACGACGCGGAGGCGGGAGTTTCCACTGCTGCACCACCGACGCCTCCACCAGTGTCAGAGGCTCAGGTGTCCCAGCCGTCCGAGCTCACCACACTGCTCCAGCAGATGGTCGAGCAGCAGCGGCAGGACCGGCTTGCAGCCGAGCAGGCCAGGGCAGAGCAGGCTGCGCGGCTCGCAGAGCTTCAGAGGCAGCAGACAGAGATGCAGCTAGAGATGGCTCGCCAGAGGCGCGAGGACACGGACCGGTTCACGAGCTTGGTGGATCAGATGCACCAGAGGACCCTGGACCAGCAGCAGCAGACTCAGCAGGCTATGATGGGCATCCTGGGGTTGATCACCAACCTCTACCAGCAGACCGGGATAGCCCTTCCGCCCCAGCAGCCGGGTCTTGGTCAGGCTCCAGCAGCTTCTCCACTGGCACCCACTGCAGCTCCAGCACCGGCGTCGCCTGTACCGAGCTTCAGCATGTCACCTCTTATAGCCTCGTCAGTGTCGTTCCAGTTCTCACCTCTACCGGCAGTACCTTCTCCACCGGCGCCAGCAGCCCCAGCAGATCCCCCAGCGGCGCCAGCAGCCCCAGCAGCGTCAGCAGCTCCAGCTCCTCCCGCTCCAGCACCAGCTCCGGCGACGTCTACCTCGAGCAGCTCCGACACCGCCGACGTCGACCGCTTCACCGTCGCCCCGAGCGCTCCGGAGTCCTAGGTACTCCTCTTCCCTTTTTGGTGTCTTGATGCCAAAGGGGGAGAAGAGTTAGAGTTAGGGGGAGTGTCTTGGGCTTAGGGGGAGTGCTTGTTATCTATTTGCTTTCAGACTTGTTATTTGCTTCTATTTGAGACTTGATTGTTATCATTTGCTACTATTTGTAATTCAGTATGCTACTTCACTCTTATGATTTATATTTGGTCACTGTTTGAGCCTTCGAGCTCCTTGTGTTGCATATTGTTCCAATTACATTTCTTTATGAGCATTGCGTTTACATTTCTTTATGAGCATTGCGTTTGCGTTTCAAATTCCATTACCTTTATGCTCTACTCGTTGTGTTGTCATCAATCACCAAAAAGGGGGAGATTGAAAGCATCTAGGCCCCCACGAGGTACGGTTTCGGTGATTAATGACAACCGTTAATTACTACTAATGAGTTTGTGGATGCGAGGTTTCATGTACAATGAATCAAACGTTGATCAATCACTCATAAATGTCATCTACTGCTCATTGGATGCAAAAGGAGACCCCTCAACGAACTAACCTAAGGGGTTAATCGGAAACAAATGAAGAACTCGTACAACGACGCAACCTTATCAAAATTGGCAACACAAGAAGCTTCATATCCATCAGAAGAGCCATACAAACAAGTGTTCAAGAGGTCACAAGTCCAAAATCCAAAAGATCAGTCCAACTCAACTCGAAGGAAACAAATTGTACACACCGGATCATCCGGTGATCTGAAGAATGACTGCATCGGTCGATTTGGACTCAACAGAAGAAGAAGACCTCAGAATGAAGTACACACCGGATCATCCGATGTGTATCAAGTAAACATCGGATGAATACAACAGTAAGCAAATTTTCTGAAGTGTTCTGAAGGACTGAACACCGGATCATCCGATGTTGAAGGCAGATGCACATCGGTCGATTACAACAGAAGCAAATTATCAGCTCAACCAGACTGGAGATCTATTCATCGGATCCTCCGATGATGAAGGAGGTGAATCATCGGTCTAATAACGGTCATTTCTGACAGAATGACGTCAGCCAATCAAATTAGACCGATGCTCATAAAAGGGGGTCATCAGATCATCCGATGTACGCAGAAAAAGTAATCAGCCCACTTTTCCAACGGCTAATTCGGTTGGGCTGAGTATTTAACCCCCTCCCACCAGTCATTTCGAAGTGGCTGAACAACAAGAGCACCACTACACATTCCCCAAGTGTCCAAGACTTAGAATACTCATTTTCACACTCTTGTAACCCTTTCACACCTCAAGATATAGGCTAGTTCCTCTTAGAGTTAAGCTTGTGTGCGTCCTCTCTGGGTGAGTGGAGACTCTAGAGTAGGGAGAGCCGTGAGAAAGTGCATTCTTGGTGATTGCACTCACCTTGTATCAAGAGGAGAGTGAAGAGATCGCTCCGGAGCTTGCCGAGACCATTGTGGAAGCCCGGAGGATTGAAGTTGTACAAGGCTTGAGCTCCACCTTGCCAAGGATGGCGAACGGAGGAAGTTAGTGGATTCCCTCGTCTCGGTGACTTGGGAGTGGCGATACCCTTAGGTGGGTGCCACAACGTGGACGTAGGTGGATCCTAGTGATCTCACCGAACCACGGGAAAAATCGACGTGTCCCCGTGTCTTCGAGCGTTTGCATTCCTCCTCCCTACTTCTTTACGATTACGCAATTCTCAAATTCCGCACTCAATTCTATTTATTGCACTATTGGCTTGCTTAGAGAATTAGATTTCACTTAAGCTTTAAATTGACTTAAAATTTGAAGTAGCCCAATTCACCCCCCCCTCTTGGGCATTCGATCCCTACAGTAGTGTGACACACACCTAAGCAATCTACTCTAAGGGTAAGGTTGTCCTGGCGAGGGTTAGACTACGACACGGAGATACTCCTACTATGCTCTAATTACTCATATACATAGCCTAATAAAGTACATATGATTATGCTAATGGTGAATACTAGGGCTTAGTGGTCTAACATATCGGACACGGGTTTATCCCTAGCAATACTAGGCGACTCCCGCCAAGAGCCTATGACATAGCCCAACGTGGAGGATTACAAAGGACAGATAGGGATGTCACCACCTACTGCCTACCTCTTGAATCTGTGGGTCTACGAGACATCCAACACTACCTAACTATTCTAGCACCATGCTAGCATATTAAGTAAATACCTTAAGAGCCACGGCACAAGCCATCCTAAGGCAATGAACTAAATCATCGTTGAACCAATGTTGGGACCAAACACTAACATATTCATATTAACATTATCATACTATTACCTAATTAGACTATAGTGGTGGTGTATGATGTTTATGATAACATGATAATGGAATTATGTATAGATCATAACAACATCTACAACTAGCACATGCACGGACTCCAGAACCAAACAAGGAATGCTTTTCCCAAGTATATAAGTAAATAAAGACTAATAATTATATTATTATAAAGCATAAAGTCACAAATACAAGAGAAGATACATGAGCCATACCTTTCCCAATTTGGACTTAGGACTAGAGGCTCCTCTCTACAGCCTAACCTCCGCTAAGGAACTAGGAGAACTAGTGTATAAAATAGAGTGATGCTCAAGTGGTGTGTGTTGAAGTGAGGGTCCTATTTATAGCTTGGAGAAGGGTCGGTTCTCACCACCAAAAGTGTGTGAAACAGTCATCACTGACTTCTTCAAGCCAGGAGGAGCCAACACGTGGAAGCTAACTGAATTTGGAGGAAAGACCAGGTAGGTCGACTAGGGGGCCGTCCGACCTGGTAAGTCCTCCAAACGGTCTGTGCTTTCTTTGGGTGACTTCCAGATGGGTCCCATCCATTGATATGGGTTCTACACCGTTGGATGGCCTCAGATACTTCTGGTTGTGGGCCATTTGATCCATGTGGTGCCACATGCCAGTGCTTGATTGGTTTGGATGATATTTTATAGGATCCATCCCCTTGTTTCACTTCAGTTCTGTATAAAATACCTGCATGCACCAATTTCTCCAAGTACAAGTGGAAATAGGTTAAATAGAAAGGTGATGTGTGTAAGAAATGATATTTTCTTCACATAATTGAGTTATATTGACAGGTGAAATTGGTATATAGGATGTCAACAGAGGGCCTAGTACTTCCATTCGTAGGGAAACAATTCGGAATATTGGAAAGAAGCAAGAAAAATTTGTCTCATAATTCTCTCCAATCACCGTTCGTGTTCCCAACATTATGGGTGTACCATTGTTTCTTTATTTCTTTGAGAGAAAAATTAAACAACTTCCATTTGATAGTTTTTTGTGTGATGCATGTGATTAAAAGGCAAGAACACAATTGTTCAATCTCTCACAGATGGTGGTAAGGGTTTGCACAATCTGTTCCTGAGAAGGATTGTTCCCGAACCATGGATATAAAGCCAGGGCGGATCTCATAGCTGGTTGAGCAAATAGGTTTCGCCAACGGTGGTGGCTCATAGAACACGCCTTTTGGGACGGAATATGAATGAATGGTGTCCTGCTCTTTATTGGTGGTGAAAAGGTAAGAAGTAAAGAAAAGAAAATAGTTACAAGGTTGAACAAGGTTCGAGGATCAACAACAACCGTTCCTCAGCAATCGTGCCTAAAATGCTTGTTGGTATTTCTTACAAAAATAGAATAATTCGCAAGCGCGCAAAAACACCGTTGAAACACTTCCCCTAAAAGGTATTCCCAAGGGTATTGAATCCAAGGAACGTGTGAGAGATCTTCTAGCTTGTTCTCTCAAGGACACACACAGTTTGTTTGGTAGGTAAGGATTTGAGAGGAATTCAATGGTTCAAAATCTAGGCCACGATATTCTACAACAATTGCTTGCTTCGAGCATGGGTTTACCTTTGGCAATACCAAGATGATTCCTGTCATGAGCATATGGTATAGCCGAATGTGGAGGATTACTAAGGACATAGGGTTGTCACCACCTACTATCTACCTCTTCAATCTGTGGGTCTATGAGATATCCACTCATGAATTCTAACCTAGGCACCACGTTTAAGTTCTAATTCACAACTCTAATCGGGTTGAATGCAAAACTATGACTAGAGCTCTAGTGAATTAATGCAGTGAACCCACAAGCAGTTACGAAAGAAAACTACTATGAAATAGAAATTAAAATTTATTGAATTCATGGAAATTTCTTACTTGATTCTGGCAGAACTTTTATAGAGGTACAAGTGTGAAAGAGGGACTTGACAAGCCCAAGCCTCCTCCGCCTAGCTCCTCCTCACTCTCCTTCTACTTGGCTGGCCACTTGGGGTAGCTCTAAACCTTATGAGTTGAGTACTAATCTCAATTTGTGGTGTGTGTAGAAGTGAGGGAGGGAGGGGGTATTTATACACGAGTTCGGTCGGTTTGGCACCACAATTAGTATGTGAATCAGTCGTTACCGCCATCAGGGAGCCACAAGAAGCCAACTTGTGAAAGTTGACCGGGTTTGACGTCAGGGCCAAGTCACCCAAAATAGGGGGTGGTCCTGCCCCCCCCCCCTCGGCTATGCTTTCTCGTGGTGGCTGCCAGGTGGGCCCTGACCCCCTTCCCGCGTGAATCACCATTGGATCTCCTCGGACATGCGTGGGAATGATCCGTGATGCCACATGTAGTTGCCTGATTGGTTGAATGGAAACTTGGATTGCTCCCTACATTCTTGGGTATTTTGGGTCTAAATTCACCTGTATGCAAATAGACACTAACACTTGTGGAATTTTTTAGTTCTAACTCCTGCCACTATGTTGTGTTCTCCATTTTATAATCTTTATGTAGTGAATTGACGGTCATATTTAGCATTTAAGGACCATCAACAACCACTTATGACGTGATGAGAAGAGAATTGATGTGTACTTCATGCACATGTATGTGTCACACAGCGCAGGTGTCTACTGATTGCAATCACCATCCCTCGCGGTTATTTGAGTATCGCTTGTTCACTGCACTTTGACGTAGTAAGCAAGAGTAGTTGAAACTAGATGAACTATGCTAATTTGATTAATCATTGTATTGCAACTTGTATGCTTCAGAGATAGTGCTCACAAAGTTTATGTTCTATGAACCATTAAGTTTGATGCTAAAATCTGAAAATTAAGGATCTACTCTAGGCGAGTTCTTTATTGCAATTCAGCTTCCTATATTATGATAGTCCTTGCATGTAGAGTTTCATGTTGTAGGTAAAATGGTTAAGTCTTACTCAGCCTTGTGCTCACGGTAGCTTAATTCATGTTTTTCAGGTTTTATGACATATGCTTATGTTGAGGGTTTCTATGAGACCTCGGACTTTCCAAGGTGTATTGCTCATGGGAAACCTCACTGTTGTTGTATCTCTTCATGTTGCTAGTGGGAAGCGCCTGCTGGCATGGATGGCTTCTCTTTTGCTTAGCTAGCAGCGAGCGAAAGTATGTATATTCAACTGCGTGTGTACCTCTTTGTACATTATGTTGTGATCATTATCATATTATGAAATGAAAACTTTGATGTATTTTCAGTTATCTTTTCTCGTGTGTTGTTAGGTGCCGCATCGCACAGCAACACCCAATGTAATTCTTGGATGTCGGGAACTCGATCCTCCTAGCCTAGTATCAGAGTCGTGTTGGGAATAGCACGTTTGAAAAGAGCCTATTTTTGAAAACTTAGAAGTAGTCGAGTGAGGATTAGTCACTATGCCCACATAAGGTCTATTATAGTATAATTATTAAGGTGTCAAAGCTAACATACTTGTTAGTACATCTAGTAACGACACTCCTACATTAGGTAAGAGGTAAGGTACACCACAACAAGCGGATCAATTGTAGTAAGCTCACTATACGAGATGTAGTATGTGATTGTCCCTCGTGGCTTGGCATGAGAGTTTATATGAGTCTCTGAACCTCTTCATGTTTCTGGGAACATATGAACCGTTGATCCCCATGTGTAATTTTATCAGGCGACAATGCACACTCGTGACTTTGCATACCGTATGCAGAGAATTGTTCCCGTTGATCAGGCCTAGAGTTTCATCAATCAAATCTTCCCATCACCACACTCCTCCATCCTCAATGAGCCAGAAAAACAACAGAGTAATGCAGAGGTGAAGTCGCGCTCGTGCTCTATGGAGGCATCACGCAAAAGTATCTGCCAAGCAGCTAGGCCTTTGATCATTCCTATTGTGCACAAGGCAACTTGTTTGTGTTCGAAGTCATCGAGCTTGATACCATGACGAGGATGAAGAACAAGGGGCACAGGAGGATGAAGATGAACAGTAACTCGCATAGATATTGGCACACAAATGGTCTTAACAACAAACCTCGTTAGAATATCATGTTCTAGTGATCCTGTTGACAATTATAGGACCATAAACATGTCGTACACTGAATGTAGCCTAGAGGGGGGTGAATAGGCTTTTTAATCTTTTTTTGATCCCTGAAACACTTAACAAACTGATGAAATACCGAAAGATCGGACTAGTCCTGTACTGTGCGGACTAGTCCGGTATGCGCGAACTAGAAATATCAAGTTTAATCGATAATTTCACTTCTAGTACCCTATGTAGTGGAAAGTAAATAGCAACTTGGATGTATTAGAACAGTGAAACAATGTATGAGAAGGATCAACTTTAATTCCAATGTTTTTACGTGAGTTACACAAGATTATGTAAACCATAGAATGTGATGAACAATAAAACCCAAGTGCGCGGGACACGATTTTATCTTGTGGTTCGATTCCCACGAAGGAAACCTACATCCATGTTGAGGAGTCCACGGAGGACCGGGTCTTCACAAACCCTTCCCTCGTCGAATCGCCACGGAGGCCGATTCTCTTCCACTAATCACAAAGGGGCAAATAACTCGTTCAAGGGACCTTCTCACAAGTTGAGGGCTCCCCAAGAATTACAATGAAGAACACCACCAAACACACTCGAAAGATATACAATAAACAACAAGAGTGTGTGAGAGATCAAACCCAAGAGCTCAAGATGTGTAGAACAAGTCTCTCCTTTGATCAATTACTAATCCTCAAAGATTTGATCCTTTTAGGGTTAGAATGTGTGGAGAGATGTGTATTTTGGGCTCTTGGGAGGTGTGACGGCCCAGGGAGTTGAGAGAATTGGTTGTAGGGCCATACACCTCTATTTATACTAGGGTTTCTAAAAGTTACCGTTAGGGTTTGTGATGTCCGGACTTGTCCGGTGTGCGGCGTGTGGCGAACCCTAAGTGTTTAGAGATATCGGACTTGTTCGTAAATGTCCGGACTAGTCCGATCTGGGCACTAGAAGTGTTTGGACTAGTCCGGCACATATCAGCCTAGTTCGGTGTGGTGAACCTCGTGTAGAATTGAGAACAAGTCCGCACTTGGATGACTTGTCTGATTTTAGTCAGAGAGTTTTCGGACTAGTCCGATGGTTATCGGACTTGTCCGATGCCGTGAAAAATTGTGAGGCTAAGGACAAGTCCTGACTTGGAGTACTTGTCCAATTTTAGTCAGAGGATTATCGGACTAGTCCGATGGATATCGGACCTGTCCGTTTTTGTGCAGATATGAAGTGCTGAGGACTAGTCCGCACTAGGGGGGACTAGTCCTACCTTACTCAGAGAGATATTAGACTAGTCCGGTAGACATCGAACTAGTCCAGATATGTAGATTTATGTGTAGTGAGTGAGATCTCTTTTGCTTGAGCTCTTGGGGTGTATTTCTCCAACACACTCCATACAAAATAAACTATTCTTTTCATCTCTTGAGCTCTTTTCCTTTTGATTCCTCATTCTCCTTTCTTTTCGAGCTTTCCTCCTAATTTCTTTAAAACATGTGCTCATCTCAACAATTTTGTTAGGATCTCATTTGTTTGTCATAAATCAACCAAAACCCACAGGAGATGCCTAGATGCACTTACAATCTCCCCCTTTTTGGTGATTGATGACAAATTGAGATTACACAAATATGAGAAAAATCCAGATTTTCATAAAGTGTGCACATATGAGCATGTAACAAAATAGGCAATATAGACATAGGACATATGTGCACTCTTTATGGTGGGGTGCAAAACTATGTGTGTGTGAGAAATATCAGGATGTGAATGAAGTAAATAGCATAATCATAACAACATCAAGATTATTAGAGCATAAACATAGATCATAACAAAGCATTACCACAAACTCCACAAACATGTCCAGAAGCATAATGCGAGCATAATAAAAGTCTTTCAGCACCAAAAGTAAGACAGAATAGCAAAAGAAATACAAATAGAGCTCTCATCTCTCAACCTAATGCTAGGACCTAAGACTCCCCCTCAATCTCTCCCCCTTTGTCATCAAGGCACCAAAAAGAAGGGGAGGAGGGATCTACTGGTTTTCGCCGGCTCACTTGGCGATGTCGGTCCTCTCGTCGTCTTCATCATTAGGCTGAGAAGGTGGAGGGTGGGAGCCACTCGCCGTGCCCCCAATGCCAAAGTAGGCAAGCTCGAAAGGTGAAAGAGGAGGAAGCTTCGAGAAATCAGAGGTGGAGTCCTCTGAGATGACTGGTGATTCAATAGGCTCAATCTCCAGCTTTTGGCATATTGCTTTAAAATTGTCCTTCATGTATCTCATTTGCTCTTTTCTTGCCTTTTTCATCTTATGAACTTTCACCTCAGTCTTGCGGCAAGAGCCAAAGATAGCTGCCAAGTACTTCATGATTCCACTAGCAGACCCTTTGCTAGATGGAGGAGCCCTAGCGCCAGTGGAAGGCCTTGTTTCTTATTAAGCTTTCTCAGAATGTTCCTCACTTGAGGCAGGGGATAGAGCAGTTGGAAGGACAGCTTGAGGAGGCTTCTGGGGCCTCAAAGTTGTATGCTCAACATCCTTCACAAATTCTATGCATGTGACCTTATCTATCATAAACATGATATATGGTGCATAGCCACAAGAGCAATTAGGGGGGTAGGAGATGTTTACCATGTCGTTCCAGATGTAGTAAAAGATGTCAAACTTCCTCTTCTTGCTAATCACTTTCATCAAGGTTCTCAAGTACCTTGGACACTCCCTGCATCTCCATCCTTTGAAGCAATGGTCTTCCGGAGCACTCTATTGAGAACCATGAAGAAGGGATTCATGTTCTTCGTTGAGGGAGGATTGTACTTGAGGCGAGTAACATAGAGAAATTCCATCTTGTCCTCCAAAACACCAATATTGTGAATTATGACCTTATTGTTGTCAGTGTCCTCAAGGTGCAGCAGCCTAGCTAACTCATCATAAGTAACAGTATACTTAGATCCATGTGTCATCCAAGTCACTCTCTCTTCTTCATCTCTGGCAGAGTAGCAGGTTGCAAAGAACTGTGCTATGACCTCATCATTGAAAGCAAACAAGTCATTTAAACCATGCCCCTCTACCGCCTCTACCACTTCATCAAAAGCACCCTAGCTTTTTCTTTCCAAATGGTCCAGCCAATCCATTGGCTACGGACAACTGGAGTCTTCATCTGAAGGTACACGGTACTGTAGTAGTCCGCAGGAAAGTGACTCCAAAATCTTGAGTTAGCTGCCTTCTTGCCACTGCTATATGCATCGATCTTTCTGAGCTTTCATGCCACATCACTCCCCTTGCCATTGAATTTTTTCTCTGAGGAGTCCCTGTTTCCTTGTCTTGGAGCAGTCATCTTAAGGGGGCTAATACGGCTAGAGGCAATTCCTTTGCCAACCACATCCTTCACTTTTGAAGCTGGTTTCTTTGACAAAACCTTTCACTGGACCCTAGGTGGTGGACGAAGGCTCGGCAGCATGCTCTTGTCTTTTGTTGGAGCGAGAATCTGACATGTGAGGCAACACTTCTTGATCCAATTCAGCCTCAAAGTCAGAGATATCATCGTTTGAGTTCGACATTGTCCTGACAAGAAGGTTACATATGACATAGATAAGAATTGGTGGCAAGGGAAAGCATTGAGTTGAAGAAAATTAGGGTTTTGTTCAGCTAACATCGGACTTGTCCGTTGCTCAGGTGCGGACTAGTCTGGAGTACCAGACTTGTCCGCACTGAGAATGGACTAGTCCGATATTTAGCTGCTCGAACCCTAACTAACAAGATAATTGCGTTTCTAAATGCAACAGTGAAGCAATGTAACTAATACAATAATACAATAAGGAAGCATGTATTGACAGGAGGAACTAAGCTATTTGAGCAAAAAACAAGGAAAATAGAAGGTTCTAAGGTTTGGAGAGAAATTTTACTAAATCTTTCGATTTGCGGCGATGAAAGGTTGTTGGTGCGGACTAGTCCGTGTTCTTCGATCCCCTTGCAATGGAGATCAAATCCGACTGAAACTTGAGTGGATTTGATGGGGATTTAGCAAAATCGCCTTGGGAGCACTCGAGTGAAGAGAGAGAATGTGAGAGGAGTTGTGAGGAGGAAGAATATTAGGGTTGCGCCGGCCCTAGGGTTATGGAGTCAAAAAATCATACTAGTCCGTCGTCGGACCAGACTAGTCCAGACTAGCGGACACTTTGCAGACTAGTGTGCAATGTGCGGACTAGTCCGGTGTAGCCATGGACTAGTCCGTGGTCACCTGGACAAAAAAAAATATATAGACCTTTCGTATATATTGAAGGTGCTTAAAAAGAAGATAGGGGACAAAAACACACAAATATTCTTGATGAATATTATCAGTAAACATACAACAATCAAGCTATGACCATAATTCACCAAGATCAAGTAATTAAATAGTTTTTTTGGAGAAAATAGAGAGATAATTTTTCAACACAATCAACATGACTTTTGAAGATGGCATACAGGTATGCGAGTTTTCAAGCCACGTTTCGAGCATCAAGGATATTTATTTCATTTCGGAGCTCACAAAAGCGTTTTTCCTCAAGTGGCTTGGTAAAGATATTGGCTAGTTGTTTTTAAGTGTTGACATGGGAAATGGCTATGTCTCCTTTTATTGAGTGATCTCTCAAAAAGTGATGTCGGATGTCTATGTGTTTGGTTCTAGAGTGCTCAACAGGATTATGGGCAATTTTAATGGCACTCTCATTGTCACAAAGGAGTGTGTCGGTACCCTGCGTACTGGATATCCCATGATACCGCAAGAAAAGCTAATGAGTTTCACTCGTTCAAGTTGAAGACCTCTGAAGGCCGCACATGTTACACAGTAATGGACCCGCCTCCCTCGTTTGGGTAGCTCCGACGCTGACACGTGTAACACGTGGTCGGACCTAACTCCCTTCATTGGGAAGCTCCGGTCTTGCCACATCTCTAGTGACCCCGGATCTAACCCCCAGTAGAGGGAAGCTCCAGTGCTGCCACGTGTATAATGGTTCCAGACCTGCCTCCCCATGATGGGAAGCTCCGGAGCCTCCACTTATCGAACCTCCAGAGCTAGGACTTCAACGGAAGACTGAAAGATCTCCAATGACTTGGACATTCAAGGGACAGTTAAAGCGACAATTACAAGTCCTGATTACGTGTCATTAATGCTATATTAATTACACACGATCTGTGGGCTGTTAATAGTGGTCACACTATCATTAAGGCGCGTTATCACACTGTTAGTCACACTTAATACTCTTAGAATGTGTATTAGGCTATTAACTACACTAGGGACACATGTCAGGCCAGGCAAGTGATGTAACGGCCAGTCCTTAGACTATAAAAGGGCTGCATCGCACGATACATAGACAAGTAAACTGAAAAGCTCACAAGCGCCTCTCAAATTCTTACATACAACAAACAACCCATAGAGTAGGGTTTTACGCTCAGGCGGCCTGAACCATGTAAAATCCCTCGCGTCATCATCTTGTTCGTAATCTCACTTGCACCCCAACCAATCAAGAACCTCTGCGGGTTACGATCTCGTAGTACCGGGGGAAGTGTCGATCGCACACTTCGACAGATTGGAATGTGACACCCGATCCCGAAAATGAACCAAGTGAACACATATGCGTGCCCAGGACGTTTAATACACATACACGAGTGCATTCACAAAAGGATATACAGAAAATTATCACATAACAAAATTAATTAACCACTTTTCTTACATAATTCATAATATCCTCGAATACAAGCTCTAATGAATATCAATGACAAGTTTGAACTATAACAGCGAAAATAACTAGATAAGCAACTAAGCAGCTAAGCAAGATAAGCATAAAGGGTAGCACAACTCCAATCAACACCACAGGCAAAGCTGATGGCAGACACGGCTTAGAACCCCGCATTATCATCGTTATACTCTCAATCCTGACCTGCAACTGTTGGTGGGGGAATTGCAAGAGTGAGTACATGTTGTACTCAGCAAGTGTGGAAAGTATGACATGTAGCTGATTCAAATGACACATATAATAATGGCTAAGTGCTGAAAAGTACATTAAAACGCTTGAAAAGCAATATATTATATGTATGTGAAGTAAACCCATCATAAACCATAAGTAATAACTTAGTACCAGTCCATATTCCATATCCATCACCATTATACTAGATTTCTCATTACCCTTAACCATATTTATTGCCATAAAATCCCTCGCGTTATCATCTTGTTCGTAATCTCACTTGCACCCCAACCAATCAAGAACCTCTGTGGGCTACGATCTTGTAGTACTGGGGGAAGTGTCGATCGCACAGATCGACATTTGGCGCGGCAGGTAGGAGGAGTGCTCTTTGAGATTTCAAGATGGTGAACTCTGCCGTAGGATCATCCAACAGCAATGCTGCGCAACCTGCTGGGGGGAATCTCTCCAATGTGCAACAGCCAGCAGTTGCTGTTGTCCCGGCGAGCATCGCACCACCTCCACCTGCTCAAGCTAACAATGATGGAAAACATGATGGAGTCCTAGTGTCGGTCACTGCATCGACACACAACAACCCCGAGAACGCGTTGATTGTTGCACGTACACTCCTGGAGTGCCCACCAGCGCACGGAGCACCTCAGGGTGCGATGGAGCAGTGGCTCGCTGATGTGCAACATCTAGTTGTAGCTGCAGCCGATGCCATTAGCAACCAAGGTCCTCCCCCTTTTGGGCATGCACCTTCTCAGCGTAGGACTTTGTCTGGAAGACTTGGTCTTCACGCATCTCAGCACCGAAGGCGTGCTGTGTGTCAGCAGGTGACGTTGCTGCCCTCAAGGGCTCGTCGCACTCACACATCGAGACTCTCGACACATGATCTGCAGTCGGAGCTCGATCGCTGTTACAGACAGCAGGACGGTCGTGTCCACATCGAGCGTGCTCGCAAAAGGCGGGAGGCTTGGGAAAACCCTCCTCATTTGGGAGTGGGGGGTTGGCTATTCAGCACTGGCCATGCACCTGCGCATGGTCCGCTGGACCCAAAAAATCTGGCCTCATCTGCTAGAGAAATTCGACAGGACTGTCAACCCCGCCGAGTTCCTCCAGATATACTCCACCATTATTCTAGCGGCAGGTGGCAATGAGGCTGTGATGGCCAACTACTTTCCGGTGGCTCTGACTGGAACCGCCAGATCCTGGTTCATGAGCTTGCCGCCTGACTATATTTACAGTTGGGCGAAGCTATGCAGACAGTTCACTGCCAACTTCGGGAGTTCCTACACCCGGCCCGGCACGAGCTAGACCTTTTTGCTGTGAAGCAAACATCGGGAGAATCGCCGCGGTTCTTCATCTAGCGATTTTCTCAGGTACGAAATACCATTCCCTCTATCTCCAATGCATCTGTCATCGTGGCATTCAGACAGGGTGTTAGAGATAAGAAGATGTTGGAGAAGCTGGCGATGAAGGAGGTCACCACCGTCACGGAGCTATTCAGCCTGGCTCATAAGTGCGTCTGAGTTGCTGAGGGCCGAGAAATGCACTCTAAGCCAGTTCCGGAGGCTAATAAAAAGTCCTCCAAAGCTGAAGCCACTACCCCCGGTAGTGGAAAGAAGAAGAAAAAGTCCAACGGCAAGAAAAAGTCATCGGTCGGCACACGTAATGTTGTGGTAGCTGCAGCTCTGGGTGGTTGGGGCCACGCCCCAAAAAGCGACCTTGACCTTCGTCAGAAGACGTCGGTGGTCCAAAGGTGTGGTATCCGATCTACAAAACAGGCAAACACAGCCTAGAAGACTGCCGAGAGATCCAAAACCTTGTCGAGCGCTATAGCAAGCGCCAAGAAGAAGCTCCTTTCTGTCAACGGGAAGGAAAACAAAAAGTGGACGAAGCTCCGGCTGATACGGAGCTAGGCTTTCAAGACCCCAATATAGTCCTGAAGGCTGTCTACAATACAGTCGACGACGACTCTGACGTCTCTGACAACGAGCGTCGGAAGACGCTCAACACTATTTATGGAGGGTCTTGGGACATCACTTTTCACCGCGTCCTCAAGACTATGCGGACGGAAATGGCCATTGTAGCTCCTACTGCCAAGGTAGAAACACATCGGAAGTGGATGGACACCCCCATCACTTTTGATGCAACAAACTGTCCCCAGAACATGGTCGGAGCTGGCCAACTGCCACTAATGGTGTCTCCAACCATCAACAACATTTAGCTCTACCATGTCTTGGTAGACAGAGGGGCGGCGCTCAATCTCTTGAGCTTTGGAGCTTACATGAAGATTCATCTCCAACTTTCATACCTTCGCCCCTCTCGACCATTCTCTAGGGTAGATCTGGGGTCATCAGCCCAATACAAGACTGAGAAGCTGATCTTCGATGTCGATCACATCAGCTTGTCCTTCAACTCCATCCTAGGCAGGCCTGCCCTGTATAGGTTTATGGCCGCAGCTCACTACGGCTACCTGTTGTTGAAGATGCCAACACCTTCGAGCATTCTCCGGATCCACGGAGATCGCACTGCAGGAGTCACTACGCTGGAAGAACTCCACGTGCTTGCTACAGCGCAGGAG
This sequence comes from Tuctoria greenei, assembly GCA_036927565.1. Classification (NCBI taxonomy): domain Eukaryota; kingdom Viridiplantae; phylum Streptophyta; class Magnoliopsida; order Poales; family Poaceae; genus Tuctoria; species Tuctoria greenei. The sequence continues at coordinate 136,054,874 of JAYESD010000008.1, read as the reverse complement.
GGAACCTCCGGGAAAGAGCTAGCTACTCAACCTCCGAGCACTCATCATTGAGGCTCAACCTCTGCACCATGCGTGCAGCCAAGCGGCGACATCGACATTACCGTCAAAGTCGTCCAAATCGGGTCTGATGCTGCCCAGACCACCCATATATCGGGAGGCCTGGACAACAAATAGGAACTCGCACTCATCACTTTCCTCCTATCGAATGTTGACGTGTTTGCCTAACAACCACCACAAATGTTTGGGATCCCTAGGAGGTGATTAAGCACAGTCTGAAGATTTATCCCGACGCACAACTAGTACACCAGAAACCCCAAAAGCAATCAGTCGAGAGGCAAAACTTCATCCGATAGGAAATCAAGAAGCTACTCAAAGCTGATTTCATCCGGGAGGTTCATCATCCAAAATGGCTGGCAAACCAAGTCATTGTACCCAAGGCCGGCGGGAAGCTTTGGATGTGTATCGACTACACCACCTTAAATAAGGTATGTCCAAAAGATCCATTTCCGCTACCTAGAATAGATCAGATAGTGGACTCCACCTCTGGGTGTGAGTTATTGTGTTTCCTAGATGCATATCCTGGATACCATCAAATCCAAATGTCTAGGGAAGATGAAGAGCATATTGCCTTCATAACGGTAGATGGATTGTATTGTTATACTGCCATGCCCTTTGATCTCAAGAACACAGCTTCAACTTTTGTGCGAGCTATGCACAAAACCTTTGAAGAGCTCATCAGGGACCTGGTTGAGGTGTATGTCAATGACATCGCCGTCAAGGTCAAGAACAAGGAGTCACTCCTTGATATTCTACAAGTCGTCTTCATAAGCTGCGCATGATGCGCACCAAGCTGAACTCAGACAAATGTGTCTTTGGGGTTAGCTCCAGGAAGCTCCTCAGATTCTTGGTGACTCACCGAGGAATTGAGGCAAATCCAGCGAAGATCAAGGCTATAGAAGATATGCGGCCCCCAGCCCGCATCAAGGATGTCCAGAAACTAACTAGATGTCTAGCTGCACTCAGCTGGTTCATCTCAAGATTGGCGCAGTGGACACTTCCCTTTTTCAAGTTATTGAGGAAGACCGGGCCTTTCCATTGGTCTGAAGAAGCAGAAAAGGCATTCCAAGAGCTCAAGCAGCTCCACCACACTACCAATCTTGGTAGCTCTGAACCTTGGCGAGTCTCTACCGCTTTACATTTTTGCAACTACGGAGGTTGTCAGCATGGTCCTGGTCACGGAAAGACTGGAGTTATTTCCAGTTCAGGAGCCCAAACCCCCTCCATAAGGGTCCGGAGCTACCTGAAGGCGAGTCTGGGTCCCAGTCCCAAGGCACAGATCTTCAAGGCAAAATGCTAGAGAATCAACCTCTCTCATCTGAGGAGTTCACACGGCTGATGAGGAAGATCCGGACCCCTCCGGGAGAGTTCGGATTGAATAAGAAGAAGTTTCGGACCCCTCCGGGAGGGTCCAGGAAGATCAACATGAAGGTTCAGACCCCTCTGGGAAGGTCCATGTTGATGGAAAAGAAGCTTCGGGTCCCTCCGAGAGGGTCCGTCATGTCCAACTCCCAATGTACTTCATCAGCGAAGTACTCCACGACGCCAAAACTCGATACATTAAGGTGCATAAGCTGCTTTACGCAGTTCTTATTGCCTCAAGGAAGCTTTGTCATTACTTCCAAGCTCACAAGATATCAGTGGTAACTTTATATCCACTGCATGCTATACTGCACAATCCCAACTCTACTGGGAATATTGCCAAGTGGGCAGCGGAGTTGGTAGAATTCGATCTCGAATTCCTGCCACGACAAGCTATCAAGAGTCAAGCTTTGGCTGATTTCGTGGCTGAGTGGACGCCTTCTCCATCAAATCCTGGGGGCCCATTGAGCAAAAGCCAGAATCCAAGGTCCCGATCTTCACCGAGCCTCACTGGACCCTCTACTTCGACGGCTCCATGCAGAAGCAGGGGGCCGGAGCTGGAATACTTCTCCTCGCTCCGACCGGGGATAAGGTCAAATACATGGTGCACATTGATTTCAAGGCGACCAATAACATGACGGAGTATGAAGCTCTCATCTATGGGCTCAAGGTGGTGCTATCTTATGGCGTCAAGCAGATGCAGGTGAAGGGTGACTCGCAGCTTATCATCAAGCAAGTCAAAGGCGAATGCAGCTGCAACAACCCTCAAGTTGTTGCTTATCTCCTTGAAGTCCAGAAGCTCCAGAAGGATTTTCATGTCCTGTACCTCTGTCATATCCAGCGTCTCAACAACGCAGAAGCTGACGAACTCTCAACGAAAGCTTCAACCGGAGCTCCGGCTCCCAATGGAGTCTTTGTCCGGAGATTGTCAAGACCAACTGCTCAGCCCACCGAACTGAGTGAAGGGGGGGGGGGGGGGGGGGGGGCGAGACCAGCACCTCAAAGCTAGCGGTCCCAGTGGCCCTGTTACCATGGCGCCCACCAAGGTCGTAGGTGTTGCAGGAAGCTCTGAGCAACCCAGCACGCAAGACTCACAAGCTCAAGTTAGCTCCGATGCATGGATCTCGGAGACCCGGAGCTACTTGAAAGACAACCACCTTCCTGAAGATGGTGTATCCATTGACCGGATCGCCAGATTGGCTAAAAGATACACGCTAGTAGAAGGGGATCTCTACCGGCGCGGTGCTAATGGTGTCCTAATGCAGTGCATTGCAAGGGAAGAAGGTCGCGAGCTCCTCACGGAGATCCATGGAGGCGAATGTGGGAACCACACGTCTTCCCACACGCTGGTCGGTGAAGCCTTTCGGCATGGCTTCTACTGGCCTACAGCACTCCAGGATGCAGTTGAGTTGGTGAAAAAGTGTGAAGCGTGCCAGTTCCACACAAAACAAATTCATACACCGGCTCAGTCACTGCAAATGATACCTCCTACGTGGCCATTCGCTATGTGGGACATGGACATTTTGGTACCTTTCCCAAAAGGCATCTGAGGTTACCGGTTCTTGTACGTCGCCATCGACAAGTTCACCAAGTGGCCAGAAACAACTCCAGTTGTGACTATCAATAAGCAATCAGCTATCAAGTTCTTGAAGTCCATAGATTGCAAATTTGGAGTTCCGAACAGAGTCATCACTAACAATGGAACCCAATTTACAAGTGCAGCATTTCAAGAGTATTGTGAAGACCTCGACATTCAAGTCAGCTACACGTTAGTAGCTCACCCGACAAGTAATAGGCAAGCTGAGAGAGCAAATGCAGAAATTTTAAAAGGACTCAAGACACACACTTATGAGTGCCTGAGAAAATACAGAGCCAACTGGATCGAGGAGCTTCCGTCCGCACAGTGGGCAAGCAGGACTACACCTAACCGGTCAACTGGAGAGACTCCTTCCTTTCTGGTGTACGAAGCTAAAGCAATCCTTCCCCGGAGCTCACCATGGGGTCACTCCAGGTCCGGACCTTCAACGAAGCCATGCAGGACCAGCTCCATTGTGAAGACCTTGACCTCGTCGACGAGGGAAAGTGCCAAGCAGCTGTTCGGAATGCACGTTACCGCCAGGCACTCCGGAGCTATAACCAAAGGCATGTGCGCAATCGACAGCTCGAGGAAGGCGATCTGGTGCTGCGGAGAATACTAACTCGTGAAGGGATGAACAAACTTTCCCCCAGCTGGGAAGGTCCCTTCCGAGTGGTCAAAATATCTCGTCCCGGAAGCGTTCGCTTGGCAACAGAGGATGGGACCCCGCTTCCTAACCCTTTGAGCATCGAGCACCTCCGTAAGTTTTACACTTAGTATCATGGAGGTGAGTCTGTAATTACACACAATGTAAGTTATAGAGTCCATACACAGAGTCAGGTAGGTCCTCTGGGAGAACATCCGGACCCCTCCGGTGGGGGGTGGGGGTCCGGGAAGTTCAAGCAACACTTGACACAGGCACAACACTAAAAGTGTAGTTACCTGCCCTGGGTTAGTACAAGACGTATAGCACACTTAGCCTGGTTTTGTACCCTATGTGTGTCTTTGTCTCCCCCGTAATCCGGACCTATAATGTAAGACATTGTTGTGTGAAAGTAGACTCCACGTGCATTAATTTTGTACAGGCTCAATTTCTTTTATTATCCTTTTCCTCATTGTCTATAACAAAGTTGTGCAATTCGTTTTGACCTTTAGTCCGAGTTACTCATATGTTGTATAAGGTATATTATGGATTTTTTCGGATCTTAGCATTGCTAGATGGTCTACTCGCCTGAACGCCAAGCCAACACAGGTCCGGAGTTTGTTATCGACTTAGCCTGGTCCAACACCCTAAGTACACCACTCTACCTACATTCCGGCAGGCCTCACTAGGGCGGGTCCTAAAGGCATTCAAATCTAGAAAAATTACATCAATGTACTTGTTATCATATCGAGTTCCTTCAAATTTAAAATTCAAATAAGAATAATAAGTCATAAAAGAGTTATAGACGAGAGGACGAATTTTATGTTTTTTCTTGTCTTTGATGCGCAGGAAAAAAGAAAAATCATGACAATGGTGGACAATGCCGGAGCTACTAAGCTTCGAAATCCCCAAGGGGTCCGTTGTCGACGTTTTAGACATTGAAAGTGGGTGCCGTCGGGGCTAACAAGCTCTGACAACTCCCATGGAGGCCCGTCGTCGACGTGAAGCATAATGGAAATTCAAGTGAAGATGGTGAAACCACCCGAGGGGGCCCGCCGTCGATGTTTTATGCGTTGACAGTGAGTGTCGTAGGACCTACCAAGCTCCAACAACCCCAGGGGCCCGCCGTCGATGTTTTATGCGTTGACATTGGGTGCCATCGGACCTACCAAGCTCCGACAACCCAAGGGGGCTCGTCGTCGATGTTTTTGCGTTGAGAGTGGGTGTCGTCGGACCTACCAAGCTCCGACAACCCCAGGGGCCCACCATCCACATTTTACACGTTGACAGTGGGTGTCGTCGGACTTACCAAGCTCCGACAACCCCAGGGGGCCCACCGTCGACGTCTTATGCATTGATAGTGGGCGCCGTCGGACCTATCAAGCTACGACACCTCCCAGGGGGCCGCCGTCGATGTCACAAAACGTTGAAGTCATCAAAACATTGTTAGACCTTTTGGTACATGTTTGCAATGAAATTGTATACATATAGCAGGGGGCCAATAAGATAATGGGCAATGAATTGAAGACAAACATAAAATGGAATTCATTCATGCAAACAGTGGATTTCATTCATTTGAAATAATGGATTACAAAATGAGGATTACAGCAAAAGGCGAAAGGAAAAGGTCCTAGCTACTGGAGGCCCTAAGTCTTGCGGAAAAATGAGGCAACATTCCCAGTGGCTTCTTGGACGCTAGCCCTGGCAGCATCCTCCGCTTCGGCAATGGGTCCTTCGTAGACCGGACCTAGAGAAAGTTGGGGGTCTCGGCTCTTGTAACACACAAGAACATATTCGACAACGTTCTTGGCCAGAGATTTCCCCTCCGTCTCCAGCTGGTCGGTGATGACATCACCCATCGCATCGAGTTTGCTGCCAGCAGAACCAAGTGCCACCAGTGTCTGGTCCAACTCCGGTGCTGGGTTCTCCGAACATACTGGTCCGCTCGACGCTTCAGGAGAATCTTGTTTAATGTACTGAGGCTATCTTGACATTCATCAGTAGCATCATTTCTTTTCCTAGTGTGCTCCAGAATCTCTTGAGACATAGCATCGAGAGCCCTGATGGAGGCCTCCCTTTCATCCAGTAGTTTGCACCAATATTCCATCCGACCCTTCTCCTTCTCGACCACTCCTTTTGGTCAGCAAGCCTCTTCTGCACCAGCTTGGTCTCAAAGTGAATCCTGTTGCGCCAACGCCTCAAGGTGTGGCGCTCTTCTTCGAGTACCTTACTGTCGTGGTCGAAGGCGAGCTAGACTTGACGGAGGCTCGAGCAGGCATTGTCAATAGACAACGCCAAGGGAATAGGCTCCAGACTTGTCGGGGTCATCTCAGCCAGTTCCACGGGGTCTTCAAGAAAAAAAATGGGTCCCACGCCACAAGCATGGTCCCCTGTGGTCTTGCGGCACTAGGGCCGCCCTCAAGGAGCTCCTCAGCCTCTACTTTCACCGAGGAAGGCCTCGCTGAGGGGCCTTCAACCTCTTGAGCTGATGTCAAAGGTTCCCCCGCTGGAATTTCCACCGTCAGCTCAGCGAGTGGAGGGCCTGCCGCAAACTCTTCTGGGTGCTCTGGCTCAGACATGGGCGCATCCGGAGCAATCACCTCTGGGGCGGACATTGGAGCTTCGTCCGGAGCCCCCACTACCTCCGGCTCAGGCACCAGCACATCCACCATCTTCGGCACGGAGGTCAGAACTTCAACCATCTCCAGCACGGAGGCCAGAACTTCAACCATCTCCGTCACGGAGGTCGGAGCTTCGGGCACCACCGGCTCACTTGCGGGCTCTTCAAAAACTTTCGGGACAAGCGTTGGAGCTTCGGTTGCTTCTGTCTCAAATGTTGGAGCTTCTGCCATCTCCGTGTCTCGCGCTGGAGCTTCATCCACCGGTGCTACCGTTGCTGGCTCGTCCTCAAAAATGTCTCCCCCGTGGTCTGGCGGTACCACGAGAGCCTCTGGAGTCGCCTCGGGATTCAGATCCATGACAATCGGCGTCGGAGCTGTCGTGACCTTAGCCACCACCTCGGGAGGCGTAGGGGTCAGAGCTAGTACTTTCGCCTGCACAGCCTCAGTTGCTGTGGCGGGTGTCGGAGCTTCCATGCCCTTCCTCGTTGCTCTGCAAAAAAAAAATCAAAAAAATCAATACATGTCAAAATAAAAACATCAACTCAAGGTGTGGGCGCAATGTCTACCTTGGAAGGTTACCGCTCCAGCTGGCGCGAAACTTCTTCACCGGGCGATCGGAGCTAGAGCCCACTGTGGTCGGTGTGCTCAGAGCTCCGGATTGCTGCCCGGAACTTTTCGCCGTCTTCGGCGTCGCCTCATCTGGGACCTCCCTCAGCTGGGAAGGACCTTCAGACCTGGAGCCCACACCCGGCACTGGGGCCGGAGTTGATCTACCTCAGCTGGCGCCCCTTGAGGATGCTTGCACCGGAGGAGGCGTGGTCGCCAAAGATCTACCTCGCGAGGGAGAAGGGGCAGTTATAGTCGTAGCTGACCTAACGTGGCTCCTATCAGCGTGCCTCAACTTTCTCTTCCAGCTGGAGGATTCGGCCGACTCTTTGCCTTTGCCCTTGCCCTTGCCGACGTCATTGACTTTCTAGCTCGCGGCAGGGGTATCCAAACTATCAGAAGCTCTGGGAATTGCAACCCCGAAGATAGGGCCCCTCTCGACCACGCCCAAGTCATCCAATGCTTGCATTCACTTTCGGATCTCCCTGCTAACCTCCAGAACCATGTTCAGAGGCAAGAAGGCAGCCGACAGAGTCAGGGCATCATGGGAGATACCTCCATTTTTAATTTTTATTTGAGATGGATCTTCAAAGCTTCATCGTCCAAGTTGGTGTTCAAACTGACTTCAATTCGGTTATGATCCATCTCACTATTGAATGCCCATGCGGGCCATTCCCTAGTCTTCAGCGGAGCCCACCTGTTCACCAAGAAATTGCCAAAGACCATTTGGGGGGTCACTCCTCCCTCCATGCATTCTTTGATCCTTTCCAGGATGGGCTTGTACGCATCCGATAGCTCCAGAACTACGTTCCAGGCGTCGGTGTCGACATTGGGAAGGCCCTTGGGCAGCTCCAGCTTCTCATGCTCCTCCACAATGATGATCACCCAATACTTCTTCCAATCGTCCCACTTGCCAGAGGGGAAGGTCCTCAAGTTCTTGAAGGGGCAATTCTTCCGCTTCACGAAGTAGTAGAAGCCGATGAGCTACGTCTCTTTACCGATGGTGTGGACCATGAAGAAGGTCCAAAACAGCTTGATGCAGGGAGGCACACCCACCCACATCTCGCAGAAGTGGACGAAATTCGCCACTAGCAAGAGGGAGTGGGGGCCGATATGATAAAGCTGGAGGCCGTAGAAATCCAGCAACATCAAGAGGAAGCTTGAGAAAGGCAAGATCAGACCCACCATGGCGTACGCCGAGAAGTACACCATATCTCCGGTGCGCTCCTTCTTGAAGGGGAGCTTGCCAAAGCGGATGTCCTTGTTGCAGGAGTCGCTGGACCAACCCATGTGGGTCCAGACACTCGCCATCTCCTCATTAGTCTTGACCTTGCTACGGGGAAGACCCAACTCCATCGCGGCACAATGGAGCGAAAGTTGGAAGGCTATGCGAAGGTTGGGAGGCTCTGAGCGCAAGTTCGATCGAAAGCATAAATAGTCCTCAAATCATGCTGGCTTTCCTTCTTAAGTAAGCCTCCGCAACACTTGGATGGGATCCACAATGGGACCAGGATCATGTTTTCAAAACTCTACCCTATCAATGACGAATGGGTTGTAATAGATAGTAGCCGCTTAGGGTTTCTCACGACCCTAGGGAGGTAATAAATAGTAGCCACCGCCCTCATTAGCCTGTGGGTTTTGCTTATTCGTAAGTTAGCTTCTACTGCTTCCTTGTACACGCACGTGTCGACTAGATCGCCCGTCTACTTGTATCTAGAACCCCACTTTAGATTGATTCAACTGATAAGTGCTTGTTCTTCTTGTTCTTGCGTGTTCTTCGATTGCTTGCAGGAACAAAGGCCCTCGTGGTCAGGTTGATTGTGCGCTAGCAAGATCAATACAACTTCGGAGTCGGTGTACCGATCGCTAAGGCGCATCATCTTGGGGACGGTGTAGTCGGATCGCCAACATCTTCTCCTCCACAAATCGAACCCTCCTATTCTCATCGAAAGATCGGGAACCAAGATCCTATCAAGTGGTAATCAAAGCAAGGTTAATCGGTGAGAGTGCTACCATTACTTTTCTTTCCGTTGTTATCATCCTATAGTCCAGAAAAAGCCCAAAAAATACCAGATCTGTTTTTTCCATTATTTCTAGACCATTGTGCCTTTTACTTTCTCTACAGAGTCAAGACTTGTTGAGTTCATGGTTGCTTCGACGAGTCAAGTTGTTGGTGTTTAGTTTTGCAACACTAGAGTTTTGAGTTCGTGTCACATTCGGTCACCTAGTTTGAGTCAGATTCATAGTTCGAGTTTGAGTCAGATTACTAGTTTGAGTTTGAATCAGATTGCTACTTCGAGTTTGAGTCGGATTGCTAGTTTGAGTTTGAGTCGGATTATGAGTTCAAATCAGATTTTGCTACTTCGAGTTTGAGTCGGATTGCTAGTTCGAGTTTGAGTCGGATTAATAGTTTGAGTTCGAATCAGGTTGCTACTTCGAGTTTGAGTCAGATTAGTAATTTGAGTTTGACAACAAGAAAAAGGCAAGTGGAAAATCAAAAGCCGCACAAAAGCCACAAGCAATTAGAGAAGAAAAAAAAGGCAAGTGCAAGATCAAAAGCCGCATGTGCAAATTTTGTTCTAGGCTCTCCTGATTCCATCTAGAGAGAGTTTGGGTAACCATCCCAACAAAAGAAAAAAAAGAAAATCAGATTGTTGTTTGGGGTGTTTTTGGTGACGATATTGGTGTCTTGGCTTGCGTCTCTAGTACGGTCTAGACTAAGATCAGCACAGTACTGTCGTAGAACATTTATTCAGCTTGTTGTGATTAACGTGGTGAAAGTTTGCTCCTTGTGCTAGTTCAGCCACCTAAAGCCATAGATTGACACCTGCTCTTGAAGTTGTTCATTACTTGCTGGTTGCCATCACCTTCTTGCTGAGCTTAGTAAGAACAGGTAAGAGCTTGATTGAACAGGTTGAGAGTGATTATCTCCACCAGCACCTTTGTAGCTAGAGATAACGTTACCCTTTCATATTGGATTGTTCTTTTTTCTACTAACCATGGCAGGAGGAGCAAATACAAACGAAGACGTGCATTCACCTCGCACACGGGGAATTATATAACACTTCGAACGCCAAGTGCGGCTACGCACAGAAGCGCTTGATGAGGATTTTCGTGTTACCAGTGACCGCCTTGGTCAATTTGAAAATATGCAGATCGACACGAACACCAAAATCAGCACGTTGGAGATTTCCATTCAAACATTGAGCACCTCTATTGGAGCCATCCTGCAGCGCCTTGAGGAGAGGGATCGTGGACACATCGCGGATGGACAGGTGAGCAATGCTCCTAGTATTGTACGCGACAATGAAGATGACTATTCTGCAGATACGGAGATTGGGGAAGATGAGGAAGCTAGGCCACGGCGCCGGCTACAACGCCACCGTCAAGGTATGGGTCGACATTGTCGGCGTGAGGTACGCAATCATGATGATACTTTTAACAAGATCAAATTTAAGATACCTCATTTTGATGGTAAATATGACCCTGATGCATATATTACTTGGGAGATTTCTGTTGATCAAAAATTTGCATATCATGAGTTTCCTGAAAATGCAAGAGTTAGAGCAGCCACTAGTGAGTTTACTGATTTTGCTTCTGTTTGGTGGATAGAACATGGCAAGAAAAATCCTAATAACATACCACAAACTTGGGATTCTTTGAAACGGCTCGTGCGGGCTAGATTTGTTCCTTCTTACTATGCACATGATCTGTTAAATAAGTTACATTGAGACAGGGAGCTAAAAGTGTAAAGGAGTATTTTCAGGAATTACAAATGGGTATGTTGCGTTGTAATTTAGACAAGGATGAGGAACCAGCTATGGCTAGATTTTTGGGTGGTTTAAACCGTGAAATTCAGGACATACTTGCTTATAAAGATTACAATAATGTTACCCGTTTGTTTCATCTTGCTTGTAAAGCTGAAAGGGAAGTGCAGGGACGACGAGCTAGCTCTAGAACTAATATTTCTGTAGGAAAGACTAGCTCATGGCAACCACGCACGACTACTCCTTCAACTGGGCGTGCTTCCCCGCCATCTTCTTCATAAAGTCGGGCAGCACCTTCTTCCTCCAGCAACAAGCCATGTGCTTCTTCCACTAGCTCAGCAGTAAAGACCACCCAAAAGCCCTCCGAGAGTGCTTCTTCCGTAGCATCTACTGGACGATCTAGAGACGTTCAATGTCACAAGTGCAAGGGTTTTGGCCATGTGCAGCATGACTGCCCAAGCAAACGTGTTCTAATTGTTAAAGATGACGGTGAGTACTCATCTGCTAGCGATTTTGATGACGATACATGTGTTTTGCTTGTAGCTGACTATGCAGGTAGCGATGAAGATCATTATGCAGCATGTGCTTAGTGCATAAATGGAGAAAGCGGAATAAAATCAAACGCACACATTATTCCAAACAAAGTGTGTCGTCAAAGAGCGATCTTCAGACTATTTTTGGAGAACGTTATGGGCAAAATTGGGGACTAAGCTTTTATTTTCAACTACTTGTCATCCCCAAACTGATGGTCAAACTGAGGTTGTGAATAGAAGGTTATCTACCATGCTTAGGGCTGTTTTGAAAAAGAATATAAAAATGTGGGAAGAGTGTTTGTCTCATGTTGAGTTTGCTTATAATAGTTCCCTACATTCTAGTACTAAGAAATGCCCTTTTGAGATTGTTTATGGATTTGTACCCCGTGCTCCTATTGATTTATTACCTCTTCCTTCAATGGAACGAGTGAACATTGATGCTAAACATCATGCTGAATTGATCTTAAAATTGCATGAAACCACTAAGAAGAATATAGAGTGCATGAATTCCAAGTATAAACTTGCTGATAGTAGGGGAAAGAAACCTATCACTTTTGAACCTGGTGATTTAGTTTGGTTACATTTGCGAAAGGATAGGTTTCCTGATTTGAGAAAGTCTAAATTGTTACGTCGAGCTGATGGTCCATTCAAAGTGTTAGAAATGATTAATGATAATGCATATAAACTCGAGTTGCCTGCGGATTTTGGGATTAGTCCCACATTTAACATTGCAGATTTGAAGCCATATTTGGGAGAAGAAGATGAGCTTGAGTAGTGGACAACTCAAATGCAAGAAGGGGAGGATGATGAGGACATCAACACCCTCGATACATCCACACCAACTCAGCTACCGGTTTCTGGACCGATCACTCGCGCTCATGCACGTCAACTAAACTATGAGGTCAACGCGTTCTTGGCCTTATGCCCATCTTATCTAGACCGTGGAACTATGTGCTTTCTTGTTTTTCTTAGGAACAATGGAGAGGAGCCGATGGGAAGGGAATTCGCGCGGACGGGATTTGGACAGCAGAACAGCACCAACTTGTGATGGCCACCACTACTTCATACGGACTCCGATATGGGCGTTCAAGTACTTCATGGAAAATTATCAAGTCTACTTTCAAATGGATCTGGCCTCATGTACATATCTATTCGGAGTCGGCCGCAATCGTTGTTTTAATACCAAGACCTTTTCTGTCCATGGTGCTGCATCACCAAAATTGGGCCCATGGCCCATGTATCGTTTGGAGTCCATTTGGGACTCGTGATTAGGGTTTCTCACGACCCTAGGGAGGTAATAAATAGTATCTGCCGCCCTCATTAGCTGGTGGGTTTTGTTTATTCGTAAGTTAGCTTCTGCTGCTTCCTTGTACACGCGCGTGTCGACTAGATCGCCCGTCTACTTGTATCCAGAACCCCACTTCAGATTGATTCAACTGATAAGTGCTTGTTCTTCTTGTTCTTGTGTGTTCTTCGATTGCTTGTAGGAACAAAGGCCCTCGTGGTCAGGTTGATTGTGCGCGAGCAAGATCAATATAACTTCGGAGTCGGTGTACCGATCGTTAAGGCGCATCATCTTGCGGATGGTGTAGTCGGATCGCCAATGTCTTCTCCTCCACAAATCGAACCCCCTTATTCTTATCGAAAGATCGGCAACCAAGATCCTATCACTTCACCATCCCTTCCCTCGTCGAATCGCCACAGAGGCAGATTCTCTTCCACTAATCATAAAGGGGCAAATAACTCATTCAAGGGTCCTCACAAGTTGAGGGCTCCCCAAGAATTACAATAAAGAACACCACAAATCAACTCAAAAGATATACAATAATCAACAAGAGTGTGCGAGAGATCAAACCCAAGAGCTCAAGATGTGTAGAACAAGTCTCTCCTTTGATCAATTACCAATCCTCAAAGATTTGATCCTTTTAGGGTTAGAATGTGTGGAGATATGTGTATTTTGGGCTCTTGGGAGGTGTGATAGTGCAGGGAGTCGAGTGAATTGGTTGTAGGATCGTACACCTCAATTTATACTAGGGTTTCCAAAAGTTACCGTTAGGGTTTGTGATGTCCGTACTAGTTTGTGGTGGACTCCGAAATCGTCTGGTGTGCGGCGTGTGGAAAATCCTAAGTGTTCAGAGATATCGGAAATGTTCGTAAATGTGGGGACTAGTCTGATCTGGGCACTGGAAGTGTTCGGACTAGTTCGGCACATATCGGCCTAGTCCGATGTGGTCAACCTCGTGTAGAATTAAGGACAAGTCCGCACTTGGAGGACTTGTACGATTTTAGTCAGAGAGTTTTCTGACTTGTACGATGGTTATCGGAGTTGTCCGATGTCGTGAAAAATTGTGGAGCTAAAGACAAGTCTGTACTTGGAGGACTTTTCCGATTTTAGTCAGAGGATTATCGGACTAGTCTGATGGATATCAGACTTGTCTATTTTTCTGCAGATGTGAAGTGCTTAGGACTAGTCCGGACTATGGGGGACTAGTCCGACCTTAGTCAGAGAGATATCGAACTAGTCCGGATGTGTAGTGAGTGAGATCTCTTTGTGTTTTTGTGTGTAGTGAGTGAGATCTCTTTTGCTTGAGCTCTTGGGGTGTATTTCTCCAACACACTCCATACAAAATAAACTATTCTTTTCATCTCTTGAGCTCTTTTCCTTTTGATTCCTCATTCTCCTTTCTTTTTGAGCTTTCCTCCTGATTTCTTTAAAACATGTGCTCATCTCAACAATTTTGTTAGCATCTCATTTGTTTGTCATAAATCAACAAAAACCCACAAGGGATGCCTAGATGCACTTACACACACACTTGGGAGCAACAGACAATTGATTTTGCGAGCCGTCATGATCCGCACACTGCGCTCATTGCACGACATGAGCTCATACTCGCGCACATGGCGCGTCTACAACACACGCTTCAGCAACTCATTCCTCGGCCCACATCTTGCTACTTGATCATCCACGTTGCACACACATGCGGCACCCACATACATGCTGAATTTCACACACACTCACGCACTCGATGCTCGCTTGCAGACCTTTCCCAAACGAGGTCGCACCGAGAGCGCATCTCGGGTTTATCCCTAACAACCTCCCCCTAAACCCAAGCGTCAATGTTCTACTCACAACAATGTTACCTCCTCGTCGACATCGGTGAACATGCCCCCTCCTCCTTCTTAGGCTTGCGGGAATCCCGAGTGAAATGACCACAAACTCCACAATTGAAGCATTTCCTGATCGACGGCTTCAATTTGTATCGAGCCTTCCATTTGGTCGCCCTGTGTAGAGCTGGTTGTCGCACAACTCTCCCCCGACGTTTGATCACCTGCAACTCCATTCTTCGAATGCCTTCAGCTCCATGGGGCACTTGGAGAAGTCAGGAGTCACGGACTGTGAGTCCAACAACTCATCTAAAAGTGAGGGAACTGGTGGGATGAAAAGCATCTCCCCTAGAACCATATGAACCTGCACCCAAGGTTGCCTGTGGATATGGAGTCACGTTGCTTATGTGTTGTGCTATTTGTGTAATAAGAGACCCTGATGAGTCACATGGATTGCACTCTAAGTCATTGTACCGTAATACTATAATGGTGTTGTAATAAATAATAATGTATGGAACTCTATCCTTTCTATTATGTCTGCCAACTACAGGTCCATGGATTGGTACAAGGGCACAAAGTGAACTTTCGCAAAAGAGGTCCTGACAGATTGGTATCAAGCCTTACATTGACGTAGGATGGAATCCTAGGGCTGGATGATTGTGTGTTACTATGTTGGAGACTACAGACTATTTACAAAAAGTAACTCTCTCCCTCTTTTTTGTAACCTTACCCTATTCTGTCTTAATTAAAAGACTATTTTACTAGTTTTAGTTGTGCTCTAACTTTTCCGTTTCAACGGATGGACGAAGACGGGTGGACAGTTGAACCATTCTTGGATGTGCTTGGCTTTCCTCGACTGATGTTATGCACACTTTTTGCATTCCGCTACACCGTTACTCCTTGTACCATTGGAGGGAGTACGAGGAGGACATAGACCCTTGCTGTCAGGCTCAGGTTACCTTGCATAGGTCTACATCAACGTCGGCAGAGACCCTAGGATGCAAACTTTAGTTGGAGTTCGCTTTGAGGACTCGATCCAGGCAATGGCTCAAGAGGCTCTTCGAGCATATAGGGACTTACTTCTGGAGACATCTGGGCACATGCCCATACATTACTTCCCAGACACACTGTGGGATCACTCTGTTTGGAGGCACAGGTTGGGTACACTAGAGGGTTCAACCAGGATAGTGGTAGACCACACTTTAGCAGAGATAGCTACGTACCTACTGAAAGTGCATCTAGGCATCCCCGTGGGTTTTGGATGATTGAGGATGACAATTAAGAGACTAATGAGCTCGATCTTAATCACGGGTGTGATGATTGAAATGAAAGAAAATCTCTCAAAAAAGGAAAAGATTGAAACGGGCATCGAAGACTCAAGTATAGAAATTAGGGTTTCTATTGTGTTGAGTTTAGACTAGCCTTCTTTGTGTGAGAGTGTGTGTATCAAGTGCATTGAGATCATAGAAGGGAGCTCAAAGTCGTGGTTGAGTGAAAATCTAAGTGAGAAGCCTTGTTTTAGAGCAAACCGAGGAGACCAGACTTGTCCGGGCCTCAGGGCTGGACTAGTCCGTGTGAGCCTGATTAGTCCGTTTTGGGATGGACTAAATGTTACTGTTCCAGATTGGACTTGTCATCTTGGGTACGGACTAGTCCGTTTTTCCTTATTGTGGTATTTTTGCCAAGTCTTGGGAGGCCAGACTTGTCCGCCATAGAGGCTGGACTAGTGGAGACACCCCTAGAATAGTCTATTTTTAGCCAGACTAAAGGTTTCCTTTAGAGTTCAGACTAGTCCGTTTTTGGCCGGACTAGTCTGTGTTGCCATGACCGTTTGAATTACAAACATTGGCAGGTACGTCACCTTTTTTTTTCGAGGTGTGACGTCGAGTTGTCAGTAGTCCCAAGTGGTCGGACTAGTCCATGGTCCAGGACCGGACTACTCCAGAGTTTAGTGATTGGCAACGGTAAGTTGTCGGGACCTCTATAAAAAGGGGACCCCGACTCTCTTTTGAAAAGACTTGAACCCTAGCGCCACCACAAACATCCTTGAGCCTTTCAAAGCCTTCTACTCTTCCTACTTGCCCTCTAGAACCAAATCTTGAGTGGATTAGGGTTTGGGAAGTGGAGAGAAGGAAGATCATCTTGCTTTGGCTCTCGGTTTGATCTCTTGCACTTGGTGTTGCGTTTTGTGGCTTGTGGAAGTTAAGCTCTGTGTGCTCCTGCTTGTAAATCATTTGTGGGAGCCTCAACTTGTGAGAAGCCCCAAGAACATGGTGATTACCCCTTGTGATAGTGAAAACCAAGCCGACCTTTTGTGGTGGCTTGGTGAGAAGAGAGTCAATTGAGACCTAGTCCTTTTGTGGACTTCTCAACGTAGATGTAGGCTTCTTTGTGAAGCTGAACCATGGGACAAATCTTTTCTCACTTGTCGTTTTACTTTTTGCTATTCACTAGAACTGCTTTTAGTATTCATATCATTCTTCATATTGTTCTTCACTGAAATCTTGCAACCTAATTGTTCACACTTGTTAATCTAAGTTGTATTAGGTTCCTAGACTTTATATCTATCTTCCGTTGTACTAAAGTCAACTAAAAACTTATAGAATTCAAGTTTCTAGGTTTTCCCCTGTGCGCTGAGCGGATTAGTCCAGCACTGACCAGACTAGTCTGGCCTCAGAGATTTAATCTCGTTTGATTAAGTAATTTTAGATCATATTGCCTATTCACCCCCTTCCTCTAGGCAACTTTCGCCTACAGTGTCTTGATCGCTACTGTGAGACCGTTCTCGCCACTTGCACAACTGAGTCAGACCGCTTGAGAGAGTTCTAGGACTAAGAAGAGGAGCTACAGGATGAGCTGGACGAGGCACATTTAGAGACCGCATGTGCCAAGGAGACCATAGAGGCACTTCAGAGAGAGCTAGCATAGAGGACCATGGAGCACGTCAGACAGTTGGACTCCCTCTACCAGGCAGGCTCTCACCGTAGAGGAGAGCACGTTTGGATCACCGCTCGTAGGAACACTCTTCTAGATCCTCACACAAGTAGTCTACGTTTACCAGGAGCAGTGGACCACACTCCTTCAGTCTGAGCCATGATGCCCAGAGGTGCAGAACGCTTCGGCCATGGCAAGGACTTGAGACTGTTACCACCACACCAAACTGATGTGGAGACCAATGACGATAGCGGCTACGATGGGGACGACGACACTGCCAGTCATGATGTGGATAACCCCGTGGATGAGGACCCAGTCAAGGAGCCACCCCAGTGAGATGCCCAAAACATTGATGGTGAGGTTCTCGAGGATGCTGTTAGCAGCAACAGGCCAGTAGGAGATCCTACGGGAGTCGTCCAGGATTGTCTCAACTCCTTCCCCTTTGGACTGGATCACGACGGTTTGACTTGGCAATAGAGTCACATCAGGACCACAGCATGGAGGGGTAGTGCACCACAACACCCGGCTTCGTGTGATTCTAGAGCTATCATGATGTCTTAGGTCCATTTGTCATCCATGCTAGTAGTTGTTGTGTTAGCAGGAGTCTCGCATAGTGTTTGTGAGTCGCCATGGAGGTGACGGGTGTCATACCATGCAAGATTGTACTATAGTGATGGATGATATGATTGTTGGGTGGTAACCAAACTCTACAAAAAAGATTAAAAAAGAAAGAAGAAAAAATATAATATAAATAAAATAATAAGATAATAACAATGCAAATAAAGATAATATTAACATATTATAGCCTTCAGACAAAAGGTGACTATAGTTACTCTAAATGTCTATATATAAGCACTTACGACAAGAGAACACACCTAACAACTAAGATTACTCATAAAACTAAAGTCCCATCTTTCCTCCCTTCCCAAAACCATATGACAGCGCCTGGGAAATCAGCCCATGTTCAGGCGCGCCACGAACAAGCCGAACAGGGCACCCCAGTAACAGTCGACCCAGACATTATTGCACGAGCCCCATGAGGCAGAGCAACCCCGATAGGACGAGTTGTGGGCATGCATGGTTAGACTAGGCACCACGAGCTGCGATTGCAGCGGTCAGCATCCAGATGAACTACAAGACCCTCAGGAGGAAGTTGGAGAAGTCAACCAGCAAGAGATTGCGGCTCAACCTGAGGAGGAGATTTCATCCCCACCAGCAATCCTAGCAGATGTTATGGCTGTTCAAGCATAGTTGCTCGAAAACATGGCACGGGCTATGCAAGAACCATGAGGCCCAGGGATGCCTCCAGCATCCAAGATGATACAGTCCATGAGGCTTCAACCGCCTATGTTCGATGTAAGTGACAAAGATCCCCTATCAGCAGATGATTGGCTACGCAACATAACAAGAAGCTGAACATTGTAGGTGCCAGTGACTTGAAAGAGAGTCATGTTGGCCTCCCATCAGATGACCAGCATAGCTGATCAGTGGTGCGATAATTACCATGAAGCTGCCAAAGAACCGAATGCGGTTAGTTGGGAAGAATTCCAAGGAGCTTTTTGGAATTATCACATCCCAGAGGGCATCATGGAAATGAAGGCTGACGAGTTTCGTGCATTGCGTCAGCGAGCCATGACCATAAACTGGTATATCAAGAAGTTCATGAAGCTAAGTTGCTATTCCCCTAGAGAGATTGACACTGATAAGAAGAAGTAGGATCGCTTTCGAAAGTGGTTGAACTACATCATGAAGGTGCAATTGATCACTCACATATACCCCGACATCAACACGATGATGAATCGAGCTATACTGCTAGAGGATGCACGTGTCGAATTGGATGGGGAACGAAAGAAGTTTCGGGCACAGAAGCTTAAGCAGTGTTGACGGCTGTTATATCCCAATTTCACCCGTCAATATAACTCAATTATATGAAGTAAAAGTCATTTCTTGCACACATCACATTTCTACTTAACCTATCTCCACTTGTCCTTGGAAAAATAGTACATGCAGACTTTTTATGCAGAAAATGTGGTGAAAGAGGGGGAGGAATCCCAAAAAGTGTCATCCCAGCCAATCAAGCACCGACATGTGGAATCACATGAATCAAATGGCCTACAAACAAACGTATCCGAGGAGATCCAACAGTGTATCACACATATCAGTCAATAGGGCCCACTTGGAAGTCACCTAGAGAAAGCACATGCGAAACAGAGCCAAGACCAGGTCGGCCGAACACCCTGTTCGGCTAACTAGTTCCTGGCACCAAACTCGGTCAACTTCTACATGTCAACTTCTTGTGGTGCCCTGATAACAATGAATACTGATTTTCACGCTTTTAGTGGAGGAAACCGACCCTTCTCCAGCTATAAATAGGACCCCTACCTCTCACTTCAACACATACCACTTGAGCATCATTCTATTGTATACACTACT
Source organism: Tuctoria greenei (assembly GCA_036927565.1). Classification (NCBI taxonomy): domain Eukaryota; kingdom Viridiplantae; phylum Streptophyta; class Magnoliopsida; order Poales; family Poaceae; genus Tuctoria; species Tuctoria greenei. The sequence continues at coordinate 136,035,237 of JAYESD010000008.1, read as the reverse complement.
TCTCTTAGTCCTTAGAGGAATTAGGCTGTAGAGAGGATAGTCTCTAGTCCCAAGTCCAAATTAGGAAAGGAGTAGAGGGAGTCTCTTCCCAATTCCAAATTGGGAAAGGTATCACGTATTCCTTCTTGTATTTGTGACCTTATGCATAATAAAGACATTATCTTTAGTCTTCCTTTATACATATTCTTGGATGAAGAATTTCTTGTCTGATTGTGGAATCCATGTATGTGGTATGAATAGCCTTTATGTTTATGCCACAATGATCTCACTCTATCATCATAAAAACTATAAACCCTCACTATAGTCTAAGTAGTTATGGTATGATCATGTTAATATGAATAACTTCTGATATGTCTCAACATTGGTTCAACAATGTTTAGGTTAGTCATTGCCTTAGGATGATATTTGTATCACGACTCTTAAGGTATTTACTTAACATGTAAGTGTGGTCTTAGATAGTTAAGTAGTGTTGGATGTCTCGTAGACCCACTGATTGAAGAGGTATGCAGTAGGTGGTGATAGCCCTATCTATCCTTTGTAATCCTCCACATTCGGCTATGACACAGGCTCTTGGTGGGAGTCGTCCTAGTATTGCTAGGGGTAAACCTGTGCCCGATGTGTTGAACAACATAGCATAAGGATTCACCATTGACATGCTCATTAGTATGTAACCTAGGCTATATATATGTATATTAGAAGCATTGTAGAGCCACTCACAAACTCTTAGTCTAATCTCCATTAGGACCCATCTACCCTCTAGAATAGATTGCTTAGGTGTGTGTCACACTACCCATATTATCAACTTACCCTTGTCTTGATAATTGGATAGTATCCCATAGCTTGATCATAAGAGTAGTGTTTACTCCATTGCCTTCCTTTGGGATAAATATGATACCCTTGGGAATACTCTTGGGTGAAATGCTACAAGGTTATCTTCCGTACGCTTGCAGAATTTATTCTGTACGTAAGAAACGTCAACAAGAATTTCTGGCGCCATTGACGGGGAAGTAAAGGAAGTGAAGGATAGCTATCACTTGTGATTAAGCTATAGGTACTAATAATTATTATATAGGATTACCCTTGCTTTTTTTTCTCCTTTTGTGTGAAAACATTGTAGTGTTGGCTAACCCATTCCATGGGATGGCCAACGAGAACGCAAGTGCTCAACTGCAAGATGATTCAAGGCGTACCTCAACAAATGTCCGCTAGGCAACACCATTGCCTTTCGCGAAAGAATTTCAGCTTCAAGTAGGAGCTAAGGTCATCCATCCCCAAGCTTGGTGGAGGCTCCAAGAGCTCTTCTTGGTTTGCCTTCATCATGGGGTGGATAGTTGGCTCTTCATCCAAAACTCATGTCATGGGTTGGCTCCACCAATCCATTACCACATTCGTGCTGGAGCTAAAGGGGTCCTATTCTCATTCATCAAGGATGAGAATATGGTCTTCACTCAAGTGTGGATTGAAGAATGTTCTAGTTCCCTTAGCTTGGCGTGCACACGATTTAACAAGGTACAAATGCTAGCTAAGGGACTACACCTCCCATTGAAGTATCATGAAGATCAAGCCAATGGAGAAGTGTTTGGAATTATCCAAGTCGTGGATATTCACATGATTGGTGGAAATCCATGTCAACATGGGACACTTGGAAAAAATTTCCCAAATACCCATGAAGATCATTTCCAAACAACAACTCCAATGGCTATTATCTACAAAGGGGTCAAGGGTGGAATCAGTATCACCCTTGTAATCAAGGAGGCTATGGGGATTTCAAGGGATTTAAGTTTAACTAGCCTACCTCGAAGTATCTTGTCCATGGCCAAGCAAGAAATCAAGACAACATTTACGTGAAGCTCTTGGCCAAGGACAAAAAACTTAAATAGCATTCAAGATCCAAGATGTCCCACAATCACTTGATGGGATTCCTACCCTTCGACCAAGCCGGTGCAACGTAAGGCAAGTGACATTGTGGATGAAGCATTTGTTGTTTGATTGTTGAGTTCACATATCATCATGTCGAAGGAAGTCTTTGATCCATGATCAAAGTAGGGGTTAACTCAAAGGAACATCAAGAAGGTCGAAGTGGCACCCTTAAATAAGGACAAGCCTCACCATGCTCATGAAATAATATCTTCAAGAGGGAGAAGTCTTCACTATGTCAACAAGTCTTCATCAGGATGATGGAGAGGCTAGGGCCATCATGTGGCCCACATGTCCAACTTACATGACAAAGGAGATTTGGCATGTCAATCAAAAGAAGTTGTCCACATCTTCAATTCTGGGATTGGACAACAAATCATCGCACAAACAGGACGGAGGTAAGTCCCACTCATCGAACTTCAAAATTTGGTGAGTCCTGGCCAATAGGTTAATTGGTAGTTTCTCATATTTATTTCCCAATTGCATATTTGAATTTCTCATCATTTGCATTTGAATGTGGCCTAGAGGGGGGGTGAATAGGCCTTTTTGAATTTTAGTCAGAACCTGCAACACTTAACAAACTGATCAAACCCGAGATATCGGACTAGTCTGGTAGAGTGCGGACTAGTGTGGTGCGTGCGGACTAGATTGATCAAGTTCGATCAATGATTTCAATACAAGCACAATACACAGCGGAATATAGTATGTAAATTGAAAGTATTGAGTCAATAAAATTTAGTGTACTACAGATTAACTTTGATTTGAACGTTTTAATGTAAGATGGACAAGATCAATCAAACCCTAGAATATGATATGAGAAACTTAAGAACAAGTTTGACACATGATTTTTATCCCGTGGTTCGGTTCCCACAGAGGCAACCTACATCCACGTTGAGGAGCCCACGAAAGGACTGGGTCTTCACTGACCCTAACCTCGTCAAATCGCCACCAAGGCCAATTCTTCTTCCACTATCACGGAGGGGCAAATCACCAAGTTCAAGGGGCCTTCTCACAAGTTGAGGGCTCCACAAGATTACAATTCAAACACCACCAAGAACACATTCATAAGATCGACAACGAAATAACAGGAGTGTGTTAGAGATCAAACCCAAGAGCTCAAACGTATGGAATCATATCTCTCCTTTGATCCAAAGTGAATCCTCAAGGGATTGATCTTTCTTGCATTGGATTGCATGGAGAGATGTGTTTTCTAGGCTCTTGGAGGGTGTGACGGCGCAGAGGGTCGAGAGATATGATAGTTGGGCCATGCACATCTATTTATATTAGGGTTTTCAAAAGTTATCGTTAGCGTTTTGAGGGTCCGTACTAGTCTATGGTTAAGTACGGACTAGTCCGGTGTGCGGCGTGCAGGTAACCCTAAGTGTCCAGGAATATGAAACTTTTCCGGCTAGGAGCGGACTAGTCCGATTTTAGTCAGAAAGGTTTTCGGACTTGTCCGTGGTGATATCGGACTAGTCCGGTGTGGTGATGCCCTTAGTGAATATAGGACAAGTCCGCACTTGGAGGACTTGTCTGGTTTTAGTCAGAGGCATTATCGGACTAGTCCGAACATTATCGGACTAGTCCGGTGCGGACAAGTCCGCATTGGCTGGACTTGTCGGAACCTGTCCAGAGAGGATATCGGACTAGTCCGGTGTATATCGGACTAGTCCGTTTTTCCTGTGAAATGTGAAGTGTGTGAGGATTTTTATGCTTATGCTCTTGGGATGTGTTACACCAACACACTCCCTACACAATGATGTATTCTATTCAGCTCTTGAGCTCTTTTCCGAATTGATTCTCATTCTCCTTTCTTTTTGGCGCTTTCTTCATTCTTTCATTAAAACTTGTGCTCATCTCAATAATGTGGTTAGGATCTCATTTGTTTGTCATAAATCAACCAAAACCCACAAGGGATGCCTAGATGCACTTTCAATCTCCCCCTTTTTGGTGATTGGTGACAACCAATTGAGATTTCACAAAATAAGATAAAAATTGAGATTTTCATAAAGTGTGCACATATGAGCTTGAAACTCATTTAGCAATGACAACATGATACATATGTCCACTCTTTATGGTGGGATGCAAAACTAAGTGAGTGAGAGCAGTAATCATGATGACAGTGAAATAATTGACATCAATATATCAACAACAAGCATATATGTCAAATTCAGAGCAAAATCACAGATTTCATAAATATGAGCATAAATAGTTCATATCATTGCATCACAAAACTAAAAGTACCAAAAGAACATAATATGAAGTCTTACAACCCGAAAGAGACAAAAAGATGCATAAGTGAAGCTCTCATCTCTCAACCTATAGCTAAGACTTAGTGACCCCCCTCAATCTCTCCCCCTTTGGCATCAAGACACCAAAAAGAAGGAGAGGAGGCATCTAAGATCTTCAGTCCTCACTGTTGATCCTCTCATCATCTTCATCTTCACTCTTGGGCTGAGGAGGAGGAGGAGGAGAAGGAGCGGATCCACTCGAACCCCCAATGCCAAAATAGGCAAGATCGAAGGGAGTCAAAGGTCCGAGCTCGGTGAAATCCGATGCTGAATCATCAGAAATGACTGGAGATCCAATGGGCTCGATCTCCAGCTTTTGGAAAATGTGTTTGACATTTTCTTTTACATACCACATATCAGCCTTCCTTGCCTTGTTCAGCTTATGGGTGTTCACTTCTTCCTTCTTGCACGAGGCAAATATTGCTGCCAAGTACTTTTGGATTCCACTAGGAGACCCTTTTTGGAGAGGGGCCCTAGTGGAGGGATCAGCCCTTTCATCTCCTCTAGCTCTCCTCGGAGCTTCTTCACTGGATGCAGGAGAAGGGGCATCTTGGATTGTGGCTTGAGGAGGCTTTTGTGGCCCCAGAGGGGTGTGCTCCATGTCCTTCACAAACTCAATCCCTGTGACCTTCTCAATCATGAACATCAAGTAAGGTGCGTAGTCACAGGACCTGTTAGGAGTGCAGGAGATATTCACCATGTCATTCCATATGTAGTCAAAGACATCAAACTTCCTATCTTTACTAATCACCTTCATCAGTGTCCTTAGGTAGCCTTGGACACTTCCTGCATCCCCATCCTTTGGGGAAATAGTCTTCCTCAGAACCCTGTTGAGGACTACAAAGAATGGCTCCATATTCTTGGTGGAAGGAGGGTTGAAAGATGAGCGGGTGTCATAAAGGAACTTTATTTTGTCCTTCGCAAGGACACCAATGTTGTGGATGATCAAGTGGTCATTGCTGGAACTGACAAGATGTAGCAACCTTGCAAATTCGTCATAGGTGATGGTGTACTTGGATCCATGAGTCATCCAAGTCACCCTTTCCTCCTCATCGCTGGCAAAGAAACAAGTAGCATAAAATTGGGCAATGACTTCATCATTCCAATTGTTCCGGAAGGCAAAGAGATCCTTCAAGCCATGCCTCTCTGCAGCTTGAACTACTTCATCAAAGGCTGAGCAGCTCTTCTTGTCAAAGTGCGCCCAATCAATACATTGGCTGCGCACAACTGGGGTCTTCATAGTGAGGTAGGCTGAACTGTAGAAATCTGCATGAAAGTTGCTCCAAAACCTAGTATCGGCAGCTTTCTTGGAACGGTTGTAGCAATCAATGAATCTGAGTTTGGAAGCAGTGTCGCTTCCCTTGCCATTGAACTTCTCCTTGGAGGGATCTCTGTTTCCCTGCCTCGGAGCATGCAACTTGAGGGGGATGATCGGGCCCATGGCAATCCCTTTGCCCTTGCCCTTAGCTTGGCGAACAGCCACCGAGCTAGGGCCACCACCTGTTGAAGCCTTGGAGGCAGGCTTCTTGGCGAGCACCTTGCGTCGAGCCTGAGGTGGAGAAGGTGCCAGCTCGGATGGGCGCTCTTGGCACTTCTTGTGTTGTCCCGTCGAGGACCGAAGCAAGGCTTCTTGGTCCATCTCGGCCTCGAAATCGGAGATCTCGTCGTTGGAGCTTGACATTGTCCTAAGAATGGATTACACAAGGTATGGATGAGAATTGATGGCAAGGAAGTGCATTGAGGAATGAGTAATTAGGGTTGAGTTCAGAAAAAGTCGGACTAGTCCGGTGTACAGGTACAGACTAGTCTGGTAACCGGATTTATCCGTACATGGATCGGACTAGTCCAATGTTCATCATCCCAAACCCTAACTCAACAATAATGGTGATTTCCAATGCAATACAAGTTTAAGATAAATGTAGTACAACTAGGGGCATGTATTAACTAGGAGGAACTAGGCTATTTGGCCAACAACGAAGGAAATCACGAAGGAGGACGAAGGAAATTGCATTGGGGAGCTCGAGCAAGGAGAGAGAGCGTGAGGCAAGTTGTGAGAATGAAGAAGATTAGGGTTTGGCGGCGGCTAGGGTTATGGAGTCGAAAAATCGGACTTGTCCGAAAATAATTGGACTAGTATGAAATCTTCCAGAGCCTAAATCGGACTAATATGTTGTCTGCCGAACTAGTCCAGACTACCAGACACTCTGCGGACTAGTCTACAGGGGCGGACTAGTCCGGGTAACCACAGACTAGTCTGTGGTCACCAGAACAGGAATACTTAGCCCATTCGTATATATTCGAAGGTACTTATTAAGAAAATAGGGGGGCAAAGCGAATAAAATAATCTTGATGAATATGATCAGTAAGCATACAACAATCAAGCACTGACTATAATTTATCGAGATCAAGTAGTTGAAATAGTTTTTGGAGAAAATTGAGAAAGATGATTTTCGCAACTCAAACAATATATTTTGAAGAGTCCATACAGGTATGCAAGTTTTCAAGCCACACTCTGAGCATCAAGGATATTTAGTTCATTTCAGAGCTCACAAAAACGTTTTTCATCAAGTGGCTTGGTAAATATATCGGCTAGTTGTTTTTCGGTGTTGACATGGGAAATAGCTATGTCTCCTTTCATTGAGTGGTCTCTCAAAAAGTGATGTCGGATGTCTATGTGTTTGGTTCTAGAGTGTTCAACTGGATTATGAGCAATTATGATGGCACTATCATTATCACAAAGGAGTGGAATACAGCTCATATTATAACTGTAATCCCTTAGAGTTTGTCGCATCCAAAGGAGTTGTGCACAACAACTCCCAGCTGCAACATACTCTGCTTCGGCCATGGATAAGGCAATGGAATTTTATTTCTTGGAGGACTAAGAAACTAGGGATCTTCCTAGGAATTGGCAGGTGCCGGAGGTACTTTTTCTATCTACTTTGCATCCGGCATAATCTGCATCGGAGTATCCAATGAGATTGAACTTGGAACCTTTGGGATACCAAATGCCTAGGTTGGGTGTATGAACCAAATATCTCAAGATCCTTTTAACGGCTGTCAAGTGACACTCCTTAGGATTGGCTTGAAATCTCGCACACAAACATACACTCAACATAATACCAGGCCTAGATGCACATAGGTAAAGTAAGGATCCAATCATGGAGCGATATACCTTTTGATCCATGCTTGGTCCATCTTCATTGAGATCCAAATCTCCATTAGTTGCCATGGGAGTCTTGATAGGCTTCGCCTTGTCCATCCCAAACTTCTTGAGTATGTCTTGAGTGTACTTGGTTTGGCTTATGAATGTCCCTTCCTTTTGTTGTCTCACTTGGAATCCCAATAAGTACTTCAGCTCTCCCATCATAGACATCTCAAACCTATCTATCATAATCTTACTAAATTCTTCACAAAAAGATTTGTTAGTTGAACCAAAGATAATGTCATCAACATAGATTTGACAGATAAAGAGATCATTATCAAGTGTTTTGTAAATAATGTATAATCTGCTTTCCAATCTTAAAACCATTTCTAATTAAGAAATCTCTAAGACACTCATACCAAGCTCTAGGAGCTTGTTTGAGGCCGTAGAGAGCCTTACGCAGTTTAAAGACGTGGTCGGGGAACTCTTTGTCTTCAAATCCGGGAGGTTGCTCCACGTACACCTCCTCCTTGATTGGACTGTTGAGGAAGGCACTTTTCACATCCATTCGGTAGAGCTTGAAATCATGGTGAGTAGCATATGCAAGCAATATTCTAATCGACTCAAGTCTAGCTACGGGAGCAAATGTTTCATCGAAATCCAAACCTTCGACTTGTGAATACCCTTTGTCCACAAGTCGTGCCTTGTTCCTTGTCATTACCCCGTGTTTGTCTTGTTTGTTGCAGAAGACCCATTTGGTGCCGAAAACATTCGCGTTAGGTCTTTCGACGAGTTCCCACACTTTGTTCCGTTTGAAGATGTTGAGTTCTTGCATCGCCACCACCCAATCCGGATCCTTCAATGCATCCTCAATCCTGCGCGGTTCCATAAACGGCACAAAAGGAGTAATGTTCACAAAAGTTAGCTATGCGGGATCTAGTTGTTACTCCCTTTTGGATATCACCGATGATGTTGTCGATTGGGTGATCCCTTTGGACGCATTGGTATACTCTCGGGTGTGACACTTGCGGTCTTGTATCTTCATAATCTTCTTCTTCTACCCCTAGATGGTTGCCCTCATTGACTTGTTGATCATCTTCAACTTCTTGAGGTTGATCTTGTGTGGCAGCTCCCCCTTGATCATTGGCCTCCACTTGTGGTTCATCTTCCTCATGCACATGTGGAGGTGGCTCTTATGGTCGAACATCGCCCAACGCCATTCTTCTCAATGCTTGACAAGGAGCTTCTTCTCTGTCTAGCACACATGGATCAACTTGCTCCTTTTGAGAGCCGTTAGTTTCATCGAACACTATGTCACGTGCTACTTCAACAAGTCTGGAGGTCTTGTTGAAGACAAAATAGGCGTAGGAGTTCGAATCATAGCCAAGCAGGAAACCTTCATCGGACTTCGAAGCGAACTTTGAAGTCCTGCTTCTTGTTCAAAATATAACACTTAGAGCCGAAAACTCAAAAATAAGAAATATTTGGCCTGTTACTGGTGAGTAGCTCATTGGATGTCTTTTTGAGTAGTCGATGAAGATAGAGTCAGTTTATGGCGTGGCAAGCGGTGTTAACCGCTTCAGCCCAAAACCAATTTGAGGTCTTGTATTCATCGACCATTGTTCTTGGCATCTCTATGAGGGTTCGATTCTTCCTTTCGGCAACTCCATTTTGTTGAGGGGAATAAGGTGCTAAAAACTCATGCTTTATCCCTTCTTAATCTAGGTACTCCTCAACTTGAGTGTTCATGAACTCCATGCCGTTGTCGCTTCGTATGTTCTTGACCTTCAATGAGAACTCATTTTGGGAACGCTTGAGAAACTTCTTGAGGGTTCCTTGAGTTTCTGTCTTATCATGCAAAAATAAAACCTAAGTGAAGCGTGAAAAGTCATCAACAATTACTAAATCATATTTGTTACCGCCGATGCTTATGTAAGCAATTGGATCGAAGAGGTCCATGTGAAGTAGCTCGAGCGGTCTTGTGTAGGCATGACGTTCTTCGCGGGATGAGGTGCTCCAACTTGCTTCCCGGCTTGGCACGCGCTACAAGGCCTGTCTTTCTCAAAAACAACATCCTTCAAACCTCGGATGTGATCGCCCTTGAGGATTTTTTGAAGATTCCTCATACCAACATGCGCTAGCCATCTATACTATAGCCAACCCATGTTGGTCTTTACAATCAAGCATGTGTCAAGTTCGGTTTTATCTTTGTTGAAGTCAACAAGGTAAAGCTTTCCCTTTAACACACCCTTGAACGCAATGGAACCATCACCCCTTCTAGAGACGGTCACATCCTCCTTAGTGAACAAGCAATTATAACCTTTGTCACATAATTGAGATATGGACAGCAGGTTATAATCTAAGGAATCGACATGTAACACATGAGAAAGAGTATGTTGAGACGATATAGCAATTTTACCGGTACCGAGCACCTTTCCTTGACTATTGTCTCCGAAATAGATGTCCTCGCTTGAATCCTCATTTTCTTCATACTCAACGAACATCATTCTTTCTCCAATCATATGGTTGGTGCAACCACTGTCTAGCACCCATTTCGATCCGCCAGAGGAATATGCCTACAAAAACAGATCATGCATTGGTTTTAGGTACCCAAGCTTGCTTGGGTCCTTGGAGGTTAGTTACAAGAGATTTGGGCACCAACACATGAGACTTGGTGTTCCCATGGCGTGGCCCAACATAATGAGCATAAACTTTACCAAAATTGCTTCTCATTAGAACATAGGATGCATCGAAAGTCCTGAATAATATTTTTTGTTGTTTATGAACAAAACTAGTCCGGGAAACTGGACTTGTCCGGAGGACCGGACTTGTCCGAGTAAGGACCGAACTAGTCCGACTGTTGTATGTGTTGACTATCTTAGACTTATTAGCATTATTGGTCTTTCTAGCTTGAGAGGAGTTTCCCCTCACAAAGGCAATGCTCTCCTTGTTGTTTTTATGGCTTCTATCATATTGCTTTTCACCATAAGAATACCCAATGCCATATTTGACATTAGGAGGTCTTGTGACCATGTATGCACTACGTGCATATTTGATCTTCTCCTTGTCAAATATGCCACTTTGGGAAGGATGCTTGTCCTTGGTAGAGGTTGAATTTTCCTTCAAGCTAGTGTCAATTTTAGCACATGAACAAGTAATAGCAGCTTCAGTTTTAAGTGGTTGAGAGGGTGAGCTTGAAGAGGATGAGGGGTCACTTTGTTTGAGTGACTCAACTTGTACCTCAAGGATTTTGTTAACCTTGGATAGGTTAGCAAGTTCGTCCTTGATGGTGGTGTTTGAGTCGCTTAACTTCAAGCAAGCTTCCTTGCTTGAGGCTAACTCAAGTTCCAGTGACTTGCCTCGCTCCTTTTCAAGTTTGAGAAGTTTGTCATGTTCAAGATATTCCTCCTTTTGGGAGATAATCATATCTTCTTGACAGTTGATCAACTTCTCCTTCTCAACAAGCTGATCAAGTAGAAATTTTATTTTTGCTGCTGTTTTCTTATCTAAGCCAACGAGCATGTCTTCATTATCACTGGCAACTTCACTATCACTAGAATAGGAATGCAAGGAAGAGGATTTGGTTGTTACCTTTCGTTTACCTTCCTTTGCCATGAGGCAAGTGTTGCTGCCCTTCCATGCGCCTAGAGTTGGGAAGAGGGTGGACTTCTTGGATGTCTTCTCGATGGCTATGCTAGCCATCTCCTCTTCCTCTTCAGATGAGGACTCATCATTTGAGTCTCACTCCTTTCCTAGGTGCGCTTGTCCAGCTTGCTTCTTTTTCTTGAAGAATTTCTTAGGTTGAGGCTTCGTTTCCTTGGTTTTCTTCTTGTTTTCTTTGTATGGGCAATCAACTATAAAGTGGTCATATTCACCACAGTTATAGCATGCCCACCTCAACTTTGGTCTTGACTTCTATTTGTATTTTCCTTCACTTGATTTTCCCCCTTGTCTTTTCTTCATCATTTTCTTGAATCTCTTCATAAAGAGGATCATGTCCTCTTCGTCAATGTCGCTGCTCTCGTCATCACTGTCTTCTTCTTGTTGAGCTTCTCGAGCTTCTTTAGACAGGGGCTTGCAAGTGGACTTCAAAGCAACCCCTTTCTTCTTTGCCGAGGTGAGGTCGGCAATCTCCTTGACATGCTTTGTCTGCATTTCCATCATCTCGAAATGATGATTTTCCATAGTAGCTCATCCGGGGTCATTTTCTTGTACCCGGGGCTTTCTCTGATCATCGAGCACAAGGTGACGTTGCGAGGCATGAAAGCTCTAAGGATGAGCTTCATCACCTCGTCATCGTTCCACTTGCTTCCGTATGCTCGAACCTTGTTGATGAGCGTCTTTAATCGATTTGCGGCGACTCATCTTCTTCAATGGCGAATCTTCCCAATTCGCCTTCGATCATTTCGATCTTTGCCTCTCGCACATGACGGCCGCCTTCATGTGCAGTTTGCAAAGTGTCCCATATTTCCTTTGCAATCTCGAGTCCATCCACCTTGGTTAACTCGTCCCGACTTAGTGATGAGGTGATGTCTGATGCAGCTTTGGGCATTTCGACGGATTGCTTGCTCTTGGCTAGGCGTGAGCTCCTCATCATTGTTGGGGATATCTATTCCTGTGACCACAATGTGCCACAAGCTAGGATTGAGTGAGATCAAGTGCATTTTCATGTTTTGCCTCCACATTGAGTAGTCATTGCCATCGAAGTGTGGGGCTTTTCCAAGGGGAATAGATAGGTAGTGATTATTGTTAGAATTTAAATGATCATAATTGAAAGGATATCGGGAATAGTCGGTGTGACTACTCCCTTTCTTCTTCTTCTCGTCCTCGACCTTCACTTTCCCTTTCGAGAGAGCTTTCTTCCTGAGGAGCGCCTTGACTTCAAGCATCTCCTCATTGTCATCCTCAAAGTCCTGGATGGCGTCGAGGAGCATCTCCAATTTTTGAGCTTTTTTGTCTTCAACCTTCTCCTGGTTGAGACTCTTGTGCACATCCTTCATGTCCGATATTTTCTCTTCGAGCGATTAGTCTCTTGCGAAGAGTCCTGCTTTGATACCAATTGAATGTGGCCTAAGGGGGGTGAATAGGCCTTTTTAAATTTTAGTAGGAACCTGCAACACTTAACAAACTGATCAAATCCCGAGATATCAGACTAGTCCGGTAGAGTGCGGACTAGTGCGGTGCGTGCGGACTAGATTGATCAAGTTCGATCAATGATTTCAATACAAGCACAATACACAGCGGAATATAGTATGTAAATTGAAAGTATTGAGTCAATAAAATTTAGTGTAGTACAAATTAACTTTGATTTGAATGTTTTAAAGTAAGATGGACAAGATCAATCAAACCCTAGAATATGATATGAGAAACTTAAGAACAAGTTTGACACATGATTTTTATCCCGTGGTTCGGTTCCCACAGAGGCAACCTACATCCACGTTGAGGAGCCCACGAAAGGACTGGGTCTTCACTGACCCTAACCTCGTCAAATCGCCACCAAGGCCAATTCTTCTTCCACTATCACGGAGGGGCAAATCACCAAGTTCAAGGGGCCTTCTCACAAGTTGAGGGCTCCCCAAGATTACAATTAAAACACCACCAAGAACACACTCGTAAGATCGACAATGAAACAACAAGAGTGTGTTAGAGATCAAACCCAAGAGCTCAAACGTGTGGAATCGTGTCTCTCCTTTGATCCAAGGTGAATCCTCAAGGGATTGATCTTTCTTGCATTGGATTGTATGGAGAGATGTGTTTTCTAGGCTCTTGGAGGGTGTCATGGCGCAGGGGGTCGAGAGATATGATAATTGGCCCATGCACATCTATTTATATTAGGATTTTTAAAAGTTACCGTTAGGGTTTCGAGGGTCCGGACAAGTCCGTGGTGGAGTCCGGACTAGTCCGGTGTGCGGCGTGCAGGAAACCCTAAGTGTCCAGGAATATCGGACTTATCCGGCTAGGAGCGGACTAGTCCGATTTTAGTCAGAAAGGTTTTTGAACTTGTCCGTGGTGATATCGGACTAGTCCGGTGTGGTGATGCCATTAGTGAATATAGTACAAGTCTGCACTTGGAGGACTTGTCCGATTTTTAGTCAGAGGCATTATTAGACTAGTCCGGACATTTTCGGACTAGTCCGGTGCGGACAAGTCCGCATTGGCTGGACTTGTCTGATAATGTCCAGAGAGGATATCAGACTAGTCCGGTGTATATCAGACTAGTCCGTTTTTCCTGTGTGATAGGATCTTGGTTCCTGATCTTTCGATGAGAATAGGAGGGTTCGATTTGTGGAGGAGAATACGTTGGCGATCCGACTACACCGTCCCCAAGACGATGCGCCTTAGCGATCGGTACACCGACTTTGAAGTTGTATTGATCTTGCTGGCGCACAATCAACCTGACCACGAGGGCCTTTGTTCCTGCAAGCAATCGAAGAACACGCAAGAACAAGAAGAACAAGCACTTATCTGTTGAATCAATCTAAAGTGGGGTTCTGGATACAAGTAGACGGGCGATCTAGTCGACACGCGCGTGTACGAGGAAGCAGCAGAAGCTAACTTACGAATAAACAAAAACCCACCAGCTAATGAGGGCGGCTGCTACTATTTATTACCTCCCTAGGGTCATGAGAAACCCTAATCACGAGTCCCTAATGGACTCCAAACGATACATGGGCCATGGGCCCAATTTTGGTGATGCAGCACCATGGACAAAAAAAGGTCTTGGTATGAAAATAACTATTGCGGCCGACTCCGAATAGATATGGACATGAGGCCAGATTCATTTGAAAGTAGACTTGATAATCTTTCCAGGAAGTACTTGAACGCCCAGATCAGAGTCTGTATGAAATCGTGGTGGCCGTCACAAGTTGGTGCTGTTCTGCTGTCCAAATCCCGTCCGCGCGAATTCCCTTCCCATTGGCTCCTCTCCATTGTTCCTAAGCAAAACAAGAAAGCACGTAGTTCCACGGTCTAGATAAGATGGACATAAGGCCAAGAACGAGTTCACCTCATAGTTTAGTTGACGTGCACGAGTGCGAGTGATCGGACCAGAAACCGGTAGCTGAGTTGGTGTGGATGTATCGAGGGTGTTGATGTCCTCATCATCCTCCCCTTCTTGCATTTAAGTCGTCCGCGACTCAAGCTCATCTTCTTCTCCCAAATATGGCTTCAAATCTGCAATGTTAAATGTGGGACTAACCCCAAAATTCGCAAGCAACTCGAGTTTATATGCATTATCATTAATCCTTTCTAACACTTTGAATGGACCATCAGCTCGAGGTAACAATTTAGACTTTCTCAAATCAGGAAACATATCCTTTCGCAAATGTAACCAAACTAAATCACCAGGTTCAAAAGTGATAGTTTTCTTTCCCCTACTACCAGCAAGTTTATACTTGGCATTCATGCACTCTATATTCTTCTTAGTGGTTTCATGCAATTTTAAGATCAATTCAGTATGATGTTTAGCATCAAAATTCATTCGTTCCATTGAAGGAAGAGGTAATAAATCAATAGGAGCACGGAGTACAAATCCATAAACAATCTCAAAAGGGCATTTCTTAGTACTAGAATGTAGAGAACGATTATAAGCAAACTCAACATGAGGCAAACACTCTTCCCACATTTTTATATTCTTTTTCAAAACAGCCCTAAGCATGGTAGATAAACTTCTATGCACAACCTCAGTTTGACCATCAGTTTGGGGATGACAAGTAGTTGAAAATAAAAGCTTAGTCCCCAATTTTGCCCATAACGTTCTCCAAAAATGGCTAAGAAACTTAGCATCACGATCTGAAACTATTGTGTTTGGCACACCATGCAATCTAACAATATCTCGGAAAAACAAATCAGCAACATGTGTAGCATCATCACTTTTACGACAAGGTATGAAGTGTGCCATTTTAGAAAATCTATCCACAACAACAAAGATGCTATCCCTCCCCTTCTTT
Source organism: Tuctoria greenei (assembly GCA_036927565.1). Taxonomy (NCBI): domain Eukaryota; kingdom Viridiplantae; phylum Streptophyta; class Magnoliopsida; order Poales; family Poaceae; genus Tuctoria; species Tuctoria greenei. The sequence goes on along the minus strand of JAYESD010000008.1, from coordinate 136,019,938 downwards.
GTTCTAGGCAGTCCTAAAACAAAGTCCATAGAAATATCCTCCCAAGGCATGCTAGGAACAGGAAGAGGCATGTACAAACCTTGTGGATTAAGTCGTGACTTAGCTTTTTGACATGTCGTGCAGCGAGCAACAAAGCGCTCCACGTCTCGCCTCATCCTTGGCCAAAAGAAATGACCAGCAAGTATGTCCTCCGTCTTTTTCACTCCAAAGTGCCCCATCAGCCCGCCTCCATGCGCTTCCTGTAACAACAACAAATGAACGGAGCTAGCTGGAATGCATAACTTGTTAGCTCTAAACACATAGCCATCATTGAGGACAAATTTATTCAATGTTTTTCCGTCTTTACATTTCAGCAATACATCTTTGAAATCAGCATCATGTTCATATTGATCTTTAATCATTTCTAATCCAAAAATTTTAAAGTCAAGTTGAGATAGAAGAGTATAACGTCTAGATAAAGCATCAGCAATAACATTATCCTTTCCCTTTTTGTGTTTAATGACATAAGGAAAAGACTCAATAAATTTCATCCACTTAGCATGCCTTCGGTTTAGTTTCCCTTGACTCCTAATATGCTTTAGTGATTCATGATCAGAATGGATAACAAATTCTTTGGGCCACAAATAATGTTGCCATGTTTCTAAAGTTCGTACAAGAGCATATAATTCCTTATCATAGGTAGAATAATTTAGAACAGGCCCACTCATTTTATCACTAAAATATGCAACAGGTTTTCCTTCTTGTAACAAAACACCACCCAATCCAATCCCACTAGCATCACATTCAAGCTCAAAAGTCTTAGAAAAATCAGGAAGTTGGAGAAGAGGTGCATGCGTCAACTTATCTTTCAGTATGGTAAAGGCGTTATCTTGTGTGGTGCCCCAAGAAAAAGGCACCCCCTTCTTCGTAAGGTCATTCAATGGAGCAGCAATGGTGCTGAAATCCTTCACAAAGCGACGATAGAACCCAGCCAGCCCTAGAAAGCTCCGCACCTGTGTGATGGTCTTTGGTACAGGCCACCCCTGAATAGCCTCTACCTTGGCTTGATCAACTTCAATTCCCTGTGGAGTAACAACATAGCCAAGGAAAGAGACTCGATCCGTGCAAAAGGTGCACTTCTCAAGATTACCAAATAATTGTGCCTCATGCAAAGCATTAAAAACAGCACGTAAGTGATCAAGATGTTCATCCATGGATTTGCTATAAATCAATATATCATCAAAATACACAACAACAAATTTTCCAATGAATGCACACAAAACCTCGTTCATTAATATCATGAAGGTGCTAGGTGCATTAGTTAACCCAAAAGGCATGACTAACCACTCATATAAACCGAACTTAGTTTTGAAAGCAGTTTTCCATTCATCTCCTAGTTTCATGCGAATTTGGTGATAATCACTACGCAAATCAACTTTTGAGAACACAACAGCACCACTCAATTCATCAAGCATATCATCTAAGCGTAGAATAGGATGACGATATCGAATGGTTATATTGTTGATTGCTCTACAATCCACACACATACGCCATGATTCATCCTTTTTAGGTACTAGAATAACTGGAACAGCACAAGGACTAAGAGACTCACGTACATAACCTTTGTCAAGTAGTTCTTGTACTTGGCGCTGAATCTCCTTTGTTTCTTCTGGATTTGTCCTATATGGTCCACGGTTGGGCAATGAAGCACCGGGACTGAGGTCAATCTGGTGCTCAATCCCTCGAAGTGGTGGTAGTCCTGGTGGTATTTCACTTGGAAACACATCAGAATATTCCTGCAAAATGTTAGCAACAGCAGGAGGCAAAGAATGTTGCACATCGTAAAGGGAAATCAAAGCATCTTTGCATACCAAAGCATAGGCAACAGAGGTGGAAGCAATCAGTTCATTAATATCAGATTTCGTAGCAAACAAGTATTTTCCCTTCAGAGATATCTCATTTTTCTTATCAAACACAGATTTGGTATTGTTATTGTTCTCAATGTTAGCATGCTCCTGATATTTAGTTTTCCTAGCTCTAGCAACATCATCTTGCACAATAGCTTCAGGAGACATAGGATGCAACACAATTTTTTTATCGTGGTAAAGAAAAGAATACTGATTTGATCTACCATGATGCATAGAATCTCTATCAAATTGCCAAGGTCTTCCTAGCAGAATATTACAAGCTTGCATAGGCACAACATCACATTCAACGACATCCTTATATGATCCAATAGTAAAATTGATTCGCACAAGTCTAGTTACCTTTGCCTTACCGCTGTTGTTTAACCATTGAATGTAATAGGGATGTGGGTGCGGTTTGGTGCTTAGTGCCAGCTTGGTCACCATGTCACTGCTGGCCAAGTTGTTGCAGCTACCTCCATCAATGATCATGCGGCAAGATCGCTCTTTGACGACACACTTTGTTTGGAATAATGTGTGCCTTTAATTTTGTTCCGCTTTCTCCATTTGTGCAGTAAGCACACGCTGCACAATGAGACTATCATAGCGCACTGCATCTTCTGCACCAATATGCTCTTCTTGATGTTCATCGCTACCTGCATAGTCAGCTGCAAGCAAAACACATGTATTTTCATCAAAATCGCTAGTAGATGAGTACTCACCGTCATCTTTAACAATTAGAACACGTTTGCTTGGGCAGTCACGCTGCACATGGCCAAAACCCTTGCACTTGTGACATTGAACGTCTCTAGATCGTCCGGTAGATGCTACGGAAGAAGCACTCTCGGTGGGCTTTTGGGTGGTCTTTACTGCTGAGCTAGTGGAAGAAGCACGTGGCTTGTTGCTGGAAGAAGAAGGTGCTGCCCGACTTTGTGAAGAAGATGGCGGAGAAGCACGCCCGGTCGAAGGAGTAGTCGTGCGTGGTTGCCATGAGCTAGTCTTTCCTGCAGAAATATTAGTTTTAGAGCTAGCTCGTCGTCCCTGCACTTCCCTTTCATCTTTACAAGCAAGATGAAACAAACGGGTAACATTATTGTAATCTTTATAAGCAAGTATGTCCTGAATTTCACGGTTTAAACCACCCAAAAATCTATCCATAGCTGGTTCCTCATCCTCGTCTAAATTACAATGCAACATAGCCATTTGTAATTCCTGAAAATACTCTTCTACACTTTTAGCTCCCTGTCTCAATTGTTGTAACTTATTTAACAGATCACATGCATAGTAAGAAGGAACAAATCTAGCCCGCATGAGCCGTTTCAACGCATCCCAAGTTTGTGGTATGTTATTAGGATTTTTCTTGCCATGTTCTATCCACCAAACAGAAGCAAAATCAGTAAACTCACTAGTGGCTGCTCTAACTCTTGCGTTTTCAGGAAACTCATGACATGCAAATTTTTGATCAACAGAAATCTCCCAAGTAATATATGCATCAGGGTCATATTTACCATCAAAATGAGGTATCTTAAATTTGATCTTGTTAAAAGTATCTTCATGATTGCGTACCTCACGCCGACGATGTCCACCTATGCCTTGACGGTTGCATTGTAGCCGGCGTCGTGGCCTAGCTTCCTCATCTTCCCCAATCTCCGTATCTACAGAATAGTCATCTTCATTGTCACGTACAATACTAGGAGCATTGCTCACCTGTCCATCTGCGGTGCGTCCACGATCCCTCTCCTCAAGGCGCTGCAAGATGGCTCCAATAGAGGTGTTCAATGTTTGAATGGAACTCTCCAACGTGCTGATTTTGGTGTTGGTGTCGATCTGCATATTTTCCAATTGACCAAGGCGGTCACTGGTAACTCGAAAATCCTCATCAAGCGCTTCTGTGTGTAGCCGCACTTGGCGTTCGAAGTGTTGTATAATTCCCCGTGTGCGAGGTGAATGCACGTCTTCATTTGTATTTGCTCCTCCTGCCATGGTTAGTAGAAAAAAATCCAATATGAAAGGGTAACGTTATCCCTAGCTACAAAGGTGCTGGTGGAGATAACTCGCTCACTCTCAACCTGTTCAATCAAGCTTTACCTGTTCTTACAAAGCTCAGCAAGAAGGTGATGGCAACCAGCAAGTAATGAACAACTTCAAGAGCAGGTGTCAATCTATGGCTTTAGGTGGCTGAACTAGCACAAGGAGCAAACTTTCACCACGTTAATCACAACAAGCTGAATAAATATTCTACGACAGTACTGTGCTGATCTTAGTCTAGACCGTACTAGAGACGCGAGCCGAGACACCAATGTCGTCACCAAAAACAACCCAAACAACAATCTGATTTTTTTTTCGTTTTTTTTTGTTGGGGTGGTCACCCAAACTCTCTCTAGATGGAATCAGGAGACCGTAGAACAAAATTTGCACATGCGGCTTTTGATCTTGCACTTGCCTTTTTTTTTCTTCTCTAATTGCTTGTGGCTTTTGTGCGGCTTTTGATTTTGCACTTGCCTTTTTTTTTCTTCTCTAATTGCTTGTGGCTTTTGTGCGGCTTTTGATTTTGCACTTGCCTTTTTCTTGTTGTCAAACTCAAATTACTAATCTAACTCAAACTCGAAGTAGCAATCTGATTCGAACTCGAACTAGTAATCAGACTCAAACTCGAACTAGCAATCCGACTCAAACTCGAAGTAGCAATCTGATTTGAACTCGTAATCTGACTCAAACTCGAACTAGCAATACGACTCAAACTCAAAGTAGAAATATGATTTGAACTTGTAATCTGACTCAAACTCGAACTAGTAATCTGACTCAAACTCGAAGTAGCAATCTGATTCAAACTCAAACTAGTAATCCGACTCAAACTCGAACTACGAATCTGACTCGAACTAGGTGACCGAATGTGACACGAACTCGAAACTCTAGTGGTGCAAAACTAAAGACCAGCAACTTGACTCGTCGAAGCAACCATGAACTCAACAAGTCTTGACTAAGTGGAGAAAGTAAAAGGCACAATGGTCTAGGAATAATGGAAAAAAACAGATCTGGTATTTTTTGGGGCTTTTTCTGGACTATAGGATGATAACAGCGGAAAGAAAAGTAATGGTAGCACTCTCACCGATTAACCTTGCTCTGATTACCACTTGATAGGATCTTGGTTCCTGATCTTTCGGTGAGAATAGGAGGGTTTGATTTGTGGAGGATAAGACGTTGGCGATCCGACTACACCGTCCCCAAGACGACGCGCCTTAGCGATCGGTACACCGACTCCGAAGTTGTATTGATCTTGCTGGCACACAATCAACCTGACCATGAGGGCCTTTGTTCCTGCAAGCAATCGAAGAACACGCAAGAACAAGAAGAACAAGCACTTATCTGTTGAATCAATCTAAAGTGGGGTTCTGGATACAAGTAGACGGGTGATCTAGTCGACACGCGCGTGTACAAGGAAGCAGCAGAAGCTAACTTACGAATAAACAAAAACCCACAAGCTAATGAGGGCGGCTGCTACTATTTATTACCTCCCTAGGGTCATGAGAAACCCTAATCACGAGTCCCTAATGGACTCCAAACGATACATGGGCCATGGGCCCAATTTTGGTGATGCAGCACCATGGACAGAAAAAGGTCTTGGTATGAAAATAACTATTGCGGCCGACTCCGAATAGATATGGACATGAGGCCAGATCCATTTGAAAGTAGACTTGATAATCTTTCCAGGAAGTACTTGAACGCCCTGATCAGAGTCCGTATGAAATCGTGGTGGCCGTCACAAGTTGGTGCTGTTCTGCTGTCCAAATCCCGTCCGCGCGAATTCCCTTCCCATTGGCTCCTCTCCATTGTTCCTAAGCAAAACAAGAAAGCACGTAGTTCCACGGTCTAGATAAGATGTACATAAGGCCAAGAACGAGTTCACCTCATAGTTTAGTTGATGTGCACGAGCGCGAGTGATCGGACCAGAAACCGGTAGCTGAGTTGGTGTGGATGTATCGAGGATGTTGATGTCCTCATCACTGTGAAATGTGAAGTGTATGAGAATGTTTATGCTTGAGCTCTTGGGATGTGTTACACCAACACACTCCCTACACAATGATGTATTATATTCAGCTCTTGAGCTCTTTTCTGAATTGATCCTCATTCTTCCTTCTTTTTGGCGCTTTCTTTATTCTTTCATTAAAACCTACGCTCATCTCAATAATGTGGTTAGGATCTCATTTGTTTGCCATAAATCAACCAAAACCCACAAGGAATGCCTAGATGCACTTTTAGCATTAATCATGTTTGAATTTCCACACTTGTATGCTAAAAGGTAAAATTTTCAACCATCATAAAACTAAAAATCTGAATTAGGGAAGAAATTAATTAGATATGAACTCTAGGCATGACAACTTAAATTTATTTTTTCTAATTCGACCCTAAAATATTTTCTTTATGCCTCATTGCATTCACAAGTTGTTTCAAGTTGGGCAAGACAATTTGGCAATAGGGTTCAATATGTTTTTTGCTAACATAACTTGTTTTTGAGTTGTTTTGTTGGTTCTTGATTAATTTGCAGCAGGACCAAAATTGTAAAGAGGTGGTTTGGCAAGAAAGAGGAGGCCACATCAAGCTCAAGCCATCATTGGGGGGATTTGAGAACACATATCTCCTTCAAACTCATTTTGAGTTTGAGGTAGAGAAATGGTCAAGACGATGACCCAATGGAGGAGCAAGAAGAAGCCTCAACCAAACCCATCACCAATCCAACCTCAACTTGGCATTTGACATCGAACATCAAGCCTACACCAAAATCCAAGGTTGTGAGTTTCTCACACAAAGGCCTTCATCACCAATTGCTCTTCAAATGAGGTATAAGTTTAGCAATTTTCATTGTTTGGTTCGCCTTAGAATTGAATGCCCTTGCTTGCAATTATGAGGAAGGTTGCCACTTTCTCATCTTTAAATTCTCATGCATCCTCACAAGAGTAAGTTTTGGTATTATCTTTTGGATCTCCAAAAGGAAATACTGCCTTACATGGAAAAAAACTAAAACATGTACCTAGAATCCTTTAAGCATTGTTTTATAAACTTAGTCACTTCGCCTAGGTTTAGTAAACAACACTTTTTGGCATAACTTAATGGGGAATTGGCATGTAGCAACTTAAGCATAGCGATGACCATGATTTCATTTGAGCTTCATGCATATATGGTGTCACTAGATTTCAAACTCCTAGGAATAAGTGGTAGCCTTGATCTTAATTTGAATGACATGTTTATGTGGAATTACTAAATTTCAAATTCCTAGAAAAGTTTAGGAGGATAAAATTGAGAATCTCGTTTGCCATGTTCTAAATGATAACATTTTCTCTTGTGTAAAAAGATATGATGGTTAGAAACTTTACAAGATGAAGGGATCCATATAGTGTATTTATATCACTTGCATTGCTATGAGTAGGAGCTTTAGAAAATGTTCAACTTGATTTATCCATAAAGCCCCACTCTTATCAATGAATAATACATCGCTCATGGTTACACTTGAAATTGGACCAATGCATCTTTGGCTTTTGTTCATCCCTGTATGTACAAATGAAAATTCGGTTACCTAATCCTAAAATTCATATGTACAAGTGTCAGGAGCTAACCCCTTTCTATCAAAGAGAGGAAGTTTGCAGGAGTATTATTACTATGCAGGCATTCAAGGAGCCGATTGTTGGAATCCCTAGAGGATTCCATTTCAACATCCCTTAGCCAAGGAATAAATGAGGAGGTTGCTACCTATCGGAATTTAAGTCCAAAGGTCAATCATAACTATACGAGGCCGGAGATTTAAAATGGGAACCCTCTATTAGCAACCAATGGGCTGCTATGAATATGTGAGAGCATTATGCTCTCAACTATTCTAAGCACTCATTCGAACTCAATGGAAACACCACCATCATTGGGTGTAAGTTATTCTTTTGTGGCTAAAAGGTATGGTGTACCTTAACCAAGGAATGATAAGATCACACTCAATGTATATTGGGTGCAAGTTGTTCCTATGTGGCTAAATGGTATGTTATACCTTAGTAAAGGAACAACAGATCACACTCAACCCATATTTAGTGCACATCATCCCTTTGTGGTTATAGGTATGTTGTACCTTAGCCAAGGATCAACGGATCATACTCAACGTTGGGTACATGTCACTCTTTAGTGGCTAAAGGTTATCATTACCTTAGCCAAGGAATGATGGATCACACCCAAAGCATGATGGGTACAAGTTATTCCTTTGCGGCAAGAAGGAACGTTACACCTTAGCCAAAGAATGACAGAACACACTCAATGCATGTTGAGTGCATGTCATTCCTTTGTAGCTACTTACCTTAAGAAAGTGCATCTAGGAATCCCTTATGGGTTTTGGTTGATTTATGACAAGCAAATGAGATCCTAACCACATTGTGAGATGAGCACAGGTTCTAATGAGAGAATGAACATAAAACCAAAAAGAAAGGAGAATGGGGAGCAATGCAGAAAAGAGCTCAAGAAACAAGTGTAGTAGATCAATGTGTATGGAGTGTGTTAAGGAAACACACCCCAAGAGCTCAACCACAAATAATCTCACACATTGCACAAATTTATACAGGACCAGACTAGTCCGACTGATTCTGATTTCACCGAGTTCGGGCCCTTAACTCCCTCTGAGCTTGCCTATTTTGGCATTGGGGACTCGAGTGGTACCATTCCTCCTCCTCCTCCTCCTCATCAGCCTGAGAATGAAAATGAAGACGATGAGAGGACCGACAACGAGTCTTGAAGACCTTAGGTCCCTCCTCTCCTTCTTTTTGGTGTCTTGATGCCAAAGGTGGAGAGATTGAGGGGGAGTCTTAGGAGTCTTAGGCTTTAGCTGTAGGCTGCAAGAAGATCTATCTTTTTGTGTCTTTTGTCTCTTTGTGGGTTGTAAGACTTATATTATGCTCTTTTGGTACTTTTGGTCCTGTTATGCAATGTTTTGAACTGCTTATGAAGATATGTATGAAATTTGTGATTTTGCTCTAAAAATGACACACATGCTGGTTGTTAACATGTTGATGTCAATTATGTCATTCTCATCATGATTATTGTTTCTATACACTTAGTTTTGCATCCCACCATAAAGAGTGCACATATGACTTATGTTTGCATTGCTTAATGTGTTTGAAACTCATATGTGCACACTTTATAAAAATCTCAACTTTTTATCATATTTTGTGAAATCTCAATTGGTTGTCATCAATCACCAAAAAGGGGGAGATTGAAAGTACATCTAGGAATCCCTTGTGGGTTTGGTTTGATTTATGACAAGCAAATGAGATCCTAACTACATTGTTGAGATGAGCACATGTTCTAATGAGAATGAACAAAACACCAAAAAGAAAGAAGAATGAGGAGCAATGCGGAAGAGAGCTCAAGACACAAGTGTAGTAGATCAATGTGTATGGCGTGTGTTAAGGAAACACACCCCAAGAGCTCAAGCACAAATAATCTCACACATTGCACAAATTTATACAGGACCGGACTCGTCCGACTGATTCTGATTTCACCGAGTTCGGGCCCTTGACTCCCTTCGAGCTTGCCTATTTTGGCATTGGGGACTCGAGTGGTACCATTCCTCCTCCTCCTCCTCATCAGCCCGAGAATGAAGATGAAGACGATGAGAGGACCGACAACGAGGCTTGAAGACCTTAGGTCTCTCCTCTTCTTCTTTTTGGTGTCTTGATGCCAAAGGGGGAGAGATTGAGGGGGAGTCTTAGGCTTTAGCTGTAGGCTGCGAGAAGAGCTATCTCTTTGTGTCTTTTGTTTCTTTGTGGGTTGTAAGGCTTATATTATGTCCTTTTGGTACTTTTGGTCCTGTTATGCAATGTTTTGAACTGCTTATGAAGATATGTATGAAATCTGTGATTTTTCTCTAAAAATGACACATATGCTGGTTGTTAACATGTTGATGTCAATTATGTCATTCTCATCATGATTATTGTTTCTATACACTTATTTTTGCATCCCACCATAAAGAATGCACATATGACTTATGTTTGCATTGCTTAATGTGTTTCAAACTCATATGTCCACACTTTATGAAAATCTCAACTTTTATCATATTTTGTGAAATCTCAATTGGTTGTCATCAATCACCAAAAAGGGGGAGATTGAAAGTGCATCTAGGAATCCTTTGTGGGTTTTGGTTGATTTATGACAAGCAAATGAGATCTTAACCACATTGTTGAGATGATCACATGTTCTAATGAGAGAATGAACAAAACACCAAAAAGAAAGGAGAATGAGGAGCAATGCAGAAAAGAGCTCAAGAAACAAGTGTAGTAGATCAATGTGGATGGAGTGTATTAAGGAAACACACCCCAAGAGCTCAAGCACAAATAATCTCAAACATTGCACAAATTTATACAGGACCGGACTAGTCCGACTAACCCCAGACTAGTCCGATATCCTTCTGCACAAGATCGGACAAGTCCTCACAATGCGGACTTGTCCTCACAGTCCAGT